>OY856414.1:79073700-80326200 GCA_963693085.1 Alisma plantago-aquatica | reverse complement strand
TATGCATAGCTCAAGTTATGGTCGTTTTATGATTGGTTATCCTAAGAGGCGATTCTTGATGATCACTGGGTTTTTGGCTCAATGATCATTGTGTTTTTCTCAGTGGGTCGCTTGGTTTTTACCTCAGTGCTCGCTGAGTTTTTCTCAGTGGGTCTTGGGGTTTTTGACGGTCATCAGGCTTTTGTACATGTTACTAAAAATTCTATAACTCTCTCATTATAACTATGATTTGGTTCATTATTTTTGCTTTGGATTTGTAATTGAATTTTCTACAATCCTACCATATTAGGTTGACAATATTCTCAAAAAAAAATATTCATTAATCAATTCCTCAAGTATCATTAATTCTCCTCCTGCATACATGTATGGGCTAATTCTTTATCGACTCCAACTTAGATCTTTGAGGTACGATTTAGACATAATTATGAGTTATCCAAAAAAGTATTTGGGATAACCAAAGTTAAGAAAAAACACAAGGTAGTATATTATTAATAAAAACACAACTGTTAAGGTTATCTTAAATCCCTAGGATTACCAGCAAAGGTAGAAGAGTTTTGTAACAATTCTCCCCCTCTAATAAAAATTTTGTTTAGAAATTCCTAGAAGATGAAAGGATACGTGTTACACATATCTGACTCTACTTCCCAAGTAGCTTCTTCTATACCATGATTCCTCCATAGCACCTTCACTAAGGGTATCTCCCTATTTTATAATTTCAAATTCTAGAATCTACAATTTAGATTAGTCCTTCAACATAGGAGATATCCTCTCTCAATTTTACAAGATTTGGGTTGATAATATTTTTTATACGAGGATGACACTTCTTCAACATAGATACATGAAATACATCATGTAAATTGGCTAACTCTAAAGGAAACTAGAGCTTATATGCAATTGGTCCAATTTTCTAAATGATTGGATAGGGACTCGTGTACCTTTGAGTTAGTTTAACTTGATTCCTAAACCTCAACACACCATTCCATGCTGAAATTTTCAAATAAACCTCTTCTCCAACATCAAACCAAAGTGGTCTATGCCATTTCTCTGGATAGATTTTTGTCTATCATATGCATCCTTCAATTGATGCATGATCACAAATATATTTTCTATTGGTTCTTCCACCAACTTTGGACCTAGAATATGTCTTTCTCCAACTTCATACCAACAAATAGGAGATATAAACTTCCTCCCATATACAATTTCAAAAGGTCCATGCCTAAGTTGGAATGGTAACTTTTGTTGTAGGCAAACTCCATAAGACTGAAATCATCATCCCAACTACCACTAAACTACTATTAGTGTGACACCCCAATGCACCACAAAGCAATATTACTAAAAAATGTGGAATTAACACTAACCAACCAGGTTTCCAGAAAACACATGAAATTAAAACCATTGCACATAAGCGCAAAAGTTGGAACTTATCACATAAGAGTCCACATAAGCCACTTGTATGTACATATAACACTTGTCAAAAGATTATTACATAACATTGTTCATTGGCTCACTGGACAGGACCTGTTAAAGGGGGTAACTTGATCACATACATATATGTCATATCTATACAACAAAGGCATACAACCAAAACATCGTTTTGATATAAAATATCCACAAAACTCCTGCTAGGACCCGAGTGTACAATTACAACACATTGGACTCTACAACAAAACACTTAGCGACATATCCAACCTTTACACAGCTATTGCACCTCTTGTTACTCAGCCTCAACAACACGACCTCTACCTCCTCATGCTCGAAAACCTGATGTGGGTGAGACCAAATATCCATGTGAGAGATATAACTCTCTACCAACATCAATTAAAAGCATAAGATACTAGGAAGGTAAATAAAATAGGTTGAGTAGATATAGATAAATGATATGTATCCAATAGCTAATGCAGATTAAACAAACTGGACGGTTACCACCGAGTAGTAGAACAATTAAGATTTTAAGAAGGAATATGAAGAAATGTATAATAGTTGATTTCTCTTACTGCACTATAATGCAAGAAATTATTACAGAGAAAAGGCAAAGGGGTCAACCAATGTTATTTGTATTTGACCCTAATCAAATATGCTACATGGCTATATTACATCTTTTATTATTTTCTTGAGGATTTGAGTCGCACCACTCAAATCCAAACAACCATTGCTAAGTCAAATCATTGCCATACAAGGTTAATGGAAGAGATGCAATCCATGAAATCTCCAACACCTCTTGGTTAGTACAAGAGAAACACTGCAGAGACATATCATTCAACTACAAACAGTGACACATAGTCAAGTTGAAGGTTTGGATCACGCATGGCCATCCATATAAAACACTTAGCCCCCTTGGTACAGGTCACCGTGCTATAAGAATAGGCTCACACATGGCCGTTCTAAAAAGAATGGATTGCCTAACGCATGGTCATCCATATAACAAGGTGAAAAACTCACGCAAGGCTGTCTCAGACAACCTATAATTGTGGACACAAGGAGATACTCGACTTGCACCTCTGCATATTAAAAAATGTGTGCTTCAAGTTTCCCATAGGAATGACTCATTTCACCATCCATCATTAAGACTGATACTAGAATGGATCTATGGCATAGGGTACATACATGGTTAGGGTTTCACTTTATTAATTAAGCTAATCGAGTGCCTTTTAGAATAAATCAAGTTACAACAAACAAAGCCAAAACAAACTCTACAAGAATAAGGGCATAGTACAACTCTAGAAGATATGAAATGTATAAGGCGTGAACTAATCACATCACTACATGATGCTTATAGCACTACCTTACACAAGGCCATCATCAGATCCACACAACCATATAAGGATTCTACCAATCATTACATCACTATGGGATATCAATACCTCAATCACATCACTAGAGGATATCACCTCACAATAGACATCACGCCTTCACCATGTCATAGGACCCATCACATTGATACGATCTCATCATGTCTCATCAAGGCTTGTAGCCATTACCCTGTGTCATATGATCACCACCATAGGATACACAAGCTATGATATTCATTCAACATGCAAGGTTAGAATCACACAAGTAGGAGAGAGAAAGTATAATCACTTGTTAACCATCCATGTAAGCTCAAAAAACATAGAATACCCTAGGATCAGGGTTAGGGTTACATGTATATCTGATTAGGGTTTCATATCATGAATCAATCACCAAGCCCTAATCTCATCACCTCCCACTTTCTTGGAGCAAACTAGGAATAGAACATCATTAATTAAACATGATTAGATTATTATGTCAACAACACTAAGTAGAAACATCATGTACATGTGCATATGTGCAATCTCATTATGTTATGCATGCATTATTCCATGTAACATGTATGTGTATCAACCATATAATAAGCAAGGTGTTGCAACGACAACACCCTCATGTGTCACGACCAGCCATCAAACAAGATCAAGAGTCTCAGCCAAAACATACATGGTAATGTTTTACAGTCAAAACAAAGAGCAACACACATGTCTCGACCCTCAAACATGGTCACGACCAAGCTCAAGACAGATGTCTCAACCAGCTTTAAAATAAGAGTCACGACCGCAACAAAACCAAGTGTCTTGACCACCAACTAACATGGTGTCTCGACCACCAACTAGCATGGTGTCTCGACCACCATGAAAACCATGTGTTACAACTACTAACCATCATGGGTCACAACCAACCTATGGTTCGGGTTTTGACCATCATAGAAAGCACATTTCTCGACCAAGACCAAACCATATGTTTCGACTAAACAAAAGCATGTCTCGAACAAAACACAACCAAGAGTTACCACCAAAACAAAATCATGTCTCGACTAAGACAAAATCAAGGTGTAGAGACCACCATGGTCAAGATACCCTAACCGCACTTAGAAAACATAAAAATAGAGATAAACCTCGTTCAAAATAGAAGATCACCATCAAGGAGAAACCATCATCACAAGGTGGAAAACTCCATGCAAAAGAACATCAAAACCTTGAAATATAAACTTCATCATAAATCTTCATGAAAACCAACTAGGTGGAAGAAGACCAAGCTTCAACCTCAATAAACCTAACCCAATGACCTCAAGAATTCGCAAAGGCTGAACTAAAGCATGGTGATAAAACTAAGGACCATGTTAAATGCATCAAAATTACCTCAACCATCACATAAAAAATGGATATAAAGATTTAGGGTCTAGGATATGGAGAAAATTTCAAGAGATTATTAACAAGACTTAAACACTAACTTATGATGATATCATATAGAATATTATCATAAATTTTAGAGATCAAAACAGTAGCATGCAAGTAACATTATGGTGCAAGTAATAGAACAAGGTAGAGAGTTATATAACCCGCCTTAAGAGAAGGAAAAATCTCCAAGATCTAGATCACCAAGGAAGAAGATGAAGCTACACCAAAGGCTCAAATATAAGCCACAAGTTTACCTCAATAATAAGAAGCCACCAAGGTTAAAGATAGCTCAAGAAATAGGGTCAGAAACCCTAGGTCGAACCAAGAAGAAAGAAGAGAGAAGAGAAAAAACACTTCCTCACACTTGGGTACCACCTTGTGAAAACATGGTATCTGACCCTTTGTGATGAGCAGTGCTCTCTCGAAACAACGACCATGGATAGTCTACAGTCGATGGCCAATAAAGTAGAAGAAGGAAGGTACAGTTCCAAGAGAAAAATGTGATCAAGGATGAAAAAACCTCTTACCAAGAGAAGAAACCACCGAGAATCATTGCAAGGTAGAAGATTAGGTTCCAAAGCATCACATGCAAGGGATTTTGGTCACCAAAGCTCCAAGGATCAACCCTTCTGGCTCCTCAAATCTCCAAGGATGAACACAAGGTGGGAAAGAAGAAGGAGAGCCGAAAAATATCACTTGCATGGAGAGAAGAGGGTTTATAGACTCAAATAGGAGAGAAGTAGGGTGGAGATGAGGTGTCAACACCTAAAGGCACCATTGGGACACTTGTCCAACAAGAAAATGACCATGCAACCACTTAAGGAATGCATGCACAAGATGGTTATATAACCAATGTTGAGTTTTAACCAGTTAGGTCCCCAACACATTAGTTTCAGTTGCGACACGTCAAGGGGTCAAGACCAATCTCAAGGAACCTTGTCTAGGTTGAGACAAAAGCTTGCCAAACATACTAGGTCAAAACACATCACAAAAGGACAAACCATCTCGACCAGACCACTCCAAGACAATAATGGTTGAAACAAAACCAAGCCAACGTAGGTTTCTCGATTGAGGCACACCCAAGACACTCATCAGGGTCGATACACAAGTCCCTACACTTCAACCAAACTCACATGCCGACACCAAGCAAACCCTAGAAACCCCTAGTCACCTCTAGACATGTCACCACTCATCCAAGGCTCAAAAAAGGTGTCCCAAATCATAAAAATCTATCTAATGAATATGATAAAGAGAAGATACACTCTAGATGTGGCAAATTGCAAGATAACCCTCTCAATTGGCTAAATTGCAATTTGACCCAAAACAAGCATATAAAGCACAAATATCATCAGAACAAGCTCAAACTGGAAACTTAAGCGTACCAAAAGCTCTAAAAACATATAAAAGGGTTAGGTAAACGTTATAAGCACTTAATCAAGAAAAACAAAATAGGGTTACCCCAAAACCCAGGTCAGGGGTCTTACAATTAGCATATCCTCTAGGGTTTGAATTGTCCTCTCTCACTGTCCATCTGTCTGAGGATGAAATGTTGTGCTAAATTTCAACTTTGTTCCCAAGGAATGTTGTAAATGATTCCAGAACCTAGATGTGAATTTAAGATCGCTATCAAACATTATAGAAACGGGTATCCCATGCAACCTGACTATCTCTTCTATATATAATTTGGCTAACTCTAGCATAATCCATGTTGTCTTAACTAGTAGAAAGTGAGAAGACTTTATTAGTCTATCTATTGTTATGCATGCATAGTCAAATTAGGTGTTGTGCTGGGTAACCCAACCATAAAATTTGTAGTAATATGCTCCCATTTCCATTCAAGGATAGGAAGTGAATGCAAAGAACCTATCAACTTCTGATGTTCAACCTTAACTTGTTGACATACACCACACCTGGATACATACTTAGATACATCCTTCTTTATACCTATACACCGATACAATTCCATAAGGTTTATATGCATCTGTTGTGTTTCCTGAATGCATTGCATAAATATAATAGTGAGCTTCCTCAATTATATGTTTATTTCACTCAGTGTCGACTGGAACACACAATCTATGATGTTGATACAACAACCCATCATCTAAAAATCTGAGCTATGTTCTCTTTCCTTCAATCATATCATGCATTATCTATTGTAATTATCTATCATTGTGCTGAAGCTCCTTGATCTGATCATAAAATGTTGGTCTAGCCTACATCCATGCAACCAGTCCACCTTGACCAGACACATTCAGATCCAAATTCATCTTGTTCATCTTAACTAACAAGTATCTTTTTAAACATGCCATTGAAAACATATTTGCAGATGATGTTGACTTTCTACTACTACTACATTGACCTTTCTAGTAGTCTAGTCAATGATGACATGATAATCCTTTGTAAGTTACAACCATTTATGTTGTCTCAGGTTGAGATCCCTTTGTGTGAAAATGTACTTTAGACTCTTATGATTAGCAAAGACCTAACATGATTTACGATAAAGATAATGATGCCATGTATTTAGGGCATGTACTACTACTACCAACCCAAGATCATGTGTGGGATAGTTATATTCATTCTTCTTAAGTTGTCTATGAGCATAGGCTACCACCTTCCCTTCCTTCACAATAACACATCCCAAACCTCTCCTGGATGCATCATAGAAAACTGCATAACGTTATCTGCCTCTGGAAAAATCAAGATCGGTGTTTTGGTTAACTTTTTATGTAAAGTTTGAAACCTTTTCTCACAAGTTTTAGATCAAAAAAAAGTACATACTTCCTTGTTAAGCATGTAACATGTGCTTCTATTGCACTGAAGTTTCTCATAAACCTCCTATAATATCCTGCTAACCCCAAAAAAAACTTATGATCTCAGTAGGGATCGTGGGTTGCTCCCACTGAAGAACAGATTCAACATTCTTAGGGTCAAGACTAACTCCTTCTAATATGAAATGTCCAAAAAAAGATACTTCAACCAACCGTAACTCACAATTGATGAACTTAGCATAAAGTTGATGTTTCCTTAACAACTGCAGGGATATCCTCAAATGTTGATCATGTTGTTCTACATCAATGGAATATATAAGAATATCATCTATAAATAATACTATGAGCTCATATCCATCATGTACATAAAAGTTGCACGAGCATTTGTCAGTCCGAAAGACATAAATACAAACTCATAATGTCCATATCTTGTTCTAAATGTTGACTTTGGTACATCAGATGCCTTTATTATTAATTAATGTTGTCCTGGCCTAAGGTCTCTCTTTGAAAAGATTGTTGCTTCATGTAGTTGATCAAACAAGTAATCAATTATAGGAAAAGGATATTTATTCTTAATGTTTATCTTATTTAGATGTCTATAGTCTATGCATAATTGCATGGTTCGATCTTTCTTTTTCATGAACAGTACTAGATCTTCCCAAGGGGATGTACTAGGTTGAATAATTCCTTTATTTAGTAACTCCTATGACTGATTTTTTAATTCCTTCAACTATATAGGTACCATTCTATAGGAAGGTAATGCTATTAGGTGACTAGCAAATAAAATTTCTATCTCAAAGTCTATATCTCTTTCAGGTGGTAAACATGGTAACTCATTGGGAAAGACACTTGAAAACTCACATTCTAATGGAACATCCACTATTCTAACTGATCTTTTCTCTATCTTAGTATCTACCACATGTACTAAAAAAGGCCTCACACCCCTTTCTCATCATCTTATCAGGTACAATAATTGATATTATACATGCGGGTAAGACTTTCCCGTCTCTAATAAAGACACTTGAAAATCCACCTTGTTGAAAGACAACTTCATCCTTACAACAATCTAACTGGACATGGTATGTCTCAAGGCAGTCTGTATCTAAAATTATTTGAAGAGAAATGATACGTAAGGGTATGAAATAAACTGCTATTGTGTACCCACTAAAACTCAACAGGAATCTAGGACATACTTCTGTAGAAACTGACGATTCACCTAACGATACTCTTAACAACAATTAATAAGATAAAACATGGGTTAAAAGATTTAATCCACTAACTATCAATGTTTAAATGAAAGCATGTGTCACACAAGGATCTATCAATATTGTAATAGAAATGTTGTTAAAGAAAAGCATCTCACCTGTCACAACTCTAGGAGAAACAATGACTTCAGATGGTGTCATGGATAAGAAGTGTCATGTAGCTCTACCTATACCATGTTGTCCTTTCTATCCACTACTAGTACTAGGTTCTCCCACTTTAGAACCTGAAGCCATGTAAGAACTTCCCTCTAACTGGATCCTACCTCTACGGAGTGTGAAGCTATAATTGTGTACCTTGTTCTAAAATATATTGAAGCTTTAGCAATCCATTTTTATAAGTCTCATTTGTCCATAGTAAAAATATATTGGAGCATTAGTTCTGAAATATGACAAGAATGTGTCCAGCCACAATTGTCACACATGGATGCATCCTATCTCTGTGGGCCTCTCACTGAGATTGATGGCCTAAAGACATAGTTGGAGGTGTCCACATGGGCAGTTGATGAATGTATATTTATCCCAATTTTATCTACATTATTAGTCAAGTTTAGAATACATATCCCTTTAATTTCACTAGAACAACTTTGTTTCAAATATACTTAGTGTTTTATGCTAAATTTTAGGAATTTGATACTTTTCTTGATACCCTTAGTAGCTTTTTAATTATATCACTCTGTAGCAAGTTTGCCTGGGGGTCCCTTTGGCCTTCAATGGGAAACATTTGAGAGAAGGACACCTCTTAGGGGTATGTGGAAGTGCCCCAAACTGAAATGCATTTTGACCACTTTCAAAAGGAAGATGGATGAACCATTTTTGTGCCCAAGGCCAAAATCAACCCATCGATCAACCTTTAATTGTCATCAAAAATAAACCCATCGATCAACCTTTAATTGTCATCAAAAATCAACCCATCGACCTCCTACCCATAAACCTCAATTGTTACAACCCCAATTTTTTTGATTCATATGGTGGGAAATGCAATCCCCCCAATAAATATATGATTATGGAAATTGTGTGAATTATATGTATTGAATGGATTCCCTTTGCAATATTTCCTTTTTGCATGTGATTTCGTGGATCATAATATATTAATGAGTCCAACATGATTAAAAGAAAAAGAAGAAATCAAATAATGCAATATTAAGAAGGAAATTTGAGATAATGATAAAAATATGAGAAATATGTGGAAATATCAATAATGGAATCATCATGGATGATATTTTGAGTCCACATGGTTTCTAATGGTAAAAGGAATCCAAATAAAGAAAATAAAAATTAAGAGAGAGAAAATATGTTTAAAAATATGTCTTATTAAGAGAGATAGCTTGCATATGAAGAAAAGTCCCTCATACTATCGAGTTTGAGTCCCAAACTTTACAGCATGATGTTTAAGTCACCATGGACTTCTCCCTAAAATTTGAGATTAAAAAATTAAACGGATTGGGAAATATGAATTTTGTAAGTTTCCTAAAGTGTAGAGGAATAACTAAGATAAAGAGAAAAGAAAGAGGTAGAAGCCTCTAGAAGGCTAGGAAGTATTCCCCAAAGGTGGGTTTCATATCTTTGGGATTCGTTCGGTTCCAAGGAGTCCAAGTTACAAAGGTAATGACATAAGAAAGAGAAAATACCAATTAAATAAGCTTTATTAAAGGATAACTTGCACATGAAGCTAATGTCCTTTCCCTTTGTAATTTGGGACTCAAATTGGATAGACGAGTAGACTAAGGCAAGATAAAGAATCCCTTAAAATTTGGTTGCAAAAGGATGCACCGTTTATGAGATATGGATTTTTGAATTTATCATAAAGTGAGAGGATAATGGAATTAAGATATATGTGTCACAATTCCATTTAATTTGGGAAATAAGGAATCTTATCCCATTTGTTCTTCGTGTGGCCTATTGATCATTGGATCGAGATCTAAGGTTGATCCACTATCATCCATACCAGTCAGGAAAGGGGAACGGGGTACAATAACCCCGAGGACCCTGGGACTCTACCCCACTCCTCAATTATGCTCGGTCCCTGAAAACCTTTCCGTTGGAATCAGGAGGACAATACAAACTCTCCTATGTCCTATTTCTTATACTTCCATGTGGGATTGGGATTTCCCCCAAATCCCAGATCATCCCAGAGATGGGAGTTGCACAGGAGGTAAACATTCTCACAGCCCCACCTATAAAAGGGGTCGATATGCCCCCTGGAACCAGGCAAATGATCTAGAAGGAAGTGGGACAAGAAATCACAGCAGCCACCATCTGTGTCCTACTAATGGGTCCCCTATTTCACCACCGGTGGGTGTTGTCTCGATGAGCATCGTTTCCCCTTATTCAATGCGGTCGAGACCATCAGAAGGTTTGGCAGGAGCTTGTGAGGAAAATGGTGTTGAAACCTAGCTCTCTGACGCCCTGATGCCCCGAGTCAACAACTTGGTTGACCAGTGTAGGTCTTGGGCTGGCGAATGGGAGGTGGCCGAAGGTGGGAGATGAGAAAGGGAGATTTTACAGTGATACCCTCGGGCGCGCCGGTATCCTATGCTAGGAGTGCAAGGTTGAAAGTGTCTTTGGTTCCATTTGGTTGAGTTAGCATCACTGGTGCAAGCTACTGAGAGGGCCGCCTACGATTGGATGTGCTTTACACATGTGGAAATAAGGGAAAGGGAGTCGGTTACCGATGTGGCAGCATTCTATTGGTCCAAAGGTAATTTTCTTGCGAAAATCCTAAATAATTATCGGTAGATCTAATAAATACATGCTATATATGAAAGTTGATCAAAAAAATACAAGGAATTCATTAAAAATAGTTATATAGCATGAATCTGATCGTATCTCTAAAAGTGCTTTAAGTTAACCTTGATTAGGCATTAAGCAATGATAAAACCCTAATTATGTTTGGAAATCAGATTTAAAGTCTTAAATAGGTTATTTTGAGTTATAGTAACATGTTGAGAGGAAAAGTGAGATTTGAAACTCATATTAGATAATAATTGGCTTGCTTTAGGGTTTAACACATGAATCTACGATAATGCATATAGAAACCCTAATCTAGGGTAAAAAAGGTGATTAACATGATTAATTCGATATTCCTTGGAATAGTGTAATTATGAGTTGATCCTAAGCCTTTTAGGAAGGATTTAACAAGCTAGTTAGGGTTAAAGATTAGTTTTTCTATTTTAGGGTTTATGGTGTCAAAAATGAAGATGAACCTTAATGAAACACTACAAGGAAATAGGAAACCCTAGGAAGCAAGTTCAATTGAATAGAATCTGAGGAAGTAACTAGTAAATGGATTACATGTACCTTTCAGGATTCTTGCTTGTGTGTGTGGATTGAACTGCTTGCCTGCATACTTTCTTTCTTGGAGCACTATTAGTTTGTTGATTCGACTAAATAGGTATGTGGTTACTTTATGAATAATCACTTTTATTTTCACGGTGTTTCCCAAATGTTGCTCAATTGATTGCAACCTAAACTGTTGCATGTTCAATTCTGCAATCCAATAAAGTCCTATCTGTATGACAATTAAATATGCATGTGTATTCTCAAACCTACATGTCACCCTAATGTATGTTGCAAGACCAAGCCCTGGAGGGATGGTCTAATTTGGTCAAGCCCTAGAGGGAAGACCATTGGGCACCTCGAGAGGTGTCCCCAGGGCACCAAGCTCAAGATGGAGAAGGAGGCCTTATGTACCTTGCAAGGACAAAACCCTAAGAGAGGGTAATCTAGGGTTTAGAGAAAAAGAAGTTGAGAATTCACATTGAAAGCGTAATTTGGTTTGTCAATAAATTATTTGTGATAATTAGGTTGTTAGAAGCTATTTGCAAAATTTTGATTGTCCCCACACATACCAGTATAGAAATATATGAACCAACGTTTTGTTTGTTGGTGGTTTAGGTACAAATCTAAAAAAGGACAAACAGTAAATCAAAATATTGTGAAGATATAATTAATCTGGTCAAGGAGGATTAGTTAGATAGACTTTCTCTGTGGATAGAAGTTTAAATCCAAATTTTCAAGGTATGCAAAAAGATTTATTTTTATTCCAGCCTTTCAGTTTAGCAATAGTAGAATTTGATATTTATTTTTGATTCAATGTCAAACCATAGATCATGAGTTATTGGGATAGAGATTCTGACCTTTTGGTCTCCCTTGATTGGGGGTTACCGGGAGGCAGGGTCATTACATTTGGTACCAGAGTCATGGTTTCTCATTTAATCCTTAGTAATTATTAAATTTTACAAGCACTGTAGAACCAAGGGAGTTATTAGAGGATTTTCCAAAGACCGAGGTGTCTAAAAAAGGATCACGATCTGGGGGCTGGAAACATTTTCATTCGCCCCACTAGTCGGTCATGAGGACTTCCAGATGCAGTGTGACTGTCTGGCCCCACTAGCTGTGGTTTCTCATCTATTTCGTCCCTTCTCAACCCTAATTCAAATAAGGATTCTAGTATTTAGGGTTTTTCTCTCTCTTCCCCACCCTATTAACGTCAAAGTATGTACGATAAGGATTAAATAATCCTCCACCAAATCAATGAAAAGCATGTAAACAAGATGTCATGGACATAAGTTTAATAGTTTATGCAGAAACTAAAGATTAGTTGCATGCTTAAGTTGCATAGCATGTGTTGTCGTGCCCTCAGGTGAGACCTGAGGTTAGACCTCCTTGACATGAGGATGAGTAGAGAGTTGGCCTTGGAGGCAAAAGCCTCCAGAAGGAGGTAGATACCTGGTGTGTCCTCTGAGGATGATGCTAACCCTAACCCTAAGTGGTTGTTAGAGAGAGATGACAAGATAAGTTGGATATCACAGTTGACCATGTAGGGATGTATGTGGGATAACATGCATATAGGTTTTGAGTACCCGTGAGAAGCATGAGCTATGTGAGGTTGTTTGACCTAGTGCCTTTTGGCGACCCAACCTTCGAAGGGTCATGCCTGTTATGGTGAAGGATAGCTCCTTCATTGAGGAGGATAGTGGTGACCATATAGAAACCCTTATGGGCATGTAAGAACATATAAGAGCATGCACCTATATATGAGAAACCGTCAGTAGTGCTGGCAGTAGGTTGAGACTTAGGTCTGAAGGGTTATGCTTGACAGGTTATGAGATGAACATGCTGAGCTTTGGATAATCTTGATCAAACATAGGTTTGGATCATACGTTCACATATGTAGGTGTATGAATGTATCCTTAAGAGATTGATACACCTTCTTAGAGAGAGAACCTCTAGTGGTAAGGACGGTTGTAGGGTTATCTCTAGAGGGAGAGAAAGACCCGAGAAAGAAGGTTGGAAGCTTAGACTCCGAGACATAAGGAATTATGGAAGTTGGGCATGATATGACCTAGATGGAAGACCCTAAGTAGATATACATGGTTTCATCATGCATGATCCTTGGAGACTCGTTGTACCTTGTTGCCTTTAGAGGAACCAAACCCTAGAAGAAGAAAGTGGCTTCTTAAACTGATGTACAGAAGTTGTAGGTGCCTACCTTACCTTATAGGTATAGAAAGGAGAATTCCTTAGACCTTGGGGAGTTACAGTAACAAGTTTGAGGTCTCACACCGAGTTGGTTATCCTTGTGTAGGACTCTAAGGTGTTTTTCACGTGGAAGAATGGTGGGAAGTGTATGCCTTACCTTGTGCATGTTTGGTTCGTGGTTGAACAGATGATGCATAAGGAGTGAATCTAGGGTTCCCCGGCCTAAGAGGGGAAGTAGTAGTACTCTGTGTACCTGATTCTCATAAAGATGTTTGAGTTCCTACGGATTTGAGCATGGCACCCCTCAGGTTAGAGGAAAAGGAAACCCCTTGACGAAGTTATATGTTTGATGAACCCCTCACGCATATGTTGGTGACATGAACGTATGATATTGATCCAATGTTGAGGGATAGGAACAAGTACGGCATACCATGGAAACCTAGCATGGTTTAGTAGGTGGTCTTCTTGCTAGATACATGCCTAAGTAGCATGATAGGGCTAAGCACACACATGATGATGTAAACCCTAGATGTAAGGATGTTTGTGACCTGTGTTGCTATCAAGAGATAGTTTTCTCCCATCCTAGGGAGGGACCCTTCTGTACGGTGAAGTACTAGATTTGTTTATGTTTGAGATAACCTAAAGAGGTCTCTGATAGGAGCTTGATGAGATAAGTGGAGAGAACATGGTGTGATCATGAATCCATAGACCCATAGGTGACCATCTCTAAGGGAATGAGGATATGTTGCCATGGAGGTAACCTAATGGAGCCAGACCAAGTTAGGTAGGTTGCCATGATCCCTATGAAATGATGTAAGTTTGACCACGTATGCCCAGAGAGATGATGGAGTCAAGTTTGATATGTACCATGTTAGAATCCTAATTCGATACCAGGTCAAGTAGGGATAAGACCGATGGGATTAGGAGTAGTCTATTTCCTAGATGCACAAGACCATAGGGTCGGGAGGTAACAACTATCTTTTTCTGAGGACCATGATTTAGGAGATTGATCACCTTCACGGGACCCCAAAGATAAAATGAGGTGGGCACTCCCTGGATTCATAAGGGAAGAGAGATGACCCTAAAAGTACCGACACCCTACATGCCTAGAGGAGATGACTAAGGATTGTGTGACGACCCAAGTGTGTTTGGGAGCAGTTTTACATGGAAGTAAAACTAAAATCGAGATGTTCATGATGTGGAGTCATGTGATGCACGTTTCAGCTTAGTTTGGGAAGTGTACTGGTAATGTGGGATGCACCATCTCTACTCTTGGAACATGATGAACTCTATATTTTGACTACATCCAAATGCTTATTTCCTCTCGTTATGGGGGTGAGAGATAGGGCAATACGCATGTCATACACTAAGGATAAAGATGATATGAGTTGAAACATCACTATGATGTATGAGGATAGAGATAGTAGAATACCTTTATGGAGAGTATGATGTATGATTGGTTTACAAACATGAGGAGAACTAAGGTAGTTATCATGAGGATGTTCTTGTCGAGAGCAGTATGGAATTTATGAGTTATATAAGTTTGAGGTTGATAACCAAGATGATGAGCTCGAGGTTTTCTTGACTCAGATTGACCTATTTCGGAGATGAGGATGTTGAGTGGTACATATGAAGGTTTAGGTCTTCACCTTTACCTAACACAAAAGGAACTAACATGGTAACAATAGCTCTTACTCGATACACAACTATCTTGTTTAGCCAGTAGAGAGGCTAGAAGAGGTTGTGAGGTGAACCCTAAGTTCGTGAGACAAGTATGACTAACACCCAGATACAACCGGGCCAATGGGTCGAGTTGGTGGTTGCATGGTTAGCCAGCCTAACGCTTGATGAGATAGAAGAATGGTTGTAAGAACCTCAGATACACCTCTCTGGAAAAGAAGGTGATGAAGCCCACAACTAGAGTGTTTTAGGGTTTTCGAGAAGTCACCTTGAGGGATCATGACAGGTAAAGGCTCATGATTTTAAGTACACCATAGTACTACCTAGATGGTTAAAGTTATAGTAGTACTGTGCATATCTGAGATGAAGAGTATATAGAATTGCATGTGGCTTCTCGCCATGCATGTCGGGAAGTAAAGGGTGAACATCCGTAAACTGGTGAGTTGCTACAGATAATGAAAGAGTCCCCGAGAGGGAATGGGAGTGAATCACCATGGACATTGTGGTGAGTCTCCCCTGGACTAAGAGAGGTCAAAATGCAATATGGGTTATGGTATATCACCTTACCAAGTTGACATAATCCCTTGCCTAAGAGAGAGGGTACTGTCAATGTGACAGATCCAGTTAAACTATATATATATATATATATATATATATATACATATATACATATAAATACATATATATATACATATATACATATATATACATATATATACATATATACATATATATACATATATACATATATATATATACATACATATATACATATATATATGTATATATACATGAGAGAGATATAGTTCAACTACACCATGATCTGAGTTCAACATCTATAACATGACCTCAAGTTCACTTCCATGTGGTGGAAGTAGGTACATGAAGAACTTGATGCCAGTTTGAAGTTTAGCACAACTTATCACCCCTGTCTAATAGACAGTTAAGGGAGTATAATCCATACTAGAGCGTATGATGAGAGTGTGTGTGCTCTCTTAGGGTGATAAATGTGAGCAGTTCATGCCCCTAGAAGAGTGAGCTTGTGAAGATAGCCATCATAGACATTATCGGGATGTAAGGAGCTCTATAAGGGGGGTTGTGTCGGTCACCGCTTCATTAGGATGATGTCAGTAAAAGGACCTTGTGAAGGTCAGAGAGACCATAGTGTGTGTAGATGAAGTCTCTTTGATCGTGCGATGGCTGAAAAAGCCCAGGGGTGACATGAGTCATGAGCTGATGTGAAGCAGACTGACATGCAGTTCATTGTGGGAGGACATATGTTATGAAAACCTGGCCCCTCTGAGCTAAAGCTAAAGCTGAGTCCCCGATACATGGATCCATTTGTGATGGAGTGGTGGACATGTGTTATTAACCTACCCCTTAGGATAATATGATGTATGATGTGTTCCATGAGTCTGATCTAGATCACTATGTGTTGTACCTGAATCATGTGTTGAACCATGAACCTATTGAGCTTCTAGGGAGGCTGAAATATCTTGAGTCACCTACATGGGTATGTGATACCAAGGTGTGAGAGAACTCAGATATAAGAATATAAGATGATAAAGGTTCTTTGGAAGTGCCATGGAGAGGATGAAGCCAAATGGGAGTGATGATGGATGTGGATAAGTCTTACCCTGTTTGTTTGTATGTTATGTTGAATTTTGAGGGAAAAATTCCTATAAGAGGGGAAGGATGTTACAACCCCAATTTTTGGGTTCATATGGTGGGAAATGCAATTCCCCCAATAAATGTATGATTATGGGAATTGTGTATATTATATGTATTGAATGGATTCCCTTTGCCATATTTCCTTTTTGCATGTGATTTCGTGGATCGCAATATATTAATGAGTCCAACATGATTAAAAGAAAAAGAAGAAATCAAATAATGCAATATTAAGAAGGAAATTTGAGATAATGATAAAAATATGAGAAATATGTCGAAATATGGATAATGGAATCATCATGGATGAGATTTCAACTCCACATGGTTTCTGATGGTAAAAAGAATCCAAATAAAGAAAATAAAAAATTCAGAGAGAGGAAATATGTTTAAAATATGTCATATTAAGAGAGATAGCTTGCATATGAATAAAAGTCCCTCATACTTTCGAGTTTGAGTCCCAAACTTTACACACATGAATTTTATGTCATCATGGAATTCTCCCTAAAATTTGAGATTAAAAAGATAAACGGATTTGGAAATATGATTTTTTTAAGTTTCCTAAAGTGTAAAGGAATAACAAAGATAATGAGAAAAGAAAGAGGTAGAAGCCTCTTGAAGGCTAGGAAGTATTCCCTAAAGGTGGATTTCGTATCTTTGGGATTCCTTGGGTTCCAAGGATTCCAAGTTACAAAGGTAATGACATAAGAAAGAGAAAATACCAATTAAATAAGCTTTATTAAAGGATAACTTGCACATGAACATAATGACCTTTTCCTTTGGAATTTGGGACTCAAGTTGGATACCTGAGTAGATTAAGGCAAGATAAAGAATCCCTTAAAATTTGGTTGCAAAAGGATGCACGGTTTACAAGATTTGGATTTTTGAATTTATCCTAAAGTGGGAGGATAATGGGATTAAGATATATGTGTCACAATTTCATTTAATTTGGGAAATTAGGAATCCTATCCCCTTTGTTCTTCATGTGGCCTATTGATCATTGGTTCGAAATATAAGGGTGATCCACCATCATCCATCCCAGTCAGGAAAGAGGAACGGGGTACAGTAACTCCGAGGACCCTAGGACTCTACTCCTCTCCTCGATTATTCTCAGTCCTTGGAAACCTTTCAGTTGGAATTAGGAGGACAATACAAACTCCCATATGTCCTATTTCTTGTACTACTGTGCGGCATTGGGAGTTCCCCCAAATCCCACCTCATCCCAGAGATGGGAATTGTGCGGGAGGTAAACATCATCACAACCCCACCTATAAAAGGGGTTGAGATGCCCCCTGGAACCAGGCAAGTGATATGGAAGGAAGTGGGACAAGAAATCATAGCTACCACCGTCTGTGCCCTACTGCTGGGTCCCCTATTTCACCACCGGCGGGTGTTGTCTTGATGATTGATGTTTCCCCCTGTTCGATACGGTCGAGACCATCAGAAGGTTTGGCGGGAGCTTGTGAGGAAAAGGGCATTGAAACCTAGCTCTCTGACACCCTAATGCCATGAGTCGACAACTTGGTTGATCTGCACAGGTCCTGGCCTAGAAAACGGGAGGTGGCCGAAGGTGGGAGGTGAGAAAGGGTGATTATACGGTGTTACCCTTGGGCGCACATGTATCCTAAGCCAGGCGTGTAAGGTTAAAAGCATCTTTGGTTCCATTTGGTTGAGTCAGCATCACTGGTGCGAGCCGCTAAGAGAGCCGCCTATGGTTGGCTGTGCTTTACACATGTGGAAATAAGGGAAAGAGACTCAGTTGCCGATGTGGCAACATTCTACTAGTCCAAAGGTAATTTTCTTGTGAAAATCCTAAATAATTATTGGTAGATCTAATAAATATATGCTATATATGAAAGTTGATAAAAAAACACAAGGAAATCATTAAAAATAGTTTTATAGCATTAATCTGATCATAGCTATAAAAGTGTTTTAAGTTAACCTTTATTATGCATTAAGTAATGATAATACCCTAATTATGTTTGGAAATCAGATTTCAAGTCTTGAATAGGTTATTTCGAGTTATAGTAACCTATTGAGAGGAAAAGTGAGATTTGAATATGATAATAGATAATAATTGGCTTGCTTTAGGGTTTTACACATGAATCTATGATAATGCATATAGAAACCCTAATCTAGGGTAAAAAGGTGACTAACATGATTAATTTGAGATTCCTTGTAATAGTGTAATTATGAGTTGATCCTAAGCCTTTTAGGAAGGATTTAACAAGCTAGTTAGGTTTAAAGATTAGTTTTGTTGTTTTAGGGTTTATGGTGTCAATAATAAAGATGAACCTTAATGAAACCCTAAAAGGAAGTAGGAAACCCTAGGAAGCGAGTTCAATTGAATAGAATATGAGGAAGTAATTAGTAAATGGATTACATGTACCTTTCAAGATTCTTGCTTGTGTGTGTGATTGAACTGCTTTCCTGGATACTTTTTACCTTGGATTACTATTAGCTTGTTGATTCGATTGAACATGTATGTGGTCACTTTATGAATAATCACCTTCAGTTTCACAAAATTTCCCAAATGTTTCTCGATTGATTGCAACCTAAACTATTGGATGTTCAATTCTACAATCCTATAAATTCCTATTTGTATCAAAATTAAATATGCATGCGTATTCTCGAACCTACATGCCACCCTGATGTATGTTTCAAGACCAAGCCCAGAAGGGGAGGTCTGATTTGGTCAAGCCCCAGAGGGAAGACCATTGAGCACCTCGAGAGGTGACCCCAGGCACCATGCTCAGGATGGAGAAGGTGGCCTTATGTCCCTTGCAAGGACAAAACCCTAAGAGAGGGTAATCTAGGGTTTAGGGCAAAAGTTGTTGAGAATTCACATGAAAGCATAATTTGGTTTGTTAATAAATTATTTGTGATAATTAGGTTGTTAGAAGCTATTTGCAAAATTGTGATTTTCCCCCCACATACCGGTATAGAAATATACTAACTGACATTTTTTTTGTCGGCAGTTTAGGTACAAATCTGAAAAAGGACAAACAGCAAATCGAAATATTGTGAAGATACAATTAATATGGTCATGGAGGATTAGTTAGATAGACTTGCTCTGTGGATAGAAGTCTAAATCCGCATTTTCAAGGTATGGAAAAAGATTTGTTTTTATTCCAGCATTTCAATTTAGCAATAGTAGAATTTGATAATTATTTTTGATTAAATGTCAAACCATGGATCCTGAGTTATTGGGAGAGTGGCTCTGACCTTTTGGTCTCACTTGATTGGGGGTTACCAAGAGGTTGGGTCATTACATTAATGCTCGAGAGCCCCATCAATGATCAAGGTTGATGATCCATTGACCCACCTGGTCAACATCTAGGAGCTCGACATTCAAGCTCATCGATGACCGTGGTTGATACCCATCGATACCCTTGGTGGACACTCATAAGATTGACACTCACACACATTGATGACCAAGTTCTATGATCCATTGACCTCTCTCCATCGACAGGAAGATAACCATCGGTATGTCACCAATCAAGCATGCCATCAACCATCAAGGTCGATGACCCATCAACCTTCAATATTGATGACCAAAAGCCCAAGAGTCATCAACCATCGGTTGAAAACCACTGCTCAACATTTATCGGGAGCACAAGGGGTCACTAACAACCTCCCTATAAATAGGTTCCAAACACAACACTTCAAATCATCTCAAAATTTAGAGACAAATACGTGATCAGAGTCAAAATATAGATCCATCGACTAAGCTAGTCCTATCGACCTAGCTACTCCATCAACCTACATATTTGGACACCTTAATCAACCTATGCAATTCCAAAGCCATAGACCTTCTTTACTAAGGGGATCATTATCTTTCCAGAGTTGTTGTCCATCCACCTACTTAAAATGCAAGTCAGGTTTAGTACCTGTAAGAGAGAGGAGGAAGGAAATTGACATCACACACCACGTTGAGCTACTTCTTCTACATTCATGACCATTATTGTGTCCTATTCCTCTACTAGTGATATTGATCTCACTATGTCGAGGAAGTATCATTTCATTGGAGTGTGGGGATTAGCCTCACTACCTATTTTAGCAATTTCATTTATGTTCCAATGCTTATATGAACTCATTTAATTCATAGATGATTGTTTATCGCATGTCTTATGGATTGATCAACAACTTTACATGATTTACCTATTGTAAGGCCACTGACCTAGCTTACTGCTAATTTGTGATTACTTTTTATAATGAGATGATTAAATCCTAATTTAATCTTTTTGAGATGTCCTATTAACATGTGACATGGTTGTATTCTCATTTTAGTCCAATTTGATTAATTTTTAAACTATCTTATAACATAAGTGTTGGTTTTGAAATAAATTTCAAATTACCTATAAGTAAGGGTAATCTTGCAAATTTTCACATGAAGAGAGTGCTTCTTATGCTTTAGAATAATGAGAAAGAAGATGATGTAATGAGGCTTCTTATTTGAATCATGGTTGGTGTTGAGACATGTTATGGGTTTTTTTTTAAGAAGATACTGGAGGTCCTATACATGCCGCCCTCCACATGCAGCTGATACAATGTTAACATAAACTATGTTCCCTTGTTCCCTCGGGTCAGAGGGTTCAAGTTGAGTCCTACGCTCGCTCTCATCATCCACGATCTGAGCTAGAGACTCCGGAGGCCTGTGATGGCTCGCACGCCCCATACAATTTTTTAGATGGTGTTTAGCCAGGCTATCAGCCACCCGGTTAGCTTCCCTTCCCACGAACTCAAAGTTGATCTCTTTAATCCACCTAGCCTTCTCTCAAATTCTGTTAGTCACATGTCGGTACCTCGGGGGCGTCGTGTTCTCCTTTTTCACCCATTCAACCGCATTAGCGCTATCGCTTTCCACAGTGGCCTTACTAATCCCCAACCTGGAAGCCAGCTCGACAGCAGCCTCCATGGCCTCAAGCTCCCCTGCAATGATCAATTTCACATTGCTGCAGCTGCTCCACCCCTGAATCCAACCTCCTGGATTCTAGGGTTTCTAAGGTTTGCATAATTTATATGGTGATGATGTTAGGGTTGAGTGTTGTGACCCTTACACCATTTTTGGTGAGTGTCACAATCAAGACACATGCATTAGATGCTTGGTCATGACCAATACAACCTAGAGATGGTGGGTTGGGATAGTTTGTCATCTAGTGTCTCAACCATGCATATATGAGACCTAGGGTTTTGATCTTAATGTATCTCGACCGAGACAAAAATGGTTGAGTTGTGTCAACCAAGACTAGAGAGCAACTGAACTTGGAGGTCATGACACTATTGCGAGATAATCATTAACATTTTTATTTTGCATGTGAGTGGAAGGAAGGCTATTTTCCTTGAAGGACATGTGTCCCTAATGGTATATTATGTTGGCACATCATAAAAACCCTACTTGCATTCTCCTTTTGGTATATAACACATCCTCTTCACACATGAGCAATCTTTTTGGCCCTACACATCTTCTCCTTCCTATGGATCATGTTTGGATCTTTGGGAGTAAGGAAGATCATACCTTGAAGCTGGGGGGGTCGATTCACCATCCATGTTTAAGATCTAGTGCTAAATCAACCTTTTGATGATGGTTCTTGGAGATTCCTTCTTGGTAAGTGATCTTCTCCTTTGGATACCATTTTTCCTTTTGAAATATCCACCTTCTTCTTTGCCTTGATTGTTGATCATCCAAGGTAGGTTTTCTTGAAGGTATCCTTTTCACAAGGTTCATGGATCATGTTTTGACAAGAGGGAACCCAAGTGAAAGGATGATTCTTTCTTTTTCCCATTCTTTCTTAGTTTGGACAAGAATAGTTTTATTCATTTCTTGAACTCTATGATGACCATGGTTTCTTTCTTTTATTGAGTTGATCCCTTAGTCGAAGTTGAAGCATGCTTGAATCTTTTTGAGCTTGAGATCTTAGGAGAGAGTTTCTCTTCAAGAACATGTGAGTTTTATAACTATTTTCCCATCTATTATTAGCATTTTAGATCTGATATTAAGTTTCTATTCTACCTATTAAAATGTGTTCCTGATGATAGAGGAAACAATATTTTTTGGGTTTTAAATGGTGTAGTATTCTTGAGAAGACTTTCTTTCTTATAAACCCTGAGATTCTTGTACATGATTTTTGGTTATAAATGGAAGATCAATGTGTTTCTTTAGATCATCATCCATGAAGTATTAAGATATGATGTATAGATTTTTTATCATAGATAATAGTAGGTTTTAAATAGGTTAACATGCATAGAAATTGTGGCTTTTACTCTATACATAAATTTCTTTTTGATGATCTTCTACGACCTATAGTTTAGAGTTGGTGAGAATCATTCTTTAGGGTATTCCCTACCCTATTGGCCTTTGGTATTCTCTAGTGGTAACCCCTGTCGTGACCTTTTTGGATATGTCTAGGTGTTGTGCATAGGGTAAACGTAGCATTGAGACATCCTCTGGTCTCCCCTTAGGTTGATACCACGTATAGGTCGTGATTTCAGACCATAACAAACTCAAGTATGGTTGTTTCACACTTGACTGAGTGTATTGCAGCGTCGCTGTTGTGACCCTGCATGCATGCCAGTTGAGACACATGTTGAGCGTGATGTGACCAATATGGTGTTTTGTGTGCATCGCAACTATTGTGCGCGCATCGTGACCAAGATAAAGTTGTGTGTACGTCATGATTGAGGAAGCAACCTTACACGCGTTGGAAGCTTACATGCATGGAGATCCGATTGAGTCTTACACACATCCCGAGAAAGATTAGTGTTGTGCATGTTGCTAGAAAGAGGAAAATAATTGCACACTATGGACCGTGACACAGTACTTGCACGCGTTGCATGTATTGTCACCTGCTGCATGCATTGCAGGTTAATACATCTTGTTGTGTGAATGAGCAAGGATGATACATATAGTTGCATACAAGAATAATACATAGTCTAATTGGATAATTGGATAATCATTAATAATAGTATTTAATCCTAGTGCTCTCCAGATGAATGTGGGAGATGATGGAATTAGTGTTAGAGGTTGCATGGTGTCATAAAACTCTAATTATCTACGTATGAATCCTAACCCCAATCATGCAATATTGTGATTCATGTGCTTCTCTACTTAAAGATGGCACCCTACGAGATGTTTTCTCTCTCCTATTTAGGTAACCCCATTCTCACATGTGAGTTGAATAGCATAGCCATGCAAATTGCTATGGTGAACCTTATATAATACATGGTGGTGATTATGAGCACTTTTGAGATATAGTGTATAACCAATTATGTAGAAAATATATGAATGAGCCTAATATCTTAGTAAGTGTTTTATGTATAGTTTAAGGTGAAATCCTCTTGATATGTGATTGAGAGTTTGACATCCAATTGTGATGAGATTTTTAGTGGCCTTGTGAGAGGCAGTAATATAAGTATCATGTAATGAAAAGACACCTTGTTGATAGTAATCTTCAATACCATGTTAGTGCATGGTTACTATATATTTATATGATGCATGAAAAAGATACATGCATGCCATCATAAAATGGTATACTTGAATATGTAAACAATGATGATACTACATGATGTAGGTATCATGATCAACTCATGTTCAAATTACTGATAGCAAATCCTAAACATGTTCGTTAACCCTATTTTGCTCCTAGAAAGTGGGAAGTAATTCGTTCAGGATATGGTGCAATAATCATGATGTAAAATCTAAATGTCTATGGGAGTGAATCTTAACCCTAATCCTAGTGTATACCTTAACCCTAATCCTAGGGTATGTTAAACTTGCCAAATAAGCATGTATAAATACCATTTGCTCTACTTTTTCTCTCTCTCATATTGGTATAGTTCTAACTTTGTAGATTAATTGAGTTTTATAGATTATGCATGCTATGAAGATGACTAAATGATACTAGATGATGGCTATGAGACTTGATGAGGAGCACTAGAATTGTAAATATGTGAATGTGCACAGTGAGCTATAACCTATAATGATTAACCTTAATACACTCCAAACTTGGGGTAGATAAGGGAACTAGAGATTGATAAATAAATTATGCCATGAAAACCCTATGTGGATAAGAAACCCTAACCCTAATGGAGGGGACATATGATGCATTTTTTAAATTGCTTAAAGTGTTTAATATGATAAGATAATCATGAGTATTCTCTCTCTATTTGTATAATACTGATTTGCCAGGAAAGATGATAATCAAAGCTAAGGATTTCTATGGTGTATATGTGATGTGATACAGGTGATGTTTATATGCCTGATGAGGCATGATGTGATGATAATCATAGATAATGATTGTTGTGTTGTATATGTGATGTGAAATAAGTGATGTATGTATGCTGATGTGGCATGATGTGATGGTTATTGTAGCAAATGATTGTTATAATACAGGTGATGCTTATATGCATGTTAAGGCAGGATGAGACAATAGTGAGTTACATGAATAATGTGATCGGTCTTATGACCTAGTGAAGACGTAATGCCTAATGTGAGGTTATATCCTCCAGTGATGTGATAAGGGATTAATATACCTAGTGATTTCATAAAAGTGATCAACCTGATACGATAATGTTAACAAGGAATGATGTCGATGGCCTTATTTAAGGTAGTGATACAATATTGTCCTAAGATGATGTGACAAGTTAGCACTTTATACATTTTATATCTTCTGAAGTTGGTTCATAGTTATGCTTGCTAGATTGAATTAGGGTATGTCCACTTGTATGATGGAGCCTTAACTCACCCAATTGGCATATAAAGTGAAACTTTAATCAGGTAGTTACTTTGTACAATAGATCCATCTTTAGTGTTAGTATTTATAGTCAGAACATTGTGGATCAACACAGACTAGATGCTCTAGGAACTTTTGGGAGGTATATTTGTAGCTCGAATAGTGTGGATCAAGGTGTCTACCAAAGGGGGTCTCCAAGTTTGCTTCTGTGAGGTTTTTCCTTGGTTTTTCTAATTTTTATTTCATTCTCTCCATCTTTCTCCTCTATATTCAATGATAAAAAAAATGTGGGTCTAATCCTCCTATTCCTTAGGACCAAGGAGTATCCTGATATTGCTTTGTATTCAAATTTTATGAATTAATAATATATGTTTCCTTTAATTTTGGATGTAAATATATGGTTGCTTACTGAATTTTTTGTTCTTAATCAGCACAATTAATGTATTAGACCCCTAATTGCTTTGGGAGAGGCATTAGGGGTTGGAAAAGTTGTAGGTTTACACATCTAATATTGTGCTTTGGGAGAGGGCTGACGACTATGAAGGAATAACCTAGAATTACAATTAATGCACCTAGATAATTCCTAAACCATTGTAGAAGTGGGGTTTATCTTAGTGTAGGTAGTGTATTATGCTGCGGGAGTGGGTAATACTTGCTATGGATTCCTAGACCAGGGTTAAGGGTAAATTATTACTGATGTAATGGAGTTGAATGCAATACATATTGTAGTGAAACTGTAATCCTAAGGAATCCATAAATTGTTGATCATTTCCCCTTAATTTAGATTATATTTCTTGTGTTTGATTATAAAACAACCAATTAATTATTTTTTCTAGACCTAGCTAATTAGGTTACAGTTCATAGTAGTAAATGAAGAACATTTCCCTGAGTTTGACACTTGGGCCTCATAGGCTTACATTACATGATCTCTGCACTTGCGTTTTACACACATAGTCTAGTTGTGTCAAACCTCCTGAATAATTAGGACCTTTTCTTGAGCACATGGTTGAAAATTTAAAGCATAGAGCATCATGTGCAACCAATGAATATAACAGGAATCATGGCGCTGCCCCATATACTTCACCGCATTCCTTTTCGAATTATGCCAAACCTCAAATGCTGAATATTTTTATGACACGATGAATATAATTAAGATTCATGTGGGAGGTGTCTCTAACCATTATGTTCAATCCATATGTTATTTAAGGAAGGGGTGAAAACTATGCAATCTTTCGGGAATCACAACAATGAAGGACCCATGTCCCAATCTTACACTTTTGAGTGGATAAATTACCCTAATTTCGCATGGAAGCAACAAGGTGATGATCTACAAGAGCATCCAAGGCAACATCAAAGCCAAATATACAACTCAAGTTTGAAAATGAAGTGCTTAGATGATTGAGGAGCCTAGATGAAATCATGAAAGATATTTCCACTCATGTACAAACTATCAATAGGCTTGGATAGATGATAGATCAACTATCCTTCTCTCTCTAATGAGGGTAGGCTTCCTTCTCAAACCACAGTAAGTTGAAAACAATACAAATGGAAAAATTGTGGCCCCTCAAATCTCCTATGGTCCACTAGCCATGAAAGTACAACTTGTGGAATAATGTCAAGGCCCCCTAACCCATATTATATTCCACCACCACAACCACCATTGAACTACCAATTCCCTCCTCCACCTCAAAAACCACCACAACAACCCTACATCCCTGGACAACCATTTCAACAACAACCACAACAACAACCATATATCCTTCAACCTCCATCCCATCATCAACAACACCAAAGACCACCACCACAAGCATCACAAGGTTCCTTCCTCCCCATGAGTAAGTGAATTTGGTGATTGTCTTGAGGGAGTGGTAAAGTTATGTAGCATCCCAAAATGAAAAGGGGCAAAGATCATGTAAACCAACGTTATGTTGATAAAACAGTGTCATAGAAGACCATTTATGATATTGTGATAGATTAAAGTGATATTGTGATGAGAAATGATTTTGTTGTTATGCCTTATACTTATTTGGTGATTCCAAGTGTATGCACTGCTCCATTTTGTAGTGATTCTTTCCCTCCATTCCTATTACGGTTCCAAGATTTCCATGTGTACATCCAAGAGTTCCACTCCTAACTCCAAAATTCCCTCATGTGATAGTTCATGATCTATCTAGTGACTCAATAAAATATATTTGAAATGGGTCTCCATTCCTCATATGGGAGGAGTAAATATCATTATTTTAATATTCTTAAGGTATTTAGCTAAGTGAAAGAAAATATTCTATTAGTTGATGCAATCAAGCAAATTTCAGCCTCTACAAAATTTCTTAAGGATATATGCACCTTAAAGAAAAATACAACGACAATAATGCCCAAAAAATTGAATCTCACTAAGAAAGTGATCTATATTTTGCAACATGCCCTTACCCTCAACCAACCCAGAGACTTTGTCATTCCATGCCACATTGGTTTCCATCTTATTAAAAATTCTCTGATTGACTTTGGTCCTAGTGTGAATCGTATGCCCTATCGTGAGTATTTTGAGTTGGTCTTGGGAAAATTGAACCTAAAACATTGTATTATATAATTATACATTCGATCTATTATAGTAGCAAGAGACATGGTGGATGATGTGCTTGTTATGCTTGACACAAAAATCATGTCCAAGATTTTGGGAAAAAAATATTAAATCCTTATATGGAGCCAGAGGACAAAAATATTCACATCATCTTGGGAATACTCTTATTGTATATTGACAACACTAGAATCCACATGCACAAAGAAATTATTATGATTTACTTCATGAATTTGAGTTTGACACTCAACATCTTCAGACATCATCACCCCAAGATGAGAAAAAGAAAGACAAGTTTGAATAGGAAAGCATTAGGACCCCATGACTAGTGGATTGAAGAGAAATTGTTTAATGTCAATGATAAGGCCCTTCACTTCATGTATGACCATGTGTTCTGCAAATTGATGATGGATAAGAAGAACACCTTTCTTGGATGAAGGATTAAACCTACTCTAGTGGGATGCAACCTACATAGAATTGAGGATTATTTTACCCAAGTCTTCTAGTTTGACTATACTTTTATTTTTATAGCATCAATGAAACACACACATATATTGAACTTGATAATATTTTTGTTTTTTGTTCATCTTAGAAAATGAATTTAGAGTGAAGAATGATGTATCGAGTGGAAACAAAATGAGAAATTCTAATATGAGAAGATGAAAAAAAGGGTTGAACTAAAAATCTATAGGAAACCAACTACCATGATTGTTCTATCCACCATGTCTATGGTGATAGCCAACTAGAATATTCATTCTCCATAGGACAATCATGGTGTCCCTAGGCCACTCCAATTGAGTGACTTGGAACCCTCTCCTCTTGTTGTCTAGTCACCAAAACTCTATGATCATTACCCTACTATCTTAAGCCTTTGTTTAATGTTGAGGACAACACATTTTAAAAAATTAGGGTGGTAGTGTCATAAGCCCTTATATTACTTTATATATTTATTCTAAATTTTTCCTAATATGATCAACTACTTAAATAACCTCCTTCACTTGTCTATTTTACATCTTGCATACTTGCAAGCCATTTAGTTTTTTTTTGTTTTTGGTCGGCGAAAAAACGTGTTGCTATTAATGAGTCCAAAAACTTTGGGTACAAGACTATGTGCCCCATACAACTAGGATAGAGTCCAGAGAGACCAAGGTCCAACAAAAGGGCCTCACAAAAAAGAAAAGGGAAAGCACACATGAAAGCTAGGCTATCCTATACTAACCAACCTAATAACGTCAGCCCTGTTTACATGAAACCAGAGAAACAACTATCTATAAAACCACCTTCAAAATGTGAACCCTAGCCTCATGAACCAGGCGAGGCTACTAGACTAGCTAGGAACATCAAACCAAAGAAATCATCCAGTTCCTCCTTACTAATCCAAGGCTTCCAATCTGCAGACTCCAAAACAAAAGCCATCAATGGCAGCGAAAACAAACCCATAAACAGGGGCATGCGAATCTTCCTGTATTCCTTATGCATTATAACCAAATCCTGAAAGAAAGGATTCAAGAAAGGCTTCATATCCAGGATCACGGATCATATCAAAGCATCTTCAGAGCTTTTGAAAAAGCATTTGCCTCTAAGAAGCGAACAGACCCAGAATCAAAGAGACGGAAGAGAATGTCTAACCAACCTTCTTCCTTCCAGACTTCTTCTTCCTTTTAGACCAAGATTGGTCGTATTCCATGTACTTAGGATCCCATTGATCTGACTCAAAATCAGAATCATTAGAACCCTCATCTTTGAAAAGATTTTCCTTCCTGACCTGTTGTTGGTCAGAAAACTCACAGCTGCTCCATATTTTGTTTGGCAACCAGGACTCAGAAGTTGAAGCTTCCTTGCCGCTTCTGACTATCTCCAACTCCCAACCTAAATCCAAACCACCCAAGTTACAAATAGAAGAGGTGCCAACCATGTCGGGCTCTACCATTTGGATCTCAGCAGCTAGAGGTTTAGAGAATGAGGATTGTCGAGCACTGTCAATGACAGTATCCTTAACCTGTTGAGAGATGAACTCCAGAAGGTTATTATCTAGCTCCAGTTGGTTAACACGATCACTACTCTCAGGAACCACCTTGCTGACCACCTTAGCAGGACCCTTGGCATTCTGTTGAGCAGTTGCCTTTCCTAACCTGACTTGGATGTCCTTCTCTGGAGGGGGCTTCCTCAGTTTCAGAGGGCATGACATCCCTTTGTGCCCGAATCTCTTGCAATAGGGGCAGATTTACCGGCCGTGCAATTGGCTCCACCTTCAAGGTCTTCGGGGATGAATCCACCTCCACCATAGCTATTCTAGGGAGTTTGGCTTTGCTGCAGACATCAACGCAGACCAGAGCGTCACCAAGACAACACATTGCAGTCGACTGAACATCGAAATCCACTGGAACGCCGAGGGTGCTTGCAACGCTAGCTATGTGTTGCTTGGTCCACGGCAGACCTGCATTTTCAATCTTGACCCAGATAGGGGCACTCGAGAAGAAAAGAGGTTGTAGGGGAAATCCACGCTTCCATGAGTGAACAACCAGTAGGGATCCATCCATGAACCAGGGTGCTTCATCAAGCACCCTCTCCTTCTCACTTGCAGTCGGCATCTTCACAACAAAACCTTTGCATTCTTCAGCGACGATTTCGACTGGGCCACTAGGGCGCCACACTTTCCGAATCCAACTGCTAAGTTGGCCGCTGAATGCCTTCCGAACCACAAATCAAATCAAGAGATACTCCTCCCAAGATGGTATTGAGAATTCCTGGCTCGAGATTGAGGCACACTTCACGCCTTCCTTCAGCCCTGGTTCGATGAACTCGATCAATTCCAAAGGTATCTCTGCTCTTCCTTGCTTGATAGTGGAAAACCAGTCCGCAAGGCGAATGGGTCTGGACCCATCGATAGAGCAAATCAGGGATGACTTGGAAGAGCTGGCAGCGGTGGTGTCTTGGGCCCTAGCAGATAGGATATCTGGGTGGACAATGCTTTCTTCACCGTCGACCTCTGGTTGTCCGAGCGGAGGAGCCGAAGATGGCTCAGCAGTAGATTTCCCCCTTCCTCCTCGCTCGCTGGATTGTCACCCTCGCCCTCCTCTCCCCCGAGCCATCCTACGACATTTAGTTTATTTCCTTGTATATTTTAATAATTTTTTAAAAAAGATTTCATGTCACCCATTCATATCACATAGCATACATATTTTTATAATTTCTTATGTGTGATTAGTCAGACTTTCATTTCATGTCATTTACTGCTTTGTAGCATAGTTTTTTATGTGAATAGGCACATTTGGACCCAGTTTGCAAAATTTTTCCAAAATGAGACATATTTTCCGAAAGGTTGTTCTATCTTAATCTCTACCATTTTGAACTAAAACTTAAACAAATATATTTTGATGTATATAACTCACCACCCTCCTTCATATAGTGGTTTGATTGATAAAGTTGCATGCTTGAATCTATATATGTTTTTTACTTCTCTTTGATTGGATTAAATGATGATAGAAAATTTAAGAAAGTTGCAGATGAATATGTTTTTTGCCATGTCTTGTGAAAACAATGTGGTTGACACAATTTCTCAATTCATTATGATTTTAATTTGTTTGTCAAAATAGTGGAAATAATTTACATGCAGGAACCCCTACAAGAAAAATCGACATTGTGTGACCCCTTTATGATCTACTATTCTCCTACCACTTCTTATGTCACCGCATTAAAATAATATGCCAAAGAGTATGTATTCAACCATGTCCACCGTCCAAAATCTTGGATTGTAGAATCCCTCATATCCCCACTTCTTCCTACCACCACATGCCTTCGTCATATAAGGGACATATTACAAAGAAAAGAATAAAAGATGAAAATTAAAAAAAAAACACTCTCATGTAATAGCATCTAAGGAAAGAAAAGACAGGTGATCCTACGTAATAGTGCCTTATCCTCTTTCCACAACCCTTTCTTCCAATCACATTCCTTTTGGGTTGGGAAAAGTCAACCCTAGTACTCCATTCTCTAAAATAGCCAAGTGGGTCATTGGGCGTGGGTAGAAATTTAGGGGAAAAAGCATGAAAATGAAAACATCACTCCTACTGACTTAAGTTGAAATTTTGAAATGAAATAGTTTTACCCAGATCCTTGTGAATTATGTGTCACTTGGATGAGTTGCAATGCCCTATATGGAAAGTCTATGTGCTTTATGTTGGTATGTATGCCCATAGAGCAAGTCATATGATGATTGTAATGGGATACTTTGTAAATGATTTGAATAATAATAAAGGCAATTTCCGATCTATATGTTTAAACTGTTTCTGAGATGATAGTGTAACATGATAGATGTCTAAAGAATGATTTTACTCAATGACGTATGCTTTTGGGTTGAGGACCTAAATGATGAGATCATACAGATGTTAAGAGTATTCATTCTTGTTTAGTCCCTAGTCGGTTGTTATTGTGTAAATAACCATAGACATCAATAAAACTGAAGACTAGCTTGTGTGTTGGTTGATGATAGAATCTCATTAGTCATGATATAGTGATATCAAACCAAGCACATAGGTACTTGTTAGAGAATAAGGTACCAGACAGACCCACCGTGAGAGTGACACATGGAACCATGACTTGATAGCCACAGTCAGCTCTCACAGTGATGGTGGTGAGTGTGATTCTTAGACCTGAAATCACTACACTCAACACATGTCGTTGGGTACACTTTGACATCATCAAACGCAGTCCTGAAATATGGGTTGTTATAAAGGTGATGATTGGGTGGCTTTGACACATGGGGCTTTTGATGGGTGAGTGATAGATATGGGATTTGTCCCTCCTAAGGGAGTTTGATATCCTTGGCCACTTGATGAGTAAGATTGAGAAAGTCATGCGCATGCACGTGTGAATCAATATGTGATATTGATGTCACACACATCTCACCCAGTCTGCTCTGAGATCAAGGAAATGAATGAATGTTGACAGGATGACTGTTCCATGCCTCGATTTCATTCAGGATATCAGTGATAAAGGAATTATACATTCACTGTAACACCATTCACGGATTGTAGGATTGAAAGTTGTTCTCCCACTTTCTATTTCACTTGGGTAGCACTAATGTGTGACTAGGCACCGCTCTTTGCTTGTGAAGTCATACGTGTTATGGACTTTCACTGCCAACGTGAAATGGACCTGCAGGATCACACACATAGGATTTAACCTGGAAAAGGAGTTTTGTCCACAAACAATGTTTAGATTGATTACTAAAGGAGTTTAGTAGTTCAATTAAACACTCAATCAATTGATAGCTCAGTATCATAGAGTTCAAGGTGTTGGACTGATTGATTAGAGTATTGGATTGATTGAAACCTGCAATTGACTGATTCTGCACAATCTGTACTCCCAACCGATCAGCTCATGTGATGAACCGATCGGCTCAGCTTGGTGAACCGATCGGCTCAGGTGGTGAGTCGATCGGCTCATGGACAGGGTGAATGATTACTTCAAGTGTTGAAACGATCGGTTCAACTGTTGCAACCGGGCAAGTTGGGAAAGTAAGATTGGTGAGAATTTTCCTTTCATTTCACTTGCCCAATTTGATTGGAACAAGGATTGGTATTCGATACCAATTAGAAACAAAGGAAGGAAAGTCAATCGGGAACTCATCAGGACCACAAACCGACCAGTTGAGAAGTGAACCGACCGGTTCATGGGTCCCAATCGATCGGTTGAGGTGTCAACCGACCGGCTCAGATCCCCAACCGATCGTTTTAGTTGTGAAATGATCGGTTCAGGTTGCGAGTTGGTTGTTTTTTGTGGAAAATCTCGAACCCTTCTACTCCTGCTTTAGTCCCGCATTGCCCGGGATAGAGAACCCTATCCCATGACCTGCCTATATATAGGGGTATTGGGGGCTTCTAAAAGTACAACTCAGTGCAAACCAGTTGCTCTGCAAAGTTGTCGTTCTCTCTGGTTTTGGTAACCGAGAGAGCCTGAGCAAGTGCTACCCAAAAAGGGAGGCACAGCAAGGGAAAGGCAACTGCATTTGCGACTGGTGGTAGGAGAGTGTGTTGGCGACTAGTACGCCAACAGGAGGGTGCGACTCCTTCTGATTCCTTGTGAGACAAGGAGATCGGAGTTCCAGGCAGTTCGTGTGGATGACTGTAGAGGCAGGAGACCTCTGTCGCTCGGAGGACAATTGTCAATCCCGACAGTCCCGGTGAGACCAGGAGTCTTCAGTCCCGGTGCAACCAGGAGCTGCATAGACACCGTCCAAGACCAGAGGTGAAGACCGCGCAAGGCGCGAGGTACTGTTGCCGAGCAAGCCTCGGGACAAGGTATTCATCCACAAACCATCTTTCCTATTGTATAGACGTTGACGCGATTCCTTTTGTTCTGGATTTTGGGGAGAAAATTTTTGTTTCCGCTGCTTCTCTGCCTCCTCTAAAATGCAAAAGTGGTATCAGAGCCACGTCAACTGCTCTATATTTTAGGATTATCGATATGATCGATTTTGGTTTGTCGCCTTTATTTATTGCATACGATGTGAATAATATTGGCTTTATGATGTCCAATCCACAAATCCAAAATATACATATATGATATGTAATATTAATGCACTCGATACGCGTTTCCCTTAAACGAGTTTTGTGGTGGATGTGTAGCATGGTTATGGCCTATAAACCCCTATATATGTGTGTGGTTGTATGTGGTTGCTTGCATCTCGGTCTACGAACTGATTCCCTTTCTCCTATTACTGATGTGACTCAAAATAATTTGATATTTCTATTCCTACCTTTGGTCCCCCCGAATGTAACTCGGGGTTTCACAATTCAATTGTAAATAGGATAGATTTTATTTCCTGTTATGTCAAAGAACGACGAACGACCTGAGACGATCAGTTCAAGGCGTGAACCGATCGGTTGGTGTTCCAGACGACCGGTTCGAGGAGCGAGAAGAGCGGGTGGTGACCTGAGGAGATGCACGACGACCGGTGAACTGATCGGCTGGAGGCGCCAGTCGATCGGCTGGTGGCACCCGAACAACCAACTTGATGGTGAGCTGATCAGTCATGGAGATGAGCTGATCAAACCCAGAAAGGTAGGCACAGATTTCATCTTATACAGGTTGCATGTGATGTAGACCTAGATGACCGTGATTCCTCTTGGCTCGAGGAATCACAATAGGATGGCCATAATCATTGCTTTTATCTTTTTGTATGTTTTCTGTGGGATATAGCATGTATATGATACATACTATATATTGTGGTGATTGGATATGTATATGTATATAAAAACCAAATCCCTCATTAAATATTAAAGTTTTAGATGCCTTCCAAATGCGACACATGTGAAAAGCTTGATCGACCAAGTGTGGGCACGCCCAAGCGTGGTGCACCATCTATCTCGTGGAAGCGTGAAGGATGAATGTGTGGGTCTGCCCAAGCAGGGTGCATGTTCATCGTGTTGGCTTTTGGATCGGACTTAACAAGGTGACCTAGATAGGATCTAGCACCTTGAGGCATGGAGATGATCATGGCAAGGAGTTGCATATGACATTTTTTAAGAGTTGCATATGATGAATTTGGCAAGAGTTGCCTACCTGGAAGATCTGAGTAGTGGGTGACAGCCCAAGCTGGTTCATGGCTCAGAGGATTTCAGGATCTTGACCCACTAGAAGATTGTACGCTGCAATCTTCCGAATTGATGGTGAGGGCTGTCAATTTGAGTCAAAATAGTGGGAGCGATAATTAATTAAAGGCCTAATTAACTGTCGTCAAATTTTATTCAAATAAAATCAAAAAGAGTTTTGACAAATGCAATTTTCTCTTGTAGAATGGCAAAAGAATCATCTTTTAAAATGGGCAAATTAATTGAGAACAAATTCCATAACTGGTTGAGGACTGTGAGAAGTGTTCTGGACAATCCAGATATACCAGGAGCCTTTGAATCCACTCTATATATGCTTAATTCGTTGGTGAAGAGGAAAGAAAGTTCATTGATAGAGATCAATGGAATGAATGGTAAGGGAGAGAAGGATACTCTCGCCAAACCAATTTCTTCTGCATGGAGAGGATGGAAGGAACGATGGAAGAAGAAGTCAGAGATAGAGATCTCTACTTCTGGTGTATACATGATAGAGATTAACTTTACTACTTCTTTTTCATGGGTACTTGATACCGAATGTGGATCTCACATTTGTTCAAATGTGAAGGATCTTAAGAGAAGTAGGCCTTTGGGGAAAGGCGAGGTTGAACTACGTCTTGCCAATGGGGCAAGGGTTGCCGCCAGTGCCGTAGGAACCTATGAGTTAACTCTACCAAGTGGGCTAATAATAGAGTTGAAGAACTACTATTATGTACCTGCCATAAATAGGAATATCATTTCCGTCTCTTGTTTGGACAAGGATGGAGTTGAATTTCTTATTAAGAATGGAAATTGTTCCATTTCTAAAGATGGGATCTTTTATGGCAGTGCCCCAATATCTTATGGTCTATACTTGGTAGATCTAGAGACAAATGTATACAACGTAAACACCAAAATGCAAAAACTCAACAACTCAAACGAAACATATCTTTGGCATTGTCGTCTAGGGAACATAAATGAGAAGCGCATTTCTAGACTCCATAAAGATGGTTATCTAGACTCTTTTGATTATGAATCAATAGAGACATGTGAATCTTGTTTGTTGGGCAAGATGACCAAGACTCCCTTTTCAGGTAAAGGTGAGAGAGCTAGTGTTCTATTAGGACTCATACATACTGATGTATGTGGGCCTTTTAGAACTAATGCCAGAGGTGGGTATCAGTACTTCATTACCTTTATTGATGACTTCAGTAGGTATGGCTATGTGTACCTGATGAAACATAAGTCAGAAACCCTTGAAAGGTTCAAGGATTTCATGAATGAAGTACAAAACCAACTTGGTAAAAGTATTAAGGCACTTTGATCCGATTGAGGTGGAGAATACTTAAGCCAGGAGTTTGAGGACCTTCTGCAAGCCCGTTGTATTGTATCACAATGGAGTCCGCCTGGAACACCACAGCATAATGGTGTGTCTGAAATAAGGAATCGCACATTGTTAGATATGGTGCGATCAATGATGAGTTTTGCTGATCTTCCAATTTCCTTCTGGGGTTATGCTCTTGAAACCACCGCGTTTACACTTAACCAAGTACCATCTAAATCGGTTCAAAAGACACCATATGATATATGGACTGCGAAGCGTCCCGATTTGTCTTTTCTAAAGATTTGGGGTTGTGAGGCTTATGTCAGGAAAATGTTTCCTGATAAGCTTGGACCCAAATCTGATAAATGTTATTTTGTTGGATATCCCAAGGAAACGAGGGGATATTATCTATACCACCCTACTGACAACAAAGTGTTTGTTTCCAGGACAACTGTGTTCCTAGAGAAGGAATTTATTTCCAAAGGAAGCAGTGGGAGGAAAATAGAGCTTGAAGAAGTTCAAGCCCAACAGGAAAACATAGAAATGGTAGATGTACAAGAGGAAAATGGAGACTCACAAGGTGTTGTGGGATCTCATTCTCCTCTGGTAACACAAGGACCTCGTAGATCTAGTAGGACCCACCTTGAACCTGAGAGGTTTGGATACCTTGTGACTCAGGAAGGTGGTGAGTTGATCATAGATGATGATCCAACTACCTACGTAGAGGCTATGGAGGGACCAGATTCTGAGAAATGGCTTGAAGCCATGAGATCCGAGATGGAATCCATGTACTCCAACAAAGTATGGACTTTAGTGGAACCACCCGAAGGGGTAAAACCCATAGGGTGCAAGTGGGTCTTCAAGAAAAAGACTGACATGGATGGCAATGTGCAAACTTATAAAGGCAGATTGGTTGTGAAGGGATTTCGACAAGTTTAAGGTGTTGACTATGACGAAACCTTTTCTCCAGTTGACATGATTAAGTCTATTAGGATCATGCTTGCTATTGCAGCTTATTATGACTATGAGATTTGGCAGATGGATGTTAAAACCGCATTCCTTAATGGGAATATAAATGAGGATGTGTACATGACACAGCCTGAAGGTTTTGTAGATCCAAAGAATGACAATAAAGTCTGTAAGCTACAAAGGTCAATCTATGGATTGAAGCAAGCATCTCGGAGTTGGAATCTTCGATTTGATGAGGAAGTCAAAGTGTTTGGCTTTATTCAAAATGAAGATGAACCTTGTGTGTACAAGAAGGTTAGTGGGAGCTCGACCACATTCCTCATATTGTATGTGGATGACATACTTTTAATGGGGAATGATGTCTTAGCCTTAGAGAAGGTAAAGACTTGTCTTGGGAATACTTTCTCAATGAAGGACTTAGGAGAAGCATCCTACATTCTAGGAATTAAGATCTATAGAGATAGATCTAGAAGGCTTCTCAGACTAAGTCAGAGCACATACATTGAGAAAGTGTTGAAGCGGTTCAGCATGGAGAACTCAAAGAGAGGCAACATCCCCATGCTACATGGAGTCACCGTCTCTCGAGCTCTATGTCCCCAATCTTATGAAGAGAGGGAGTGTATGAATGGGATCCCATATGCATCATCCATCAGATCCATCATGTATACTATGTTGTGCACATGCCCAGATGTCTCGTATGCTCTAAGCATGACGAGAAGGTACCATTCAGATATCGAGGATGCTCACTAGATAGCCGTAAAGAACATCCTCACATACTTGCAAAGGACTAAGGATCAGTTTCTTGTTTACGGCGGCGAGGAAGAGCTGGTTGTAAAGGGTTACACCGATGCAAGCTTCCAAACCGATAAAGATGATTACAGATCGCAGTCAGGATTTGTGTTTTTCCTTAATAATGGAACTGTGAGCTGGAAGAGTTCCAAGCAAGAAACAGTTGTCGATTCTACTACAGAGGCCGAGTATATTGCTGCTTCACATGCATCAAAGGAGGCTGTGTGGATCAGGAAGTTCATTTCTGAACTTGGTGTAGTTCCCAGTAGTTGTGATGCAATTGAGCTTTATTGTGACAATAATGGAGCTATTGCATAAGATAAGGAACCCAGATCACATCAGCAGTCCAAGCACATACTGCGGCACTTCCATCTCATACAAGAGATCGTACATCGAGGAGATGTGAAGATTTGCAAAGTACCAACTGAAGACAACATAGTTGATCCACTGAGTAAAGCCCTTTCTCAGTAGAAGCATGATGGTCATGCTAGGTCATAAGGACTGAGGTTCCTTGGTGACTGGCTCTAAGTGTAAGTGGGAGTCTGTTGGTATGTATGCCCATAGAGCAAGTCATATGATGATTGTAATGGGATACTTTGTAAATGATTTGAATAATAATAATAAAGGCAATTTCCGATCTATATGTTTAAACTGTTTCTGAGATGATAGTGTAACATGATAGATGTCTAAAGAATGATTTTACTCAATGACGTATGCTTTTGGGTTGAGGACCTAAACGATGAGATCATACGGAAGTTAAGAGTATTCATTCTTGTTTAGTCCCTAGTCAGTTGTTATTGTGGAAATAACCATAGACATCAATAACATTGAAGACTAGCTTGTGTGTTGGTTGATGACAGAATCTCATTAGTCATGATATAGTGATATCAAACCAAGCACATAGATACTTGTTAGAGAACAAGGTACCAGACAGACCCACCGTGAGAGTGACACATGGAACCATGACTTGGTAGTCATAGTCAGCTCTCACAGTGATGGTGGTGAGTGTGATTCTGAGACCTGAAATCACTACACTCAACACATGTCGTTGGATACACTTTGACATCATCAAACGTAGTCCTGAAACATGGGTTGTTATAAAGGTGATGATTGGGTGGCTTTGACACATGGGGATTTTGGGGGGTGAGTGATAGATATGGGAATTGTCCCTCCTGAGGGAGTTTGATGTCCTTGGCCACTTGATGAGTAGTATTGAGAAAGGCATGCACATGCACGTGTGAATCAATATGTGATATTGATGTCACACGCATCTCACCCAGTCTGCTCTGAGATCAAGGAAATGAATGAATGTTGACAGGATGACTGTTCCATGCCTCGAGTTCATTCAGGATATCAGTGACAAAGGAATTATACATTCACTGTAACATCATTCACAAATTGTAGGATTGAAAGTTGTTCTCCAACTTTCTATTTCACTTGGGTAGCACTGATGTGTGACTAGGCACCGCTCTTTGCTTGTGAAGTCATAAGTGTTATGGACTTTCACTGCCAATGTGAAATGGACCTACAGGGTCACACACATAGGATTTAACCTGGAAAAAGAGTTTTGTCCACAAACAATGTTTAGATTGATTACTGAGGAGTTTAGTGTTCAATTAAACACTCAATCAATTGATTGCTCAGTATCATAGAGTTCAAAGTGTTGGACTGATTGATTAGAGTATCGGATTGATTGAAACCCGCAATTTACTGATTCTGCACAATCTGTACTCCCAACCGATCGGCTCATGTGATAAACCGATCATCTCAGCTTGGTGAACCGATCGGCTCAGGTGGTGAGTTGATTGGCTCATGGACAGGGTGAACGATTGCTTCAAGTGTTGAAACGATCGATTCAACTGTTGCAACCGGGCAAGTTGGGAAAGTAAGATTGGTGAGAATTTTCCTTTCGTTTCACTTGCCCAATTTAATTAGAACAAGTATTTGTATTCGATACCAATTAGAAACAGAAGAAGGAAAGTCAATCGGGAACTGATCAGGACCACGAACCGACCGGTTCAGAAGTGAACCGACCGGTTCATACGTCCCAACCGATCGGTTGAGGTGTCAACCGACCGGTTCAGATCCCCAACTGACCATTTCAGTTGTGAAACGATCGGTTCAGGTTGCGAGTTGGTTGTTTTTTGTGGAAAATCTCGAACCCTTCTACTCCTGCTTTAGTCCCGCATTGCCCGGGATAGAGAATCATGTCCCATGACCCGCCTATATATATAGGTGTATTGGGGGGCTTCTAAAAGTACAACTCAGTGCAAACCAGTTGCTCTGCAAAGTTGTCGTTCTCTCTAGTTTTGGTAACCGAGAGAGCTCGAGCAAGTGCTACCCAAAAAGGGAGGCACAGTAAGGGAAAGACAACTGCAGTTGCGACTGGTGGCAGGAGAGTGTGTTGGTGACTAGTACGCCGACAGGAGGGTGCGACTCCTTCTGATTCCTTGTGAGACAAGGAGATCAGAGTTCTAGGCAGTCTGTGTGGACGACTGCAGAGGCGGGAGACCTCTGTCACTCGGAGGACAATTTTCAATCCCGACAGTCCCGGTGAGACCAGGAGTCTTCAGTCCATGTGCGACCAGGAGCTGCACAGACACTGTCTAAGACTGGAGGTTAAGACCGCGCAAGGCACGAGGTACTGTCGCCGAGCAAGCCTCGAGACAAGGTATGCATCCACAAACCATCTTTCCTATTGTTTAGACGTTGACGCGATTCCTTTTGTTCTGGGTTTTGGGGAGAAAATTTTTGTTTCCGCTGCTTCTCTGCCTCCTCTAAAATGCAAAACTTTATTTGTATTCAAGCCAGAAATGAAAAGAATAGAGAGGTGAATTGCATGTATATATTCAAGGCTAAACTTTTCTATATGTAAGTGCATTTATCATTTCTTAATAGAGTGAATTCAAGAGAGATTTAGTTGGAGAATACTTGAGGACAAGTATGATATAAGCTTGGGGCGATGATATATCTCTTGTATGGGTCTCCCTATTATGTATTTTGTCTCGTTATTAACATCAAAATGTTTAGAATGTATGCTCATTCTCAATAATTATCATTTTATGACAAATGCACTTATGGATTCTCTTGCATTTTATTAGGTACTTTAGTGCTAATTGATGGAAGGGGAGAAGGAGGAAGAGATTAGGAGTTCTTCAGTAATGAAGGATCCCAAAGTGATCTCAAGAGATACTATAACCTAACCCAAGTGACCAAGGTTCTAGTTGAATAAAAGTGCACCATAGATGGACACTTAAAAGACTCAAGTGCATGTCAAAGACCTAAAATGATACTTGGCCATGACCATGAGACAAGCCCTAAAAATCTAGCAGATTAAAAGTTCTCCAATATCCATGCACCAAAACACCAACACCACAACTATGATATCCAAACCAATCATGAGAAGGTACACTCACCTCTATTGTGTTAGCTAAAATGGTTGTGGTAGAAGCTCCAACAGGACAATTGTTCCCATGAAAATTCCCTCCGCCTACATCATTCATCACCGCCATGGAAACCACCATAGTCGTGTTACTTCCAGTCACCACAAACATGCTACCATACTTCAAATTCCCATTTTTTATCTGATCCTTTAACCTCCTCTACCAAGGCAACTCTGTAATACCATAATTAGTCTTGGATCAACCCACCATGGACATGCTGACCACCAAAGACGTTATGCACAACCACATTCATTCCTGGACCAACCCACCACGGTCATGGTGACCACTACAACCGTTCTACCAACCTAATCCTAATGCTTCAGACTGCCAATTACTCCTAGACCCCATTCTAGTATATATATACACTAGTGGAATCTTGGAGTCAAAATTTTACATTATGTTAGCACTCCTTAGCTCCCTTATCCACCATCCACCTTTCTCACTCAATTTTCTTCCATATATCACCACAAACCCATAGTTTTCTAGGTTTTCACCATATCCATCTCACTTTCTGTTCCATTTCACCCACATTGTAACATTATAGGATTTGAGGCCTCAAATAAAATGATCTTATAAGAAATGATTGGACTACGCATATTACCAAGGTGCACCTCCTTTTTTGGGAACCCATTACTAAAGAACTCCATAGTTAAGCATGCTCAGCTTGGAGTAGTACTAGGATGGGTGACCAGTCGGTAAGTTGATCCCGGCTTGCACATGAGTGAGATTAAAGCGTGTAGTTAAGGCTAGTGGTGGTATGTGGGGCCAGTCGTCATTCATGAAACTCTACTAGAGCCTAAGGATGTGGGCACGAGTGTTACAAATGGTATCAGAGCCATAGCCCCTCCAGTAGGTGGGGCCCACATGGGCATGTGGCATTCCAATCTTGAGCTGTGCGGTCCAGACATGTTGAAAGGGTTGTCCATGGTTGACGTAGCCACCCTTGCACTGGTATTCTGTGATCGGGAGATGGGTGTCCATGGGCCATTATGGGTCTACACTGAAGTGGGGTGATATTATGAGGCCATATAGTTGAGCCTTGATGAGGACGTCAGGAGTCTAAGTGGGGGAGATTGTAACATCCCATGATTAGAGGCCTCAAATAAAATGATCTTATAAGGAATGATTAGACTACCCATATCACCAAGGTGCACCTCCTTTTTTGGAATGGCCATTACTAAAGAACTCCATAGTTAAGCATGCTCAGCTTGGAGTAGTACTAGGATGGGTGATCAGTCGGGAAGTTGATCTTAGCTTGTGTGTGAGTGATATTAAAGCGTGCAGTTAAGGCTAGTGGTGATCTATGGGGCCAGTCTTTATTCATGAAACTCTACTAGAGCCTAAGGTAGTGGGCACGGGTGTTACAAATGGTATCAAAGCTAAGCATATGTTTAAAGCATATGTTAGGATCTAAGCATATACATGATGATGTAAACCTTGGAGGTAAGAACATTTTGTGACCTTTGTTACTATCAAGTAATAGTACCAACTTTTGGTTTAGGTTCATGATAACCTAAATAGGTCTCTTATAAGATCTTGATGAGCTAAGTGTAAGATCACATCATGTGAGCATGAATCTATAGACCCATGTGTGACCATTGTGAAGGGGCGTGAGGATATGTTGCCATGGAGGTAACATGTATGGGGCCAGATCAAGATAGGTAGGTCGCCATGATTCCTGTGTAAGGAATATAATTTTTACCATGAGTGCCCAGAGAGATGATGGAGATCCATGTGAGGATTCAGGTTTGAGATGTGCTATGATCAAATCCTAAGTCAATACTAAGGTCAAAAAGGGATAAGACTTATGGATGTAGGAGTTTTATGTTCCCTGGATGCACGAGACCATAGGGTCGGGAGGTAACAACTACCTTTTCCCGAGGATCATGGGTTATGAGGTTGGCCACCTTCATGAGTTCATGGGGTGTAAGGGGTAAATGTGAGAGGCACTCCTTAGATGCATAAGGGTTAGATCACCCAAAAGTACCGGCACCCTAGGGACCTTGAGGTAATGACCAAGGATTGTACATAAGAGAGATGTTAAGATACAAAGGTGAGGGGAAGAGTATTCCCATGGGTGTAGACCCATAATGGATATGTTCATTGTGAGGATTCATGTGAAGTATGTTTCAACTTAGATTGGAAAGGATAATGGCAATGTGTGATGCACCATCTCTACTCTTAGAACGAGATGAACTCTATATTTTGCTGCAGCCAAATGCTTATTTCCTCTTGTTATGGGTGTGAGTGATGGGGAAAATTGTATGCCATATGCTAAGGATAAAAGTGACATGAGTTGAAACCTTTCTATGATGTTTGAGTATAGAAGAACTACCACACCTTTTGGAGAGTACATTGGATAGATGGTTTGGAATCTATGAGTCATAAGTTTGGGTTTAATAACTGAGATGATGAGCTTGAAGTTTTCTTGACTCAGTTAGACCTAAACCCAAGATAAGGATGATGAGTGGAATATATGAGGGTTTATGTCTTCACTATCACCTAGCACATAAGGAAGCTTATGTGGTAACGAGATGTTCTCAGCTGAATACAACTCAAGTGTATAGTTGTCTAGTATAGCCAGTAGAGAGAGTTGAAAGAGGTTTCTAGGTGGACCCAGTGAGGACTAGACCTGTAAGGCTAACATTTAGATACAACCAAACCCATTGGTAAATTTGGTGGTTGCCCAATTAGCAAGCCTAGAGCTTGATGAAATAAGAGGGATGGTTGTGAGAACCTCAGATACACCTCTCTGAAAAATAGGGTGGTGAAACCCACTACTAGAGTGTTTTAGGGTTTCTGAGGAGTCAACCTTAAGGATTCATGGCATGCAGGAGCTCATAATTTTAAGTACCCCGTACACTGTGGTACTACCAAGATGGTTAAGGTTTGTAGTGGTACCTAGATGAAGAAGTATATAGAGTTGCATGTGGTCTGTCGCCATACATGCTAGAGGGTGAAGGCCAAAACACTAGTAACCTAGTGAGTTGCTACAGATAATGAGGAGTCCCTGAGAGGTAATGGAGTAGATCACCATAGATGTTGTGGTGGGTCTCCCCTGGACCAAGAGAGGTCATGATGCAATATGGGTTATAGTAGATCGCTTTTCCATGTTGACCTAATCCCTTGCCTAAGAAAGAGAACATGATTAGTGTGATAGATCTGGTGGAACTATATATATGAGGGAGAGATAGTTCAACTACATTGTGATCTGACTTCAATATTTTGAGCATGACCTCAACTTCACTTCCATGTGATGAAAGTAGGTACAGAAGAACTTGATGCTAGATTGAAGTTTAGTACAACTTATCACCCCCTGATTGATGGATAGTCGAGAGAGTATGATCCAAACTTTAGAGGGTCTGATGAGAGCATGTGTGCTCATTCAGGGTGATACATGGGAGTAGTTCCTGCCCCTAGAAGAGTTTGCTTGTGATGATAACCACCATAGCCAGTATCGGGATGCATGAAGCTCTATAAGGGAGGCTGTGTCGGTCACCGCTTCACTTGGATGATGTCTGTGAGAGGACCTTGTGAAGGTCAGTGAGACCACAGTGGATGCAAATGAAGACGCTTTGATCAAGTAATTGTTAAGAAAGCCCAGAATCGATATGAGTCATGAGCTGATGCGAAGCAGACTGACATGTAGTCCACTGTGGGTGAATATTTGTTATGAAACCCGACCCCTCTGATATATAGATAAGAAAGTTAAGTCCCTGATGGAGCTTCCACTTACGTGGAATTGCGTGCACCAACTAAAAATCCTAAAGATGATAAGTCTTTAGGTTTAGCCTTGCATATACTAGATAGAGAACTCCACCCACGTATGCTAAGATACGTGGAAGTCTTATCGTAGTATAGTTAAGGGTCGAATCCTCAGGACAACGGTCTTGTTGCAAGCAACAAGATGGAAAACGTTAGAATTTCACTTAGTCATTTAATAGTAGGCACTTAAATTGAAAGGTTGGTTTTTGTTGTTTTAAACTACGAACATGTAAAGTATAGAAGGAAAGTAAATCTAAGGAAGTTAAACAATGATAAAAGTCACTAGGGTGTGATCGGTTTTTCACCGCCACTACACATGGATCAAGACATGCAAAGTAAAACATAACCTGCAACAAGAGTTTAGTCAGTTAGTATCTTTGTAGACTTAGTTTCCTTTCGGAGAACTAACTACAAGAAGTGTGGGAATGATGCAACGCCAGCCATCCCCGAATGAATGGTCAACTGCTTTGCATCATTCCCTTCTCAAAGTGTATTCCTCGACTTACCAAGGTTGTACTTTTATACGTCAACTGATTCCATTTCATAGTATGAAAGCACAACATTTGGAAGTGAGTTTACTCCACTTCTTGAAAGCGCTCCTAGATACCGAACCAAGCACATGGTGGATACATGCACCAAGAACCAACATACAAACGAGTTTCGAATCTAATAGTACAAACGTAGACAATTCATACTAAAAGATAAAAGATAACACAAGTTGTGATCAAGCAACAAGCATTCATTAAACGTTTGATGTTGAACTTAAAAGATATAAACTCTATATTACAAACTATGGATTACATTTACATGATATGAAAACATGGGTAGCGGGGCTACTCCCCGCACCCTAGTGAGAAAGACTACTCGCTCATAACTAGGACAAAGAAGGAGGCAAGAAGAGAGAGAGTGTCATCCCCACAAAGGAGAGAGGAAAGTCAACCCCTTGGAGAGAGAGAGAGACGATCCACCAGCTTCACAGGTTGCTTGATGATGAGGTCCCCTCTTCCCACCTTCTTTGGCGGAGAGAGAGAGAAAGTAGCTTCAAGATGGAGTGTGGGTCTCAGACCAGCAGCCCCTGGGTGGAGGATGGAAGTCAGATGTGCTCTGGAGTGATAGAGGCAGCCTCTGGACGTCTGAAACTTCCCCCCCTTTTGAGGACCCTTGGGGTCTTATTTATAGGCCTTAAGTGAACTCCAAACAGTTTGGAGACCGTTTGGACCTCAAGACCGTTTGGACCTTGAGACTGTTTGGATCTCAAGACCGTTTGGACCTTGAGACCGTTTGGATCTTCAAGACCGTTTGGCTTGATGCGGTCTCGGGACCGTGTGACTCCATGCGGTCTCGGGACCGATTGGCTTCATGCGGTCTTGGGACCGTGTGACCCCATGCGGTCTCGGGACCAATTGGCTTCATGCTATCTCGGGACCGATTGGCTTCATGCGGTCTTGGGACCGTGTGACTCCATGCGGTCTCAGGACCGATTGGCTGCATGCGGTCTTGGGACTATGTGACTCTGTGCGGTCTCGAGACCGATTGGCTTCATGCGGTCTTGGGACCGTGTGACTCCATGCGGTCTCGGGACCGATTGGCTTCATGCGGTCTTGGGACCGTGTGACTCCATGCGGTCTCGAGACCGATTGGCTTCATGCGGTCTTGGGACCGTTTGGCTTCATGTGGTCTGGGGACCGTGTGACTCCGTGCGGTCTCAGGACCGATTGGCTTCATGCGGTCTTGGGACCGTGTGACTCCATGCGGTCTCGAGACTGATTGGCTTCATGCGGTCTTGGGACCGTTTGAGGCCATGCAGTCTTGAGGCTGGTTTAGTCTTTTATGATTTTTTTGTGTCTTTTTCTGCAAATATAAAGGGGAAAAGTTAGTCTAATAGTATATTTACAATAAGAGGGAATATTTAGGGATTATGTCTAATTTTAATTGAGAAAGAGTGTGGAAAACTAAAGAAAAGACTAAGATAATCATCCAAAATTTGAGGTTATCAGAACCCGATACATGGGTCCATTTGAGATGGATTGGTGAAGTTGCTTATGCTTAGCCTTACCCCTCAGGAAAATATGATGTATGATGTGTTCCATGTGTCCGATCTAGAGCACTATGTGAGGTACTCGAGCCATATGTTGAGCATCAAACCTATTGAACTCCAAGGGAGGCTAACTTACCCTGAGTCACCTATGAGGGTACGAGATACCGAGGTGCGAGAGAGATCAACAGTAAAGAATAGAAGATGATAAAGGTTCTTTGGACGCACCATGGAGAGGATGAAGCCACATGGGAGCCATGATGGACATGGAAAAGTCTTATCCTGAATTGTTTGTATGTTTGGTGGAATTTTGAGGGCAAAATTCCTATAAGAGGGGAAGGATGTTACAACCCCAATTTTTGGGTTCATATAGTTGGAAATGCAATTTCCCCAATAAAAGTATGATTATGGGAATCGTATGATTTATGTGTATTGAATGGATTTCCTTTGAAATATTTTCATTATGCATGTGATTTCATGGATCATAATATGTTAATGAGTCCAATGTAATTAAAAGAAAAAGAAGAAATCAAATAATGCATTATTAAGAAGGAAATTTGAGATAACGATGAAAATATAAGAAATATGTGGAAATATGGATAATGGAATCATTATGGATGGTATTTTGAGTCCACATGGTCTATAATGGTAAAAGGAATCTAAATAAATGATATAAAGAATAGGAGAGAGAAAATATGCATAAAATATGCCTTAATAAGTAATAAATTTCATATAAAGAAAAGTCTCTCATACTTTTGATTTTGAGTCCTAAACTTGGGACACAAGTATTTTAAGTCCTTATGGACTTTTTCTTAAAATTTGGTATTAATTGGACATGTGGTTTGGGAGATATGATTTTTATAAGTATTCCTAAAGTGAATGGAATATCATTAAATGTCACCATTCACATTCACATTAGAATTCCTTATAATGGGCACGTGCAATGTGAACCATTGATCAGAGATCCAACGGTGATCCACATGTCTCCTACCTTCATCTCAATTTAGGAAAGGGGAAATAGTAAAATGTTGAATTGATTCAATGCCTTTCTCTCCCTGATCCGCCAGGAATTCTAAGAAGTTAATAGTTGAATTTGGGAAAGGAAAACGGATCTGATGATCCCTTCATACCCCAATTTCATGTGTGTTTTGGGACTTTCCCCAATGGTTTATGGAGCCAGACTCCATGGTGCGGAAGACTCTACCCTATACCTACATATAGGGGAGTAGAGGCCTCAGAAAGACCCAGAGATTCATCGTAAGGGTCCGCTAGACCCTGCATTTTTCTCTCTTTGATTCCAATCTCCTACAAAAGATTGCTCCCATTCCAAGGATGTACCCTGCTACCACTGAAACCAATCCCTAGTCGACTACCCTGCTCGGGACCAGACTGGAGCACGTGAAAGCCACCACGAGGTTCGGTGGGTTCGTGCGAAGGTGGGGCAGCCTTCACCGGTGGCTGAGAAGGCGGGATGCCCGAAGTCAACTGAAGGGTGACCGCGGTTGGAGACTACTTCGCAGGGCAGATGGTTCGAGCGGTTGAAGAAGAGAGGATTTAAAATTACCTACTTACCCCCATGTTCTTGAGGCACCGGCTCCTTTGGCGAGGGGGCATACACGTCCATGTGAGCCTTGGTTTTGGCTGCCTCCTGAGCGGGTCGCTCCCAGATGTGGTTGTAGCCAATTGGCTCAGCCAGTCTAGGTGGAAAAAAGGGGCTCGATTGGTTGAAGTGGAGGCCAAAGATTGGCCCAAAGGTAATTAATCTTGCAAAAATCATAGATGTTTCTAGTAACCTCCGTTGAAAACAAATTATATATGAAAATTGATTAGAAGAATGCAAGGAGTGCAATAAAAATATAATTGAGGCCTAAATACGCTTGCAATTTGAAAAGTGTATAAAGTTATCATCTTTAATTGTTTAATTAATGAAAAAATCTTAGATTTGATGATAGTTGGATCTAATGATGTTCTCTGAATGTTTTGAGAAAATATTAACATGTTATTAATAAAAAGGATGATTTATATCTAAAAGAATGATCTTTGTACATAATTGGCTCAAATTAGGGTTCCATGTACATGATTATGCATTAATGGGCCTAGAAACCCTAATTTTAATAATTATGACTTATATTGGTTTTAATTGTGCAAATCCATTAATAAGAGAGAGATATGTTGTTACAAAGCCAATTTGAGTATAAAAGATCCTTAATGTGGATAATTTGAGTAATTAGGGTTTTTACGAGTAGAAAAAGTATTTTAGGATTTGTTGACCTAAAAATGATAAAGTTTGAGAGATCGATCTAAGAAATCCTAATGAATCCTAATGAGACTTAGAAACCTTAGAAAGGTGACACAAGTATATAAAGAGTTGTTCAGGATGTGATGGTAAACACTAGGTGTTATACATATTTTTAGGATCAATGTTTGCTTGATTGATTGATTGGCTTGCTTGATTCGACATCTTATTAGATTTGGATATATTACTTCTTTGAGATCTCCAAGACATGTATGTGGTTACGCTTATGGCTAGTTGCTTTAGTTTCACGGTGATTTCTGTGGTTTTATCGGTTGCTTGAAATTAATTGATTAGTTGACTTTTATTTCATGCAATTATAAAGTGACTATGACTATCACCATAAGTATACGTGCATGACTAGCTCAAATCATGGTCCTCCTCTGTAGCTTTGATGATAATGTGATAGATGACCTAGTACATGGTCTACCCATGAGGTAGGATCATCCGGTTATCATGAGTCGATGTGTTGGTCTACCATTGGGTAGGACCATATGACTCCACGACCCTATGTATTGATCTACCTATAAGGTAGGATCATGGGGGTTAGTTGAGATCTACCATATGAGAGGTAGTATCCATGTCCACTGCAGGAACAACACAGAGGCAAGGGCATGTAAGAATTGAGCATGGTTCAGGAAAGTGGTATGCGGTGTATGGGCGGAGAGGGTACTGCATAGAGTATATGCAGTATGTGGGAGTATATACGGGAGTATATGTAGTTTTGGATTTTTTTTATTTCAATAAACTAATTATATATAAAATAATATAGTGAGATCATAAATTAAAATATATATATTAGGCACATACATCTATTTACTTATAAACATATTAATATGCATGTATGATGTATGATATGCTTATATATGTATATATGTCTATATATAGAAAGTGTTTGTAATATATGTACAAATACTAAAATGTAGGTAAATCAATGTACAAATATATGTATAGTGTGTATAAATGTGAATAAATAAAAATGTATATATACATGCACAAATATGTGATTGTATACTTAGGTATATTGTATATGTATCTATACATGTTAATATATCAAAAGGTATTTGAATAAATGTACAAATGTGTGTGGAAAATTTGTATATGTATTACAATGTATACATATAATTCAGTGACTATATATCTCAATTTATATATATAATGAAATGTGTGTATATATATGCATGTATGTATGAAATGCATGAACATTAGTTGTGGGCTTTTCGAAAAGTGGAGTTTAATCGATAGCTTAATCGGCCAAGCGGGAGTATATGCGGCCCATGACCACTTAGTGGACCGATTTGTAATATGCGGTGCAGTAGGGTGACTAAATAGGTATATGCGAGAGTATATGCGGCCGTGCGGACCGATTTTACAAACAGTGGGATTGAGTAGTTATGTTTAAAACGTAAAGTTGTTTTGTTAAATCATAATTGTTTGCAATATGTTGTTACAATTAAATGCAGGATTTTGGTTCCCCCACATACCAGTATAATTCATTATACTGACCGACGTTGTGTTTGTCAGTGTTTTAGGAATATCTAAAATTGGACAAACAATAAAGTGGAACTTATGAAGAATAAAGTTAAATCATAAAGGAAGATTTATGTAGATAGAACCCTATAGTGGGTAGAAGTTACATAATCCTATATTTTTCAAGGTATGTGAAAAAAAATTATCCTATTTTAAGCTTAGTTGTTGTATAATTTATTAATTATTTTTTATTATTTGCAAAACCATTGATCCTGTTTTGGGAAAACGGCTCTGACTTCTTGGTCTTCATTAATTGGGGGTTACCGGGAAGTAGGATCATTACACACATGGAGAAGGAGGTTGTGCTTGGATCTGTTGGATTTGAAGATTGAAGCTCTCCACCCACGTCCATGGAGTTGCTATCCTTTTCTTGCTCTCCTTTTTTTTATTTTTTTGTTCATGAGTAGGTGAGCCCCTTTGTGGACTGTTTGAGGTGGGGGTAATATGTAACTATGATATCACATAAGGAAATATTTATGCATCTTACTATGGTTTTATTGTCAATTACTATGCTATTCCTTTTCTCCTTCCTTACCTATTGTTGTGGTTTTTTTAGTTATGAAATCACCTAATGCGTAAAGAAATGGGTGAGTTTGGGTTTTTGTGGAGAACCTCCTAAGTTCCCTAGAGAAACCTTAGCTAGTTTCTCTTCTTTCCCCATTATTACTCCATTTCACTATCCCTAGGTGAGATATCCAAGTATCTAGGTATGTCCTTCCATTTTCACTTAGCTAAAGGCATGCTTCGTGGTTGGATGGGGGTAATGGGAGGTGAAACACCCTTTTCCTACACCCATAGCATTCCTTGCCTCTAAGTGTAAAGGAGTGAAATCACCCCTTTACTAAAAATTTGAAGAATTGACATCCATTCCAAACACTCTTATAGGTATGATGGAATGGGCATAAATTTTCCAAATTTATTAAACATTGGTATACAAAAGACCATTAGAAAGCAGTGAAATAGAAAAAATAACTGACTATATTCAATTTCATAAAAAGTTTACAAAAATACATCAAATTCTCACATTAGGGTTTACATCAAGACACACAATCAGGATCTAGATAGAGGGAAGTCTAGACTACTACAATCTTGTCTCCAAGCAACATCTCCATCAACTGAGTCCAAGCCAAAAGCTAAGATCTTCCTTGTCTTGTCCATCACCTTGCTTAGCACTTGGGTGGTTGGGAAGGCACCCAACAAAAAGGGAAAGGGAAGAAAAGTATGTGTCACAAAACTAGTCTAGGATATCAAGATAAGTAAAGAAAATAAAAATAGGCTAGGGTTCATCATATGATGAAGATAACAAGAGTATGAGGCTATATTTAAAAGAAACTTGCCATTAACAATTATATTAAAAAGGATTTGCATGTAAGATAATTATGTCTATCTAACTAAGTAGGGTTGAGGAACCTACCAGACCTCTAACCTTAGGTTAGGGGAGAATAATACATTCCCAGTCACCTACAATATTATGGAGAGAATAAGACATTCCCCAGGGCGATTATTTACATACCCTCTGTGGGTGGTTGTACATAAGTACCACTACTTTATTTTAAATAGAACATAAATCCACATGCTAGAAAAAGTAGTCATGGAAAGAATAATCATATGAATCAATAAGCATGGTAGTGGGGTACCAAGACCCAAGAATAATGTTCCAAAACTGATTGATGAGGCAAGTATAGCAAAAGATTCAAGAGTATATGAAATAGGGTTTAATAAAGCCTCATTATAGAAAAATAGGTTAAGGAACAATTATTCCCAACTTAAGGTGTAAATTCACATACATAAAGAGGGATTGCACATAACTCTCTTACTGATATCAATTACTAACTTTCACCACTTTAATTGAGTCCAAGTTCCACTTTGTCTATTTTTCAATGTATTAACATGTATTAGAGTACATAGTGCACATTAATGTATAGAAACCCTAACTTTAGGCCTTTTTAGAAAAACTCGGATTTAGACTCTTAAAACATCACCAATAAACTTAATAATTTCTCCTAATTGAGAAAACATATTTTTATGTTAATTTTGGAGTTATGACGATTAAGATGTAATTTTTATAGATTTTATGCATTAAATTCGTTTTACAAAAATCACCCTTTGTCAAACCATGAAATTAGACCTTGAAAATATTTTTATTAGATATAGATTAACTTTCCAATTCCAAAACATATTTATTTGTCAAATTTGGAAAAGCAGTTTAGAAGATATGAAATTTTCAATACTGGCCAATAGGAAATTGCCACATCATCAAACCGATCGAGATAATTGAAGAGAGAGGGAGAGGGAGAAAACACCATTTGACCCAAGATCAGGTTTGAAGTTGCATAGATAACCAAACTAGAGCTTCTAGAGAAGGTAAAACAGCAAGAAACCAAAACCCTAGAAGAACATGGTAAAAAGAGATGGAAATCATCGATTTTCAACATAAAATCATGTGTTTTAAGCATGTACTAAGCAATATATGAGAAGGGGGTTAACAAAACTTGCCTCTAGGAAGGTAATAAGGTCCAAAAAAGAAAGGATCCCAAGATTAGAAGGTCTGGTTGTTCCAAGCCAAGCTCCTTTCTTGAGGAAAGATCACCTTCTCCACTTTAGAAGTGCAAACCCTAGCAAAAGAGCATGGAGATGAGATGTTTTAGGGTTCTGGGTGGAGTTTTACCATGTATGGTCATGGTTCTGACCTGGAAGAAGGTGCGAGGAATACTAACAGCATGAAAATAGGGAAATAAAGGAGGATTCTTACTAGTTTTGGTCAAAATCACCAAGGAGGAGCTTAAGAAATCCTAAATAGAGAAATTTGGAACCCTAGGAGCCTTCTTCACCAAGGTATGCACCCTCTTTTACCTTGGGACAGTAATTTTGTGGCCAAACATAGAGAGGATGATGCTCTAAACTGTGGGAAAGAGAAGGATAGTATTGATTCTTGTATTGGGAGGTGGGAAGGGGTAGGCATGGCTTTATAAAGAAGCGGGCAAGTATGAGGTGTTTATGTGACTTTCCATGTGTCCTTAGGCTAAGGCTTCATGGCCATGCAAGAGGACAGCTCATGGACTCTTCTTGAAGATCAAAGTTCGGTCCTAAGAGCCCCTAGAGCCTTCTAGGCCATTCCCACCGTCCTTCAAACAAAGAAATAATCCCATTGGTTGATAGCTTTTAATGATAAGCACATTTTAAAGAGGGTAATCCCTATAATGCCCTTGGAAAGTAACACCTTCAAACCAAGGTGCAACCAGGTGACCCATGGTTAAAAATCTCGTGAATGGTAAGGAAATATATAAGGATTAAAATCCAGGTGATAATTTGCAAAGAAAACCTCCCAATTGGGTAAATTGCATAAAAGTCCAGAATGTACCTAAAATTACATAACTTGCACAAACAACATCCAAATCAAACCAAATTTGAAACTTAGGCTCATTTTATATTTTTAAAGCATATAAAAAAGTTATATTAAGATTTATAGAACTTAATTATGGCAATTAAGCTTGTTTAATACAATAATCAAGGTTAAGGGCCTTGCACTTCTAGCATGAATTAATATACCATTGTTCTACTAAAGTGGTGATTTTATATTTTTTATCCTTAAATAAGATTTCATAGAGGTATTTGTGCATAAACCCTTCCATTGGTATAATTAGTGAATAAATGTTCACTAAACCACTATAAATTCCACTAATTAAATAGAAAGGCCAATAAGTATAGAAATGAAAGGAAAAGATGGGAAATAGGGTCAAAAGACAAAATTCCAGAATTCGGTATGTTACACTAAGTTTATTAGGAGTACTAGAAAACTATACTTGGATAATTTTGATTGATATCTACCTATCCCTTAGTCAATAGAGCCTCAAAAGGTTGGTTGGCAAGTGATAGAGACTAGTTCCCATATACACCACCATGCCATCAATGGACAAATAATATGATAGGATTGAAACTCTACATTGTTCGATTGTTGTTTAGTTTAATAGCTTAATTGTTGGTTGTATGTACATGAGTAGGACTCTTGTGCATGGTTGAAGGTTGCATATCCCCCTTAACAGCCCACTACCCAAATTACTTGCTAGAACCCTAACTTTCTTCCCTTCTAGCGAGTTATCTTTTGATTTTTAGTTCAATTTCTTGTTCAAGTTAGTTAGTTCTTGTTAGAATAATTGGTTCCTACCTTTAATTGCTTGAGTTAGAATTTTCTTAGTCAACTTATTAGTATAATGTAAGCCTCCCTTACTTAGTTAATTGGCTTGCTTAGTGTTAATTAATATTGCCTTTGCTAAGTGTATTGTTACTTGTCGTTTTCATAGTTTCTATTATTGATCTCTTTACTTGGTTGCACACTTAGTTTAACTCTAACACCCATTTCATCCGTTCAAACCCTGATCCCGTTCAAGAAACCTAAGGATATAGATTATCTCTAGTGCCTTCTCCACTCCCTACGGATTCAACCCCATACTTGCATCTCTCTATACGACGTCCTAAGCCCGTGCACTTGCGGATCTGTTATTAAGAGTGTTTCATTCCTTGGATATTTTGTAGCATCTCTCTATACTTTTATAAACATATTCTATATACAATAGTATGTAGAATATAGATTGTGAAAATATTTGATGTGCTAACAATCATCCAATAACAACGTTCATGAAACTATTTGATGTGCTACCAATCATCTAATTTAAGGAAGCAACATATAACAAGGTTTGCGAGGGGCCTTTTAAATTTATGATTTAGTATATATGAAAAGATTTCTGGGTTAATATGCCAACTTTATACTATAGGGTAGATGGCCGGTGAAACGGGACGGCTAAAACTTATCCTGTTGCTCTGTCTATTTTAGATTTGAGTAATCATGTAATAGACAAACGCATGGCTGATAGAAAATATGTTCTCTTATCTTACTCTATACAGTATGGGAGGTAGGCAATCACGTAGTACTCAATTTATACGACCCTACCTGTGCGTATGTCCAGAGTGAAGATGAAAATTATACTGAATATATGTTTGCTGGCTTGTGAATCCATATTCCTTTGCGGATAATGGGCTATGATTGTTAGTGAAGACTCGTGATGAAACGAAAAGTAAGAAGAGCGGAGACGGAGGAAACGGAAAGATCGGTGTTTGGTATGATTGCAAACAAAGAACAAGAAATATGCCGACTTATATAATTGAAACTGGGAATTGTAATCAACGACAGTTTGGCCGAGTGGTCTAAGGCGCCAGATTTAGGCTCTGGTCCGAAAGGGCGTGGGTTCAAATCCCACAGCTGTCAATTTTTTTTATTATTATCAAATTACATGATTTAAATGTACCGGTGCATACATTTTTACAAATATCGATACATACTTTTTCATGCTTCTTCAGCTAAAGTGGCCAAGCATGAGAAAATATGTATTGAAAATCAACACGTTTTTATCCTTTTCACATTTGATATCTTTGGGTTCTTAGTACAAGATGTTGTAGATCTTCTTAAGAGGGTCTAAAAATTATGCATAGTAATATTTTTTTTTGTTGCTCGTGCATAACAATGTTATGACCCCTAAGTCTATAGATGTGATTTTCCAGAGGATTGGATTTGTTATTCAAAATGAACTGCCGGCGCATCTTGTTGCCCGTCTCCCTTCTATTTCTTTGTAAATTTAAAATTTATTCTTTTCAACTTTATTGCAGTTGAGGGCGAGGGAGTAGCTCAAGTGGTGCGGCTCGACAATCCCCAATGAAGAAACCCGGGTTCAACTCTAGGCGAAAATCATCGGGGTGCAATAAAGACCCCACGTTACTGAGCGCGTTGCGGTGCCTCCATGTACGCGGTAGGTTCCGGGGTTTACTCTTGGCTGGGTGGGGTCCAATAGTGGCCGATCTCGGGCCCCATCTACGCGGCTGGTTATGGGGTTTACCCTTGACTGTGTGAGGTCTAATAGTGGCCCATCCCAGAAGGGTTCCTCATTATAAAAAAAAACTTTATATACATGTCAACAGCATTGACATTTGAAGTAACATACTGGTTTCTTAGCGAGCATCCGCATTGTAGGCGTCCCTTGACATTTTCCTCATCAAACATCATTTTTCGGGTTCCTCATTATAAAAAAAACTTTATAATACACTAATATGACATGTCAACAGCGTTGACATTTTAAGTAACATACTGGTTTCTTAGCGAGCATCCGCATTGTAGGCGTCCCTTGACGTTTTCCTCATCAAACATCATTTTTCGTGTAAATAGAAAACTGCAGCACCGCTCACATAGATGCACCCGCCTTGCTCTCCGAAATATCATCTCTATAACTAAATATTGTTAATGCTTACATCGATCTTTACCAACACCACCATGATCATGACATCCAAGAACCAATTTTCATCATGTTGTCTCAAAGATAGTGTGCCTCGTTTCTATTGTAGCCTCAAGCTCCAATTCAAATAGTGAGTCCTGCCCCACTAAATGGTAATGATACTTTTTTCTTTGCATAGATCTCGTTTTTCCCTTTTCTTGTGTGATCTTTTATGAGTAAGATTGAAGACAACTTCTCTTCATCCAATTGACCCATTACTCAAGAAAAGGGTGTGCGCTACTAAAAGAAAAGTTCTAGGGAGAAAAATAAGTAATTATAGAGAGAGGAATAAAGTACGGAGGTAGGAAAAGAGAAGAGGAAAGTGGAAAATTAGAGGAGATAAGTAGAAAAATAGAGGAGACAAGTAGAAAAAAGAAAATAGGAGTTAAACTAAAGTATGAAGTAAAAAGAGATGATAGAAATAGAAAATACATGAGGGAGGAAGGAAAAATATATGATGAAGTATTTTTTGATAGTATTTGTATATTTTTAGAAAGACACTGAAGATGTCTAGTCTTATTTGTTTATTCTTATACACATACACATATATTACTTACTTGAGTATTGTTTGTACTTTACATTAAAAATCAGGAGTCTCCGGACCAGAAACCAGACTGTCACACATAGTCTCTCCAAATTTTATGGAAGTCGAAATATTTTTTTGCACAATTCACTAGCTTGATACTGGTGAACATAAGTATTAAGATACCGAAAAAAAAGATGGCGGCTGTAGGGGTGCAATGTACCGGTGCAAACATTTTTACAAATTCGACATGTCAACAGCGTTGACATTTTAAGTAACATACTGGTTTCTTAGCGAACATCCGCATCGTAGGTGTCCCTTGGCATTTTCCTCAGCAAACATCATTGTTCGTGTAACATAGAAAACTACAGCACCGCTCACATAGATGCACCCGCCTTGCTCTCCGAAATATCATCTCTATAACTAAATATTGTTAATGCTTCCATCGATCTTTACCAACACCACCATGATCATGACATCCAAGAACCAATTTTCATCATGTTGTCTCAAAGATTGTGTGCCTCGTTTTTATTGTAGTCTCAAGCTCCAATTCAATCAGTGAGTCCTGCCCCACTAAATGGTAATGATACTTTTTTCTTTCCAGAGAACTCTATTTCCTTTTTCTTGTGTGATCTTTTATGAATAAGGTTGAAGACAACTCCCTCTTCATCCGTTTGACCCATTACTCAAGAGGGGGTGTGCGCTAGTAAAAGAAAAGTTCTGGAGAGAAAAATAAGGAATTATAGAGAGAGGAAAAAAGTAGGGAGATAGGAAAAGAGAAGAGGAAAGTAGAAAATTAGAGGAGATAAGTAGAAACATAGAGGAAAAAAGTAGAAAAAAGAGAATACGAGTTAAATTAATGTATGCAAGTAAAAAGTGATGATCGAAATAGAAAATAAAGGTGGGAGGAAGGAAAAAATATGATGAAGTATTATTTGCATATTTTATAGAACGACGATGAAGATAACTGGTCTTATTTGTTTATTCTTATATACATACACACTTTACTTACTTGAGTATTGTTTGTACTTTACATTAAAAAGTAGGAGTCTCCCAACCAAATACCAGTCTGTCACGCATACTCTCTACAAATTCTATGAAAGTCAAAATGTTTTCTTACACAATACTAAATGTTTTATTTAGACTAGCTTGATACTGGTCAACCTAAGTATTCAGACACTGATAAAAAAGATGACGGATGTAGGGGTGCGAGGGGGGCGAGACGATCACAGTGAAAATGCTTCTCGAGGGACAGGTGGAGGCCTAGGGCGGCGCAATGACCACCACTGTGAGAAGGACACAGATTGAATGAAAGACACAAGAAAGGAAAATGTATATCCACAGAGCGAGGAGGAAACTAACGCATCTGGTGTTAGGGTTTTTGTCCTAGAGATTGAACTAGTGTTCCAATATAGCGGTATGTGAGGATCGTCAAATATCTTGGGTATGGAGGTGTACGATAATATGGACCCAAGAAGTAACGCTTCAACAAGCACCATAAAGATCATGGGAGGCGGTAACATCCCCTCGGAGCGTGAATAAAACCCATGAAGGTGGGAGGGTGAAAAATAAAGGGGATCAGACATATGGTTTTGATGATCCGTTGATGAAATAGATCAGCAAAGTGGTCGCTGGAGACAACCAGATGGAGACAAATATAGAAAAATTTATGCTTAAATCCCTATTTGAGAACAAACTAGACTTGGCAGACATCCATCTAGAACTTTCTGCAGGAAACCCTATACGGACTATCAACGAAGATGTGGAAGAAAATCTCACACGCATGTGGAAGTATGTGATACTTATTCATTTGATAGGAGTGGAGATTGGTTATATTACCATGAGAGAGAATCAAACTCTTATGGAACATCTCAAGACGATTCAACTTGTTTGAACAGAACCAAGGAGATTTTGTCGTCCAACTTTCCTGCATGAAGGACTATGATATAACAATGTCTGGTGGGCTAGGGAAAATCTTTGGTTGATGTCTCATTGTATGGGACTGGTACCCTAGGTTTAAACCTACAACGGAGATGTCTTCGCATATCATGACCTGTGTGAGGGTCATGAACCTACCTCTGCAACTTTTTATGGACAATATGCTTGAATATATAGACTTTGTGTTGGGTGGCCTGTTCAAGATAGATGACCATATGTTGAGGAGAACGTACAGTAGATTTTCCAGATTGGATGTCAAAGTGGACATAAAAAAGAAGCCTATAAATTCAATCATCATTAACGATGATGAATAAATACCAGGTATATATGAAGCATTCTTGGAAACCTGCAAGGCTTACAGTCTTATCAGCCACTCACAAGAGGGATGCCTAATGAGGAGATGCAATATTAACAAAGAAGAAGGGATGAGCCAGGGTTCCAGAGGGTTAGTGGAGAATGGGAAATGGAAAACTCAAAAAAGAAAACTATGGAATAGAAGGGGATGAAGAGTTAACCCCAAAGAAAGCAAACCAAGAAATCCATTAGCAAAGAACAATATGTTTGAAAGCCTTTTTGTGGAAGAGGACACCAATAAAAATGAGTAAGTTAGTGCCCAACAAGAATCAAACTCGACACAGAAGGAGAACACTTAAACAAAAAAAGTCTGGTAGGAAAAGAAAGCAATACCAATAGAGATGAAGACAACTAATGATAAAAGATACGTGCTTAAAGAGATAACCAACAATGCCATTGAACAAGGAAAAGAGTAGAGTCTAACTAAAAAATAAGGTGAAGAGAAAGGACTTCAGAAGCAAGCTAATGGTGGGAGTGAGGAGGAAGTTGTGGAAGTCCATACAGCAGTGGACCCTGACATTGATGAAATCATCACAGAATCATCCAGAGATGTTGATACATGTCCCAGATTGATGGAAACTATTAAAATTGCCAATGAAGGGGTGCCTCCATTAACCACAACCATCATTTCCAACCCTCTACCTCCCACGAGCAAGAGAAAATCCAAGGAAGAAGTTCAGAAATGAAGCAACCAAATACAACTCCTCCTTATGCCCAACGTAGGAGGAGTCCAAGACTGAATTAGGAGGTTGAGGAAGTTGCAAAAGGGGAGAGTTCTATTCACAATGAACAACCACCCTCATGTTAAGGGGGTTGTTCAGATATATTTATAAGAAGGTTAACATTCCTCCATATCCTAATATAGTTAGAATGCTTGATATACTATTCTGGAATATAAAAGGAATAGGAAATGATGACACACGTCATGTATTGAAGAGCTCATGGTTATACATAAACCTCAGTTGGTTTCCATTGCGGAACCACATATTAGCAGTAATTTTGTTGTCAACACTATCAAATCGATGGGGTTCTCGAGAGCACATCACATTGAAGCCAGAGGATTCTTGTTGGGAAATATGGGCACATAATATATCATCAGAATTTTTTTTATCTATCTATATTCCCATAACTGCAAGATCACGTCAACTAATATGAAATAGGAAGGATTGTTTTAGCAAGTTATATCTAGTCTATAGCAAGGTCAACGAGAAAAACTCCCTTCTTTGCAACTACTAATAAGTTTCTCTTAGACTGTGGTTGTCCAGATCTTGGTCTTCAGCACGAACAACAAACAAGAGAGCTTCTACACTGCTTTTATGGTTGGGCCACAGACTGCAAGTTGCAGTTGTCCTCCTAGAAGAAATAAAAAAACTCTTTCCTCTAGAGTCATCCACATGGACCAACTAGAACTCCTTTTGTTCACCAAGAATGGACAAGAATGAGTTGTCCCTCTCGTTGGTGTACTAGTCACCAACCTTCTCTTCCATAACAACAACCATCAGTTGTTCTCTCCATTTGGCTATCCCTCACTGTGTGGTTGGACTTGCCTGAGCTCTCTAAGTTACCACAAATAGAGAGGACAACATTTGTTAGAGGAATTAATTCTCAATTGTCTGTGTTTTGTCTTGGGAAACCCCCAGTATCCCTCCTATTATAGTTGGGGTTTAAGTCAGAGTTCCCACTCTATATGGGATTGTGTGGGAGTGGAAATGACTGGAAGAACTTGAATTTCACAACCTACGATAGATGAAATGACCATTTCTCACACCCAGACATTTATCTGATGTATGAGATGGCCATCTCATACTATCAAACGGCCATTTAGTAGTTTTCCAATCACACACAAATTTGTAAATTTTGACTCCAATTGATATACATATTGATTTTACTTGCATTCCAAGTATATGTAATCAAAACTATTCAGGAAGCATCCCGGACCTTTGTTTGGCCCCAACTGGGTCATCTCACCCAAGTGAGATGCCCATCTCACTCACCCAGATAGTCATCTGGTGAGTTGAGATGAGCCAATCAGTTCAAGGACAAAACTAAGACAAATCGATCCTTGATCTGCCTGACCACCAAAATGGATGTCTCAACAATTAATATGCCCATATGGCTGCCCAAACGTCCATCTCACTTAGTGAGATAGTTTTTTGGTAGACATGGTCATCCAATCGAGTGATCAATTGTGTGAATTGAATACCTAAACACTTTAGTAATCAATTCAATTGTTATTCAAGACCAAACTCCTCTTTTAGATGAGTTCCTATGTGTGTGAACCTATAGGTTCCATATCACATTGGCAGTGAGTGTTTGTAACTAGCTTGTGACATCACAAGCATAGAGTGGTACCTAGTCACACATCAGTGCTACCCAAGTGAAATGGAACGTTGGAGACCAACTTCAACCTACAATCTGTGTAAGGTGTTGTAGTGATTGTATAATTCTTTTTTCGTTGATATCCAGGATGAACTCGAGGCATGGTTGATCATCCTCTCAACATTCAATCCATGTTTTTTGAACCAAGACCAGACTATCTAAGATAATGTGACCTCAATATCATATATTGATTTACATGTGCATGTGCATGCGTTTCTCAGTCTCGCTTATCAAGTGGCCAGGATATCATACTCCAGTAGAGGGGACAAATCCCATATCTATCACTCACATTCTATCCTCATGTGTTAAATTCACCCAATCATCACCGTTATAACAATACATGTTTCAAGACAACATTTGATGATGTCAAAGCATACCCAACGACATGTGATGAGTGCAGTGATTTTAGGTCTAAGTATCACAATCACTACCTTCACTACGATAGATGACTGTAATCACAAAACCATGTGTCACTCTCAAGGTGGGTCTATCTGATACACTGTTCCCTAACATGTATTTGTCTGCTGGATTTGATATTTCCACATAATGACTAATGAGATTTAGTCATCAACCAACGCACACTTTGATCTTATGTGTTATTGTTATCTATCAACCTTCCACAATAACAACTGATCAAGGACATAATGAGAATATATATATGTACTCTTAACATCATTATGATCTCATCCACAAGGTTAGTTACTTGACAACATACATCATTGAGTAATATAATTCTCTAGACATTCACTCTATATCCTCATTATCTCATAACTGAGTAAAACATATGAATTGGAAGCTTGCCTTTATATCTATTATTATTATTAATCAAATCCTTTTAGATAATTATACCATGTCAATCATCATATGATTGACTCTATGGGCATACCTTACCAACATACTCCTACTTGCATTTAGAGACAATTATTATCCTTAGTGATCTAAACATGTCCAACATGATTCTGCTCCGCTACTTCCTTTTTAGCAGGTTAGCAACACTTTGCTTATAGTCAATATATTGAATGTTTCCTTATCTCTTTGTTGTATGATCTATCATACAAGATGGAAATTCTATAATATGATATCTGATATTCCTTGCCTAACATTTGGTTCCATTGTTTGTCACAATATCTCTACTGAGTCATCAATGGTTAGAACATCTATAAGTTCATCATATGAACTTTTAGATCCATATAGTATCACTCAGTGTTCACGACACAAGTGTACTCAGCTAATATTGCGGATTAGATTTAATGGCCATTAGTTTGGAACCTTTCCAACTAATCAACGCTTCTCTTTTGAATGAAACATATTTTAATTTGTGATCACTTTTGTTATCTTGGAAGCTTGCATCGATGTAACTCTTTACATCCAACTCTTCCTTTTATTAATATCATCATTGACTAGCAATGTTATCCTAACTACTTCTCAAGTCTTAGTGGATATTTTTAATGACTTTTCAATAACCCTTATTGGATTTGATATCATCTTTTCATGTCCAATACATACAAGATTATATGGGATAAGTACATTTATAGAATGCACGATAGATCCATAGTTGTACCATCCTTTAGAATCTTAATCATGTTGTTTCCATTCTTCATAAGAATTGGAACATATGGTTCATGAGAGACAAATCTAGATTACCCCTTGTTGAACACTTTCAACACATTGCTATTGTATGTGCTCAAACTTCCATTGTGAAACATTCAAGAACTATCTCTATATATCTTGATCCTTATGTCATAAGATGTTTCACCTATATCTTCATTGTTGAAGGGATTTCATGCCAATTCTCAACATTCATAATATTGAGATATTATTCCTCATCATATGTGTAATATTCATATATTCTCCCACTAAATCTTTTGTAAATTTAGATTTCAACTTTTGACTTGATTCAAGTCAAACTCTTTGGTTGTCTTATCAAGTCATAAGATCCCATCTCTGAGGTGCTTGTTTCAATCCCAGATTGAACTTCATAGCTTACAGACTTTATTTTCACTCATGAAGTTATGACACCTCTTAGGTTGTGTCACATACACATCCTCTCATGTATTCCATTAAAGGAATCCTATTTCTACCTTCATATGCTAAATCTCATATTCTATTTGAACAACAACAACAAGCATGACAATTGGCAAAGAAATTTATGTCATGTTCAACATCTTGAACTTGATTTATTCAGCCAATCTATCCTTTTATGTTACCCATGTAGGTCTTGATCATAAGACCCTATTGCACCCTTTAGGCGTTACCCATTTAGGTGGCTCTATCAAGGTCCTACCTTGTTGGCTTACATGGATTCCATATTTCTAAGAAATAGCTTCTAGTTGACTAGTTGTCTCATCCTGTATGACCAATCCATCTGAATTGTTGGATTCACAATCCTCCAATCTTAGATGTGTTCTACTAGAAGTATTTTGTTTTTTTCTACATGCAGAACTTGAGATTCCACAACAACTTTTGATTCTCATTGTACCTCTTTATTTTCCTCAAACACTTTGAGTATTACTTTTACTCCCACTGAATCTTTAGGAACTCAGTTATACTATTAACAAAACAATTTTGTTATTGGATTGAGGTTAATAGTAATGTTCAACTATCATGGTTTATGGATAAACCTTCTCAAGAAACTACTTTATCAAGGTGGATTTCAATCCCTTAGACTTATTGGGACATTCTCAAATCATATCATATATGATGTCTTAGAAACCATTTATGTGGTACATTATTTAGTGATAGGTATATATCTGTTAGGGTATAAGAAGATTAAATTAATTGATAATTATATCATGACTCATCATGTTACAATTCCTTCATTCTAACACATCATTGTGTTCATATGGATATGACTCGTGATACATTATCATAGTCCTTTCCTAAAGGTTCTCAAGGTAGGGTATTCCAACATTTGATCTCATCAAAGTTTCTTAATACTTTTATCATTGTTATACTTCATTTATAATCTCCTTGAAAACTTCAAGAGATTTGTATTTCTACTTTACTGAGTACATATCATCATATTACCAGTAAATGAAATGAGGCAAAAGAAATAATATGTAGCATTGATTCATAAGATCTTTATGCATCATATTCATGAGGTCTAATGAAAGTTTTATCCTCCTTTTATGTTTAGTCAAGGACGTCACGTCATATTTGTACATAAATAAGATTTGCATCTTTCCTTAGGTTCAATAACCAACATAATCTAGATCAACATCAATATGTATTCTACACATGCACCTCTCATATTCGTACAATATGACTAACACTAATGATAGTCTTGAGTTATCAATTATAATCCTTTGGTATAAACGTTGTAAACATTCATCTTTAGGTCATTTTTCATAAATATTGCAAGATGTTTTCAGGATAATTCCATACAAGATCATATCTTTTAAATAGAAGCATTTAACAACTCTTTATTGATAATCATCCTTGTACATACAAGATGCATAAATAAAATGTTTCTATTCTAATGACATAATGAAATAGCAGTCCTAATAACTCTATTACATGTCCATTTGGCTAAGATAAACTTAAATGAAAGCTCTGGCTTCAAAAACACTTGATCCACCTTGTCCGTCTTTGTCCTTTCATGAAGGCCCTTTACTTCTTGTAAGATCCAGTGCATCAATATGTCAATTATGTATTCGGTATTACATACCAAAATGAAGAAGTAATAAAAATTATCTTATGTTGTTTAAACTTGAAGTGGAGGCCTCAGTGCCATCTTTCTTCTTCTTTAGTTTCTCAATCTAGAGTGGGAAATTTCTCTTCCAATGTCTAGGCTGGTGACAATGGTGACAATTGCCTCTTTGTTTCTTTACTCCACCTTTAGCCTTGAGATGCAATGACTTGGGATTATGGCTAGCTTTAGAACTCTTTTTATCTTTTCCTTTGCCATTAGAATTCCCCTTTGTCTTGTTGATCATAATCCCATACTTGGGCTTGTGTCTCAGATGTTCTCAACATGCCCAACAACTCTGTCAATGACTTGTCAAAGTTGTTCATGTTGTAGTTCATGACAAACTGATTATATGACTCTTGTCGAGACTATAGAATCACATCAATGGCTAACTCTTGGCCCAAGGGGAAACCCAAACTAGCTAGGTTCTCCGCATACCCAATGAGCTTGAGTACATGAGGACTTACTGGATCTCCTTCTACCATACTAGACTTGAACAACATCTTGGAAACATCATATCTCTCTTGTCTGGCTCAATCTTGATACATGTTCTTGAGATGTGTGACCATCTCAATCACACCCATGTTCTCATGCTGCCTCTACAACTCATAGTTCATGGAGAATAACATCAGTCATTTGGCATCCATGACATCTTCAGTATGCTTCTGATAAGCAACCTTGTCATCCCTTGGAGCATTTTGAGTTGGTTCCTCTATTTTTGGCATTTCCAGGACATAAAGCTTGTGCTCCTGCTTGAGAACAATTCTCAGTGTCCTGAACCAGTCGTGGAAGTTGTTCCCAATAAGTTTATCCTTCTCAAGGACTAATTGTAGAGAAAAGTGATTGTTGCTTGTTGCCATTTGATTCTACAAAGGAATTTGCAATTTTATCAAAAACTCATTTTGATTTGATTTGATTAAAATTTGGTTGATAATTATTAGGTATTTAATTAGTTATCATTGTCATTATTTTGTTTAAATTGATAAACCTCAAGTTCAATTCAGAAAATTGCAATGAACAATTTTCTAATGAGCAAGATCCAAGATAATTCAATTGAGGCCCGGTCAACACAGAAAACACAGTTAATTACCAAGACAGACAGCATTTTCCAATTGCATCATATACAATTCTTGATAGATGATATGCACAACTCCTTGCCATAATCATATTCATGCCTCTGGGCCCAGACACTTTGAAAATCACCAGTTCAGCCCAACCCAATAGCCACTACGATAACAATGCATCATGCAAAGGCGGAACCTACATCATTACCATCATACTTCCACAAGGTAAATGACGCACCATGTGGAGGCGTAACCTATGCTTAGTCGAACAAGTTTTTCATGTGTATTGCTATTGGAAAGCATCTTAGACTTAATATGTTTGATTGATGGGTTTTTTATATATCATATCTATATATGTACATATACTTTATCTAATCACCACATATATAGTATGTATCATATACAAGATATATCCCACAACGTAAACATGTAATATAAAACAAAAGGAGATGGTTATGGCCATGTCTTCTTGTAATTCCTTGGAGCCACAAGGAATTACTACCACCTAGGTGAATCATCACATCACATGTATGAACCTGCAGTTGATGTAGATCTGTGTTTGTCAATTTGGGTAGATCAGTTTAACCCTTGAACCGGTCGTCTCGCCTCTTGGCCAGTCGGTTCGTCCTCCTATCCAACCAATGTTTGGACTTCTTTAAAATGGTAAGATGGGCCTCCACGGATGGTCATCTATCCTCCTATCCAACAAATGCCTAGACTCCTTCCAAAAGGTCGCTTGGGTCCACCAGGTGTTCGTCGGGTTCTATCACTCTATCCTCCTTGATCCTCCAGAAGGTCAGCTCATCTCATGAAATGGTCATCTCAACTAGAGATGAACATCTTCAACATCATTGTAAGAAAAGAAACTATCCAATTTCTACTTTATTACATTAAATAAGGGAAACCTCGAGTTACATTTAAAGGGAGAAAAGATAAGAAAGAATTAACTTCAAATTGGGAAGAGAGAGGTAGAGACTCAATACACATACTGAAATAAACAAGAACCAAACCATCCAACCACACACAGATATAGGGTTTAGGCCATAACTACACTACACATCCACCATCAAAACTACTTCTAGGGTAACACATGTAGATTGCATATATATATATATATATATATATATATATATATATATATATATATATATATATATATATATATATATATATATATATATATATATATATATATATATATATATATAGAATTGTGTACCCGAGTACATGTAGCTTACATGTACCCACCTTCATTTATGGTGATTGTAAAATTCAACTAAATAATCCAACATTATGGATGTAATGTATACACCTCAGATAAGATGTGTACAAAAAATCACCACAATTTGACATTCATAGATCATTTAACAAAAGAAAATGTGTATTTTCTAATCAACGGTAAGTTGTAGAAACCATTGAATGATGTATTGTTATATCGCACGATCTATATGAGATATCGTTATGATTTTTTAAACACATGTAATCTATATAGTGTTGAATCAATCCATATGGTTGGATTTTATAAACCTACTCCACGTGTGCTATTTTAATGGCTGGTACACATAAGATACATGTACCGGCCGGTACACACTTCCTAACCTCACACACACACACACACACACACACATATATATATACATATATATATATTAGTTTGGGATTATGTGGTTTTTGACCCGATATGAATATGAGAGAAGTTTAAATATTTGTATTGTATGAGATAAATAAATGATAAAATCAAAATTTGATCATATTAATAATCCCAAAACACAGTAAATTGACATGGCTCTAATACCGTTGTTGAGAAATATGAGCTCAGTGTATAGAAACGGAAACAAAAAATTCATCTACCTATATTCCCATAACAACAAGATTGTGTCAACTACTATGGAATAAGAAGGATGGTTTTAGTGAGTTATACCTGGTCCTAAAGCAAATTCAGAGATAAAAATTCACTTATTTGCAACTACAAACAAGTTTCTCTTGGACGGTTGTTGTGCAGTTCCTGGTCTTCACCACACACAATGAACAAGAGAGCTTTTATAGTGCTCCTATGGTCGAGCCACATACTACAGGCTGTATTTGTCCTTCTAGCAGTAGTCGGCAGACTCTTGCCTCTAGTGTAGTCTACATGGACCAGCTAGAACACATGTCGTTCACTAACAATGGACAGGAAGGAGTTGTCCCTCCCATTGGTGTACTACTCACCAACCTACTCTCCGACAATGACAACTATCAGTTGCTCTCTCCCTTTGGCTTCCATTCCTATTAGGTAGGACTTGCCTGAGCTCTCTTGGTTACCATAAGTAGAGAGGACAATAGTTGTCAGAGGAACTAATTCTCAATTGTCTGTGTTGTGTCTTGGGAAGCCCTCAATACCCCTCCTTTTATAGGTAGGGTTTGGGTCAGGGTTCTTAATCTGTATGGGATTATGTAGGAGTGGAAAGGACCAGAAGAACTTGAACAGTCACAACCTATGATAGACGAAATGACCGTTTTTCACACCCATATGGTCCTCTTTTGTGCGAGACAATGGTCTCACACTACCAAATGATCATTTTTTAGTTTACCAATTGCACACGAATTTGGCAGTTTCGACTCGAATGAATATATAAATTAACTTTACTTGCTTTCCAAGTATATGCAATTGAAACTATTTGGAAAACATCCTGACCTTTCATTCGGCCCCAACTAGACCGTCTCACCAAAGAGAGATGCCCATCTCACTCATCCAGATGACTATCTGGTGAGTTGAGATGAGTTGATCATTTCAATCACATTGATCCGGTTGGTTCAACGATAGAACTAAGCCAAATCGATCCTTGATTTGCATGACCACCCAAACACCCGTCTCAACAATTGAGATGCCCATCTCGCTACCCAAACAGCCATATCACTCAGTGAGATGGTATTTTAGTAGACTTGGTCATCCAATTGAGTGATCAGTTGAGTGAATTGAATACTTAAACACTTTAGTAATCAAGACAATTCTTATTCAAGATCAAATTCCTCTTCTAGATGAGTTCCTATGTGTGTAATCCTATAGGTCCCATATCACGTTGGTAGTGAGTGTCCGTAACTATCTTATGACATCTCAAGTAGAGAATGGTGCCTAGTCGCACATTAGTGCTACCCAAGTGAAATGGAAAGTTGGAGAAAAACTTCAACCTACAATTTGTGTTAGGAGTTGTAGTGATTGTATAATTCCTTTTTCTCTGATATCCAGGATGAAATGAAGGCATGGTTTCTCATCCTCTCAATTTTCAATTTGTTTCTTGAACTAAGAGCATACTATCTGAGATAATGTGATCTCAATATCATATATTTATTCACATGTGCATGCACACACATTTCTCAGTCTCCCTTATCAAGTGGCTAGGATATCATACTCCACTAGGAGGGACAAATACCATATCTATCAATCATAGTTTATCCCCATGTTTCAAAGTCACTCAAACATCACTGTTATAAAATCCCATGTTTTAGGATTGTGTTTTATAATGTCAAAGTGTACCCAATGACATGTAATGAGTGCAGTGATTTCAGATCTAAGAATTACAATCACCACTTTCACTATTAGAGATGGTTGTGACCTCAAAACCATGTGTCACTTTCATGGTGACTCTATCTGATACACTGTTCCCTAGCATGTATCTGTGTTCTTGGTTTGATATTTCCATATCATGATTAATGAGATTTAGTCATCAACCAACTCACACTCTGATATTTTGTGTTATTTTTTCGATCAACCTTACAAAATAATAACCGATCAGGGACATGATGACAATATGTATATGTACTCTTAATATCCATGTGATCTCATCCACAAGGTTAGTACTTGACAAGATACATCATTGAGCAATATAATTCTCTAGACATTCACTCTGTATCCTCATTATCTCATAGTTGGGTGAAACCAATGAATTAAAAGCTTGACTTTGTATATGTTATTATTATTAATCAAATCCTTTTAGGGAATTATGCCATGTCAATCATCATATAACTGGCTCTATGGGCATACCATACCAACAGTTCTCTAGGGACATTTGGCTTTTCCAGAAGTCTAATGAATGAAAAACTGAAATTATCAACATCCATAGACAATTTGTTACCTATAGAGTAAATGGGGGCACCTTAATCACTATCCTCTATGCTAATCCACATATCACAATGAGGAAGTTCTTGTGGAAGCATTTGATCTCTATAGGGAGTATGTTCATGGAGCCTTGGTTGGTTATTGGTGACTTCAACACAACCATTAACCCAGATGAAACAAGTGGGGGTACAACATATAATTATACAGAGGCTGCAATGGTAATATCCTCAATTTTGAGAAATTGAATTTATTAAACATAAGACAAGAATTGGTAAATGTTTCCCCAATGGTATTATTGGTGGAATAATAATAGTAATCAACTTGGTAGCATGGAAGCTTGTGACACAAGTTAAATAAACTAAAGTAAGTTGCATGATAATGTCTTCAAAAATATTTCCTAATCGAATATTGAATGATATACATATTGACAAAAGAAAATAAGAGGTGTTTTGGATATTGAGAAGAGTAATTATCCTGCCATTGTGGGCAACATAATGTTTGAGATAACAATTGGTATTGTTTTGTTTTAACCATAAATATACTCAAAAATAGTAATGGCAAGAAGAATATTCTACAATTGGGTGGAAAAGGATTGTTTTAAGAAAATATTAAAAGAGCAAGTTTTCCCGATGAATTCCATAATCTTAGAACTACATTGACGGTTCCCTATATTTGTTTTAAGGAATAAAATTGAAGGAAAACTTAAAGAAAGTAAGTTATTCGATATGTGACATAAAATGGTATTCCATCCTTTATGGATTTTCTTTTAAAGTTGTGAACATAATATCTTCCCTTAACACCTATGCACACAAAATAAGATAAGTCATTAACACGAGGAAAAGGAAAAGAGATTAGTAAGAGGAATGTATTTATTTCCTTGTTGGTGTTGATTTGTTGAATAAAAGGAATATCTTGGGATACTTATGAAGAGGGGATATTTATGTGCTTAAGGAATACTATAAAGTTCCATATATGGCTTTTGGTATGTTGATCAAATAATATAGTTCTTTTTAAATTAGAAAGTGTATTAATAAAAGGGGAGAAATATAGGGAGTTGTTGGCCATGCCTCATGGGCATCATGGTGTGGCTCTCACTCTCCTATAGAAATCAACACATTAGTTTTGATAATAGAATAATGAAAGAAAAGAGAATTGACCAGTCTTAATTGAAATCATCCCCAAAGAGGAAGGTACCAAGGTAGGGTTTTTAAGGATTAGTATATATATGTGTGGACTTTTATCTTCCTCGTAGGATATCTTTCCCTCCTCCATCATTTTTACTTCTTCTTAATCCTAGAGTTTCACCTAGGACATGTATAAGGCCCACAAGGATTCTCTCATCTGTCCAGGACATGACTCTAGTCCTTAATGCTCTGATAAATGGTAGAACTATCAGGCTTCCTGACTTGATAAGTGCCTTAAGGATCTATGCATAGGATCCTTGAGAGATTCACAAAAAAAATCAACCTTGGGTCTGAGAGTGACCACCACCGATGGGCGGTGCCACAAGGAATCAAAAGGGGAGTAGAAGCTTGTAGCCTCCACACCTGGGTGGTTGTAGAAGTGGGCTCTCTTGCTTACAGGAGAAAGAGACTGGGCGCTAGTTGCATTGAAAGAGAAGACAGAGGGTACACCAACCTGTTGAACTAGGAGGGGGGCACCTAACAACCAGGGATATAGAGAGGATGAAGCCTCGAGGACTGCATCCTCGAATGAGGAGCCTGGTGCCAAGAGATCGTCACAGTGCCAAAGTCGGTGGTGTGTCTATGGGTGCAAAGACGGCAAGCGGGCTGCATTCTACGGACACATAGAGATGATAGCGACACAGGGAGTGCGGAAGGATGACAAGGGGAGACTGGATAGGCCGCACCGTCAACCTCGCCCATATGGATATCAGAGGAGGCACTAGCACTGAGAAGCATGCCAGTCATCTGCATCTAGTATGCGCACGTGAGGACGATGATGGGTGGGAGAGAACCCTGATCTAGCTCAGATGGGAGACAGAAATTGCTTTGAACCAGATAGTTCAATATGTACTCGGCCCAAGCACTGGTCCCATGGACTTACTACTACAGAAATGGCTTATAAAGTCACTTTTCAAGGTGTCGGTTGTATACATAAACCGACACCTAAACTCTACAGTGTCGGTTGATAACATAAACAGACATCCAATCTATGAAGGTCGACCAGACACGGGTACCACTTTTATTAAGTGTCGGTTAATTAATAAAAAACTGACACCTAAAATCAACCGCCAAAACAAAAATTCCAGCAAAAAAATTACCTCCAACATTTGACATATGGCGTCGGTTCAGAAATGAATAACCGACGACTAAAGGTTATTCGTGGGAGAGGAATAGTTGTCGGTTGTCTTTTAGTTAAAAACCGACGACTTTAATCTAGTATAGGCGTCGGTTGTTGGAAAAGAACCGACACTGTTGGTTTAGTTGTCAGTTGTTTTGAATAACCGACGCTTATTGTCAACTTAATAGCTCACCAGCGCGAGCGACTCTTCCCCTTTCCCTGTTTCATTCCCGATTTCAGTTAGGTCCGGCGATTTTCTTGCTCGCCCCCACCGGTCGTTGCTCCGTGGTTGCGCCCGCCGTGCTCCTGCTCCTGCCCTCGCCGCTGCTCCGTGCTCACCGGCGGCCGTGCTCCTGCTTCTGCTCCTGCTCCTTCCCTCTGTGCTCACCGGCGGCCGTGCTCTCGCCGCTGCTCCGTGCCATCATCGCCGCTCCTGCTGCTCTCCCTTCCGCCGCCGCTCCTCGCCACCGCTCCTCTCCTTGCTCTGGCTGTTGCTCTCCTCTGCCATCAAGGTATGCCTGCCCTGCCTTCTTCCTTCTTCCTCTGCTCCGGCGGCTGCTTGGGCGGTGCCAAGGCAACCACGACCTTCTTCCTTCTTCCTCTGCTCTGCCCTGCTCTTCTTATTTCTTCTCCCTCTCCTTACCAACAACAACCACAGTCGTGTGGGCTGGCACGGCCGTGGCTGTGTTGGCCGACCACACGGCCGTGCTACCCAGGCTGCTGCTGGGCATTTTTTTTAAGTTATTTACTTATTGGTAACTTGATAAATAACTCATATACACTGATCTATGGCAATGCCTTAGTCGATCACTCTTTATATTAGAGCTGCAAGCATGTAACATGAAGTAATTTTTGAAAGTAAAATAATTATTGACTATAATATATTGAACTTATATACAATACATGTTCTATGATAAGCCTTAGTTAATTTGATATGCATACTTTGTATGTAAGACATAGTAATCGGGTACTGTTGTATATCCAAGTAAATTACATGTAACTAATCATGACATAGATTTTAGAATGCATACTTTGGTTAAATGTACTGCTGTAATTTTTGATCAAGTGATGATATGTAAATGTAGCAATAAGTTAGTAAGGTATCAATGATAAGTCTTCTGTAATGTGATGCAAAATAGTTATTGTATCATGCATATCTTAATATTTTTTTGTTTTATAGTTGTATAGGGTGTTTTATGTGTGACAAGTCTATTGTTTAATAGTTTAGCTATAATCATTATTTTATAGTTGTGTTATAAAGTATTTGGGTGTTTAGTATGGTTATTTAGGGTGTTCAGATATGTATAAAGGTTCCAAAAAGTATAATATATATATGCATACATGTGCATTTTTTATAAAATTGTATAGAAAATCAAAACCCGTTCTTGGTGAGAATCCCAATCACCCTTCTTGCTTAATGATGAATTGTAATGCACACATGTGACATGCTTTGAATGTAAATGATGAACTTTTCCCTTTGCCAATCATGCTTTTAAAGACATCAATAATCACCCTAACTTGAAGAACTAGGATTTTAGGTATAAGAATGACAACACATTATTTGCTGGCCTAGAAACCCGTCCAAGATTTACTCATTAGGAGTAAATCTTGGATAGTCCCTGGTTTGGGACTGTTCTTGAACACCTAATCTCGCTTAGGATGTAAGTGTATAATGTGTATTGGGTTTTCAAGAAAATTTTGGCAGCATTTCCCCGTTTGTTCTCTAAGTACATATATACTTGGAGAACAGCGGGGAAATGCTGCCGAAATTTTCTGGAAAACCCAATACACATTATACACTTACTAGTGAGATTAGGTGTTCAAGAATGGGATAGGTGGTACACATTTATTATATATAATAATGACATCACATGTATTTGTTAACCCTAGACCCTAATCTTGTTGTAATATATACTTGTTTTCTCTTTGATCATAGAATGGATAGATCATGGATGTCCATTCACAATTGGTGCACCCCAGAGTTTATTTCTGGTCTTGACCAGTTTATTAGATTTGCCGAGGAACATAGGAAACAACCTGGAGATAGGTTCTACTGTCCATGTAGGCATTGCGGTAACAACTTGAAAGTCAACACTGGTGACGAAATCAAAAGTCATGTCATGTGCAACGGGATTATACAAGGCTATACAGAATGGCACTGGCATGGAGAGATTTCAAACCCAAAACCAGTGGATTTCGATAGCAGTGCTTGTGTGGAAGAAGAAATTGCCTACGATGACGTAGATGTGAATGAACCAGCTCCAGTAGACATCGTTGATGCGATGCTGAATAGCTGTGGGGTAGAGCACACCGATCCACCTCCCATTTTTAGAAACATTGTGCATGATGCTGAGATGTCGTTATACATAGGTTGTACTAAGTTTACGAAGCTTAGCGCTGTGTTGAGATTGTATAAGCTGAAAGCTAACAATAGATGGAGCGATAAAAGCTTCACGTCATTGTTGTCTTTGTTGAAAGAAATGCTTCCTGAAGGAAACGAGCTGCCAATCTCAACATACCAGGTAAAGAAATTGTTATGCCCAATGGGAATGGATGCCAAGAAGATACACGTATGCCCGAATGTTTGTGTATTATTTCAAAAGGACTATGCGGATTTGAAAGATTGTCCAAAATGTGGTGCGTCATGGTATAAATTGATGACTTCGGGGAAGTCCAAAACTGGTTCTCCTGCCAAGGTGATGTGGTATCTACCTATAATATCACGGTTTCAACGCTTGTTTGCCAATCCGATAGATGTGAAGAATTTGAGGTGGCATGCAGATGTTAAGAAAAATAATGATGGGATCATACGACATGCGTCTGATTCCCCACAGTGGAAGAAGATTGATCTATTGTACCCTGAATTTGGTGAAGAAGTCAGGAATCTAAGACTTGGGCTTTGTACAGACGGGATGAATCCGTACGGGACATTGAGCAGCCAACATAGCACTTGGCCAGTCATGCTTGTTATATACAATCTTCCTCCCTGGCTGTGTATGAAAAATAAGTACGTAATGTTGTCGTTGTTGATATCGGGCCCTAAACAACCTAGAAATGACATCGATGTTTATCTTGAACCTCTGGTTGATGACTTAAAGAAACTCTGGGGTGAAGGTGTGATGACCTATGATGCTTCATGAAGAGAGACATTTTGTTTGCATGCTATGTTATTTTGCACTATTAATGACTTTACAGCATATGGGAATTTGTCTGGATATAGTGTCAAAGGAGCTAAAGCGTGTCCTATATGTGAAGAGAACACTGATTCAACAAGACGAAAACATGGCGGTAAGACTGTATATCTCGGTCATCGAAGGTTTCTTCCAAAATTCCATATGTATCGTAGGAAGCGCAAAGCATTCAATGGATTGAATGAGGAACGGAGTGCACCTAAACCTATACCAGGGGAGGTTGTTTATGAAAGAGTAAAAGACTTTGTCAATGAATTTGGTAAGAGATCACAATGTACTATGGCCACACGGAGTGACAAATCTTTATTCAAGAAGAAGTCAATATTTTGGGATCTTCCTTATTGGAGTTCTTTGACAGTCAGGCATGGTATCGATGTCATGCACGTTGAGAAAAATGTCTGTGATAGTGTCATTGGTACTTTGTTGAATATACCAGGTAAGACAAAATATGGGATAAAATCCAGACTGGACCTATGTGAAATGGGAATAAGGTCAGAATTAACAAAATTTCGTGAAATGGGAAATCGGAGAACATACTTACCTCCTGCTTGTTACACATTGTCTAGAAAGGAGAAGAAAGCTTTTTGTGAATGTTTGGTAAATGTTAAGGTACCACAGGGTTACTCATCTAACATCCGTAGATTGGTATCAATGAAAGATCTGAAGTTCATAGGTCTTAAATCTCATGATTGTCACACTCTAATGCAACAAATATTGCCTGTGGAAATTAGATCTATATTGCTGAAGCATGTAAGGTTTGCAATCACCAGACTTTGTTTCTTTTTCAATAGTCTGTGCAGCAAAGTTATTGACCCTGATACTCTCGATAAATTGCAAAGAGAAGTGGTTGTTACCCTATGTCAGCTTGAGATGTATTTTCCTCCTTCGTTCTTTGATATCATGGTACATCTTGTTGTCCACTTGACTAGGGAAGTGAAAATGTTGGGACCAGTTTTCTTGCATTGGATGTATCCCTTTGAACGATACATGAGCGTTTTTAAAAGTGATGTTTGAAATCGTTATCGGCCTGAAGGGAGTATTATCGAGGGTTATGTGGCGAGAGAGGTTATGGATTTTTGCAATGACTTTCTCAGTGGTAATGACACTCCTGATAATGACAAGAATATTGACGAGTAATTTGGCAAAGGAATTTTGGGAGCACGTGTGAAAGTAATCAGCCGTGAGCAGTTGGAACAAGGTCACTTGTATATTTTATATAACATGGACGAAGTGAACGTTTATATCGAGGAACATACCAATTTCATCAAGAGACAATATCCTCGAGCCAATACAATGTGGCTTGCTAGAGAGCATAACAAGACATTTATTAAGTGGTTTGAAAATAAAGTCTTACATCAACTATCTCAAACACCAGATGATATTACTGAAACTATCAAATGCCTCGCATTTAAACCAAAATTGACTGTTATGTCTTATGAAGGGTATGACATTAATGGATTCACATATTACACTAAGTGCCAAGATGATAAGAGTGTCGTCCAAAACAGTGGGGTCACCCTTCAAGCATCGACTATGTTTTTTGCAAGTGCAAAGGATAAGAGTCCACGTGAAGCTAAAATGTCATATTACGGTGTCATTGAAGACATATGGGAGTTTGACTACATAGATTTCAGAATTCTGCTCTTCAAATGTAATTGGGTTGATAACACCAAAGGAGTTATAGTGGATGAATTGGGTTTCACTTTAGTGAACTTTGAAAAGATTGGCGAGAAGGATGAACCATTCATATTGGCATCACATGCAAAACAAGTATTTTATATCGATGATCCTACAAATGATAAATGGTCGGTTGTTCTTCATGGTAAAAGACAGTTCATTGAAGATCCTATAGATGAAGAATAGTACTATGATACGTATGATGACTCCAGTCCATTCTCGGTTGGGTTGCCAACACCAGCAAATATTGAAGCTAATGATGACTTGTATGTGCGCGGAGATCACAATGAAGGATTGTTAATTGATAAAAAATCGCAATATTAGAGGCATGTTTATACAATATTTTTTTATATGTTTTATTTTTCTGAATGTGAACTTTACAATGTGAATGTGAACTTTACAATGTGAATTTTACAATGTGAATTACTTTATAATGTGAACTTTACAATGTGAATGTGAACTTTACAATGTGAATTTTACAATGTGAATTACTTTATAATGTGAACTTTACAATGTGAATTACTTTACAATGTGAATGTGAACTTTACAATGTGAGCTTTACAATTTGAATTACTTTACAATGTAAAATTTACAATGTGAATGTGAATTTTCAGATGGCTGAGCATTCTCCTGATGACCGTGCTGATGATTACCGTGAGGATGAGGACATCAATGTGCCGCCTCACAATGTAAGTTTTAAAAATATATCATATATTTATATCTATATGTCCATTTATAGTTATATCTTGTAAATGTGTTTATTTTGTCAAATTTTAGGTTGATGATGCACATGTACCATCTGAAGCACTTGAGGCACTTGATCACCAACACCAAAAAGTTGATAGGAGAAGGGGCATCACTATGATGAAGAAGTTAATAGCGCAAAAGGGCAATGGACCCAAACTTGTTGTGGATTTTGATAATGCAGGATATGCATCTAGTGTGAATCGCAATTCATTTGTTTCATATCTTGGGTATGTTACTCGCAGCCATTGCGGTTGTATGATAGATTCTTGGCATAAAGTTTCTAAGGAGAAGAAAGACGTAATATGGAGGGATTTATGCGTGAGTTATTATTAATTTGCAATTATATTTTGTAGATTACTAATTTTTTGGATACTAGTTAATAGCAATTCTAATTTGCAGAGTATATTTGAATTGGATGAAAAGATGCATCGTAAATGCGTGATGCAATGCTGTGGGAGAGTCCTAAGGAACTATAGGACAAATCTCACCTGAGAATACATAAAAGAAGCTGACAAGAGGAAGAAGACAACCACTGAACAGTGGAACTTCCTGGACAAAGAAGAATGGGACGCGTTTGTTGCTTCAAGACAAACGGATGAATTCAAGGTATTAGGCGTCAGTCCCAATCTCATTAATATATGTTGTATTCACCTATTCAAGATTAACATTTACTGTTACTAACCAAATCATTAATGTGCATACTAACTAGGCCCTCAGTAAGGCACAAAGATCAAGGCGTGCACTGAATGTGCATGACCACACAATGGGTCCAAGGGGGTATGCAGGCATTCGCCAAAGACTACAGTCTGAGGCTACTACTCAGTCTGCTGCTACTCAGGAGTCCTCCACTGTAGGTAATACACCTCTGCCTCACCATGATATCTGGATAGCTGGCAGGCAAACTAAGAAGGGAGAAATAAGGAAGCCCGCAACTGCTAAGGCGGCTGCAAAAATGGTAAAATACAACTCTTACAGCAATCGTTCAAATATTGATTATTTGTGGTGTTTACTTAATTACAAATTTTTGTTTTGGCGATTAGCAGGAGCTGCACAAGCTGAGGAAACAAGGCAAGTTCATCCCTGAGGGCACAAGGGATGAATTGACAGTTGCTCTGGGTAACCCAGAGCATCCTGGACGTGTTAGGGCTGCAGGCGCTGGTGTGGGCATCAAATCTTTTTTTGGGCCATCCCAGCGCAAACATGTCCCAAAAATGGGACTTTCACAAGAAGAGGTAACATATTCTTTCTTTATAATGTTACTGTAAAAAGTGAATTCAATAATTAGAAGCTAACGTTTCTTTTATCCATGTATAGGTAGATAAGCTAGTTGATAGGAAACTGGAAGAAGCACTGAAAAAGTGGCAGACGTCTCAGACTGCCACTCAGCAGACAGTACCTATCATAGCATCCCGCTCTACTCCTACTGCAGAGGTTGGGAGTAATCCTATAGACCCACCACCTAGCACATCCACTGTAAGTATTTTTATGACATAGTAACTAGTTTTTTAATTCAAGATGATATGTTTTCAAGATGATATGTATGTATGTATATAACATTCTTTACACAAAAATTTATAGGGGTTGAAGCCATGCCGTCTAAAAGTTAATGAATATGTCGTTGCAGAGGCGTCGGCTTACCCATCCCTACCAGGGGAAATGTTTCACGGGTCTCCATTACCAGCTGGTTGGATTCGTGTGAGCCCGGTACATATATTCCCCAAGTGGATGGATCTTCCATTGCCATATGCCCACCCAGATTGTGAAACACTTGGTGAGGCACTAGGCGGAGTGATATTGTGGCTAAAAGCGGATGTCATCTTTACTGAAATTGTATGGTAAATTTACATTATGTTAAATTGTTAGTGTGTGTATATGATGTCAGTTGATCTGAAATTATTATATATATATACATGTTAAAAAGAAGACACCCACAACATCTAGGCCTCCACTTCCACCTCCTGCATTACCCAGTTGGGTTCCACAGGGCCTAACTGTCCCGTTAGGTCCTAACTGTAGGGGTATGGCAATATGGTTAGGCGAACATGATATAAACTGCCCTATAACTGTTTCTATAGATTCAGATGTTGCAGGTCAATCATACGAAAGCAAACTATTTATACAAGATATTTTGGAGTTGTTTCGATATGATTGGCTAAATACATCTGTGATAGAGCTATGGATAAGGTGAGATCTTCTTTATACATCAATATACCTTGTGTAGGATCTGGTGATCTGGTTTCTTATTTATTAATGCATGCGTAATTAATACATATTTTGCAGCTACTTAGACAAGATATGTGCAGATTTTGCATTCGAACATGTAGGATTTTTGATTCCATCTTTGATTAGTCTAGTAGCTAAAGACCCTTCGTCAGTTCAACAATACTGCTGTGAGGCTTTTTCAATTTTTTCTCAAAAAAAGAAGACGATGATAATGGCTCCATTCAATGTAGAGTAAGTTTACTTTGCTTATTATAATTTGGACTTAAGAAAAATACATTTTTATTGTGGATTTTGAGTTATTAATTTTTAACTTTTTTGCCTCTAGTGGTATGCATTGGGAGTTACTGGTTATTGTCCCCGAGATGTTCATTGTCTATTATCTAGATCCTAAGGGGAGTAAATTGAATACAAAATATGGACACATCATGAAAATGCCATTATTCCAGTGAGAAATATTTCATTTTCATATACGTTAACATATGTTATTACATTACTATTTAATTATGCAATGTACTGTGTTACATTAACATGTAGGGGTTTTGATGAGTTCAAAAAGGCTGGAGGAAAGGTCCCCACGAAAAAGAACCAGCCAATAATTTGGAAGAACGTGAAAGTAAGTTCTCGACTGTAATATATGTATATATTATTTATGTGAATAGTGCTTAATTAGTTGTATTTTTTAATATTTTGTATGTTTGAATTTATAGTGTGCCACACAAGACAACAGATGGGCATGTGGATACTACGTGATGTGATTTATGCACATGATTATCAAATATGCCGCAATGAACATCGATTGTATTGCTGAGGTATTATAGAGTCTCATTAGATAATATGAAATATATCAATCTTATTTATAGCTCATTAATTATATATATACATCATTCTCTTTACAGGTGTTTACAACTGACCACACTACAGGAAATGCCTTACCAGATGTACATGCTCCCTATACGACGGGAGAATTAAATGAAGTAAGAGAAGAATGGACAACAGCCATATAAGTAGTGGGGGATTAAAGATATAATTGGGATGTTGATAGCTAATAATGACTAAAGAATGATATTTTATAAATGAAATTCTGAATTATAATATATGTGTGAATGTTTCTACATGTCTGGAGGTTTCTACATGTGTCTGAGTGAAAATGAATGAAACTGTTGGTTGCTATATGAATGTTTCTATATGTGAATGTGAAAATGATTGGAACTACAGATTGCTAGCTACATGAATGTTTCTAAATGTGTGAAAATCAAATGGAACTGCAGGTTGCATTGCTAAATGTGTGAATATCTTTGTTGTTTTTTGTAGGTTTGTGGCCTGTTGTTGGCTGATATCAATGGATGTTGTAAAACCTGTAGTTCATAACTGAACTGTAGGTTTCTCATCCTGCGACCAGCCATACAGCAGGTCTGCAGACCTAAAGCAAAAAAAAAAGGCGTCGGTTATTTGTATAAAACCGACGCCAAATAGTTACAGTGTCGGTTTGTAATAGAAACCGACGTCTATTTCCTTAACACCACGGCCGTGCTGGCCAGCACGGCCGTGGCAGCGGACCAGACACCACGGCTGTGCTGGACAGCACGGCCATGGCAGCGGACCAGACACCACGACCGTGCTGGCCAGCACGACCGTGGCAGCGGACCAGACACCACGGTCGTGCTGTCCAGCACGACCGTGTTAGGAGTTATATGGGGTCGGTTATTAGAGAATAACTGACGCCTATACTGCCTAAGTTGGTGCCCTTCTATGGCGCGAAGGTATATGGCGTCGTTTTCTTAGGTAATAACTGACGCCTATAGTGCCATGTTGTGCGTTTTCATTGGCGCACGAAGGGTTTTGGCGTCGGTTTTTGAACCGACGCGTAACGACTGGGCTTTTAGCGTCGCCTACATAGGTGTCGCTTATAAACCGACACTAAAGGCCTTAAATAACCGACACTAAATGTCGGTTATGTACTAGTGACTTATCCAGTGGGGCAATGAGTTGTAGGATGAACAACCCATGAAAAACCACCACATCATCCCACTTTGAAGGTATTAATTGTTCTTTTGATTAAATCACAGAAATATCTAGGAATATCCAAAAATAGCAAACCTATGTATCAAAGTGATCAAAAAATGAGAGCAATCCAAATAAAATATGTTTAAAGCCTGATTTTGCATCCAACTCTAAAATTTGTGCAAAGAAGGATTAAAGTGATGAATAATGCATAAAAACCCTAGCTTTGAGTACTAAAATGATGGAAAAATTAAAAGAAATTTCTTTTGCATTTTTATATTACATTGTGGAATAAAATAATGATAATGGAAGTTGCTAATGTGGATTTATGGTTAAAGATCATTACTTGATATGTTGTTGATGCACTAAATTTGATATAAGTGTTCATAACAAAATAACATGATGAAGTTGATAATCATTTTTGTGCCTAATATAAATTAGGTCTCTGAAGTTAATTAATTCAATAAACATGGGAATTAGAGTACCAAACATAATCCTGATGATAACTCAAACCCCAAGAAACCTTGAATACTAGATTAGGGCCGAGTAGGGTTTAATGTGATTAATATGTAATGGTGATGCTTTAGGATTTATATTCATGCATACTAAAATGTAGATTTCTTGGTTTTCTTGTTGATTGGATAATATGCTTGAAGTGTATTCTACGTGATAATTTACATGGCTCACAATCTAGGTATGTGGTTATGCTTATGATTACATGTATCGACTTGTGATGTTTGTCAAAGTTTCTCGAAGATTGAATGAATGATATATGTTGGATGTTTATTTATTTCATGCAAATTATAAATCCCCTATGAGTATCACATAAAGTAAATGATAATACTATAAACCCTTTGGTGATGTATATGAAGGGACGCTTCACATGAGCCCTAGAGGAGACTTTGATCACACCCAAGATAGTTTATCCATTAATGGTTAGAATATATATAAAGAATATGCCAGTTCTTATGTGCAATACGTGATGCTTGTATGTGATTATCTTAGTTGCACACATTATGGTTGCACCCCACGTACACAATATAATTGGTTATACTGATCACGTTTTGTTTGTCGTCATTTTAGGTATGTGCTAATAATGAAGATGTCAACATGTGATAAACTAGATGGAAACTAGCTGAAAGCATTAAAGGTAAGTTAAAGGAGGATTAGATAGCTAGCTACTTTTTCTCAATAGGTATTAGTTTCATGAGAAATATCATAACATAATTTATAAATAGTATTTGGAACAAATGAAATTATTTTTTGTTATTTATTATTTACTAAGTCTAGATCCTTAGAAATATAGGTAATGGCTCTCAGCTTCCTGGCCTGCCTTAATTGGGGGTTGCTGGGGAGTGGGGTCATTACATTTGGTATCAGAGCCCCAGATTTTATCAAATAATATTTAATACTTTATAATTTCAAGTAATATGTAGAATTATGAGGGAATTATTAGGCTATTTTCAAAAGACTGAGGTGTCTAGAAGGGACCATTACTGGGGGCTAGAAAAATTTTCCTCTTCACTGCTATTCGGCTTACGAGGACTCTAGACCCGTGCATCGTGCCTGGCTAAAGTCAAAAGATTTTTCCCGAAATAAAATACCTTTAGGTTTACTTCTCATACTTTTGTTTAATAAACCCTAAAAGGAATTTCTATCCTCATCTCAAGTTAGGGTTTTTAGAAGAAGTAGGATGAAGGCATCTTCCAAAAATTAAAGTACATATAATGTGAAATAATAATGTAAATATTATAATGTACATATAATATGGAAATAACAATTTACATGTAATGAGGAGATGATAATGAACATAAAATGTGAATAAAGTGAAGAAAAAAATGTGTTATGGGTTTTCCTTGTGCTGGTAACCTTAGATGGAACTAGGGTTGAGTTTGGAAATCTCTAACAGGTCAAGGGATAAGGATACTCTAAGAGGTAGGGTATAGTCCCTAACCCTAACCCTAAAACCCTAATCATAAATAATGAGAATAGTGTAGTGATGATATAAAACACTACCCATATGAACCTTGAAAAGAAATAAATAAAAAAAAGAGTTTAGGTGTTCAAGTCTCCCATGCATGCATGTATGTGGAGCATTACATTGATGTAAAAGGTTTTGAGAAATATAAGAACCCAATGGTCATATATATGGAAATGAAAATCTAAATATAACCTGCTCAAACCCCTCATGCTATCTCTGGGAGTTTGGTTACAGAAAGAAAGTCATCATGATCAAGCCCCACATTGGGAACATCACAAAAGGTCAAGCCCTAGATTGGGAAGACAAATACATCACCAAGCCCCAGATAGGGATGGTGGCATGGATTCACAGTGTAGACTACCAAGCCCCATATTGGGAAGGTCATGAAGTGGTCAAGACCCAGATTGGGAAGATCTGTATGACACCAAGCTCTAGATGGAGGAGGTGGCCCAAGTTCAATGTGTAGATGACTGATCAAGCCCCAAATGGGGAAGGTCATGAAGTGGTCAAGACCCAAATTGGGAAACCGGTATGGAACCAAGCTTGAGATTGAGAAGGTGGCCCAAGTCTACTACATAGACACAAACCCATGAGAGGGTATCCCAGAGATTGAGCAAATAAGGGTAGAGATGTTATAATAAAAATCATACATAACATGAAAATATGAAACTTTAAGGGTTGGTGTCCAACGCAGGGTGGATCAACCCAAGAGTGGGAAGATGACCTATGGGGGAGGAAAAACCCTTATATCTTGGGGTTAGGTTGTGGCTAGAGAGCCTAACCTCTTCTTGTGATCCAAGAAGGTTCCCTAGGTTAGGATTATAAAGAGTGGGACCTGACAGTGGGCCCACTCAATGGTAAAAACATGAGCCATGAGATAATAAAGTAGCAGAAAACATAACTATTTACAAAGTTACAAAATGTACTCATGTACATAACATTCTCCCGCTAAGGGTGGTACATAAAATGAAAAGATTACATCTATTCACACATATGCACATATGCTGAGGGTAACAAGGCTATCTCAAGTTGTCCTTATGTCCATCAATTAGCTCATAGTCATCCTGAGTATCTTCCCTATAAAGCACCTATACATGGGTAGTTTTAGGAACACCCAAAAAAATAGGAAACAAAAGAGTATGAGTCATAAAAAGCTGAGTATGTACATTAGAAGATTAACAAGGGAATTAAAAAGTAAAGTAAGATGTTCCCAACAAAAAGGGGGCCAATAAATCTAGGTAAGTTTCAATGAGAAGTAACAAGCGAATGAATTTCCAAAAGAATGCGGCATTATAAATAAACAATTATTATCACCATTCTTGCCATAATCAACAATCCGATCATATAAACATTTGCATGCCGATACATTTGACTAAAATAACTAAAATAGGGCCACGACACCACTGAGTCAATGGCCTAAGTAAAATGGGTGGAAATAGACGCACCCTGGGCGGAAGTAGACACACCCTTGTATAATAAGAGGTGGAAAGGCGCACCCCGGGTGGAAATAGACGTGCCCTAATGGTTATGCATAAGAGTCTACGATACTTAAACCATTCGAATTATCTAACATGAATAAATAGAGTGGCAAGATGCACTTTTCACAAACATACATGGCATAACTCAAGCATAATTGCAGGTGGGGTCACTGACCCAATTTAACATGATAATAGAAATTTAGAAGTATAACAATAATTCAAACAAATGAGTGTGTATGAATTGTCCAAAAAATAGAATAAGAGAAAGTATTACAAAGGTTTCCTCATTATGTAAATTTAGTCATATGAATGCCCAGTTATAAATAGGGAGGAGTACATACCTGATCTTTGCAACTACTTCTTAATTAAATCTATATACTTGATCCATGGTGTCGTGTTTTCATCCTAGGAACATATATGTCTGTTAGTCAAACCAAAGTGAATATGTGTATGTATTCTATTATAGATTTTCATATTTTTCCTATCCCAGTTTGGATCACCTAATGCAATATTCATGTTTTTATTCTTATTAAGTGAACATATGATTCATTGGAAACACATTTTAGTACTAATATCTTCTTTAACCAAATAAGTCTACATATGCCTAGGTTACATATGTCTGTGTGATTATATACATTCTTCTAATTTAGGCCTTCTAGTTCATTCTCTCTCTTTTTATCATATATCTCAATTTGTTCGACTAGGCCAATGATGTAGTTACATAAGATATTATTTGATGAAAGTACCCCAATTAGATGAGTCTAGGTTTAAGTCCAACATACATTCATTTATGTATGCTTGTAGGGATATAAAGTCACCCATGATAATATGTGTAGAGATAATCTTATATATATACTCTTATGAAAAGGATGCATACTATGTAGATACATAGTGTTTTAAAATCCATGAGAAGAATTATAAGATTCTATTACATTCACTTTTAAAAGACTACTTGACTTATTGAATCTACATTTAAACATGGATTCATAAACACACACTATACTTATATGAAAATTACTTAATGATATATGACAAGTAGGTTAGATCATTATTACATAATTTCTACAATATGTTTCAATATCATCTTGACTATTGTTCAGCACAACCTTTATTCACTAGTATAGGAATGGTCTGTAGCATCGGTTTTTTTAAGCCTGCAGCGTCACTTTATAACCGACGCCTAAGTGGCCGTCTCTATAGAATTTGCTCTATAGCGTCGGTTTATTTGACCAAATAAAACCGACCTTACAGAGTAAACACCGACGCAAAACACCGACCCAGGCGAGAATTTGCTCTACAGAATTTGCTCTATAGCGTCTGTTATTCCAAAAAAGCCGACCCTATAACGATCTCGGTCGACAATTTTCTCGACCGATATCGTTTACAGGGTCGGTTTTTTTGGAATAAACGACCCTAAAGATTGAATGACCACTTTAGTGTGATCCTCGGTCGAGAAAATTTTCGACCGAAATATTTTCGGTCGACAATTTTCTCGACCGAGAGAGTTTTACAGGGTCAGTTTTTTTGGAATAACTGTCCCTAAAGAATGAATGAACACTTCAGTGTGATCCTCGGTCGAGAACATTTCTGACCAAAAATATTTTGGTCGACAATTTTCTCGACCAAGAGAGTTTATATGGTCAGTTTTTTTTGGAATAACCGACCCTAAAGATTGAATAAAGACTTCAGAGTAATCCTCGGTCGAGAAATTTGTCGACCAAAGATTACTCTGAAGTGTTTATTCAATCTTTAGGGTCGGTTATTCCAAAAATACCCGACCCTGTAAAACTCTCTCGGTCGAGAAAATTGTCGACCGAAAATATTTCAGTCAAAAATGTTCTCGACCGAGGATCACACTGAAGTGGTCATTCAATATTTAGGGTCGGTTATTTAAAAAACCGATGCTAGAAGTTACGATTTTTTTAAAAAAATTTATGCAGAAAATGAAATAGAACAGAAGAACAAGAAGATTCATATATTCTGGGAGAGGGGGGCATTGATGCTCAACCGTCACCATTCAAAACCACACATTCATGACAAAAATGATTCATAATCACATAAAAATTTACAAAATGATAGATTGCAAGTCTGAGATGATATTAATCATATACGAAAGTAAATATGAAAGGGTACTCAAACCACATACATAAATGGAGCTGACATATTTAATCCAATGCTATATTGACTTTATATAGAAAAGAATCTGACCACTCTTCTCGGAATTCATTCAAGTCCACAAGGGTGTAAGACTGAGTTGTAAAGATCTATAATAGAAAATGCACATGCTAATATTTTATAAAATGACTACAATCACTTGTAAATTTATGATGTTATTCTTTATTACCTGACTTATAGTCTGAATGTCATGTGATACTTGTTTGACAATAGATTGCATATATTTCATTACATAGTAGCCACAAGCCCGATCATTATTTTGCATAGGAGACTACAAATAACGAATTATACTTAATGTTAGTAAACTACTATAAACAACAGTTGAGATAACACTATAAAAGTTGACATATTAGAATTGAAAATTAATACATATAAGACTAAGCAATTGTCAAAGTAGCTACCTTGACATTTTTCAAATTCAATGTCTTTAATTTTGTTGGTATTTGTCCTCCAGCATCACGAAAAGCCTTTATACCCCTATCAATTAAATAATAGTTGGTAAAATAGAAATTCTAAATAGAAATATCATGTTGAAGCATTGACTAAATTTATACTTACTCCATAGCTGGCAATTTCAGTTTGTGACTCCTTGTTGTTTTACCCATTGGGTCACGATAATAAAGAGTCATCAATTTAGGGGCAATCACCACTAATTCCCAATGTCTACCTCTGAGTAAGAATAAAACAAACATTAAAATAAATAATTTTATTCATTATTAAAATTATATTGAATAATAATACTTACTGCACGTTAAAAGGAATTAGGATAATTTACTTCCCTTCACTAGCAAAATATTTGAATGCAGTAGAAAAGTACTCATTCACATCCTCAAAATTTATCTCCACTTGACTAGTGATTGAAGGAACTAAGAATCCAACATTCTTTATATCAAAGTTTGTGATCTCAGTATATAAATGGTTGTCAAACATTTGTAATTATTTCCATATATAGAACTAAGCTAAAAATGTGTATTGGAATTTGATATATATATTGATAGATCATTACCTTATCCATACTTCTATTACCGAAGTATTTAGCCAATCATACTGGAACAACTCTATAATATCATCAAGAAAAATTAAATTCTCAAAATCCCTCCCAACTGCATCTTCTGTTAAATTGACCAACATTTGAAATCCTGAGCTTTGGTTGGCTAAGTATCGACACAAACATTTACATTTGCTTCCCAATTCGTCGAATGTAGCTTCAGGAATGAAAGATGGCTTGGGCATAGGAGGACGACTAGTAGAATTTTTACTTTTTGGTTTACAAACATGTTAATTAAATTACATACTTATATTACACGAGTTCATATATGCAGTAAAATATGAAAAATATGGTAGAAATAAGGTATACCTTGTCATTGATAACCAAGTGTCTAGGCCAACCCACCATAGTACCCTCAGCTTCTTCAACTGTACTATATTCAGGATTAGGTATGGGTAGTGGTTTGTCTCCCATTCTGTCATACACAAGATGGATGGACACACGACAAATGTCATCAGTAATTTGTTGGCAATGCAATGTACCACCAAGGTTGTACACCTTGCCCGCTTCCACAACATTATATTCTGGAACCTCCACTGCAAGTTTACAGTTCACACAAACCTATATTGAAATAATATAAGTTATATAAGAAACAGTACAACAGATACATGTTACAACTATATATATTATCATATATTTATCATACTAATAACACAATATATAGAACAAAAACTTACTGCAGATAGTTGTGGTGGGTCATCGGGAGTGCTCCCATGACCTTCTACAACTGGAGTATGGGCTTGTACCTCATCACTTGAGAGACGCGCAATATGAATAGGTTGAGAAGGTTGAGTAGGCTGAAATGAAGACATTATTTCTTTTACTTTCTGTGCTACTAATGCTTCAAGATCCTCTTGTGTAAGACCTCCTACACGACCTCTTTTATATTGCGAAGGGCCAAAATAAGACTTGAATCCTATGCCAGCTCCTAATCCCCTAACACGGCCAGGATGCTCCTTCGTACCAAGAGCAACTACTAGTTCATCCATGTAGCCAGTTGGGATGAACTTTCCTTCCTTCCTTTGCTCGTGGAGATCAATCTATTCATAGTTAATAAAAATATTAAATCACAATATCAATTAGATATAAATACTTAGTTGGGATAAACCTACCATCTTTTGTTCCACCTCCTTAGTTGCAGGGTTGACAATTTCACCTGTTCGATTCTTTCTAGCATCAATCCATGTCATGTGTCGGGGTGGTCGCTCAACTTGAGTTGTACTAGATTCTTCTCCAGAAGAGGATTGCTTCTCTTGTAGTTGGCGGCGGAAGGCATAACCACCGGGCCCCAAGCGATGGTCATGCACATTTTTAGCCTGTCTTTCCTTTTGAGCCTGGTGAATAGCCTGATCATTTAAATTGAGGTATTGCAATTCAGACTTGGCAAACATTTATAAAAAGATTCACCTCCTTAATTGTATAAAATTAAATATTCATACAATACATCACAATCTTTATTACCTGAAACTCTTCCGATCTCCTAGCTGCAACAAATCTTTCCCACACCTCAGGATCTATAAAAATATATACATATGTAGCTTTATTCTTTTTTTTAGGATTATTTATAAATTCCCTTACAAGATATGTCTTAAAACTCCTCCATCATACACCACAACGTTGTAGCACTCTTTTCTTGTGATCTTTTTCATTTAGATGAAAAACACCCTATACATACAAAAGAAGCAATTAATAATGTTCTTTTGAAAAGGAATTAATTCAAAGAAAACTAAATTAGAATCAATAGATTAAAAACATATTAAAATAATATCACTTCCACTCACAGAAATATCTTTCCATATGAGGTCTTTTTTGGCATTAGGAACATCATGCCAATTTTCTATATCTATTGCCACCTTACTGCGTGCGGTCACCCCTACGTAATGCTTGAAAGCACTAGCATGTTCCCCAACAGGTGCTCCTGTCATATCAAACTGGACTGGAAATTTATCCCCTTTAGCCCTGAGCTTATGCAGCCTACGCATCAATGTAGGACCTCTACTTTTCTTAGCATCACCACTACCATCCTCATGGTGCTCATGCTAAGAATATTCATCTTCACTCGCCATTTTAGAACCTGCAAGTATACATGATAAAAAAAATAAGTGATAATAAAAGCACAAGTGATAAGGTATACATGATAATAAAATAAACAATTCAAATTATACATGCATTTAGTATTGGTTGAGTTGTTAGTCAAGGAAAATTCCTTCAGCATGGTCTTGACGTTTATAATATTCATCGGTGTTATCTTCAACATTTACACTTGGCAAACCAACTGAGAATGGACTGGAATCATCATACTTTTCATAGTATTCTTCTTCATTTATAGGATCTACAGTAAACTGTCTTTTTCCATTAAGAACGACAGACCAATTTTTATTTGTCGGGTCATCAATATAGAATACTTGTTTTTCTTGGTCTGCCATGATGAATGGCTCGTCTTTGAAACCAATCTTTTCAAAATTCACCAATTTGAAACCCAACTCATCCACTAAAACTCCTTTGTTGTTGTCAACCCAATTACACCTAAATATAGGAACTCAAAATTTTGTATAGTCCATTTCCCATATGTCCTCAATGACGCCATAATATGATATCTCAACTTCACGTGGTCTTTTATCTTTGGAACTAGCAAAATACAATGAACAAGCTTTAACAGTGACCCCACTATTTTGAACTACACTACTTTCATCTTGACGCTTTGTGTAGTATGAAAATCCGTTAATGTCATAACCTTCATATGACATGACATCCATTTTTGGCTTAAAGGCGAGCCATTTTATGTTCTCAACAACATTATTAGGTGATTCAGATAGTTGATTAAATACTTTCTCTTCAAACCACCTAATAAATGTTCGATTATGCTCTCTTGCAAGCCACATTGAACTGGATTGCGAATGATTTCTCTTGATAAGATCATTGTGTTTTGTGATGTAGCTACTAACTTCATCGATGTTGTGTAAATATACAAATGCGCTTGTTCCCACAACTCACGACTGATTTCTTTCACTCGTCCTCCCAGAGTTCCTTTGCCACAATAAGATCCAGTGTGATGGGAATTTTTTTGATCGCTACAAGTTTCATTGCAATTCAAAAAATCATTACAAAAGTCCATCACCTCCCTAGCCACGTAACCCTCAACAATACTCCCTTCAGGACGATAACGATTCCGAACATCACCTTTAAAAACACTCATGTAGCGTACAAATGGATACATCCAGTGTAAGAAAATTGGACCCAACATCTTCACCTCCCTTGTAATATGTACTACAAGATGAACCATGATATCAAAAAATGAAGGAGGAAAGTACATTTCAAGATGACACATGGTAACAATTACATCTTTCTGTAATTTATCGAGAGTATCAGGATGTATCACTTTGTTTCATATTCCATTGAAGAAGAAACAGAGTCTTGTGATTGCAAACCTTACATGCTTCGACAATATAGATCGAATAGCCACAGGTAAAATTTGTTGCATTAAGGTGTGACAATCGTGAGATTTGAGACCTATCAGTTTCAGATCCTTCATTGATACCAATCTACAAATATTAGAAGAGTATCCTTGTGGAACCTTAATATTATACAAGCACTCACAGAAAGTCTTTTTCTCTTTCTTTGACAAAGTGTAACAAGCTGGTGGCAAATATGTGTGGCAACCCCTGATCTCCACTGATAATTCTTTTCTAATACCCATTAATTCTAAATCTTTTCTAGATTTGATGCCATCTTTAGTCTTTCCTGGTATGTTCAATAGCGTACCGATGATGCTATCAAAAATATTTTTTTCAACATGCATGACGTCAATGAAGTGTCTAATTGCCAAAGATCTCCAATAAGGAAGATCCCAGAATATTGACCTCTTCTTGTATAGAGATTTGTCACATGTGAGTGTATGACTACTTGAACTCTTTCCAAATTCATTAACAATATGTTTCACCCTATCATATACAACATTTCCTGGTATAGGTTTAGGAGCACTTCGTTCCTCAGTTGACCCATTAAAGGTTTTGTGTTGCCTTCGATAAGGATGCACTGGTGGGACAAATCTCCGATGACCAAGATATACGATTTTACCACCATGTTTCAGTCTGATTGAATCAGTATTTTCCTCACAAACAGGACATGCTTTGTATCCTTTTATGCTATATCCAGACAAATTTCCATAAGCTGGAAAGTCATTAATCGTGCAAAATAACATAGCACGCAAACTGAAGATCTCTTTACGTGAAGCATCATATGTCATAATACCTTCTTCCCATAGTTTCATTAGGTCATCAATTAGAGGTTGAAGGTAAACATCAATATCATTTCCAGGTTGCTTGGGCCCTGATATCAATATTGACAACATCACATACTTATTTTTCATACACAACCAAGGAGGAAGATTGTATATAAAAATCATAACAGGCCACGTGCTATGTTGGCTGCTTAATGTACCATAGGGATTCATTCCATCTGTACAGAGCCCAAGTCTTAGGTTTCTTGGTTCTTTACCAAATTGAGGGTATAATAAATCAATTTTCTTCCATTGTGGTGAATCAGATGCATGTCGTAGGATGCCATCATCATTGACCTTTAACTCCCCATGCCAAGACAAATTTTGTGCATCTTCTGTATTAGAAAATAAGCGTTGAAATCGTGGTATTATTGGTAGATACCACATCACCTTGGCAGGAGAGCCATTCTTAGCCTTAGCTGAATTTGTAGTCTTATACCTTGACGCACCACATTTTGGACAATTTATCAAATTACTATAGTCCTTCTGAAATAACACACAATCATTTGTACATGCATGAATCTTCTTAGTCTCCATTCCCATTGGGCACATTATTTTCTTTGCTTGATATGTTGAAATTGGAAGCTCGTTGCCTTCAGGAAGAATTTCCTTTAACAAAGACAACAATGAAGTGAAACTCTTATCGCTCCAACGGTTTTGAGCTTTAAGAGTATATAATCGCATCACAGCACTCAACCTCGTGAACTTAGTACAACCCTTATATAATGGTTTTTCAGCATCATGGACAATGTTTGCAAATAAAGAAGGTGGATCAATGACATTGTCCCGACAACTATGTAGCATCTCATCAACCATATCATCCTGAATTGGTTCATCATTAACATTATCATCATTATCTATATCTTCTATGCCACAACTATTAGTATCGACATTTTCTGATCCATAATTCAATTTCTCTCCATGCCAATACCATTCATTATAACCTTGTATGATCCCATTGCATATGACATGATTCTTAATTTCCTCACCAGTATCAACTTTCAAATTGTTACAACAATTTCTACATGGACAATATAGCCTATTTGTAGGTAGTTTCCTATGTTCCTCAGCAAATCTGATAAACTCATCAAGACCTTTGGCAAACTCTGGACTGCAACGGTTCTTGATAGACATCCAACTTCGATCCATTTTCTATATCACATTAAAATTAATTATAAAACTAAATGTTTAATATTGATACTATAATAATCTATAAGTTTTTATTGATAGGAAGTTAATTACTTATATACTAAAGTGTACCACCTATCCCATTTTTGAATATTTAATCTCACTAGTAACTGTATAATGTATGTTTAGTTTTGAAGAAAATTTCAGCAGCATTTCCCCTAAGTTCTCCAAGTATACCGATGTAAATGGCAAATAACCACTCACATATATACCCAGAGAACAAATGAAGAAATCCTACTGAAATAATCTACAAAACTAAACATACATTATACAGGTACATCCTAAGTTAGATTAAAATATCCAAAAACAGTCCCAAACCGGGGACTATCCAAAGTTTACTCCTAATGAGTAAATTTTGAACAGGTTTCTAAGTTAATATATAAACGCATCAACCCTAAAGTGTCAATCTAAGAGTACACATGTCTAATCTCGTATTAATTTCTAGAATTTATATAATTATTACATATGAAAAAAGACATGTTTTTATTATTTTATCAAATCATATAAAATGAAAAATACTTGTACAAATTAGCAAAGTAAGGCCGTTTCCAACAGTCCAAAGATTGAAATCATTATAATATTCAGAACTATTTGTGAACATTACAACAAATATGATTAAAACATTTATAGCTCACACATAAATAAGGAGCAGGTCCACTCTCGGTCGACAATTAGTCGACCGAGTGCCCACCTGCGCGCAGCGTCCAGGACCACTCTCGGTCGACGAATTTGTCGACCGAGAGTGGACCGGGACGCTGCGCGCAGGTGGGCACTCGGTCGACTAATTGTCGACCGAGAGTGGACCTGGACGCAACCATGGCGTTGCGCGGGAACGAAAGAAGGCGGGAACGAAGGAACGGAAGAGGAGAACTTACTTGGAAATGACGGCGACCTTCGTGGAGGATGAGACGACCTTCACGGAGAGGCGGCGACCTTCGTGGAAGAGTGGAGAGGCGACGACGACAAGCTCTATTTGGCGGCGACGGCGAGCTCTATTTTCCGGCGACGACGAGCTATGTTTTGCGGCGCGGAGAGTGGCAACGGCCCGGACACCACGATCCTTTGGCGGCGCGGAGAGGTGGAACGGCTTCACGGAGAGGAGGCAAGGGTTTCACGGCGGGAATGACACAAGAAAGCAAAGGTTTCGCGGCGCCGCGGGAGAGAAAAATAGAACAGAAAGGTTTTCGCAGGAGGAAGAAAGGGTTTCGGCTTTTTCACTTAGAGAAAGACATGTAGCGTCGGTAAACAAAACAAACCGAAGCTACAGATAAGCGGTGCCCGTGTCTTGTTATTTAAAAACACTCAAACGCATTTTCGGTCGACGAATTTGTCGACTGAAAAGACCTCTAGGGTCGGTTATAAGGAAAAAACTGACGCTACAAGTGCTTATATGAAGGAAATCTGGCCCCTTTCGGTTGACAAATTTGTCGATCGAGAAGGAGCAAGATTTCCTTCGTATAAGCACCTCTAGGGTCAGTTTTTTCCTTATAATCGACCCTAAGTTTATCTCGGTCGACAATATTGTCGACCGAAGAGGACTTTAGAGTCGGTTATAAGGAAACAACCGACCCTAGAGGTGCTTATACGAAGGAAATTTGGCTCCTTTCGGTCGACGAATTTTTCGACCGATATCTATCGGTCAAGAAATTCGTCGACCGAAAGGTGCCAGATTTCCTTTGTATAAGCACTTGTAGCGTCAGTTGTTTCCTTATAACCGACCCTAGAGGTCTTTTCAGTCAACAATTTCGTCGACTGAGAATGCGTGAACTAAACTGGATCGAAAATTCATGTCGGTCGACAATACTTGTCGACCGAGAAGCGTTTTAGGGTCGGTTATAAAGAAAAAACCGACCCTAGAGGTGCTTATACACGTGAAATCTGACTCTTTTTCGGTCGACAAATTCGTCGACCGAGGAGTGTTTTAGGTTCTTACACAACCCTAATAATGTTGTTATGTGAAACCCTAGAGGCCTTTTCGGTTGACCAATTCGTCGACTGAGGAGCCCTTAAGGGTCGGTTATAAGCGAAAAACCGACCCTAGAGGTGCTTATACACGTTAAATTTGGCTCTTATTCGGTCGACGAATTTGTCGACTGAGGTGTCTTAGAGGTGCTTATAACCGACCCTAGAGGTGATCCTAAGTCCTCGTCGGTCGACAATATTGTCGACCGAGAGTGTCTCGGTCGACAATATTTTCGACCGAGATTAACCCTGTTTCAATGTTTTAAATTAAGTACCAAGTGTGTGTATGAGTGTGCGGTTGTGACACTATTGTAGGGGATGACCTATCTAAGTGTTGTAAATGGCTAGGTAAGATCTAACGCTTGATTTACATGATATCTAAGTACTTGTACAAAATTTAAATGATATCTAATATAATCATTTTGTATGACTCTTTAGTTCTCCCTCTTAATTTTATGCTATGCTCTCCCTTAAAGAGATATTTAATTTTAAAACCAAGTGATGCTTTGTCAAATTTAGCCATAATTTATTTTTTAATCATTTGAAATAACAATATTCTTATATAACATGTATATGTCCAAATGAAGCCATGGAAAACACTTTTATTCGTAACAATTTAATGCCCATACACTTTATAAGATGAAGCATGACATACTTGCTTTATAAAAAGACATCCATTACAATCATTACAAAGATATCTCATAATCTCACTAAAAAGACCGAAGGATTACATCAATGTCTGGGTCTTTTCCAAGAAAGGGCTCAGCTCCATAATATTTGACCAGTGTCTGCCACTCCAAGGCACTTGTCTTGGTTAAGGCATAAGCCTCCAAGAAGGCGGGAACACGATCAAAGCGAAAGTGGGCAGCAATGTCTTGAAGTTGAATTGGGGAAAACTGAGTATGTGTGAGATCAGGAGATGGTGGAGGTGGAATTTGATAGTAGTTGTAGGAAGGATTGTATGGATTTATCATGCCAGGATTAAGGGAATAGGGATATTCATTAGGTTGGTTAGGAGAGAGAGCTTGCATCCTTTGGTTTAAATAAGTCATTCCATGGTGATTATAATCCAATTGCCTACTTATGTGATATTGGGATCCAACAATGTATGTCAAGGTGTTTGTAATAGGATCATGGGGTAGGTTGGTAGGAGGAGGTGGTGGAGGTATGTCTTGGGTGTATGTATCCCCTTCAGTCCTAGCCCTTTTGTGGCCAAAGTCGATTCCCATCTTTTCCACCATATTTTTACTTATCTTTTGGGGTTTTCTATCACATGTGTAACCTAAGTCATCCTCAATATTCTTCTTAAGAAAATGTTGAGTGATTTGGCATACAAAGTCAGCATAAGGTGGATTGCCAGAAAACTCAAGCATATTCTTAAGGATGATACGAATAAAGTTTATGGGAATACCTTTGAGAATGGCATAGATAAGGCACATACGAAAGGTGGGTACTTTATATTTTTTTGCTCTAGGATGGATATTGGTGGCAACAACGAGATTTATGATCCTAGCTTCAGGTTTTAAATTTATGGCATAATAGGTACCCCTATCTTCATGGCAAGTCGTATTTGATTGAAAGATGGCTTTTTTGACATCACTAAGGCTAGTTGTAGTGTCATCTTGGGAGAGTTTGTTGAGTGGATTTCCTGTGGTGAGATCAACAAAATCTTTATATTCTTCTATGTCTATGTCAAGCATATCAAGAATACCCTCCTCAGTAAAATGGAATCCATACCCACCAATCATAGAGGAGAAGGAATCATTGTCAGGATGTGGGGTTAAATTGGCATAGAATTCATTAACTACTTTGGAGGAGTAGGAATGGAAGGAGGGGATCAAAAAATCAGTCAAATGTTGCACCTTAAAGAGTTCCTCCAAATCAACAATGTTGTGGAAGTCCATGACGTCGACTGGCCATCGTGGAAGAGGAGTTTTTGAGGAGAGCCTGAGGTAGCGGTCGCCTGCAGCTGCGTCGTTGAAGGGGACGTCGTTGATGATCGGCAGCGCTGGACAGACCGTCCTTCCTTTCCTGGCTGCAACTTGCTTCTTTCCACGCGTTGATGAGGAAGCCATCTCGTTGCTTTGAAATGGAGAAGTAGCAAGCAAGACTTGGATGTAGAGAAGCTAAAGATTTTCACAAGAATACACTAGAGACGAGCTAGAAGTGAGAATGTGAAGGTGTGAAGAAATGGATCATTTTGGATGCTATTTATAGCAAAACCGAACCCATTTCGGTCGACAATTTTTTGACCGACGCCTGCATCAGTCGTCTCCCGGTCGGCCAACGGTCGATCGAACTAGCCGTTACGACGGTCGATTTTCTAGCCGTTATGACGATCGATTTTCTAGCCATTTCAGTCGACAAATTGTCGATCGACGCCCGCAACGGTCGCCTCCCGGTCGGCCAACGGTCGATCGAACTAGCCGTTACGATGGCCAATTTTCTAGCTGTTACGATTTATATTTTAATCAGAATATTGCCTTTTCAATTCAAGCAAATGGAGGTTCACAGGGTTGGCCTCGGTCGAACAATTTGTCGACCGATGTTGTCTCGGTCGAATAATTCCTCGACTGACGAAGTGCCAGATTTCCTTCGTATAAGTACCTCTAGGGTCGGTTTTTTCCTTAAAACTAACCCTAGCGGTACTTATTCATGTGTGAAATACTAAACTGGATCCTAAGTTTATCTCGGTCGACAATATTGTCGATCGAAAATCCCTCTAGGGTCGGTTATAAAGAAAAACCGACGCTACAAGAGCTTATACGAACGAATCTGGCTCTATCTCGGTCAACAAATTCGTCGACTGAGAAACAACCAGATTTCGTTCGTATAAGTACCTTTAGGGTCGGTTTTTTGCTTATAAACGACCCTAAAGTCCAATTCGGTCGACAATATTGTCGACCGAATAGACTTCTAAGGTCGGTTATAAGCAAAAAACTGACCCTAAAAGTTGCTTATACACTTGAAATCTGACTCCTTATCGGTCGTCGAATTTGTCGACTGAGAAAAGCTCTAAGGTCGGTTATAAGTACAAATCCGACGCTAGAGGTGCTTATACATGCGTGAAGTAAACTGGATCCAGAATTGTTATCGGTCGACGAATTTGTCGACCGAGGAGCCTTTAAGGTCGGTTTTAAAAGAAAAACCGACCTTAGAGGTGTTGAACCGAAGAGGACGTTAGGGTCGGTTATAAGGAAAAAACCGACCCTAAACGTGCTCGTATACGTGAAATACAGCTCTTATTCGATCGGCGAATTTGTCGACCGAGGAGCCCTTTAGGGTCGGTTATAAGGAAAAACCGACCCTATAGATCGAGGCGCGAAGCCAAAATCAAGCAAAATTTTTGCCGTGGGAAACTTGTAAATAAATTTCTAAACCAATTGTCTATAAGGTCGCTTATTTTATAAAAACCGACCCTATAGAGATGCACTACAAGGTCGGTTATTTTAAGAAAAAGTGACCCAAGAGGTCTCAAGTGGTGCCCGCGTTTTTTATAGACATAGAAGGTCGGTTATTTGGAAAACCGACCCTATAGAGATACACTACAAGGTCGATTATTTTAAGAAAAGCGACCCAAGAGGTCTTAAGTGGTGCCCGCGTTTTTTATAGACATATAAGGTCGGTTATTTGGAAAACCGACCCTATAGAGATACACTACAAGGTCGGTTTTTTTAAGAAAACCGACCCAAGAGACCTTAAGTAGTGCCCGCGTTTTTTTAAGACATATAAGGTCGGTTATTTGGAAAAACCGACCCTACACGTAGGGACGTTATAACCCATTTCTGTACTAGTGATTATCCTATATACATTCAAGATTGCATGTTTACTATTGTTAATACATGATAATACTTACATGTGTATTAAATACTATGATGTATACACATATGCATGGGGTTCTAGGCTAGTTAATCACATTTATTCCTTAACTGTACATATTAATGTCTTTAGTATTGATTGTGTATAGCGGAAATGCAAGAGAAGAACTGACCTAGTGCTGATTTTTTATGATCATTGATGGGGCAGGTATGTATCAGATTCAAACTCTTCGTATCCACCTCCAAGGAAATATCTCACAGATGAGTTACTCTCTAGATTGTTCACCATGTGTCACAGATCTGTGATGAATACTATGATGTATACACATATGCATTGGGTTCTAGGCTAGTTAATCACATTTATTCCTTAACTGTACATATTAATGTCTTTAGTATTAATTGTGTATAGCGGAAATGCAAGAGAAGAACTGGCCTAGTGCTGATTTTTTATGATCATTGATGGGGCAGGTATGTATCAGCTTCAAACTCTTCGTATCCACCTCCAAGGAAATATCTCACAGATGAGTTACTCTCTAGATTGTTCACCATGTGTCACAGATCTGTGATGAATAAGATCCTTCACTGTGAAGGAGGTTGAGCAGGTGGCAAGGTCTGCTTATTACCATGTTGCCTGAGACCACAGATCTGTTGTTTCAGGTTGATGGCCACCAGATGTGACTCCCTTTCTCCAGTGATGTTAGAGGATGCAAGAAGGTTGGTGTTTTGAGATGAGTCTGAGGTGCCAGGAGAGAGGAAGGCTGGTGGCACTAGAGAACACGAATCTGGAGGCCATGGTGGGGATGGTCCCTTGTTTTCATCACAGGGGCTCTTCCATACATGCTGCTCTATTCATGACCGTCAGTGGTGAAGGGGTGAGGAGATGGCGGCGGATTCAGTGTTGGCACTACAGGGAAAGGAAGATAGCGCAGACCTAGACGTGCAGCCTAAAGTGGCTGGCTATTCCATCGATGGTTACATCTGGGACGGCGGCAGCCTCTCTGTCCGACCCGGTCATGGGAGGGAGGATAAGAAGAAGAACATATGGTGATCTATCATTTGGCCAGTTCTACCATCTGTGGGGGGATGGAAGGCGGCGTCTGGGGCTTCTTGGCCATGATCCTAGCGATCTGAGGACATGCAGCACCAATGGCAGAGCTATCATTGTCGATCACGATTTCTCTTCTTGAGAAGGACCATGGATCAAGAGGTGATTGACGATGGTCATCACTGGTCCGTATAGCAGTGATGGTCGAAATGGTGAAGAGAGTTCTTGTCCTTGTCGTGTCTGTCGGACATAGCAATTGCCAACAGTGGTTGCATTGCTGCCATGGCTATAGGGATGAAGGAGAGGCATGTCTGGTGGTTAGGATTAAGAGGGGAGGCAGGAGAGTAGCCGTGCATAGGGGGAAGAGATGGCCACAAGATCTGGAGGTGGAGATCGGGCATTGCAAATGACGACGGTCTGTAGTGATGATGACAAAGGTGGCGCAAATAAACAATCTACAGGTTTGCAGATCTGAAACTCGGGTCTGACTTTGGCAAGTTGAGGAGGCTTGAAGAGAAGTAAGGGAAGAGATGTAATAAGGAATGCTTTTGACCTGCAACCTAGCTGTTGTTTGATCAGGGAGTGAGGTCGAAAGCCATTTCGCAAGAAGGCATGATGCACCAGGGTAGAAGGACATGAGTCTGGCTATGCTGTTGGAGGTGCCATTGCACAAACGTTTCCTAGCAAGGTGGAAGATGGTGGGCAGGGGCTCACATCAAGCTTGTAGACAATGTGGAGTGCCAGTGACTCCTTGGGCTCAGCCACATCGTTGCTTCAGTCTGGCCATCGGTGGTTTGATCACAGACGGCCGTGAAGATCTGTGTTTGCTAAGGCCGACCTGCCTTTCTTGCAAAGGTAGAGACCAAGATTTATATGACAAAATAAAGGGGGTGATAGGGCGGCACTAGGGTTTAACTGCGTGCATGAGTGTAAGATGGGAGGAAAAGGAGGGGAAAAGAAGGGGTGAGAAGGAAGGAAAGAGATGACGCCCAACGACGGTCGTTTCACAGATCCATCGTTGCGGCTGATATGGCTGGCGCGAGGGATGTGGGGATGAAGTAACGCTCAGCGTTACCCTAAATGAAACGGAGGTGTTTTATTAAGTTTTGAATATGCTTTTATATATAATTAAGGTAGTATAATTAGAGACATAATTAAGGGGGTAGCTAGCACCCGATTGACACAAAATTTCATGGGTATACTAATTAAGGTATAAGGAACTTCAATTTTAATGTTAACTTAGTCTTTTGGGAACATTTAGTCATTTATTGCATTATTTGTAAGTTAAACACTCAATTTATGTATTAAATGGGTTACTTGCTTAATATGTTACACTATCTTATACTCGTCAACTATGTTTCATCAAATAGTCTTATAACGATCTTAGGGTACTTGATTAGAGTCAATGTGATTAATTTGTGAGTTTATATCATTAACTACAAATGGAAGATTTAACTATTTAATTGATCATTAATATTGTTAAAAGATGATTTATAAAGGCATTGTATGGCTTTTTTTCAATTAATCTTAATTTGATTTATTTTTAGGAAAAATATTTGTACTCATATATAAAATGTGGGCCTAAGAAAAAGAAAAATTAAACTATATATCCAGATTCCAGTATGTTACAAGGACCTTCCCTAGAAAGGTAAGTTGACGAATCAATTTAAAGATTGAGGTAACCTTAAATGTTACCTAAAGTATAGAGTATTGAAAGCACATGTATTGAGTATGATTCTTTGAACCCAAGTATGCCATCTCTGAGGGACATGAGGAAAAGTCTCTATGGAAGTGTCTGATCGTATGAGACCAAGCCCGAAAAAGAAATGTTGCCATGAGTCCAATGAGGGGACATAAAGTGAATAATGAGCATTATAAGAGATGGAGGAATCCAGTTTAAACAATTACATATGAACATAATGTGCTTAAAAATGGTTAAAGTGTGACATCTCAAAGAAACCCTTGGGAAAGGTAGAGTCCTAAGTCAATACTAAGGTCAAGTAGGGTGTATTAAAGGTACATAGGTCTGATGTGATTAGGAGTTGATTGTGTCCTAAATGTATAAGACCGCATGGTCGGGAGGTAACAACTACATTTGCCCAAGGCCCATGTCTCAAGAGGCTGGCCACCTTCATAATGTTCATGTGGCCTAGTTGGAAAATATGAGAGACACTCCCTAGATGCATAAGGATGAGATCACTCCTAAAGTACATGTACCCCTAGATACCTCAAGGAAGTGCCTAAGGCTCATAATACATGAGGTGTAAATAAAAAAAGATATAAAGAAGTCATGAAAACTTGAGAGATGTTGTGCCAAAACTTAAGAGTTAGAAAGTGGCACTTGACTTCATGAAATGTATGAATATTGTGCAAGTATGGTTTAGAGTCATGTTGAGAATAATTCAACTTAAAATGTGAAGTGGAAAGATAATGTGTGGATAAACCATCCATGCTCATGGAATGGAATGAACTTTGTGTTTGAGCTGCAATCAAATGCTTATTTCATCTCATTATGAGTGAGGAGAATCGGGTAAATACATATTATTTGAGATATGAGAATGAATATGCTAAGTTGAAAATTTAATGAAATGGCCTAGGGTTGGAGGTGTTACCTCACACTTATGTGAAAATAAATGAGTAACAGGTTGGAAACCTAGGTGAAAAGATAGTCACCAAGTGAAATTGAAATCACATGTGAAAATGTAATCATCAATAAATGATGTCATACTATGGATGTGGATATACCTTGAATTGAATTTAGGTACCAAAAATGTGAGGAATTTACTTATCAATAAACTATGTTAAAGTTACCTAAGTAGGATTGCTAACCCTAAGGTTTAAGACTAAGATGATCATTCACCTTAAGACTACTAGGTTTGAATGTTGGGGACAAAATTCCTTTTAAGGAGTGGTGAATGTGATATCCTCAATTTTTTGAAATTGAATTTATTAAATCTAAGATAGGAATCGGAAAATGTTTTCCTCAATGGTATTATTGGTGGAATAATAATAGTAATAAACTTGGTAACATGGGAGGTTGAAACACAAGTTAAATAAATGAAAGTAAGTTGTACATGAATTAATGATAATGCTTTTTAAAATATTTCCTAATCGAATATTGAATGAAATGAAAATTGACAAAATAAAATAAGAGTAGTGGTGTTTTGGACAATAAGAAGAGTAATTATCTAGCCATTGTGGGCAACATATTGTTTGAGACAACAATTAGTATTATTTTGTTTTAACCATCAATATACACAAAATTAGTAATGGAAAGAAGAATATTCTAGAATTGGGAAGAAAAGGATTGTTTTAATAAAATATTAAAAGAGAAAGTTTTCCTAATGAATTCCATAATCTTAGAACTACATTGATGGTTCCCTATAATTTATTTAAGGAATAAAATTTGAGGAACAATTAAAGAAAGCAAGTTATTCGATACGTGCCATAAAATGGTACTCCATCCTTTATGTATTTTCTTTTAAAGTTGTGGATATAACATCTTTCCTTAACACCTGTGCACACAAAATAAGATAAATCATTGACATGAGGAAAAGGAAAAGAGATTAGTAAGAGGAATGTATTTATTACCTTGTTGGTGTTAATTTTTTGAATAAAAGGAATATCTTGGAATACTTATGGAAAGGGGATATTTATGTGCTTAAGGAATACTATAAAGTGCCATATATGGCTTTTGGTATGTCGATCAAAAAATATATTTCTTTTTGAATTGGAAAGTATATTTATACAGGGGAAGAAAGATAGGGAGTTGTTAGCCATGCCTCCTGAGCATCATGGTGTGGCTCTATCTCTCCCATAGAAATCAACATGTTAGTTTTGATAATAGAATAAGGAAAGAAAAGAGAATAGACAAGTCTTAATTGAAATCATCCCCAAGTGGAAGATACCAAGATAGGGTTTTGTTAGGATTAGTATATATACGTATGGACTTTTAGCCTCCTCGTAGGATCTCTCCCCCTCCTCCATCATTTTTACTTCTTCTTAATCCAAGAGTTTCAACTAGGACATGTATAAGGCCTACAAGGATTTTCTCATCTGTCCAGAACATGACTCTGGTCCTTGATGCTCTGATAAATGGAAAAACTGTCAGGCTTCCTGACTTGGTTAGTGCCCTAACGATCTACGCATAGGATCATTGAGAGATTCACGATGAACTTGACCTTGGGTCTGAGAGTGATCAACACCGATGGGTGGTGCCACATCGATTCGAAAGGTGAGTAGAAGCTTGTAGCCTCTGCATCTGTGTGGTTGCAAAAGTGGGCGCTCTTCCTCGGAGGACCAAGGAGGGTGGTCTCTAGTGGCATTGGAAGAGAAGACGGAGGGGGCACCAACTTGCTGCACTAGGACAGGGGCACCTAGCAGCCAGGGTTGTGGAAGTATGAAGCCTTGAGGATGACAACCTCAGCTAAGGAGCCCGGTTCTAAGAGATCGTCATAGTGCCAAAGACAGCGATGCGTCCGTGGGTGCGAAGACAATAAGTAGGCTGCATTCTACAGACACATGGAGGTGGGAGTGAGTCGGAGAGCACTGAAGGATGAGAAGAGGAGACAAGATAGGCCGCACCATCAACATCATTGAGATGGACGTCAGAGGAGGTGTTTATCCTAAAAAGCCCGACATGCGTCTGCATATAGTCTGCATGCGTGAGGACGATGACGAGTGGGAGAGAACCCTGATCTGGCTCAGACAGGAGAAAGAAATAGCTCTGATCCTGACAGTTTAGTTCATACTCATCCCAGGCATGGGTCCCATGGACTTATCCAATGAGGAAATGAGCTGGAGGATGAACAACCAATGAAAATTTGCCACGTCACCCTACTTTGAAGATATTAATGGTTCTTTTGATTAAATCATCGAAATATCTTACAATGTCCAAAAATAGCAAACCTATATATCAAAATGATCAGAAAAATGAGAGCAATCCAAATAAAATATGTTTAAAGCTTGATTTTACATTCAACTCTAAAAGTAATGCAATGAAGGATTAAAGTGATGAATAATGTTTAAAACCCTACTTTTGAGTACTTAAATGATGGATATATTAAAAGGATTTTTTGTGTTTTTATATTACATTATGGAATAAAATAATGATAATGGAAGTGAATAATGTGGATTTATGGTTAAAGATCATTGCGTGATATGTTTTTAATGCACTAAATCTGATATAAGTGTTCATAACAAAATAACATGATGAATTTGATGATCATGTCTATGCCTAATATAAATTAGGGTTCTGAAGTTAATTAATTCAATAAACAAGGGAATTGGAGTACCAAACATAACCCTGATGATAACTCAAAACCAAGGAAACCTTGAATCCTAGATTAGGGCCTAGTAGGATTTAATGCAATTAATATGTGATGGTGACACTTTAGGTTTTGTATTCATGCAGACCAACATGTAGATTTCTTGGTTTGCTTGTTGATTGGATAATATGCTTGAAGTGTATTCTACATGATAATTTTCATGGCTCACTATCCAGGTATGTGATTATGCTTATGATTACATGTATCAAATTCTGACATTTTTCGAGGTTTCTTGAAGATTGAATGAATGATATATGTTAAATTTTTATTTATTTCATGCAAATTATAAAGCCCCTATGAGTATCACATAAAGTAAATGACAATATTTTAAACCCTAGGCTGATACATATCAAGGGTGATGCACATGAGTACTAGAAGAAATAGTGATTGCACCCAAGATAGTTTATCCACTAAGGATTAGAATATATACAAAGAATATGCCAGCTCTTATGTACAATACTTGATGCTTGTATGTGATTATCTTAGTTGCACACATTATGGTTGTACCCACATTATAACTTGTTATACTGATTAGTGTTTTTTTTGTTGTATTTTTAGGTACGTGCTAATAATGAAGATGTCAACATGTGATAAACTAGATGAAAATTACCTTAAAGCATTAACGATAAGTTAAAGGAGGATTAGATAGCTAGTTACTTCTTCTCAATAGGTATTAGTTTCATGATAAATATCATTTTATAATTTGTAAGCAATATTTGGAATAAATCAAATTATTTGTTGTTATTTATTATTTTCTAAGTTTGGATCCTTGGAAATATAGGTAATGGCTCTCAGCTTCCCGACCTTCCTTAATTGGGGGTTGTTGGGGAGTGGGGTCATTACAACAATCTTCAACGACACTATTTTAAAAGTCGACCTCTCAAACCTTTGTTTCTCAGGTATGAGATTTACTTACAAACATAGTTTGTTGTATTAAAGACTAGATAGGGTTGTTACAAACATTGCTTTCATCTAAGAGCACATAGACTTTCCAGTTACACACCTCAGGCCTTCTCTAACCACTGGCCAATTCTAATTAAGTTGTCTAAAAATTTCATAGGAATAGTCGGTTCGCTGCTAAAGCTAGCTGGAATGGAAACTCGGGTTTCCAACATTTGTTGAGCCAATAGTGGAATGATTCCTTGGAATTCACCGATGCCCTAAACAGAGCAAAGAAGCACATTATTCAGTTGGACATCCAAAATAAAAAAGAAGTGTGAAGAAACAAAGATAGACTGCTCAAGAATATAAATACCCTTCAGTCCAACCTTGCAGAGCATTATGATACTGTCATTGATGAGTTTTATACATCCATGCAACTGGAATTAGCTCAGCTTCTTTGGGAAGAAGAGGAGGAATGGAAACTAAAAAGTCATGTTAACTAGTTGAAGAATGGGGACGATAATTCCAAATTCTATCAACCCTGTGTAAAGCAAAGGAAAAGGGATACATAAATTGAATCCTTGATGAATAGAGATAGAGTTTGGGTGACAGATGAATCTGAACTACAAAACTTGGTCTAGGAACACTTCAAAAATATTTTCAAAGTGTAGGTGGAGCTTAAGCCAATGGCAGCGCAACCTATTCTGGCTAGATTCATTCAAATGTATGATTATGAGAGAAGGAAGCTAGAAGCAGATCCTACTACTGATGAAATCCTTAACATCCTAAAAGATTCTGACCCATACAAAGCTTTGAGACCAGATAGAATAAATGGGCTATTCATGTTGAAAAATTAGGAGCTATTAGCCCTTCGGTGAAGTTACCTATTAGAGGAGCATTGAAAGGGGAACCTCTACATGAGGAACTATGCCATTCTTCCATCGTCCTTATTCCAAAGGTGCCAAAACCAAAGAGTTGCGATCAACTCAGACCAATCTCAATGAATAACCTGAGCTTCAAACTTTGCTCCAAATTGGTTGTGGAGAGACAAAAATATATTATCCCCAAATGGACTTCATCAGAACAAAGAAGCTTCACTCCAGGAAGGTGGATCACTGAAAACATAGATGTCTATTATCCCCAAATGGATTTCATCAAAACAAAGAAGCTTCACACCAGGAAGGCGGATCATTGACAACATAGATGTAGTTCAAGAAGTTATTTTTAATATGATGATACAAAAGGAAGATAAATTAATGGCAATAAAAGTGGACATTTCTAAGGCCTATGACATGATGTCATGGCAGTTCATAGAGGATACACTGAATAATATTGATCTTCTAGAAAGTATCAAGAAATATATCATGTCATCCATCACGTCTGGTACCACTTTGATCATATGGAAAGGCAAGGTTATGCCCTCTTTTAAAGCCTCAAGGGTGTTGAGATAGGGAGACCCAATGTCCCTTTACCTATTTGTATTATGCATTGAGCGACTCAATCAGTTGATCCAGGACAAGGTTGAAGAAGGTCATTGACAACCTATCAAACTCACTGCAAAAGGCCAACACTTAGCACATATGTGCTTTGCGGACAACCTCATCCTCTTCACCAAAGACATGAAGAACAATATGGGAACTATATTGAATTGCTTCAAGATATTTGAAAGGGCTTCTGAACAGTCAGTTTTGATATAGAAAACTTATATATTCTTCTCATCCAGTGTTAGAAAAATAACAAGAAAAGTGATATGCCAGATGAGCAGGTTTGTGGAAACGGATGACATGGGGAAGTATGTTGGAGTACCTCTCCTACACAAAAGAGTGGACAACAACACCTATACCAAAGTTCTGAATAAGGTGTTCAGCCAAGTACCCTCATGGTTGGCCCATTATTTATCCCTGGAAGGACGTGTTTGTCTAGTAAAGGTGACCCTATCGGCCATCCTGACCTATGTTATGCAAACAACTCTTCTCCCAGTGGGTTTATGTGATAGAATTGATAGAACCATCCAAAACTTCATATGAGGAGGAGGACATTAGTGAAGACATGTCTACTTTGGGGCTTGGAGCAATGTGACCACCAATAATGCTAATGGTGGACTAGGGATTAAGGAAATGAGAGATTGGAACCACGCATTATTGCTAAAAAACTCTTAGGATGTCAATCGGAACACAATCTGGTGTAAACTGATGTACAATCAATATATTGGCCATATTGAGAAGAAGAAATGTAACATTTTTAGGCTTTGAAGAGTGGTGTTGTAGGGAAAGAAACTTATCGACAATAACTCAATCCTTATACCGATGAAATAGCAAGCTCACAAATTTCTGCCATGATATCTGGTGGGGCAAGGGTGACATCTTCAGTGTTATGGCACTCAAACCAATCGCATGTGATCTACAAGATCTGAAAGTTAACAACCTAATCCTCAACAATTGTAATTGGGACATTTCATTCTTTAATGAGTGGTTGTCGGATGAACTGGTTCAGGTGATTATTAATCTTCAACCTCCTACCTTTGAGGAGGAACCTGACATTAGGGCATGGAACCATAACCAAACAGGCCTCTTCTCTACCAAAAAGATGTACAAAGTTATAAGAGAAGGGTCAGAAAATAGGAGGCAATGAGAGTGGAACTTGATATGCAGAGATAAGGTGGCGGCCAAAGTTAAAATGTATATGTGGCTTCTAAGTCATAATGCATTACTGACAAACAAACGATGTAAGGAGAGGCACATGACTACAAACAACTTTTGTCTACATTGTCAACTGGAGGAAGAAGATAATATTCATGTGTTGAGAGATTGTGCTCAAGATAGGAGGTGTGGAACATAGTGTTTAGAGAAAATATCCAAGGAACTTTCTATCTGCAACCACCATATACAAATGGATGCGAAACAACATCAGGCATAGCCAAATTCGTAACACATTCATGTACGAGTGTCATTATATTTGAAGATGCAGAAACATCAAGGTGTTTGAAGGGAGGAAATACACGACTACTCATTAAGAGACTTATATCCTTAAAAAAGTTCATATCAGTCTTAATGTCTGGAAGCAGGAGCAATCCGTCAGGAAGGAAGCGAGACATGGGTGTTGGTCCCATCCGGGCATTGACAAGGTGAAGATCAATGTTGATGTGGCTATGAGGAGGAAGAATGCAAGCACACATGCAGTTGGAAGAGATAGTGAAGGTGAGTGGCTATTTGGAAGGAATGTTACTAGGAAGGTGGAAGACATGTTGGAGGGTGTGATACAAGCCATCGTCCTTGTAGGGGAGTTAGCAGTCGAGAAGAACCTGAACAACCTTGAGATTGAATCTGATTGTAAGGAAGCGATGGAGATTCTTATAGGAGAAGTCAACAATAGTCCAAGGTTTGGAAGGTCGATAGACAAAATGAGGAAGATGTGGAAAAAAGGTAGTCACTTTCATATATTAACAGAGAGAACCAAGTTTTTGATAAGTTGAAAAACACCACAAAAATCTTAATAGGGAGGCAACACACTATGTGAAACCTCCGGAGGAACTACAATAGTTACTCCAAAAGGATTGTAATGGCAGTTGTACTTCCATATTTCATTTTGCAAGTAGTTTGTTATATTGTAACCTTTTTGAAGAACAACTCGCAGGAGGAGGGTGAGATGAATAAAAATACCTCCTACTTTCCAAAAAAACGTTTTACTTAACGATATTAAATATAGTGTATAACTATACCAATAAATAACAATTCATTCATAATATGGGTACATGATGCTCCAGAATATATGAAAACTAAACAAAAATTACATAAAAAGTGAAAAGATATTCAAAGTAATACTAATAATATACATGTAATAACAAAATATACTTCTCTTATTTCTTTTTCTTGCTTCCCACATTTTTTACCTACCTCCCTTATCTATTTTCTACTTCCCTCCTCTAAATTGATTTTAAAATGGCAAAAGTAAATTATGTTACATTAAGACATGTTAAAAATTATATTTCTACATGTCACGACATTGCAAACTGCATGTATCCGATGTACGCGCGGGAAAATTGGTGAACAAAAGGCTGTAGGAAGAATTCTCTTTTTTCAATTTACTACTTAAAGTCACTCTCATTTTTGTACAATAATTTGGCAAATCTTGGAAAGAAAAGCCACCTTTCAATTAGTTATTGTCAAACTTTTGATGGCCTAACTTACATTTTTTACATATTTCTATCTTACCACACGTTTATCTTGTTTTGTTATCATTTAAAAAAATTCTCTATAGCTTCTTTCTTATGCGGACAATTTTATTGCTATTTTGTAGGCTATTTAAAGCAAGTTTTGCGGAAAAACCTCTATTATTTACATGTTTGTTTACTATATGTCGAAATAGTACGTGAAACTCTTGTGCATCTATTCTTTCTACTTTTACTGCATTTAGTTCTAAAATATGATATTTTATAACATCCTAACACATTGTTGGTTGCATTAAAAGGAGCATATTTGGAAGATGTCCGTATACCGACATCAATGTTGGTACCACCATCATGGGATAGAGAGGAGACAATTCCAAGAGCCATCTCAGTAGTACTGAGATGCACTACGATGCCACTGAGATGCGAAGTTGATACCGCCGATGACAAATTCGGTGGTCTCGAAAACAAGGGTCAGAAAGCTTCAGTAAAGCCTTGGTACCATTAACTTTCAAATTTGTGGAATCCACTGATCCTTGTTTCGAGTCATGCATACAAACAAGTCAATAGGACTGACTGAATCTTATTTGAGTCGAGCAAACAAGCGAGACAGTGACAACGACTTCCAAGTCTGTAACACAGAGACTTTCCTGACGATCACGGCTTGAAGAAGATGCATCCAACGGTTTGTTAGAAAAGTGGCGTTATTGGCTCTTTGGTTAATACCTAGGAGCACAATTAAAAAGAGGGTATCACACATTTTAGGATAGAGAAGATGCATAGGAGAAGGAGACGTGGAACGAGAAGCATCCCAGAACTTTGAGAAGAAGTTTGACAAAAGTTGGTCGGTTGCAGCAGTCTTCACATGGCATCATCTTCACACTGGTCTTTAGGAGTTTTTCCAGTTTTTATGCCATTCGTCTTCTCTGAATCTTTTTGGGATATCATGTTGACTAGACGGGACTAATCCCCTTTCCTATAAAATCCCAGGCATCTCAGTTTCGAGTTTGTGAATGACAATCTTCATTTAATAATAGATTCTTTGCTACAGATTTTGATAAGTATAGTTCATTCACGTTTCCATGTTCTTATCTGATCAGCGTCAACATGTTTTAAACTTTTAATCATTGTGAGAGTGGGATTAACAATTAGAAAATACAATATCGTCATATTTAGTAGAGCACCACGAAAGAGGTCAACAATTGTGAGGATAATTTGTAAAAGGAGGTTGTGATCGTTTAATCTCTTATATTAATTATTTCTGAAAGAAGGTTAGTAACTAGGTTATATATGATACTACAAGAGCGGGTAGTACAAGCTACATACAATAAAGATAATTAATGTTAAATGAATAGAGTTTTTGTATGAAACATGTATTCTAGATATTTCATTTCTTATCTTTAACATGAATTTCATTCATTTATTATTTTTAGTTTGTAGTTTAATCAAATCAACCGATCTTTTCCTTGGGTCTATCTGATCGGGTTTGGTTAGTAGTAGTCCCTAGCAGTCTCAATTTCCCACGAGCAACAATTTGGACCTCTTTTGGTCTACCACCACTTACACATACACTAATATATTCACACACGTGGTATATGTGTGTTAAGATTTTGGCGTTATTTCCAGAAATTGGCAATGCTAGCACTACGAGTGCCAGAACCGATCACTCTAGTCCATCATTATTTTTTTTACTTTCTTTCAATTAGAAATAATTGATAAATCTTTTTACTACACAGTAACTAGTATTTTACATTCTCACGGTGATTTTTCTACTTTTCAAGTACAACTTTATGGTCCAAACTCAAACCACTGACTATGGGAACCCGAATCCTACTTTTTGATGATCAGACAAAGATTTTCCAATAAGGGAAAGAATATCCAACTTCATTTTAGAGGCCGCTTCTGAGTTGCCAACAATACAAGAAATTACCCTTGCAAAGAAAGACAGGTCATCATCCTAGAAGATCTGTAGGTTGAAGAAGAAGAAAATGAAGACAATTCTAACAATAGGGAAGACAACAACGATGATGTGGAAATTTCTGATGATGAGCAGACTATCTTGGTGAAGACAAATGCATCTTCAGTCACAGCTCAATGTTGTCCCATTAAGCGACAAGAAGTCAATGTGAGAAGCCACAAAATAGATCCAGGTCTAGTTGTATTGGTTAAATCACAAGCATTGCACGAACATAGCATAGAGGATCTGATGCAACACATCAACAATTTTGTTGAAAGTTGTGACATGTTGAACATTGATAGGAACTAGTACATAACCGGCCTTTAGTGTCAGTTAATTAAGGCCTTTAGTATCGATTTTTAAGCGACACCTATGTGGGTGCCGCTAAAAGCCCAACCGTTATGCGTCGGTTCTCAAACTGACGCCACAACCCTTCGTGCGCCACGGAAAACGCGCCGAAAACGCGCCAGCAGGTGGTATAGGCGTCGGTTATTAGCTTAGCAACCGACGCCATATACCTTCGTGCCACAGAAAGGGCGCCATCTGGGGCACTATCTGCATCGGTTTATTAGTGATAACCGATGCCATCTCACCCGCTGCCACGGACGTGCTGACCAGCACGGCCGTGGTGTCTGACCTCTACGGAAATCGACGTCGGTTACTAGTAGGGCAACCAGCACTGTTACCATATGTCATCGGTTGTATACAAATATCTGACGCCTATTTTATGTCTGGTCCGCTGCCACGGCCATGTTGGCCAGCACGGCCGTGGTGTCTGGCCTAATTAGGGAAATCAACGTCGGTTACTAGTATGGAAACCGACAATGTAACCATATGTCGTCGGTTCTATACAAATAACTGACGCCTATTGTATCTTTTTTTTTCTGTCAGTCTGCAGACCTGTTGTGGCTGGTCGCAGGATGAGAAACATGTAGTTCAGTTATGAACTGCAGGTTTTACGACATACATTGATATCAGCCAACAATAGGCCACAAACCTGCAAAATTAACATGATGGACAATATTATATATATGTGATTCACACTCATGTATAAGAACATTTAATTCATATTATTTTTTCATCACGCGCATGTAGAAACCAGTAGCAACCTGCAGTTCTATTTATTTCATCTCTTTTTACATTCAGACACATGTAGAAACATTCATGTATTGATGATTTTCACACACATATGACAATTCATAAAAATTCATTCACATTCACACAAAATTAATTATGAGAACAAAGTTATTCTTTATTCATCATTGTCATCATAGTCAACAAAATCATATTGAAGAGCCATGAAACAACAAAAGAAGCCACAATGAAGAGAAGCATGATACAGATACAATACATAAAGTGTAGCATGCACAAGTGTTTCAGATTCATATAACAACATGACAGACTAACACATATATAGTGCATAACAACAGTAGTGTCAAATTTACATACAATACTAGCTTAGTACATATATAGTGGGACTAAGGAGACGATCCCACCTGCTAAAACAGGTTACCGACAACTACATGTTACGACTGGGAGGTCGTGATTCAGCAACCATATGCATTAGTAGGAGGACAAACAGATTTCACCACGAGTTAACATTGAAGAAGGTCTACTAACCTACACTGAGCTAAACAAGTTTATCAGTACTAGCCTAAGGCACAAGTACCGTTCGTCGGGACAATGACGGTCGTGGAAGCTTAGTGGCCACTGGCCAGTTGAACGTGTAGTGGCCACTAAGCTTCCATGACCATCATTGTCTCGACGAACGGTACTTGTGCCTTAGGCTAGTACTAATAAACTTGTTTAGCTCAGTGTAGGTTAGTAGACCTTCTTCAATGTTAACTCGTGGTGAAATCTATTTATCCTCCTGCTAATGCATACGATTGTTGAATCATAACCTCTCAGTCGTAACATGTAGTTGTCGGTAACCTGTTTTAGGAGGTGGGATCGTCACCTTGGTCCCACTATATATCTATATAACCTTAGTGTGGGATGCTTGCTTTCTCTCTGACTGTTGCGCTTTGGATTTACAAAGCAATTTCGATGGCCTACATAGCTATGCCATGGTTGTCCTGCATAGCCTGTAGTCTTTTGCGAACGCCTGCAAATTAAATAGAATTGCTATTAACTAGTATCCTAAAATTTTGATAAAAAACACACTCATCGTCTTGATCCCAAATGGATTGGGACTCTGACTCTGTCAGAGGGACTTTCCGTTGGAATTTTCTCAAGATCCAAGGAGTGGGCAGGCTGGCTGAGAGATCCATCGAATTCAGGAGATCAAAACGAACTGAAAACCCCCTGGTACGACTGGGATTGGTGGAGATTCTGGGAAACACCCAAACCTTCACAAGCTGACCCCGACCTTATATATAGGAGAGGTCATTGGAGAGAACCAGCATCGGTTCTTGCTTGCCTGACCTCTACGGATTAGTACAAGGGATGTTTTGGAGCGCTCAATCGACGTTTTCACCTCGATCTGCAACCCAGACACCTCGGCGACTCTCGTCGGAGTCCGGTGGGTAAAGGACGGGGTTGGAGGAGCTTGGGCAGGGAATTGAACCTGCAGCCAAGTTGGTCGTAGGGAGACGAAGCTCCCTGGCTTGACAAGATGCTTGCTCGTGGACGAGAGCTCTGAGTCAACCATCAGGTTGACCGCGCGGAACCTTGCTGGGCTGAGGTAGACGACGATCAAAGCGCCGTTGGATCAAGGACCATGGTGGTCTCCCTCAAGATCTAACGATCCAGGGCAGGAGCGGTTGTTGTTAGGCGCACGTGACCGGGGGCGTTGGATCCAAGAAGCGGACCACCGGTCTACAGATCGAACGACCGAGAATTATCCGGTAAATCCCTCTCTTGTCAAATATTCAGAAAAAGGGGGTTTTCTTGTGAAAATAATAAAAATAGCTAGGAGTGTCCAATGACAAAACTTTATATATGAAAGTTATGTAGAAAAATGCAAGGAGTCTGATAAAAATGTTTCTGGAACCTAAGTCCAATCCGTTTTGCAAAAGTACCCTAATTTGCTAATAAAGTGTATTACAAATTGATGAAAAACCCTAATTGAATGTTAAGAGTGTAATTTGGTCAAATTGTTAATTTTAACTCTGTTAATGATAAAGGTGGTTTGATTATCGGTTTGGATACAAAAGTGCTTAACTTAGAGTTATAATACCTAAAAGAAGGTTAATTTACATGGAAACCCTAATTTAGGAAAAAGGAAATAAAAGCTAAGTTATTTCGAATTAAGGGAGTAATTGGCCAAGGTAAGATCCTAAAATTGTTAAGATTGCTACAATGAGAAATTAGGGGTTTTGATAGATTAAAGATTATAATACTAAAAGAAGAAGTAAAACCCTAATTTCCAAAAGAAACCCTAAAGGTGGAATTGAAATTCGAAATAGTATAATGGAATTGGATAATTATTAATAAAAGGAATTGGTGCTTTTATTTCAGGATTTCTGTTCAACTTTGCTTGATTAGTTGGGTTTCTCTACATACTTGAATCTATCTTGAAAACTGCAATTAAAGGTATGTGGTTACTTATGAATAACTGCTTAGTTTTCCGACGGTTTCTCGGACATTTAATCGCAGTGAATGCAACTAAACTGTTTGGATGTTCATATTGCAATCATAAAGTGACTATGACTATCACATAATGTATATGCCCATAAACTCAAATCCTGGTTCTCTCTGTGGTATAATAGATAACCTAGTACATGGCTGCCTATGGGTAGGTCCATCAGGTTATAGAAAGGCCTAGTACATGGCTACCTATTGGGTAGGTCCATCAGGTCTATGGATGACCTAGTACATGGCTACCTATTGGGTAGGACCATCAGGTCTATGGATGACCTAGTACATGGCTACCTATTGGGTAGGTCCATCAAGTCTATGGTTGACTTAGTACATGGCTACCATTGAGGTAGGACCATCAAGTCACAATGAGTTAGATATTGGGCTATCTTCGGATAGTGCCATGCGACTCTATTACCTAAAAGAGAGGTGAAATCTATGTCCACTGCAGGGACAGCCCAAAGTTCGAGAATATGTATGGATTGAGTTGTATGGCTTAAAATGTAATCTTGATTGTTAAATGATTAATTGAATGATTATATTGTTAACATAGTTGAACATTATCTGTTTCCTCCACATACCAGCTTCAGCTGACAAACATTTTGTTTGTCGGCGTTTTCGGTACAATGAAAAGAACAAACAGTAAATTGACACCTTGTGAATTCAAGAATTAAAGAACAAGGAGGAACTAGTTAGAATAGTTCAGTTGAGGTTAGAAGTTTAGTTTGTTCCAATCTCTTCAAAGGTATGCAAAGAAAAATTTTATTACCATTTTCAGTATAGTCTGTTAGAATTTAATAATTGTTTATGGTTATATGTCGAACCTTTGATCCGGGATTAATGGGTGCGACTTCAACCTCTTGGTCTCCCTTAATTGGGGGTTATCTGGAAGTGGGGTCGTAACATTTGGTATCAGAGCTTAGGTTCCTCATTTAACCATTAATAATTATTAAATTTTACAAACTCCATAGAACCCAAGGGAGTTATTAGAGGAGTATCCGAAAGGCGGAGGTGTCTAGAAAGGGATCACGACCGGGGGCTGGCAAGATTTTCCTCCGCACCGCTAGTCGGAATACGAGGACTCCCGGACCCGTGTGACCGCCTGGCCAAAGTCTTAGGGTATGAATCGAAATAAGATACCTTTAGGCAACACTTTTGTCTAAGGAACTCTTTTTCCTATCTCAGAAGGTCACCACCTATACTGCAGGCACATAGGCACCAAATGCTTCATCTTCACTCTCTAGGGTTTGGTCCCTCTAAAGGCAACCAAGATATCATCAACTTATGAGGCAACCACTGTCATCCATTATTCCGGGTTTTAGGCTTCCAACCTTCTCGCTGGGTTTCCTGCTCTCTCTAGAGCTAACCCTACATCCAACCTCACCCTTAGAGGTCCTTTATTCATGAAGGATCAACCTCAAAGGTATGATCTACATGGGTGAAGCCTAGGTTCGAACTTATGGTTGCTCAAGATCATCCATAACCCTTTATGATCCATCATAATACCTTATCCAGGGTTTCATCCTATCGTCAGCACTGTGACGTGTCCTAGGTGCCAGCTATAACCTACTTGCACAAGCCCATAGGATTTCTAAGGTCCTTCACAAACGTCGTCATCTAAGGGGATATCCTTTACCCTTGCACGGCCCTTCCCAGGGTTGGGTTGCCCAAAAGGTGCTAGGTCACCCATGGATCGTATGGAATCCCAAAGGCATGTCCTTTCAAACACCTGTTCCAACTCATCTCTCTCTAACCTTCACTTAGGGTTAGGGTTAGCATCATCCTCAGAGGATGTTCCAGGTCTCTACTTGCAATGGTGATCTCTACCTCCAAGACTAACTTATCCTCCTGACAAGAAGGTATAGCCTCATGTCTCTTCTGAGGACATGACATCTTATGTCATACGTCCTAAGCATGTATCTATTATTTATTTTTGCGCTTAATCTATTAAGCTTATGTTCATGACATCTTATTTACATGCCTTTCATTAATTTAGTGGAGGATTCCTTAAACCTTATTAACCTTACCCATGCCTCAAGAGAGTGAGGAGAAGAAAGAAAACCCTAATCCTTTAGGTCCTTATCAAAATTTTGTGATGAGAAGGGATGAATAAGATGAGAAGTCCTAAAGGTATCTTATTTCGATTCATACCCTAAGACTTTGTCCAGGCGGTCACACGGGTCCGGGAGTCCTCGTATTCCGACTAGCGGTGCGGAGGAAAATCTTGCCAGCCCCCAGTCGTGATCCCTTTCTAGACACCTCCGCCTTTCAGATACTCCTCTAATAACACCCTTGGGTTCTATGGAGTTTGTAAAATTTAATAATTATTAATGGTTAAATGAGGAACCAAAGCTCTGATACCAAATGTTACGACCCCACCTCTCGATAACCCCCAATTAAGGGAGACCAAGAGGTTGAAGCCGCACCCATTAATCCCGGATCAAAGGTTCGACATATAACCATAAACAATTATTAAATTCTAACAGACTATACTGAAAATGGTAATAAAATTTTTCTTTGCATACCTTTGAAGAGATTGGAACAAACTAAACTTCTAACCTCCACTAAACTATTCTAACTAGTTCCTCCTTGTTCTTTAATTCTTGAATTCACAAGGTGTCATTTTACTGTTTGTTCTTTTCAAATATCTGAGAAAAGAAATATGTAGAAACTTCTAGAAGGCAAATCCAAAGAGGGTTTTTGTGCCTCTTGGGTTCCTTGTGTTCCAAGGAATCCAAAGTTGCATAAAGAGTGCAATAAGAAAAGAAAAGGTTAATTAAGTATTTCTTTATTAAGAAAGAAATTGAAAATAATGATAAAATGTGGAAAATGAGTGGAAAGAGGCATAAATGAGATTCTTGGTGAATTTTCGTATCCATGAGGTTGCTAATATTAAAAGGAATATCCATAAGGAAAATAAAAGAGAGATAAAGAGAAATCCTCAAAAAAAGATATTTTAATAAAGAAAAAAGTAAGATAATGAGAAAATGGATGAAAGATGAGGAAAGAGGCTAAGGAAATATTCTCAAGAGGGGATTTCGAGATAATAGATTCCTTGGGGTTCAAGGAACTCAAAATTATGATTTGATGATGAAAAGAAATAAAGAAGACATGGAAAATATGATTAAAATGATGGTAACTTGCAAACTGAGAAACGGAATCGTGCACTTATGATAATGACTCCAATTTTGGTAGGAGGAAAGATAAAAGAATAATTAGGCTTCCCTCAAAATTTGAGTGGGAAAAGAGTTACCGTTTGGGAGTTTTTAATTTTTCAAGTTTTCCCTTGTATATGGCTTTAATTGGGAATTTAGGAAATTATTTCCTAATTTGGTTTGAACACGAGTATGGTGGGCCGTTGGATCTTAATCCAAAAGGCGCCACTCATCATCTTGATCCCAAACGGATTGGGACTCTGACTCTGTCAGAGGGACTTTCCGTTGGAATTTTCTCAAGATCCAAGGAGTGGGCAGGCTGGCTGAGAGATCCATCGAATTTAGGAGATCAAAACGAACTGAAAACCCCCTGGTACGACTGGGATTGGTGGAGATTCTGGGAAACGCCCAAACCTTCACAAGCTGACCCCGACCTTATATATAGGAGAGGTCATTGGAGAGAACCAGCATCGGTTCTTGCTAGCCTGACCTCTACGGATTAGTACAAGGGATGTTTTGGAGCGCTCAATCGACGTTTTCACCTCGATCTGCAACCCAGACACCTCGGCGACTCTCGTCGGAGTCCGGTGGGTAAAGGACGGGGTTGGAGGAGCTTGGGCAGGGAATTGAACCCGCAGCCAAGTTGGTCGTAGGGAGACGAAGCTCCCTGGCTTGACAAGATGCTTGCTCGTGGACGAGAGCTCTGAGTCAACCATCGGGTTGACCGCGCGGAACCTTGCTGGGCTGAGGTAGACGACGATCAAAGCGCCGTTGGATCAAGGACCACGGTGGTCTCCCTCAAGATCTAACGATCCAGGGCAGGAGCCGTTGTTGTTAGGCGCACGTGACCGGGGGCGTTGGATCCAAGAAGCGGACCATCGGTCTACAGATCGAATGACCGAGAATTATCCGGTAAATCCCTCTCTTGTCAAATATTCAGAAAAAGGGGGTTTTCTTGTGAAAATAATAAAAATAGCTAGGAGTGTCCAATGACAAAACTTTATATATGAAAGTTATGTAGAAAAATGCAAGGAATCTGATAAAAATGTTTCCGGAACCTAAGTCCAATCCGTTTTGCAAAAGTACCCTAATTTGCTAATAAAGTGTATTACAAATTGATGAAAAACCCTAATTGAATGTTAAGAGTGTAATTTGGTCAAATTGTTAATTTTAACTCTATTAATGATAAAGGTGGTTTGATTATCGGTTTGGATACAAAAGTGCTTAACTTAGAGTTATAATACCTAAAAGAAGGTTAATTTACATGGAAACCCTAATTTAGGAAAAGGAAATAAAAGCTAAGTTATTTCGAATTAAGGGAGTAATTGGCCAAGGTAATTTCCTAAAATTGTTAAGATTGCTACAATGAGAAATTAGGGGTTTTGATAGATTAAAGATTATAATACTAAAAGAATAAGTAAAGCCCTAATTTCCAAAAGAAACCCTAAAGGTGGAATTGAAATTCGAAATAGTATAATGGAATTGGATAATTATTAATAAAAGGAATTGGTGCTTTTATTTCAGGATTTCTGTTCAACTTTGCTTGATTAGTTGGGTTTCTCTACATACTTGAATCTATCTTGAAAACTGCAATTAAAGGTATGTGGTTACTTATGAATAACTGCTTAGTTTTCCGACGGTTTCTCGGACGTTTAATCGCAGTGAATGCAACTAAACTGTTTGGATGTTCATATTGCAATCATAAAGTGACTATGACTATCACATAATGTATATGCCCATAAACTCATATCCTGGTTCTCTGTGTGGTATAATAGATAACCTAGTACATGGCTGCCTATGGGTAGGTCCATCAGGTTAGAGAAAGGCCTAGTACATGGCTACCTATTGGGTAGGTCCATTAGGTCTATGGATGACCTAGTACATGGCTACCTATTGGGTAGGACCATCAGGTCTATGGATGACCTAGTACATGGCTACCTATTGGGTAGGTCCATCAAGTCTATGGTTGACTTAGTACATGGCTACCATTGAGGTAGGACCATCAAGTCACAATGAGTTAGATATTGGGCTATCTTCGGATAGTGCCATGCGACTCTATTACCTAAAAGAGAGGTGAAATCTATGTCCACTGCAGGGACAGCCCAAAGTTCGAGAATATGTATGGATTGAGTTGTATGGCTTAAAATGTAATCTTGATTGTTAAATGATTAATTGAATGATTATATTGTTAACATAGTTGAACATTATCTGTTTCCTCCACATACCAGCTTCGGCTGACCGACATTTTGTTTGTCGGTGTTTTCGGTACAATGAAAAGAACAAACAGTAAATTGACACCTTGTGAATTCAAGAATTAAAGAACAAGGAGGAACTAGTTAGAATAGTTCAGTTGAGGTTAGAAGTTTAGTTTGTTCCAATCTCTTCAAAGGTATGCAAAGAAAAATTTTATTACCATTTTCAGTATAGTCTGTTAGAATTTAATAATTGTTTATGGTTATATGTCGAACCTTTGATCCGGGATTAATGGGTGCGGCTTCAACCTCTTGGTCTCCCTTAATAGGGGGTTATCGGGAGGTGGGGTCGTAACATAGGTCCATTCTGGATTTTATCCCATCTTTAGTCTTACCTGGTATATTCAACAGAGTACTGATGATGCTATCACATACATTTTTCTCAACGTGCATGACATCGATACAATGTCTGACTGTCAAAGAACTCCAATATGGAAGATCCAAAATATCGAATTCTTCTTGAATAAAGACTTGTCACTCCTTGTGGCCATCGTACATTGTGATCTCTTACCAAATTCATTGGCGATGTTTTTCACTCTTTCATAAACATCCTCCCCTGATATAGGTTTAGGTGCACTACGTTCCTCATTCCGTCCATTGAATGCTTTATGCAACCTACAATACGGAAGAAATTTTGGAAGAAACCTTCGATGAGCAAGATATACAGTCTTGCCGCCGTGTTTTAGTCGTATTGAATCAGTGTTCTCTTCACATATAGGACACTCTTTAGATCCTTTGACACTATATCCAGACAAATTCCCATATGCTGGAAAGTCATTCACAGTGCAAAACAACATAGCGTGCAAACAAAATGTCTCTCTTCATGAAGCATCATAGGTCATCACACATTCACCCCAGAGTTTCTTTAAGTCATCAATCAGAGGTTCAAGATAAACATCGATATCATTTCCAGGTTGTTTAGGGCCCGATATCAACAACGACAGCATGCGTGTATCTTCTTGGCCTCCATTCCCATTGGGCACAATAATTTCTTTAACTGGTATGTTGAGATCGGCAGCTCGTTTCCTTCAGGAAGAATTTCTTTCAACAAAGACAACAATGACGTGAAACTTTTGTCTCTCCATCGATTGTTAGCTTTTAGTTTATACAATCTCAACACAGCGCTAAGCTTCGTAAACTTACAACCCGTGTATAATGGTATCTCAGCATCATGCACAATGTTTCTAAACATGGGAGGTGGACCGGTGTGCTCTACCCCACAACTATCCAGCATCGCATCAACGATGTCTACTGGAACTGGTTCATTCACATCTACGTCATCGGAGGCAATTTCTTCTTCCACACAAGAACTGCTATCGACATCCACTGGTTTCAAGTTTGAAATCTCTCCATGTCAGTGCCATTCTGTATAGCCTTGTACAATCCCATTACACATGACATGACTTCTGATTTCTTCACTAGTACTGACTTTCAAGTTGTTACCGCAATGCCTACATGGATAGTATAACCTATCTCCAGGTTGTTTCCTATGTTCCTCGACAAATCTAATAAACTAATCAAGACCAGAAATAAACTCTGGGGTGCAGCGATTGTGAATGGACATCCATGATCTATCCATTCTATGATCAAAGAGAAAATAAGTATATATTACAACAAGATTAGGGTCTAGGGTAAATAGATTAGAGTTTATGGTTAAAACTTTAGGGTTTATACATGTGATATCATTCTTATATATAATAAATGTGTACCACCTATCTCATTCTTGAACACCTAATCTCACCAGTAAGTGTTTAATGTGTATTGGGTTTTCAAGAAAATTTCAGCAGCATTTCCCCACTGTTCGCCAAGTACATATGTACTTAGAGAACAAACGGGGAAATGCTGCCGAAATTTTCTTGAAAACCCAATACACATTATACAATTACATCCTAAGTGAGATTAGGTTTCCAAGAACAGTCCCAAACCGGGGACTATCCAAGATTTACTCCTAATGAATAAATGTTGGACGAGTTTCTAGGACAACAAATACAACACCAGTTCCTTGTTCACAACCCCATTCAACACACAATTTCTTATAAAAACACTTATGGACAGCCATAACAACATATCAATGCTTCCTAAATTAATCAACATTAATAGCTTATGAATGTTTAGATGCATTTATACTATCAATTCCTAGGGTTTACTGAATTAGGTCAAGCATGAGGATTAGAAGCACAAATATATGCAAGCACAAGATTTATTCATATCCTAGGTTGATTTACAATAGAAACATCTAAATAAGTAAACTCAAAACATTAGATAAATAAATATAATCAATAGATAAACAAATACAAAGCAATAGATAAAAAGTACATCTCAGTTGATAAACAAATATAAATCAAGAGATGATTAAATAATTTTAAAAAGTAGATGAATAAATATAAAGCCCTAAATTTAAATAATATGCTGAATAAAAAATCATTAGATGAACGAATGAGTAGATAAGTAAATACAAATCAGTATTTAAGTATTTAAGAGAGGGCGAGACAAAGGGTTTTTGGGGATGTTTACCTCTGTTTGAGCCCAGTCGGGCGTCTTTCTCTGGAGCAGGCAGAGAGGGCGAGACATATGGTTGCACGTGGAAGCCGAATGGGCAGGCCGAGCGGGCAGGCGAGTGTGCAAGAGCAGTGAACAGGCAGCCAGTGAGAGAGCAAGGAGGAGGGAGAAGGGCGGCAGTGAGCAGGCAGTAGGCGGTGAGCTCTGGAGCAGGAAGCCAATGAGTGGAGATCTCTGGAGCAGGTAGAAGGCCAGCGAGCTCTGGAGCAGGCGGTGAGCTCTGGAGTAGCTAGGCAGAAGGTCGGTGAGCTCCTGAACCGTAATTGAAGTGATCATTGAAAAAATACTAGACAATCATATTTTGTTTCATATGCAATGTTCAATTTAAATAAACACTCCCTTAGAGGATCTAATATTAGGCACAAAGTCATGTCTTAAATACTCTAGAAAATTATATATTGATTCAAGATCACAACTCCCATGCAGGTAGACATCAAATCCACTCTTAACAATGTATTAAAGGACTAATCAAGTAAAAATGACACCAATACTAGAGTCGGGTCAGACAAGAACCCTACAGAAATCAACATTGGATACAATAAATGAAGATGGAGACCAGACTGTACAATACTCCTAGTTGCAATAGCACACACATAGAAACCAGTGGATCAACCAAAGTAGAAACAGAGATGGAGACCAGACTATAAGGTACTCCTACAGGTCACACACATAGCACACACATAGAAACAGAGATGGTTCCATTACCTTTGATTGGCTGGAGCAGCGACAGAAGCAGTGGCGGCGGCGGAAGGCAGTAGGAAGGCGGTGCCGGAGTTGGAGCAGTTAGAGAGCAGGCTACTGGAGTTGGCCAGAGTAGTAAGAGAGCAGGCTGTCGGAGGTGCCAGAGCAGCAAGAGAGAAGGCCACCAAAGAGCAGGAAACCAGCAGGCCGCTGGAGCAGCGAGAGGCGGCGGCAGAGGAGCAGAGACCAGCAAGCAGCGAGCAGTAGGTGGTCAGTGGCGAGCAAGGAGAACGAAGGCGGTGGGCGGCGGCACGGAGGGAGTCTGCTTGCTCACTGAAATCGCCAGACCCTAAACCGATTGCAAGCACAGAGAGAAAGGGGAAGAGTCGGGCTCGCTCGCGCGCTATTAAGTTAACATTAGGTGTCGGTTATTCAACAAAACCAACACATAAAACTATAGGTGTCGGTTAACCAATAAAACTGACACCTTTTCTCAATGATAATCGCTGGTTTTAACTAGAAAAAACCGACGTCTATCTACATATGCCGATTAAAAAATTTGTTCTCGATTAATGACCATAGTCGTCGGTTTTTTTTAAAATCCGACGCTCAAAGGGTGTGAAAAATTTTCCGCGAACAGCGCGGGAAAATCCATAAGTGTCGGTCATTGTTGTTAAACTGACGATCAAAATGTTCCCTATTTTTGTTTCGCAAATAACCTTTAGTCGTCGATTTATTAGTTAATGACCGATGCCATATGTTAAATTTTGGAGGTAATTTTTTTCGCAGGAAATTTTGGATTTCGTAGTTAATTTTCAGCGTCAGTTTGTTATTAAGGAACTGACACCGAATAAAAGTGATACCCGTGTCTGGTCACCCTTCACAGATTGATGTCAGTTTATTTTATAAACCGACGCTTTATTGTTTAGGTGTCGGTTTATTTATGCAACCGACGCCTTTAAAAGTGATGTTATAAGCCATTTCTGTAGTAGTGAGGATACCTGTAACTTCAAATTTTCTAATGTTATTCCCGTGTCATTGATGGAAAAATTGAAGAAAAGGTTTCCCAGTCTACCATTAAAATCTGTAGGATCTTGGGATGAAATGGATGACATGCTTTTTGAGTGGTAGAAATCTAATGAATTGGTGGAAAAAATCCATAGGCTCAAGTAGCATCCAGATGAATCCTATTTCAAAGGCTTGGGAGTACTATCAGAACATGTCAAGGAAGGTACCACACAATGTGATTGATTTATATAGCCAGGCAAAGATTTTCCATAATGTCTTACATATGGGAGAGAGGACCACACTAGACAGTGCAATATCAAGATCTTTTATGAACAGCAAGGCAATGAAGTCTTAGGATACACTAAAGAACATGACCAATAATTAATCCTGACATGATTTATGTGAACCTCTAGTAGTATCCAAGAGTGTCATGGAATCACATAGTCAAGGAGATCATGACATATATGGCTCAACTGATAAAGTAGATTGGGACAATGGTTGCCATCTCATCTGAAGGCAAAGAAGAAAACTGAATGTGTATGTATTCTAATAGTGGGGGAATGAGTACTTGTGGCATGACAATCCTAGAATTCTCATGGAGGGATCTTAAAAATGGTAGGACCCTTAACTGACAAACTAACCTCCATCCCAACAGCCTAATATTTCACAAAATATCAACAAGAAATGGGTCGAAGCAGGCTTGACAAGTTGGAAGATGTTTTTTTTGGAAATTTATAACTAAATATGAGTCATACTTGGACCAAGCCCGTACAGAACACCAAAATCAAGGAGCTCAAGTAATAGTCTTGGGAACTTATATTTCTTAATTGGCAGAAGAAGTAGCAGTTTTGAAGAAGCCCACTCACAAAAGGGTCATAGGTAACATCATCACACACAAAATCACCAACAAGCTAAGGCGGTGACACAACACACTAGGAATGTAATAGACATGAAACAATTAGCAGGGAATAATAAGGAAAGATAGAATAATGAAAGTTGGACTAAGTCAACTAAGGTAATAGTTGAAGGAGAGAAAGTTGTTCCATTTCATATATCTAAAGAAGTGCACATGAAGATTTTGTTGAGTCCAGGTTAAGGGGAGAAATTCCTCTTAAGTTCTATGTTCTACCACATATCATGAAGATTATTGTTCCTATACCATTTCCAAACGTCCTTAAGAAGACTATGGAATACCAGTAATTAAAGATGTTCATAGATATTCTTTGTAATCTTCATATGAATCTTCCTTTAGTAGAGGCACTTGAATAGATTCCCTCATACAACGTGTTTTTTGAAGGATATAATTACTGAGAAGTGGAGGATATCTGATTTTGATGGGTTAGTTCTACATGAGGAGGTGAGTATGATAATACAAAGGAAGTTACCTAGGAAGCATACATTCCAAGGTGCATTAAAATCCTTGCACAATATGTGGTTTCCACTTCGGGGATGCACTATGTGATTTAGGATCCAACATTTATTTGATGCTACTGAAGACATTTCAAAATATGGGATTGACAAACATAGGAAGACAATATAGTTGGATGAAAAATCCTTTGTTTGGCCCTATTTTATGAATAGGCCTTGATCAAGGTGGATAGATTTATTTTCCCAACATATTTTGTAGTCATGGAGATGCAAGAAGAATATGGGCAAGAGCTACTCCTAGGTAGACCATTCTAGGCCATAATGGATGTGACACTAGAAATGTGAAGAGGAAGGATGACTATTGGAATTGAAGATGAGATGGTAAAATTCAAACTTCTTTACCACCCAAATAAGCGATTAAAGTCAGGTAGTGCAACTGGATACCTCTCTATACAACATATTGATACCAATGTTTCCCTATTTCTAGGGAAACCAATTCTTAGACATGGCAAAAATTATGCATCAGGTTGATCATGGATGTCTCCAAGTAGAAGAAATGCAGGAGGTATATACAGTCTCTCTTACCAATGTTGTAAGATTTCCAAAAGACACATAAGATTTTATTGTCCCTACGAATTTTTCTGAAGGAGATATGGAAGCATTCCAAAACTCTCATTGTTCACTCCCACATAATGCATATCTGATGAATCTCACAGAAGTCACTATTCATGAAGAGTTTATGAAGGAATGTACCTTTTTTTTGAAATATTTACCAGCCTGCTATATAAAGCACTTTGAGTACTTAGGTCCACCACGACCTCTATTGGCATCATCCCTCGGGTGTCTACATGATTTGCAGTTTATACCATCGTTGCTACATCTAAAGTATATCTTTTTAGTGGAAGAAGAGAATCTTTTGGTGACAATCTAGTCCTTATTGACCATCTAAGGGGAGGAGAGTTGATTGTGTTCCTTCAGAACCACCAGACATCATTTGGGTGGTCAATATAAGATATCATAGGGATTTGTCCTAGTTTTTTCCAGAAAATATATGTAGAAAAGAACGAATGAAGCTAGCATCCCAACATAAACGGAGATTAAATCCAATCATGAAAATGGTAGTGAAGAAGGAGGTAACCAAGATCTTTTTTTAGGTATAATTTTTGCAATTTATGATTATGGGTAAGTACAACATAAGTGGTCCCAAAGAAAGGTGGAATAACAACTACCAAAAATATTGGGAAAGATTAGGGTTCCCCTTGAGTTATGTCTTTGTCTAGCAATTGGGCCCTTTTCCAAAGTGGAATCACAGTCTCATTCTTCAAATATAATTTATAAACTTAAATTCCATCCTTTCTTAATCGATCAAGCATCTTCAGAAGTACCTATGCGAGATGAATTAATGTCTATTATCTTGTGACTTGTTGGCAAGTTTATATAGATTACCACTGCCTCAATATCACTGCACCTAGGGACCATTTTCCATTACCTTTCATTAACCAAATTTTAGAGAGGTTCATTGAACTCTCTCACTTTTGTCTTTGGATGGTTATTTGGGTTACAACAAAGTTTCCATAAATCATGGGGATCAAAATAATTCTACTTTCACTTTTCTTTATAGCATGTTTGCTTACTGTTGAATTCTTTTTGGTCTTTGTAATGTTCCTACAACTTTATAAAGGTACATGATCATATCTAATAAAAGATGGTATATATGTGCCTTGGAATTTTTTTGAATGATATTTCTATTTATGAGGAGTCTTTCACATATTTTTTATGGTCTATATATGGTGCTACAAAAATGTGAGGTTGCCCATCTCATTTTGAATTGGGAAAAATGACATATGATGGTAAAGGAGGGGATATACTTGGGATACAAGGTGTCCAACAAAGGTGTAGGTTGACTCAGTTAAGATTGAGGTTATGTCCAAGATTCTCCTACCGTCATCAATGAAGGTAGTAAGGATCTTTCTAGGACACACACTTTTTCATATGAGATTCATCAAGAATTTTTCAATGATTGCCAAACCTCTTTCTGAGCTTTTAATTTGAGTGGTTGGTGTTTAAATACCTTCAATGTTATGAAGGAGAAATTGATCTATGCATCTGTGATGATGACTCTAAATTGGAGCCTACCATTTGAGATCATGTGTGATGCATCTGATTATGTAGTCAGAGCACTTTGTGACAAAGGAAGGACTATGATTCATGTTTGTTTTATCATGCCCCTCATACTCTCAATGATACCCAATAAATTATACCACAACAAAAAGGAGCTACTATATGTTATATTTTCTTTTCACAAAATTAGATAGTTTTTAGTTGGAACCAAAGTCATTATTTGAATAGAACATGCCACAATAAAATATTTGTTGTAGAAAAAGGAATCCAAACCTAGAAATATTAGTTGGATCTTTCTCTTACAAGAATTCTATATAGAAGTTAGGGATATGTCTAGGAAATAAAACATTGTGATCGATCACCTCTCATTTGGAGACAGTGATGAGACTGTGTTAGAGATACCCATTGAAGAGACTTTTCCAAATATGCAATTTTTGGTAGTGAGGCATAAAGGCCCTTGGTTTGCTAAAAAAATAATTATTTAACAAGTGGGTATGATGTCAAATGATTGGAATTACTATCGTAAGAAGATATTTTCCACTCATTGAGATATTCTCTTTGGGATGACTCTATCTTGTCAAAATAATGCAGGGGTGACATCCTAAGATGATGTTCTCCTAAGTGTGAGGTGGAGAATATTCTTTATCATTGTCATTCATTTCCCACAAGGGGGCATCGTGCAAGATCTAGAATAGCAACCAAAGTTTTAGAGAGTTGTTATGATTGATCATCCTTATTTAAGTATGCATATAACTATGTGAAGAGGTGTGATGCATGTAAACTCAGTGGTAATATATCTAAATGACATGAAACACCCAAAATGAAAATACATGGTTTTTGATCTATGGGGGATTGATTTTCTAGTGTCATTTTTGTCTTCCAATTCCATTCTATTCATTTTACTAGCCCTTGATTATGTATCCAAGTGGGTGCAGGCCATACCCATGCAAACCACTGATGCCAAAGTTGTTTGCATGTTTTTTAAAAGCATCTTCTTTTGCATATTTGGAGTGGCAAGGATGATCATTAGTGATGGAGGTTTGCATTTCACAAACCATGAATTTGGTACTTTGTTGAAGATGTATGGGGCCACCACACCAGGAAGGAACACCCTACCATCCCTAGACTCAGGGCCAAGTTGAGATCTACAATAGGGAGTTGAAAATGGATATGGAGGAAACAATCTCTAGAACACACACAATTAGATTATAAAGCTCAATGATGCACTGTAGGCATATACATAACCACTTTTAAGACACCCATTTGTACCACATCTATAGACTAGTCTATGGAAGGGCTTGTCATTTTCTAGTTGAAGTAGAACATGGGTCTATGTGGGTTCTTAAGATATTGAATTTTAATCTATTTGTTTTAGGTGAAAACGGAAAGCTAGAATTGCATGAGCTATATGGGATTAAATTAGATTCCTACCTAAATGAGAGGTTGTACAAAAAACACAAAGAAGATCCATGATAGGAACATTTTTATAGGACTTTCCAATCGGGTCAAAAGTGTTATTTTTTAACTCAATGATGAAGTCACTCCTGAAGAAATTGAGATCCTGATGAAGTGGTTAGTACATGATGGTCAAGTCATACCCACATGCAGTAGTATAGGTGAGATATGGCTCACAAGTTTTTAAGACCAATCTCTAACGGATGAACCATCACTTTCGAGGGAACATTATATAAGAGCGAGAAGACTGTAAGATCTTGACTTTTTTTATTTTATTTTGCTTAGTCGAGCCTACAACTTAAAAAAAGGGTGCTTGGTGGGAGGAAGTCCACATATTTCTTTTCATCTCCGTAGGTCTAGATTTGCATTTTCATCTCAGTTTTGTGTTCTTTAGTGTTCATGCATATAGAAGATTCTTGATGGGTGTGTTACACGTGCATGGCAAGGAAAAAGTCAGTACCATTAACTTCCAAGTTGGTGGAACTGACAATACAGTCAAACTCTAATATCAAGTTTCAAGATAGAATTCGGTACCAATGACCTCAAAGTTAGTGATACCATCTCACTTTTCAGTGATAACATTTTAGTGATTTCTAAATGTGATTTTAGTGGCATCAATATACCCATCAATACCATTGAGAATCTTATCAATTAATACTATCAAATTGCATGCTTTATATAGAGATCGCAGCACCACTAATTCCAAACTTGATAAAACTTACTTAATGAGGCAATTACATACATTTATATTGGAAGATATCAATGACACCAACTCATTAGACTGTAAAACTAACTTGAATTTTTTTTTATTGATCCTTCCATGTAGGCATTCGTAGGGGAATAATGATAGAACCAACTACATAGTCGATGCTACCGAGATGGAGGAATTCTTGGCTGAAATATATAGGTAAAAATAGGTAGCACCAACCCAAGGTATTGTACCGCTGACCTTATTTAATAGTCTATTGTTGATCAACAAAGGACATCACAGGGAAATTTTTGTGGCAGAGTATGCTAGTCTTAACCGTCAAAACCAAGGAAAGGAGCAATCTATGGGGGTCCATCTAGTGCTGACGAGCACACTGATCAAATTACATTCTATTATGATCTATGGGTGACCCCTAGTTAGTACATTGACGTTAGGCTATCCAAGTATCAATACTTTCCTCATATAGGAGTCCTCAACATGGAAAGTAGATATGGAGAGCATGCTGATGGGAAGACACTCTTCCATCTTCCAAATCAATGACACTAACTTTTCACTGATGATTTGTTGCCCTCGCTATATAATGAGGGGGTTTCATTTGGTTTCTTCACATCTAAAGAAACTATTTCTCAATCAGTTCTTCATGAGAATTTGTGAGCGCTACCCTGACAACGATTTGCTATACCAAGATCCTGTGTCATTTCCAATCTCTATGATAAGAAGACAACCCTGCCAAGAAGGAGACTAATCCATTGTGGGTGCCTCCCAGATCATCTTCAAGCCACATATTTCTCTTTTGAGTGATGATTTGATGAAACCTATTCCAAGCTCTAGTAACACGACTTTGAATCCACACACTATTGCAATGCAAAATTCATCAAGCATCTGCGCTTCTATGAGAACTTGTGTAAGGTGTACATAGGTCATGGTATGATGACAACGCACCCATTCTTGGGATCTTGGCTGACTTACTAGGAGATCAAACTTGACTTTCTTGATTCTCTTAAGGTGAGCTTCCTCAAACATCACACTAGTACTAGTGAATCATAAGCTAGTTGGGCCATTATCTGACTCCACAACACCACCCACATGATCTCTTTTCGAGGTGTTCAACATCATTTTTAGTGGGAAAAATATGACAAAGAGTGAGAAGAGGAAGTTGCCCATACATTTTTGAGGTCTCACAACCCACATAGGCATGTACCTCAACATCAACATATCCCACTTCTAGCCAATCCAGTCGAAGGGACCGAAATCTAGATTCCAAAAACTTATGCAATATGAATATCTTCCATCAGTATGGAGATTGCCTTTTTGCTATCCTCGAGACATCTGGGTGAGCTCTCCATGATCCCATCTTTTACCTTACTTATCTAGACAACCTTCACCAGCCAAATGATGGTGTAGGAGAGAGTGACAATGAATAAGCCAGAGATGTCGACAAGGATGACATGGAAAGGCAGCTAAAGGTGACCTCATACACTCCACCTTCCATTGCACATCTTCCTTTACTCCTACTCACTCACAACAAAGGTAATACCCCTTTTGAGAGAATGCACAACATGCTCAACACTATCTAGACAAGAAAGCAACACTAATAGGTAACCAAGATACATATCGCACCACAGTAAGAGAGAATATTTTAGAACTAAGAGCATATCTTCAAGAACTAGTGGGCAATATTCTCCAATGAGGACCTCCTATTGAGAAACCAAGAAAGAATTCACCAGTTTTTTGCATCATATGGAGTACACTCAAAATCCTATTTATGATCCTTATTGGAGCATTGTCAACTTTTCTAGCTACCTGCAAATGCCACGATGCCAACTCACTGACCTCAATTCACTTGAACTTTCTTCCACTAAATCCACAATTCATGTCAGGAACCTTCCCTCCCTCTAATGCTTGGGTTCATGGTACACCCATTCCATTTATAAGTTTACATTTCAACAATGAGTACATTATTAAATTCTAGATTTGTGGGTATGGAACATGATCTTTATTTTGAAACTTATGTTGCATCTATATTTATCCTTAGTTTTCATGTTTAATTTCAAATTCTGTTTACTTTGTTTCATTTAGTTCACATATATCTTGTGTAATAGAGGATTTACATTAATTTCTCACATGTTTCATTTAGGGTCAAGGTCATGTGTACCCCTTAATATTTGAATTTGTTGCTTAAGAGTACACTACACTAGGAATTGAATGAAATAGTCAATCTAGACATGTGGGGAGCTTAACACCTAATTCAACCCTTTTATTCTGAAATGAAGATCGTTTTTAACTCCTATTTGGTCAAAGAATATTAAGACCTTTCATGTTAATTCAAGAATAAGTTTTAAATCACACTAGCACATGAGTTATAGAACATAGGTGTATCATGTTTAATTATGTTAATTATGTCTTGTAGTCATGTGATCCTTCCACCCTGATTTCATTCCATCACCACCATAGCATGAAAACATGATCCAAATCATTATCCAATATTTATTTCATATTATGCCATGAAAAAAAATCACATACTAGTTTTTTTTTATCTGAACTTGATAATATTGTAGCATGAATAGTTAATTTTAATAATTTTGTTGTGTTACAAAATTTTATGTAGCTTTTATATTGCATAACATTTGTTGTAAGATGTATCTTGATATTATCAACATCATTTCTCAATGAAGAGAGATAAAAAGTTGTTTATCCTCTCCTTATCAAAGTTTGTAAAACCCCTAGCATAAATATTAGTTTTACATTGTTGATATAAGAACAATAGAAGAAAAAAAAACAAAAACAAAACAAAAAAATGAATGGAAAAAAGAGAATGGAGGAAAATGATTTTAAAGTAAGAATAATATATCTCTAAAATATGAAAGATAAAGATTGTGGAACTCCTTTAATAAACACTCTTCCACCTATATTCATCATTAGTATGAGGCATCAATGACAAGCATAATTCCATCAAAAAGAAATAGGCATTAGGAGACATAAAATCTCTTTTCCTCCATCATTTAGGCACATCATTTTTGTTCACCGCATAAATTACTTGGATTATGTATGAATTTTATTTCATGCGACCTATTCTATCCACCCACTCATCTAAATGGTAGGCTACCATATGTTTCTTAACACATCCATGAATATTCAGGGAACTACACCCATGTAGATCTTATGATGAAATTAACATATCTAGGACTTTGCATGATATGTATCTGATTTGATCTATTTGGGTGTTTAGTAGTCTAATTTTGATATTTTTATTTTTTCATAACTGGTCACTTATATAGTATTTGATTTCATAATGGTTGGATAGGATCAGTTTAGGTCTAACAATTGAAGGATGGTTAGGATGATTTTGATCAAATATATGTCTTTCTTTTGTGTGTTTGAACAAAATCCCAATTACTGGCGTTTGTTGCACTTATTTCTGTTGCTCTTTTGTAGGCTATTTTAGACAAGTTTTTGTGGAAAAAATCTATGATTTTCATGTTTTATGTATTATATGTTGAAATAGCTTGTGAAACTCGTTTGCACCTATTCTTTCTATTTATAATGCAGGTGGTACAAATATATGGTATTTTATAATATCCTGATGCACTGATGGCATCAGTATAGAGAAAATGAGCATATTTGGAAGATGTAGGTACCACCAACATCAATTTCAATATCATCCACATCATTTTTCACACCACAAAAATGGAACAGAAAAAAGGAAATTAACAAAGTCATCTCTATAGAACTGAGATACACCTTAGTACCACTGAGACATAGAGTAGATGCCACCAACGACCAACTCAGTGGCCTCAAAAATATCAATCACAAAGCATCAATAATGTCTTTGCACAACCAACTCTTAAGTCAGTGACACCGACTCAACCCTATTCAAATCAAGAAAATAAATAAGTCCTTGGCATCGACATCCAATTTGGTACCACCAAGATTTTCTAGATTATCAAATTTGAAGCATCCACATCCAATAGTTTGTTGAATTAGTGGAATTTTTGGCTCTTTGGTTAAAACCTAAGTGGGAAGACAATATAATGGTATCACATATTTTATGAGAGTTCAATTATGTAGTAGAAGGATACATGGAGCGAGGACCATTCTGGCACCTTTGAGAAGTAGTTTGATAGGCCAAAACATTATTTGATTATAGAAGTTTTTGCAGGGGATCATCTCACGCTAGTCTTTAGGAGTTTTTCCTATTTTTTTATATAATTGTTCTTCTTCTATTCTTATTGTGTTCTAAATTTTAGCATGTGGGCTAATCCCCTTTTCTATATGACTTGGGAGTAGGTCAGTGTTGACTTCGTATAGAAATTCCTCATTATATATATATATATATATATATATATATATATATATATATATATATATATATATATATATATCTTTGCTTCAGATATTGATAATGGCAGTTCATTCACTTTTCCATGTTCTTGTTTATCACCATGACTATGCTTTAGATTACAATCACCACCAGAGCGGGATTAAGAATTAGAAAAGCCATTATTAACATAATTCATAATGCACCATGTAAGTGGGCTAAAATTTATGAGGCTAATAGTTTAGCATGAGGTTGTGATCATTTAATCTACGATATTCATATCAAAAAAGTTGGTAGTAATAAGGTTAAATATTGTAGTACACTTGGAGAGTGGTTAGTGTAAGATATAGACTCAAAATCCAAATAAGCATGGATAATTTCTATTAAATGAAGAAAACTCATGTATGGATCACACTATGGTGAAACATGAATCCTATAGATTTCATTCTCTTAATCTTTATTCCCATTTCATTTATAGTTTTTCATTTTTGGTTTTTAATCAATTAGTATTTTCCTTAGGTCTAGTAGATCACATTTAGTTAGTAATATTCCCTATCAGTCCAAATTCCCTGAGATCGATAACTCTTGACTCTTTAGGTTGATCACTACTTGACATGAACACCTACATATACAAATGCATGGTATACAGCTTCTATTTGTTCAATAATAATAAACATACAATCGGGTATTATCTAATTTGGATCAAACAATTATCTTAGTTTATGTAAATCTAATTTGGAATTTCCTTGAACCTTTATTTAGTTAGACATTGACGTCATAATCTAATTTACTTATATAGTTAGCAAGACATGATTTCTTATTTAAATTTTCTATAAAAATATTGAAGTAGTAGTTGTGATTTTTGTAGTTACTATGGTCGTTATAAAGTTGTATACAACTATAATCTAGTGTTGAAAGCATTAGTAACTCAAGATATATTCTGATATGCATGTTTACCATAACCCAAAATGTATGAATTAGTAAACAAACATAATCTATCAACTTTAAAACTCCACCAACCTAGATTTATTGAATCATAAACCTTCCATGTATAGGGAAAACCTATGATGAAATATATTGTATCTTAATCCACTACCATGTTGAAAATATCTAAGCATGAAATAATTTTCTTGGTCAATTGTTCTCAATATTCACTTGTGACAAGTGAGGAACTCAAACAATATTCTTTCTTTAACACCTTTTGCTATGTATTATACTTGGAACCCATTATTTTTTGTAGTGAGGAACTCAAACAATATGATTCCTTCAACACCTTCTCCTATGTATGACATTCAGAACCCACTTGCTGGAAACAAGATCCTCTAGCTCAGGGTTGATGTTGAAGTTCAAGTCATCGTAGTATCCCAATCATGATTAATGAAGACCCTCACAATCTTCGCATGTGCTTATATGCCCTTTTAACCAATCACATGATGATTTTAGAATGATCCATTGTACTTGATTTGATTTATAGAAAAGACATTTATGTTTGTTATGTTTATTTTAGTATGAGATACTGATTAAACATGATAATGTCTTAAGAATGTATGACTCAATGATATTTGATTTTAGGTTGAGGACCAAAACATGTGCTCATGTGTATTCTAACATTATTCATTCTTGTCTAAGTCCCTAATCAGTTTTTTTAAATTAGGACAATAATAATAAATAGGGCTAGTATGTGTGTTGACTGATGACTAAGTATTATTGGTCAATATATTTGACGTCAAGTCAAACACATATGTAGTTGTTAATATGCAAGTGTATTGAATAGAATCATTTCGAGTATGATATAAATAAATAAGTAATGGAAGTCAAATTCATATTTGAATCTGATCTTGAAGACAATAGTCCTTAGACCTAAAGTCACTACAATGATCGTATGTTATTCAATGTACGTCAACACTACTCAAGGTGATCTTCAATAAGGGTTTCCATACACGTAGTGATTTGGGGCACTATGATACATGTGGATAATTTTGAGAGATGTATGTAAAATTTGACCCACCAATTATAGTGATGTTTCAAAAAACTAGTGGGTGAGACTGTGGAATGCATGTCTGTGCTGATGTAAGTCACTATTTGATATTGAGCTCACTTTTTATCTAAAATACTCTACTCCTTATCAAGGAACAAACATTCAACATTAAGAAGATGATGATTCCTTGCCTTTGATTCAATCAGGATGTTGGATACAAAGGAATTATAGGGTCACGATAACTTTGGTCGCACACAAATGTGGAAGTTTTTTTCCAACGTCAAAATACTTAGGTAATAATGATGTGTTTCTAGATACCACTCACTGCTTCTAAAGTCATAATTTAATCACATAAATCGCCACTAACATGATGTGGATCCTATAGGGTCACACACATGGCACACATAAGGAAGAAGAGTATAATTGAGGACACATTTTAAAATTACTACTAAAACAATTAGGTAATCAGTTAGAACAATTATAGATTGTCTAAAAGAGAGACAATTAATGAGAAGGTCTCGATGTTGGATTGAATTATAAAACATTTGAGTCATGTCATGATTTGATTGACTGGCCTAAGATCATCCCGGATGATTGACAAGAAAGACTAGTCAATCAATTGGTCAATAACAGTCAATTAGATGGCTTATAATTTGGTTCATGAATGTTCTGACATTGTCCAGAGGATATATTAGACTAGCTAGTTGATCAACTGGCAAGTTAATGAACGAATCTGTAAGTGCAACCACTAGATTTTTTGTTTCCTTGTTTCTTATCAAAATCATACTCTTTACCTCCCCTATTAAAAGTGGCATGACCTCCAAACAATTGGTTACATGATTGGAAAAAATGAGGATTCAATCAATCATTTTGCATAGGAAAGAAAGAGAAAAGGAGTGAAACAATAGCATGTTTCTAAGAGAAAGGGAGCTCCTCCCTCTCCAAAACAAGAAGTGCAACATGTAGTTTCCATTGTCTATGTGGAATTCATAGAGACACTAATGCCATGAGACTATATTAGGAGAGCGTAATTGACTATCATACATGCATCATCACAAGAAACACACGTTCCCACATGAGTTTGTAGTTGAATTTTCTCTATGATAAGATATATCTTGCACCCCTCATTCCTAATACATCATCCTTGATGATATTTTCTCATGGGAATAATAGATTTTTATTTGTTTCTTACACTCTACATGTCACCGTACATTCCTTACACATGCAATTCTTCTAACTCGAGATGTTTTTGACTTGAGAGGAACATAGCTAAATGCCATGTTTAATAATGACAAAACCATTCTACTTATTACATTATAATATTTTACCTGAGTGATTTGGAAAATGAGGAACATGCTCCAAATGACATTAGCTTGCACTCCCTAACCTTTGACTTTAGATAAATACTTGCACAAAGATCATTTTTTTTATGACTACATATATATCTCTTTATATCTTCGATGCAAATAATTTTATTGAATTTATATCTTCTAATTTAGCTCAAATATTATTGTAATGATTATAACAATTATGTTGCAATTTATGATGTTTAGGATTACCCCATATAGGACAAACAAACCCATATATTTACTTAGTCTCCCTAAAAGTCATGGCATACTGGAAAAAAGAATAGACTTAGAAGTATCATTGACTGGGTTTGTTCCATGAAAATATGGTCGATGGTAAATTTTATAGCCTTTTAAAGTGAAAATATAACTACGGAGGGGGAAAAAGTGGAAAAATGATGTTTGCTCATCACTACATCCTCCTAAAATGGTAGACTAATTTCTTATAATGAGTACTAGATAGTCACTAGTATAGAAACTATCTCTAGTGTTGGTTAAAATAACTGTATAACATCGATTATAGACCGATACTTAAGTGGGTGACACTATAGTCACATGTCTAAGACGTTGGCTATTTGGGGACAAAAAAATTGACAATGAAGATCCATCCTCGATTGTGATGATAAAAGAAATTGACACAAATGGGAGTCTTATTTGTCAGTTATTGGAAAAAATTGACATTACAATAGTCATACCAAGCCACGTTGTAACTGCTAAAGGACCCTACATCACCATTTATCAAAAAACCAACACCTATTTACCATTTAAGTCGTCAGTTTCAAATCATATAACTAATGATTCATATGTAGAATGACAGTTGTGTCAAGTAAACCCACGATAATGGCATGCTACTCAGCACGTCTATTTGAGTTTTGTCATTTTATGTCAGTTATATTACTAAAATTGTCGAGTCAGGCCTATAGTGTCAGTTTGTTTTAAACAACTGATGACTATATTTTTTAAAATAGCAGGCATGTAGACCTACTGCCTGACTGGTGAGTTGGATGCAGAACCTGCAATTAAGAACTATAGTTTTGAACTACAAGTTAACAACATTATGCGACCTTAGCTTAGCAATGGGCCACCAAACCTGTAATAATAAACATAATATGCACACAATTCTATTCATTCTCCTATTCCATTTCATCACAAGTTCAAACATAATTCTATTCATCTTCTAACTCATTCACATACATGATACTTCATTTACGTATACACCAATTCCATTATCATGACATCTAGAACAAAACTTATACATTCATCTTCACATTCACACACATATATATCGATCATCATTCACATATGCACTAATAATTTACTCACATCAAATTTAATATCACAAGAAGTCATAAGCACCACATGTATATAGAAATAATGAAATCAAACTTTAGAAAAGTCATTCTTTAATCCCAATCAAATTCAAAGTTGACATCCTTTTTGTAGACTTGTGCATGTTGTTATCGTATCTTATGTACTTGTTTTGTCATATTGGTTATTTGTATGTCTTCTAACTTTTCTAGCGTATTGAAGTCTTTCATATTAAGCATGTTTGTTTGTTACACTAATGAGTTTCAATCATAAGAATGATCTTTTACTCAACTAGCTATTTCCCGCAAGTATACGACAGTAGTTGTAGTCGAGGTCAAACACAAGGAGTGTTGGTTAGCTAGGCACAAGAGTTATGATTTCCAATAATCTAGATCGTTGTACATAAGATGATTGGATTAGAACAACTAAATTACATATTTAAAACAAAATACTAAATTATCACTTAAGAAAGGTTAAGATTTAGATTTAGGAGGATCCTAAACTTGGGATTTCACATCACATCATAGCTTATATTAAAATACGAATTTAAACATGTTAATTAACTTACAAAGGAGGTTTGTACTCATCACTCACCTCCCGATGAAGTGATGACAATTCTAACTCCATACATCACTCTCATGTATGTATTTCATTTCGAATCACAAACCTTGCCCCTCAACTTAATCCCAACCACTCTCACGGTCAAGGACAAATTGCCAAAAGAGTAACTTCATACTCTCAAACACATCTTCTCAGATTATGAAAAAAAGCATAAAACATGTAAGTATGATGACCAATCACACAATTAAGCATTTTAGATCTGAAACAACTCTTGGAACATGCAGGCAACTAACATTTAGTACAAAATTCATATGTTCATACAAGATATGACATGGGAGTTACTCTCTAATGTCCAAGATTCGGATTCTACTCATCCATGGCTAGAGAAAGAAGGTGATAGCAGTAGAAAACATCAAAGGACATAGTAAAAGAGTAGAAAGAACTAGTACGTCTGTGAGTAGTAGAACGAAGAAGAACTCCAGCTAGAAGTCAAGTTGCATCCTTTCTTGCTATACTTTCTCCAGATTTCTTCACTACCAAGAAGATAGAAGAGGAAGAAGAAGATCATTACTGCAAATAGTGAAGAAGAAGGAAGAAGAAGAGGGTTATCTCTCAAGTAACCACCTCCTATCTCCCTTGGTCTCCTCCAACCCTCCTTTCTCTCCCTTGCTTGAGTCCCCCTCCAAAAGATCCCAAATAGTCTGTGATAACTTTCCCAAGACGGCTTGGGGTCATATATATAAGTGTGAGACAGTTAAATTCACGTTTGAATGAAATCTGCAGGTCACACGACGTGTCTTTGATAAGACACGGTGTGTCTTATGCAATAACTAAAGTTTGGATCGAGTTATGGGAGGTTACACGATGTGTCTTTAATAAGACACAATGTGTCTTTAATAACACATGGCGTGTCTTTAATAAAACATGGCATGTTGTTGCAAATCTGGAGTTCTGCATTTAATTTGTGGGCTGAGACACAGAGAGTCTTTAATAAGACATGTCGTGTCTTTTTAAGACATGGGGTGTCTTTATCAGTTTCAGCAACATTGATTTTCTAAATGTCTAGATGATTGGGGAGTGTCTTTATGGATGTTATAATGGTGTTTTCTCCCCATTTTTATGCCAAATTGTTGTACCTACAAACCAAACCATAGACCAAGTAAATACAACAATAAATATGGAAAATCTAGCATGTTTAAGAGTGATTATTGGGTGAAATTGATTTGGAAATACAACCAAAAGTGGTCCAAAATATGATATAAAATACAGACATCAAAACTCCAGCAAAGAGAATGACATATATAATGAATAATTTTGATATTTTTATATTATCTAATGAGACTATATACTTATGATTATCAAGAGTATATATAACAATTTGTATCTCTTCGATGCTAGTGCCTCATATCCAATAATCATGTTCATATACCACATCACATAGTATCCACATGCCCAACCATTATCTTGTAATAAATACTATAAATTTCAACATACAAAAAGTTAATAAATAATAGTAAGCATAGTTGGCATAAATGTGCATTGGATTTAGAAAAATACATCAACATTCTGCCAAACTATCACTTTCTTTTTCCTATCCACCTTTCCTCCATCTTTTCTTAATTCTTTTATAGCCCTATACATTATTGTAACACATTGAATTGTATTAGTAGATAGTCATGTATATATGCTAACAAATATAAATTAAAATTTACTCACGTGAATAATTCCTTTTTCAAATCGTGTCCTCCACTGTCTACTTTGTCACCCTTAGGATCTAGATAATACACAGCTAGCTCCGAGGGGATAATAACCAATAACACCCAATGGTTACTCCTAAGAGAAAAGAAGGAAAAAAATATAATTTAAAATAAAGAATGAAATGTAGTTCTTATATTTAAATTATAAGAAGTGTAACTAAACTTACCCAACATTGCATGAAGCTAACATCACACTCTTTTCTTTACTGAAATATTTAAATGTGGTAGAGAAGTATTGGGTAATAGATGCATGGTATTTGATTACATGATAATCAAGGGCAAAACTACAAATGCCACGTGGGGTAGTCAAAACTCTATACAGACCATATGTAAGTGGATGCAAAACATATATCATGTATGCATTAATATATAACAAAATAGATAAACATATATAAAGTGAGGTAATAGCTATCTAGGATCTCACCATATCCAAAGTTATATCACATATGCATTCAATCAAGCATAATCAAACAACTCCAAAACATCTTTCAGAAATATACTAATATCACATGATTGACCTACAACGTCCTCCTTAAGATGGACCATCATCGACGACCCTTTTTCATGTTCACCTATACATACTATCATACCCTTGAATTGAGGACCTAGTGAGTCGAATAGGTCTTTTGTAATCCAACCAAGTAATTGAGGAGGAGGTAGAGGTGGAGGACGAGTTGTAAGGGGCATCTTAGGAGGTATGTCCTGCACATATATAACCTTATATCTGTGGTGTCATGTATATAAAGATACAAACACAATGTAAATTTACCATTCATCAGTACAAACAACTCTAGATTCGAGCCATGTAACAGTGCCACCTTCTGCATCACCTATTGTCTCATTATTGGGGTGGTCATATGGCAGTGTAGTCTACTTCCAGGGGGTGTAGACAAGCCTCGACGTCACACAAATCACATCATCAGGCAATAGTACACCATGAATCATGTCACCTTCAAGGTGTGGGTAAGTATCCCCTAGTCCAACTACATATTCCTATAATTTAAGACGACATGGCCTCAACCCCTACAAATTTTCATATAGTGTTGTATATATTATACGAATCATTCTGAAAGACTAATATGTCATAAAAATACTTAAATTGTATTTCATGGGTTATCTAAGACATCAGTTTCATTTAAATAATACTGACGTTATAGTTAAAGCAGTACATGTGTCTTTTATAAATTGGCAGGACTTGACCAATGGTGACAGATTTACTTAAAAACTAACATTGTTTATGATATAGTGTCAGTTTTGGATTGGAACCGATGTTAGTAAAAGTGACATTAGACACTAGAAATGTACTAGTGAGTAGTCACCCTCAACTATAAATAGAATCTAAATGGGAGCTTCTCAAGTATATATTGTGAAGCTACTAGCTAGTCCTACATTATATATCTTGTGAGGTTCTTATTTTCTACCTCCCAATATCTTTGTACTTGAATTTTCTCTCTCTTAGCTAAGAGAGGATGAAGGTCACATGGCCTTTTGAAAAATTAAGGCAAACCTTGGCAAAAATCCTCTTTTGGTGAACAGGAGTTGGAGGGGAAGCGGGATGCAACATCGGAGGGCATCCTTTGGGATTAAACATTCCCTAGGGAAGATAGGATCAAGGGTATAAGACCATAAATAAGGGTGGATTCTTAGGTATTTGGCTCCCTTTTCTTGGAAATGAAAGCTAGTTAGTAATAATATGAAAAGAGGGGTTTCTTGGTGTAACTATTGTGATGTAAGGGTATCTAAATGTTCACAAATCCTAGATGTTGACCTCTCTATGTAATTGTCCTTTCAGAGAGAACCAGTCTAGACACTTACCTTCACTTTTATGTTTGTTTTAAAAAGCCCACTCCCTTGATTATTTTACTTATTAAACTTAACCTTAGACATAAATTAATGATATATATATATTGGTTCAAGTTTTCATATAGCTCAATACACCACTCATCTTATAACATGCAAGATTTTGGCTACTAAGTCTAGTTTTAGATAGAAATTATGATTTTCTCTAAATCGAGCCCATTTTACAACTTGTCCTTTCACTCCAAGTTCCATTCAATTATCTTGTAAAAATCTCATGTGTATCAATACTAGCTAGTCCCTAAGGTATATTTTTTGTTCTGGGTTAAGACTTAACTCTTATTTTGAATAATAATTGAAATATAGCCCCTCTACCCACCACTTTTTATCATTTTATGCAATCAAATTATATTTAAGCCTAAATGTATTGAACGGGCTTTCCATGGAAAAAAAACTCTCTATTCAAAACCAATAGATTTTTTATTTTACTATCATATAATTATTGTCAAACGAAATATGATGAAAATTTTCCTAGGCTAATCTAGATTTGTTAATTGGGAACTTGATTTCTTAGAAACTAGAATGTAAATCAGAGATACACTTTACGAGATATAAAAATATGAAGTTAATGAGGTTGGTGTTATATTATCATCAATATATGTGTTTAAATGAACCTAAGTTACATATTGATTGTTGTATTCTCTATGCGACCGAACCTCTACCGATGACTACACAAGAGCAAGATCTCTAGCTCCATCCTTTATCAATTGCATCGACACTGAATGCATGAGCATCATACTTATCCCTCTCCTCAACACTCACCTATTGAGATAGCTATAAATCCTAGTAGAGGAGCAGAAATGATTTCCATCTTATTAGCTTGGATGGCATAAAACATGACTAGATAAGTATTGAATCCTAATAGGCTATGATCACATCTCTTTACCTACAATCTTACACAACCTAAGAACTACCATCATGTAGCCTACCTAAACATTCACAACACTAAAACATAAGTATTGATCTATAGACAACCATAATTGTTGACCTACAACTCAGACTACTTTTTCCATTTTTGGTGATTTACAAATCCCTCACTCAGTCCTCTCTATTCCCCTATGCCTCCACATAAAACCCCTATGCCTCCACATAAAACCTAAACCCATTGGGAAACACCATGACTAATATCCTTCCTCAATGACTGATGAATATGTATATCTACCTCCCTCATTCCCTTTTGGATTGTAATGATCTCGTGGATTTACTATAGTTACCCAAATGCTTTTCAATCGTGAACAACAAGATTTATTCTGCAAACATCACAATTATACTGCATGTCACCCTACCCAACAACCTCCTCATCAATGCCCATATATCCTCTATAACCCCTTATTCAAGCCTAAGAAAGGGCATATGATGAAGAGCTAGTTTAATGTCTTTACTCATGTCAACTTCACTCAAGTTGAAATTACATGTCAACTATCCTCATGGGAATAAGACGAATGAGGTAGTTTCCACCTGCTTAAGCCACCAGCTAGAATCCTGGAACTATCTTCAATAGAGATCTAAGGAGAAGAAAGGAATTCACACCTAACATCCAAGGTTGAATTCCCACTTCCACTCACCACATGACCTTCTCCAAGATGATTATAATGCAACTAGGAGAGAATAAATTCCCCTAATCATCGACGGTGACAATCTCATATTATTTAGTTTGATATAACTTGATCCTTAATTAGTAACAACAATACAATCAATTCAGGCCAAGTTAAGGAGAACTTCATAACCGAATCCCAGTCAATCAATCAATCCACAATACATGGGTCACCTCTAGTGTTGATCCAAGGAGATTAGTATAAACCTTGTTAGAACAGGTCGGTGTTTGCCTCCCTATTTTATAGTTTATTATAAACCTCTTTAACTGAACAAAAGGAAACTATACAGAAACGAATAAAAATGATTTAGATTAGAAAGTCAAAGGTATAGATAGGCAGTCATGGTAGTTAATTAAATTCACAAACCTTACAACATTATTATGTATATATATAAGTATATATATGTATATATAAGTATATATATGTATATATATACATATGTATATATGTATGTGTGTACATGCATGTATTCTAGACATAACCTTGTAGTACTCTAGATCAATTAACATGTGTGTATTATGTACTAGAATATATGTATTCATGATAGCCTTTTATGTATATAAGTATGTAAGTCAGTATTTTCATCTAATGTATGACCTAATTAAAGAAGATTTTATATATATAAATTGAAAGTAGATTCGATACTAATCAAATTTATTGTATATAAAAGCAATTATTAACTATATTGTTGATTCAATTACCTTATGATGATTATACATGTATGCACATTTGCATATTTGTATTAGAATATACAATTTTAGAAATTAGTATTAAACCCTTTTAATAGAAAATTTAATTACAAGAATCAAATTCTAGATACATATGTATACATATTTGAGAAAATATAAAAGATATTTAGAAATAAAGTATGAATGTACAAGGTATCTCTTTTTATGGTTTGTCTACTTTAAATAAATGCTTATGAGAAATAGGATATATATAACAATGTTTATTGTATACCTCATATTTATATATATATATATATATATATATATATATATATATATATATATATATGTGTGTGTGTGTGTGTGTGTGTGTGTGTGTGTATATTGATATACTTATATACATATTTGATATTTTAGCTTGAATGTATGACTAGTATGTATTGAGGAATGTCAAATCGAAATCTTAGATATTCCTTATTGGTATAGTGATAAATAAACATTTTTTATTTCAGTGATTAAATATAATCATATTATATAGAGTATAGAATAATATTTTAGGATATAATCTAGAGAAAAATAAATAAAACAATTAAGTATAAAAAAATTATTATTTATAACCTAGTTGGAGATATATAATGATATTAGTGTGGAAAATATGAAATCATAATCGTATATGGAAAACTATATCCTGAATAAGTCAAAAAAAACCAAAATTTGATTCCAATCCAAATGTAATGATGTTTACTTTGTAGCTATCTCTTCATTAATCCTTGGAGCCACTTGAGTTGTTTGTGCAAAAGTTGGAGCCTTGAGATACTATATTATGTATTTCAAGTAGTGTTCTATTTTTTCCCTCTTGAATATCATTATTATAACCTTGCCATGTGGTGAACCCAATTTGTTTATTTAGACTTATCTTTACTTTTGAAGGTTACCACAACTGCTTTGAATTGTGACTGTTGTGGAATATAAAAATTGGCACTAAAATTGGTCTATTGGAGTTTCAACTCCCTTGGTTGTTGTATCCAATTATAGAGGTTTTTCTCACTTGTGTGGGAAAAGTGCCCACAACCTTGTTTATTGGACAAGAATTAATTTCCACCCAATTATACTAGCAACAGATAACAAGCACTAGGGTTGTTCTCTCCTAGTGTGTGAGAACACAAGGGACTTTCCCATAGAATAGGTATGATATGAAGGTTCCAAACTTAGAACTTTTGCAATTTCAAAATCTATGGAAGTTTTGATATTCTTAAACAGTAATAGAAATCTTGATGTAATTGATATCTTTTGAACAAAAATCGAATACTGAATGATCCTTCTTTGGTTATATATTGATCAATCTTGTGAATAATTATCTTTAAACCTAAAGCCTTTTCATCTTGATTCTTGTAATTTTTAACTTGATTAACGAAGTCCACTAAATAGTCCTTACCTAGTTTGTAAATGCATTGAATCTTATCTTTCTACATAATTATAAATATCTCAAAAATAAGGATTTAGTACCAGTAATTGCTGGCCTTTTTCTTATTTGGCCCATGTCATTGTTGAATTTATCCCTTTGGATAATACATGGATAGACAAACAATATAAGACTTTGAAGATATATACAAGAGATGTCCTTTGTTGGAGTAAGAGTAGATAGGTCACATGTATAATTTAAGTTCCAGTCCTTATGTATAGGCTTCTGTCAACTCTGATGCAAAACATGAATTTATAGATATTTACTTATATGTTATGATTGAAACAATGTTGGGAAAAATGATCCAAAAGATCAAGTTTTTACAACATGGTATCAGATCCATATATAACCAGCACTAATGCATGTCCCCTAGAAAAGTAGGCATGCTTAGTAAAAATAAAAGATTTACAAATTAGAATTAATGCATTAAGTTGATAGAAAACCATAGTAAAAGCATTAGAGGTATGAGTGGTAATGTATATTCCTAAAATAGAAATACATAGTATTAATACCCCTCTTATACTAGATTTTGGACTCCTCATATAGGCATGGATTAATTTAGAGTACGGTTGATGGATACGTGTTTGAGATGCATGTGAGGACTAGAATATTCATCAACCTAGGTATACATATGGGTAATGTATCTTAAATTTTCTCTTCAATTTTAGGAAGACATAAATAATTTCAAAAAATCATATATCTCTAAAATAATTTGTTTCATGTAAATATTGTCACACACAACAAATTCCAATCTGAGTATTGTAGACAACCTGTGAACATGATGAAGCTTAACAGAAATAACTTTATTAAAAAACTATCTAATGAATAAAATAATGGGAAATATACATCTCCATGTAAGTGGAATGAGTTGAGGTGTCCAAGGAAGGATGTTTAGTTAAGGTTCTGGAAAATTACTCCCAATCCTCTTAGGTGGTGGTGTTTCCTCACTTTACATGCTGATCTAGCAAAGAAATTTCAACTACTTGGAAAAATCATAAATCCTAGACAAAGCCAGCATCCCAAATACATATGTAAAAATAATAGAATGTTCACAGAAAGACATCATTAATATAGATAAAGTAAACAATAATACATTAAGGTATATTAGGAATACCCAATTTAATACAGAATGTCTTACAAAAAAAATGATGCTACTTATAGACTAAATGATAATCAAATATATATCCCTCATAATAACATTGATGAAAGATAAATAATATCACATTCTAAATAAGGTATGCTAGCTTTTGAGCAACATAATAGAAAAATAAATGTCACTAGTCTAATAATAGATTCATATAAATGCAAGTTAGAAATATTCTTTAAAATTTGAGATCCAAAAATGCATCCCCATCCATATTAAGATAATTAATGGTTAAACATGATAATTATCAAGACCTTCAGATTTTTGAACTACCAACCTTCAAAGTTATATAAAACTTTAGATAATTGATGTTAACTAAGCATTATATTGATATAAAACCCTACCTCACTTGAAAATGGAGAAATATAATATATGAAGTAAATCATAATTATTGAACCAGTAAAACATCACATAGAGATCTTGAGAACAATAATGAGTAAAATATGTAATGTTTTACGCTTGACCTTGATAATGTTAGCTTGACCATTAAGCTTGTGGTTCAGCTCAAGACTTTTGACACAAAAGATTTAAAATGTCCCATTAACGACTGATAATTATTTCAACTTTTGTATAAGAACAATATATTAAAGTCCTATGAATGAGTCATTTGTAAATGTTGCTTTCAATAATAGACAAATTTCCAAATTAGGATTTGAACCTAAACCAGTTCAATAACTAAATGGTAGTTGTAAAGGAGATATTTGGTCATCGCTAGTACAACTTGTACTAATGGAAGAAGAATTAGAAATGTTATGTTTGAGTGGAAGATGACATTTGAGTGAACAAGAAGAGTATGGTAGAAATTGTGTGGATCACTCTATAATAGGGAAAAGGTTGATAATAAGGAATTGATTTTGGGAATGAAATCCCTTTATGGCGTGGAAGTGTTGTAGCATACTGAATTTTAGATATTAATTTTCTCTATATCAGTCCACTTTTACAAATGGCCCTTCACTCCAAATTTCATTCAATTATCTTTTCCAAATATCATGTACATAGATCGTAGTTTTTCGCAAAGGTAGATTTCTTATTCTTAAATAAACTATTAGTCTTCATTTGAATAATAATTGCAATCTAGACCCTCAACTTACGATTGGGTTATCATTTGGTGCAATCAAATAAATTTGAGTTGAAATATATTTAGTGGGACTTACATGTATCAAAACCATATGTTTGATAACGTATAGATTTGGAATTGTAAAAAAACTATTATTTATAGTATCAAATATGTATTATTGAGTGAGTTATAATGGAAGAATTATTAGGATATGGTAGAGTCATAAAGTGGGAACTAGTATTTTCAATAATTAGTATAATAGGAAATACAATCATGGTAAATCTTTCATAGAAACCAGAGTTATAGTTTAGGAGATATACACATATGAAGTTATGTGGGTTGGGGTTTTATTATTATCAATATTTGCATTTAAAAGAACCTATATTACAGTTTGGTTGCATCTTTTCCATGTAATGGAACCAACACCGATGACTACAAAAGCGCAAGATATATCCCTTTTTTCTCTATCAATTGCATTGAAACTAATTGCACCAGCGTAGTTCCTTATCCCTCTCCCCAATTGTCACATGTTTAGATTTCCATAAGACCTAGTAGAAGAGAAGTCGTCATCATCATCTTAATTAAATTGGATGGTATAAAACTTGACCAGATAGATACTGAATCCTCCCTGCAAAGCTCTAATGCCCCCATCTCCTTCATTACCTAGCATCTTACACAGCCTGACACCACCATCCAGCAGCCTGCATAAACCTTTACAACCCTACAACATAAGGACTAATCAGTAGACAACCATGTCCATCAACCTACGACTTGGATGGTGCATCACTAATCTTCTTCCTCAATGCCAATTATAAATATATATACCCAACCTTCTCACTACTTGCTGGATCCTAACCATCCAATGGATTATCACCAGTTCTCCAAACACGTATTCAGAGCCAACAGTAGTATTTAGTCTGCAAACTTCATAATTATGCAACTTTTAACCCTGCTCACCAACTTCACCACTAATCCCCATGTCTCCTCTTTGACACCTTGTTCTAGCCTAAGAAATAATATGTGTTGAAGACCTAGTTGGTTGTCCTTGCTCACATCAATTTCACAAAATTTGAAATTGTTGGTCAACCATCACCCTAGGCGATAGGCTAATAAGGTTGTTGCAACATCCTCGAGCAACCAGCTAGAATCTAGCGACCATACTTGAAAGATATCCAAGGATAAGATAGGAATCCCATAATTGTCATCCAAGGTTGAGTCCCCATCACCACTCACCACACGACCTTCCAAAACATTATCCATAATGCAATTAGGAGAGAATAGCTCCCCTAAATATCTTGAGAATAAATCTTGAATATCAAAAAATATTTCTTAAGTTGTATTTTGATCAATCTTGTCAATCATTATTTGAAACTTGAAGCATGTATCTTGAGAATAAATCTTGAATATTGAACAATCTTTCTTACTTTGTATATTGTTCAATCTTGTGAATCATTATTTTGAAACTTGATGTTTGTTCATCTTGATTCTTATAATTTTTTCATATCTTTTTCCTCTTTGTTCCATTCCATGGTTGAATTTATCCCTTTGGGATATACATGGACATGTGATTGATGGAAAACTTAGAAGAGATGTGCAAAAGACGTCCTCTATTGGATGACGAGTAGATGAGGCTCATTTATATTTTAAATTGTAGTCCTTATGTATAGATCCATGAATTCTAATGAAAAGTATAAATCTAAACATATTTGTTATTATACTTTCACTTAATTCATGTTGGTACAAAAATGTCCAAAGGATCGAGTTTTTACATGTCACGCCAAAACTATATGTTTAAAATTCAAGTGTACACATCTTGTAATAATACCTATGATGCCTGAGTGTCGAACTCAAGGAAACATTCACTACATAATATTATTAAATGTATCATAATCACAAGGCCTAGAAAAAGTAGTTTAATGGTTGTTTTATAGCTAAGAGCAAAGAATTAAATCTAAATTAAATGATTGAGTGATCAGGAATAGATGGATTCCTTAAGATTGTGGTTTGAGTATGGCATGTACTGTAGTCAAACATCATTTCATAAATAGTTATTCACCATTAACCATATACTGAAGTCCTATAGCAATTATTACCCACTCCCACAGTATAATGCACTACCTAGATTAAAATAAACCCCACTTTAGTAGCAGTTTAGGAATTATCTAGGTAAAGTATTGATATCTCTAGGTTATTGTTTCACAGTTGCATGCCCTCTCCCAAGGCACAATATAGGCTATGTGTACCTATAATTTTTTCAACCCTGAACCCCTCTCCCTAAGCTATTAGTGTTCTATTATACTTATTGTTGTGATCAAGCATAAAAAATTCAGTAAAGATCATATATTCACTTTCAAAACAAAAAAATAGATTATTAACTCGTAAATTTTGAATACAAAGCAATGTTGTGCTACTCCCCGGTCCTAAAAACATGAGGTTTATCCATGCATGAATTTTATAATCATACAAAGAGAATAAGATGGAGAAACTAGGCTAAACATTAGAAGCTCAATGTAGAATCCTTAGAAAAGTCATCTCAAATCTGTAGTGTTTTGGCCACAAATATGCACTCCGGAAGTGCCCAAAGAATCTGGTCCATGGCTATCTCCTTTGACTCCTCCTCTACTAACTTAGTGTTGCAAAGTGATAGAATATGGTATGATCTTCTTATCTGAACTTGTGACAGAGTGAGTTTTTACATATATTTCTCTCTCTCTCTTATAATTTTCTTTATTCAAATTATGCCCTCAACCATCTCTCTCACTTAACTGATTAAATGGCTCATCAATTTCATATAGTACCATCCTTAGTGTCAAATGAAATCAAATTACATGAAATATGACATATAGTCAATTGGCAAAGCCAACATTCGAATATTAACTCCAATTTCACAACATAGCTAAATCATGACATCATTAAGCTACTCCTAAAATTTCAATTCAATTGGATTAACTGATTTGGAGATTTGGGCAATTGAATTTCATGTACATATTCCATTCATTGTGGACCTAGGACCTAAGTTTTGATTTTAATTGGCTAAAATAAGTGTCACGCTCCCCTTTTTGGCTATTTGGGTGCGGATCACTTAAAGTGGGCCCAATCCCTACCATTCAATCTATCGATCCCGGATGGCACGAGATCTGACGACTCTCAGGTCATCTCTAACCTTCCATGCGACCCAAACTCGACTCCATCATACAAACACTCCTTCAAATGACTCTCACGCCTGAATCTTGTCCCCTCTCCGTGAGTTATTTGGAGGAAGGCTTCTCCTCCCCAAAACAAACTCAACAACCCTCTACTCACCCCCCCCCCTTATCCTCAAATTAGGGAGAACAACCTCCTCTCTCTCCATGCCTCTCACTGGCGGCGACGCCCAACTTAGGGCTTCATTCCCCTGACCACCCCGTGCCTATATAAGATCTCCAAAATCTTCTCTGACCTCCCTTTTATCACCCCCACCCTCAATTCTGATGAAACACGCCCCTTCCTCCCTGGCCTCAAGCACCCTCACCACGCCTGACCTCGACCTCCTCCTCAATCCAGTGCTCTCCCCACTCAATCTAATGTAGCAGCACCATCGGGGGACTCCAACGAGTCGACCACCACCCTCGGTTGGATCCGCAAAGGTCCTGAACCTTGGGTCGACAAGTCGCTGCAACCGAGATCGAAAGGTTCATCGCTAGAAAGGGTGGGAGCACCTCGAGCTACAGAGAGCTATCGCCAAGCCTCACAAACCTCGTACCGAGCTTCGTGACCCCTAAATGCAACCCAAGGGCAGGTATATCTCTGAAATGCATTTTCTCTTTTCCCCACCTATTTTGATCCGAAAGTGGAGCTAAGACCTCCCCATGCGACAGTCTTGACCTCCTCACGACTGTTGTGACCCAACGGACTCAAATCGCTCCTCAACAATGACCAACCTTCCCTAGAACTCTAACCTCACCTCGCTTGCCTCCATGCTACCTCACTACAGCCATGGCACAGACAGAGGACAATCGAATAGATGGATTGCCCTCTCTACCCAAGCTCATCAATGGGTTCCATTGACATTCGTTGGGCTTTTTATTCTTTTTCTCACACTGACCCCCTACTCTGTCAAGCACCCGCTTGCGGGTCAGTGGGAGGATCCAGTTATTCAGAACCCTCACCTAATCCATGAAGCAGAGCTCACAATTCTTTTTTTATTTTCGTTTATTTCTTCAAGAAATTATCTGATTGGCCAAATCTTAGAAAATTTCTAGAAATTTCTAGGTATATCGAAATATATCAAACTTGTATATCATTTTCATCCAAAATATTTGATCTATCTAAATAAAATATAGTCAAGAGCTCTATGCCATCCCTTTTCAGAAAATATGGCCTACAATCTCTAATGACCTTTTAATTTATATATATATATATATAGTGGAATAATAGTCATCCTTGATTTAGATCTGCCTTGTGCACAACCTAAACCCTAATTGGGGTCCTGATCATCATGTTACTTGAAACCCTAATCTAAGAGGGATAGTTGATTCAATAGTTGTAAAAAACCCTAATTTCTAGTTTCCTCTCTTTATGTGTATACTTATTACAACTTTATGTCAAACCCTAACTATTAAATGACCCTTAATGACTTTGAACGACCCTAACACTTAGAATCCAACTATGAACTCTCGAATCATATGTATCCTAAAGAGATATCCCTAATGACTGAAACCCTAATAAAAAACCCTAATATGGAATGATGAGAACCCATGGTGACTTTAGGTTCTTGTTTACATTTTAGGGTGATCTACTCTCTTTCTCCTAATCTAGGACTTGTGGAAGTCAGATCTGAAATGAAAGGTACATGGATATAATTATATGACTAGATTTTGCTTGATGCTAAATATATGTACTTACTTGCATGTAATTGAAATACATTGATGGATGTAGATATATGAGTAATTGTCAATTCTGCCTTGAACATTAAAGAACATAAATGATGATAAATGAAATTTAGTAACTAGTGATGCTCATGAATCTCCCTATTAGAGATAGAAAACATTAATGTTGACTAGCACCTCCCTAGAGTACATAGTATATGGGTAGATCCCTAGAGTACAAGGTACACGGGGAAGGGCCCACCATATATGTGATTATGTGCTACGTCCACCATAGTAATGCATATTCATTTTAAATGTGATTAATAACTTGGGATTACCTAATTTTCTGCCTCTAAATAACGTTTTCTTTCTCTTTCTTCATTTCCAAGTATTTTTATATGCCAGCATAGTATAGCTTTTAATTCCACGTACCAACTTTGTTGATGTTTTTGTTTCTCATATTTTCTAGGTACAAGCAACATATGATGCACTGCAAAGTACCAGAAGCCAATAAATAATGATCATGGAGGATAGTAGATAGATCTCCACTTCATATCTTATTCTTTTAGTTAGATAGTTTTATTCTTCTAGATGATGTAATAGGATGTTATAAATCCTATGTAATTATCATATTTTTCTTTCTCATAGACTTATTCATTCTTCCTTCTCATATACTAGTGTGTAATGACTTTATTTATTCTCAATGAATGAAGTGTTGTGTGGCTATCTAATGGTGATGTGAACTTGATCTTGTCTTTTCTCTGATTTTAGTCAACTATCTTAATTTCTTATATTTTCCCTTCTGACATTTATAGATATGAGTGAATGCATATTTGTGGATGTCACTAAGGAAAGTATATAGAAATTGGGGTCATCACAGTTGGTATCAGAGACAAGGTTCACACATCATAGTCACATGACCTTCATTTACCCTATTATGAGTCTAGGGTAGTCCTTGAGTTAGGGATGTGAAGGATTGAGGTGACTAGGATAGCATCTGCCTAAGGTCTACCTAAAGTCTCTGAGCCACTTTGCTTGGCAATCACGCGGCTACCTATAAGGCAGTGTAAGTCTATCTAGTCGATATCCTAAATGTCCCCTACTTATTGGGCATACCTTAAATTAGGATCCTTCTCATCTATAGAAATTCCCTCACATCTTTTCTATAGGAATATTTCCCTCTTATATCTATTTTTGAAAAAAATTCCCCCTTACCTTTATGATATAAGGTTAGGAAAGAGTCTCTCTATTTTGAAAGTCTTAAGGACTGACTGTTAAGGATTTTAGGTTATCCTCCACAAATCATAACATTTAGAACATTAATAATCAATAAAAGAGAATAATGAAATATTATGTGATAAAAATAATGATAATGACGAGAATAATGGTTGAAGAAATAAAACTAATGTGTCCAAATTAATTTTAGGATGCCTCCTAAGACTCGCAACTCAAAGGCCTCAGAGGAATCATCCTCTAAAAGAGAAAAGAGCCTAAAATTTCTGAAGTACCTGATCCTGACTCTGTGGCCAAGGAAAGGTGGGAGGAACAGAAGAAAGTCCTTCTAAACTTTATGGAAGCCCTTGCCACAAAAGGAACCCCTGAACCTAGCTCCTCTAGGAAAAAGAAGGTGATGATGATAGACTTCATTAAGCTCAACCCTGATACCTTTTGGGGGGAAGGTCATCCTGAGGTCATGGACAAGGTTGAGGCCTGGATCCTATCTGTGGAGAATGGTTTTTGTACCCTAGAAGTACCCAATGAGAAGAGGGTCCAGTTTGCCACCCATCTGCTTAAGGGAGGGGCAAAAATTTGGTGGGATAACTATGGTGGGAATAGGGGAGAAGAAGTAGATGCCATGGGATTGGAAGCCTTCAAAATCCTCTTCACTGATCGTTTTATGCCCATAGCTGAGAGGAAGAGGGAGGAGAAGATGTACATGGAGCTTAAGCAGGGAAGCCTTTCAGTAGCTGACTACACCCGGAAGATTATGCACCTATCAGAACTGAAGATCGCCTCACCGAGCACCATGTTGACTTCCTTTCCGCCCACCTAAAAACCCTAGTCATAGCCTCCCATCCCAAAAGCATAGATGAAGCCCTACACATGGCCCTCAAGTAGGAGAGAGAGCAGGGCATGCAGAAACCTTCCAGCTTGGGGTACTTAGGGTTAACCACTACTGAGGAGGATAAGTCTAAGAAGTTCAACCCACGTCGTAACAACAGGGGATTGGGGAAAGGAGGAGGTTCAGGAAAAGGAGGACAAAAGCACAACTGAAATCAACAGAAGATAGCCCACCCAAAGTGCAACACTTGTGGGTGACACCATGGTGGGGTATGCCGCCATACCAAGCCGGTCTGCTATAACTGCAAGAAGGAGGGTCATTTTGTCACCAAGTGCCCCACTCCCTCCATCTTTGGCAATCCTGCAATAGGTGATCCACATCCTCAGGGACACACAATGGTAGGGTATTTGTAGTGAATGCAGAAGAGGCCAAGGAAAATCCCAACCAGCTTTGTGAAGATAACCTAAATACTTTTCATAATTTAATATCTTTTTCAAGTCTACAAATTATTCATAACTCAATTATCATGTATATGCACTGTATTATTAAATGTTCATCCTGTTAAGGCTTTATTCGAGTCTGGATCTACAAATACATTTATTTCTCAAACTCTAGCATCTATATTACATCTGCATATAAGGGACTTGGGATATATTCTGGATGTGTCTACTCCTAGTGGCATAATACTCACAACCCTATAGAAAACTGATGCCCTCTCTCTTAAATTCAAAAATCACGATATGCCCTTTGAATTCATTCTTTTAACTATGGAAGACTTTGATATTATACTTGGTATGGACTAGCTATACACATACCATGCTCACATTGATTGTAGAAATAAGATGGTACTCCTCTCTCAACCTCATTCTTGTCTTGTGAAAATCCCTAAGGCAAGCAGATTCTGTAATAATATTATAATCTCCTCTCTTAAAGCTAAAAAGCTCATTTCTCAAGGATATAAAGTCTTCCTCGCATTAGTCTCAGAGACCAGTCCTAGTAGCGGGCCTGTAGAAAGTCTGGAGGTGGTATGTGACTTCCCTAACGTATTTCCGGAGGAGCTTCCTAGGCTGCCTCCAAATAGAGACATTGAGTTCTCTGTAGATCTTCTTCCTGGAACCACTCCAATTTCTAGGGCACCATATAGGATGGCTCCTGCTGAGCATATGGAGTTGAAGAAACAATTGCAAGAACTTCTTAACAAAGGTTTCATTTGACCTAGTGTTTCCCCCTGGGGTGCTCCTGTTCTTTTTGTCAAAAAGAAAGACGGTTCTATGTGTATGTATATTGACTACCGCATGTTGAACCAAGCTACTATTAAAAACAAGTATCCTCTCCCTCATATTGATGACCTCTTTGATCAGCTTCGTACTGCTAATGTTTTCTCAAAGATTGATCTTTGTTCTGGCTACCATCAACTTAAAATCAAGGATTATGATATTTCTAAAACTTCTTTTCGAACTCATTATGGGCATTATGAATTTCTAGTGATGCCATTCGGGTTGACCAACGCACCAGGTGTATTTATGAATCTAATGAACAAAGTTTTCCAACCTTACCTTGATGAGTTCTTGGTCATCTTTATTGATGATATCTTGATCTATTCTGATTCTATGGAAAAATACCGGGAACACTTGTGAGCAGTCCTTGATATTCATCGAACCCAGAAATTCTATGGTAAGCTTTCTAAATATGATATCTTGATTGATAAAGTCATGTTTCTTGGACATGTCATTTCTGGGGGTAACATATCTGTTGATCCTGCTAAAGTCTCTGTTGTACTAGATTGGAAACCTCCTCGCAATCCTTCGAAAATCCAGAGTTTCTTAGGTCTAGACGGACATTATCATCGCTTTATTCCAAACTTTTCTAAAGTGGCACTCCCTCTGACTAAGTTTACTCAGAAGGATGAGCACTTCATCTGGTCAGCTTCTTATGAGTCCAGATTCCAAAAATTAAAGCAAAAGTTGACGTGAGCTCATGTTCTTGTTCTACCATCTGGCAATGAAGGGTTTGTGATAGTCACTGATGCTTCAAGAAGTGGGTTAGGATGTTTCCTATAACAAAATGAAAAAGTGGTGGCCTTTGCATCTAGACAGCTAAAACCCAATGAATTGAATTATCCCACACATGATTTGGAATTAGCTGCCATCATTCATGCTCTCCAAATCCGGAGACACTACTTGTATGGGGCAACGTTTGACATCTTCACCGACCAAAAAAGCCTGAAGTACATCCTGACTCAGAAGGACTTGAATCTGCATCAACGATGATGGATTGAATACCTAAAGGACTGTGATTTCACTATTTCCTATCATCCGGGTAAGGCAAATGTAGTCGTTGATGCCCTTAGTAGGAAAAGGGCAGTGTGTGCATCTCTATCTATTCCTGAATTGAGGAATATGGAGGATCTAGTGGACTGGAAACTGCAATTTCTATCTGATCATGTGCATGTTAATAACATCTCCATCACGTCCAACTTGCATTTCGAACTGCTTGAGGCACAGAAGACTAGTCTCGATCTTGCAGAGCTCTCCTCTCTCCTGTCGAAGCCTCAAACACATCTCTCTGTGGGTCTTGATGGTGGTCTTCGATACAAGAACCGTATGTGGGTTCCTAAGTAGTTAGCTGTAAAGACAACGATTCTTAGTGAGGCACATGGGTCAAAGTACACAGTTCATCCTAGCACGACGAATATGTACAAAGACCTACAATGTCAATTTTGGTGGAGGGGCATGAAGCGTAATATTGCCAATTTTGTGTCCAGTTGTCTAACATGCCAAAGAATTAAGGTCGAGCATCAGAGACCAGGTGATGTACTACAACCCCTTGAGATTCCAAAATGGAAATGGGAACACATCACCATGGACTTTGTGGTGGGATTACCCAGGACCAGGAAGGGATACGACACTGCATGGGTCATAGTGGATTGTCTCATCAAGTCAGCTCATTTTCTCCTTATGAAGACTACTGCAAAAAATTCTGAGTTGGCCGACCTCTACATATGGGAGATAGTACGTATACATGGAGTTCCAGCGTCTATTGTCTTGGATAGGGACCCAAAGTTCACCTCAAAGCTGTGGAAGCAGGTTCAAGAGGAATTGGGCACCAAACTGAACTTTAGTACATCTTACCATCCGCAGACAGACAGGCAGTCAGAGCATACAGTGCAGATTCTGGAGGATCTTCTATGAGCTTGTGTTCTCGATTGGGAAGGCTTGTGGGACCATTACCTGCCTTTAGCTAAGTTCACATATAATAATAGCTATTAGGTGAGTATTGGGATGCCTCCCTATGAAGCTTTATATGGGTGCCCCTAAAGGTCACCACTACACTGGGACGACGTTGGAGAACATACCCTGATGAAATCAGCGGAGATGTAGTTGTATACTGATAAAGCTGCACTGATCAGGCAGAGGATGAAGTGAGCACAAGATAGGCAGAAGTCTTATGCAGATGCTCACAGGCAGGAACGTTAGTTCAAGGAAGGTGATCGTGTCTTTCTAAAGATCTGACCTATTCGAGCTTTGGCCAAGAACAAAGGAAAGCTCAGTCCTCGTTATGTTGGACCATTTGAGGTTCGGGAAAGGGTAGGTGAATGTGCCTATTGTCTCACTTTGCCACCTCAATATAGTGTCATGCATAATCTAAAACCTTATGTTAAAGACCACAGTCACATTCTGAATCATGAGCCTCTCGAGTTGAAGGACGATTTGTCAGATGCTAAGTCCCCAGTCAGAATTCTTGACTTTAAGTCAAAGAAGCTTTGCAATAATCGACGTATAGAAATGGTGAAAGTTATATGGAGCCACCATGATGAGACTGTAGCCACCTGGGAGCTAAAGATCGAGGTCGAGAAGAAATATCCACATCTCTTTCAGGCTGCTTGAATTTTAGGGACAAAATTCTTAAAAAGGAGGGGAGAATGTGACAGAGTGAGTTTTTACATATATTTCTCTCTCTCTTATAATTTTCTTTATTCCAATCATGCCCTTAACCATCTCTCTCACTCAATTGATTAAATGGCTCATCAATTTCATATAGTACCATCCTTAGTGTCATATGAAGTCGAATAACATGAAATACGACATATAGTCAATTGACATAGCCAACATTCAAACTCCAATTTCACACCATAGCTACATCAGGACATCATTAAGCTACTCCTAAAATTTCAATTCAATTGGATTAACCGATTTGGAGATTTGGGCAATTGAATTTTATGTACATATTCCATTCATTGTGGACCTAGGACCTAAGTTTTGATTTTAATTGGCTAAATAAGTGTCACGCGGCGCTTTTTGGCTATTTGGGCATGGATCACTTAAAGGGGGCCCAATCCCTGCCGTTTGATTTGTCGATCGTGGATGGCGTAAGATCCGACGACTCTCAGGTCATCTCTAACCTTCTGCACGACCCAGACTTGACTCCAACAGACAGAATCTCCTCCAAATAACTCTTACGCCCGAATCTTGTCCCCTCTCCATGAGATATTTGGAGGAAGGCTTCTCCTCCCCAAACCGAACTCAATGACCTTCTACTCACCCCCTCATCCTCGGATTAGGGAGAACGACCTCCTCTCTCTCTCCACGCCTCTCACTGGAAGTGGCACCCAACTTAGGGCTTCATTCCCTCAACCACCCCGTGCCTATATAATATCTCAAAAAGCTTCTTCAACCTCCCTTTTATCATCCCCCACCATCAATTCTGACAAAACATGCCCCTTCCTCCCCGATCTCAAGCACCTCGACCTCCTCCTCACTCCAATGAATCTCCCCACTCAATCGAATGTAGCAACACCATCGCGGGACTCCAACAAGTCGACCACCACCCTTGGTTGGATCCGCGAAGGTCTTGAACCTTGGCTCGACAAGCTTCCACAACTGAGCTTGAAAGCTTCATCGCTGGCAAGGGTGGGAGCATGTCGAGTTGTAGGGAGCTATCGCCAAGCCTCACGAACCTTGCACCAAGCTTCGTGACCCCTCAATCCAACTCGAGGGCAGGTATATCTCCAAATGCATTTTCTCTTTTCCCCACCTGTTTTGATCAAAAAATGGAGCTCAGACCTCCTCATGCAACAGTCTTGACCTCCTCGTGACCGTTGTGCCCCCGGGGACTAAAACCTCTCCTTAGCAATGACCAACCTTCCCTAGAACTCTGACCTCACCTCACTTGCCTCCCTGCTACCTCACTACATCCATGGTGTGAGCAGAGGACAATCGAATAGATGGATTGCCCTCTCTGCTCATGCTCGTCAATGGGCTCCATTGACATTCGTTGGGCCTTTTGGTTTTTTTTTTGCACTGACCCCCTCCTCTGTCAAGCACCCGCTCGCGGGTCAGTAGAAGGATCTGGTTATTTGGATTCCTCACCTAATCCATGAAGCAGAGCTCGCAATCCTTTTTTTTATTTTCATTTATTTCTTCAAGAAATTATCTGATTGGCCAGATCTTAGAAAATTCCTAGAAATTTCTAGGAATATCAAAATATATCGAACCTATATATCATTTTCATAAAAATATGTGATCTATCTAAATAAAATATAGTCAAGACCTAGATCTGATCCCTTTTCAGCAAATATGGCCTACAAGCTATAAAGACCTTTTAATATATATATATATATATATATATATATATATATATATATATATATATATATATATATATATATATATATATATATATAGTGTAGTAATAGTCATCCTTGATTTAAATCTTCCTTGTGGACAACCTAAACCCTATGGGGTCTTAACCATCATGTTACTCAAAACCCTAATCTAAGAGGGATAGTTGATTCAATAGTTGTAAAAAAACCCTAATTTCAAGTTTCCTCTCTCCATGTGTATACTTATTACAACTTTATGTCAAACCCTAACTATTAAATGACCCTAAATGACTTTGAACGACCCTGACCCTTAGAATCCAACTCTAAACTCTTGAATAATATGTATCCTAAAGAGATATCCCTAATGATCGAAACCCTAATAAGAAACCCTAATATGGAATGATGAGAACCCATGGTGACTTTAGGTTCTTGTTTACATTTCAGGGTGATCTACTCTCTTTCTCCTAATCTAGGACTTGTGGAAGTCAGATCTGAAATTAAAGGTACGTGGATATAATTATATGACTAGATTTTGCTGGATGCTAAATATATGTACTTTCTTGCAAGTAATTGAAATACATTGATGGATGTAGATATATGAGTAACTGTCAATTCCGCCTTTAACATTAAAGAACATAAATGATGATAAATGAAATGTAGTTACTAGTGGTGCTCATTAATCTCCCTATTAGAGAGGGAAAGCATTAATGTTGACTAGCACCTCCCTATAGTACACAATATATGGGGAGATCCCTAGAGTACAAGGTACATGGGGAAGGGCCCACCATATATGTGATTATCTACTACGTCCACCATAGTAATGCATATTCATTTTAAATGTGATTAATAACTTGGGATTACCTGATTTTCTGCCTCTAAATAACATTTTATTTCTCTTTATTCATTTCCAAGTATTTTTATATGCTCCCATAGTATAGCTTTTAATTCCACGTACCAACTTTGTTGATGTTTTTGTTTCTCGTATTTTCTAGGTACAAGCGACATATGATGCACTTCAAAGTACCGGAAGCCAATAAATAATGAGAATGGAGGATAGTAGATAGATCTCCACTTCATATCTTATTCTTTAAGTTAGATAGTTTTATTCTTCTAGATGATGTAATAGGATGTTATAAATCCTATGTAATAATCATATCTTTCTTTCTCAAAGACTTATTCATTCTTCCTTCTCAATTACTAGTATGTAATGACTTTATTTATTCTCAATGAATGAAGTGTTGTGTGGCTATCTAATGATGATGTGAACTTGATCATGGCTTTTCTCTGATTTTAGTCGACTATCGTAATTTCTTATATTTTCCCTTCTGACATTTATAGATATGAGTGCACGCATATTTGTGGATGTCACTAAGGAAAGTATATAGAAATTGGGGTCGTCACAGAACTCCCCTGGGGTTATAAGTGGGGCTTTTTCCATCATTATGTCACAATCATTGGATCTGAAGTAATTTTCAATATGCACTAATCGCATAATGTCCATACCACCAATAGGGTGTCGGTGGCATCGAGTTTCCGGATGACATTGAACCTTTGAAATGTGTCAGTACAACAGATAGATGAGTCAATAGCACTGAGTTGCTATCTATGAGTTCTGATTTGATTTGAGTGTTGAAGTTGGCACAATCAGTTGGCATGTCAGTGGAACTGAGACAATTAAGCTCGATTATTGATGCTCTATGGATTGTGAGTCGGTATCACTGACAACAAGGTTCGGTAGCATCGACTCCTTTTTGGTAGCACTGAGATTTTTGAATTTCCCTATTGAACTTCATGTCTTGTCAGTATCACTCACAAACATGTTAGTATAACCAAGCTATTATACAACTACTTCGTTTACCTAAAACAAGGGGAAAATAACATATGTCCAAATTATAAAAGGTATTTTAGGATGATTCAATAGAAATAATCAATAATTGATGCAGTAGTGATTCACATGTGAATAATGAGAAACATTATGTAATGTATCTCCAAGTGAACAAAGTGTAATAAATGCATGGAAAATTAGCCTGTGAAAAGCTACTAATAATTAGTGCATAAAATTCCCCTAAGCTTGAATTTTGCTCGCCCTAGCGCAACATTACCTCTGGATCTGTTTGAAATAGTCCAAAAGAGGACAAATCCTATGAACTTCGTTTGTTAATTACTTCCACCTAGCCGTTCTCAACCGGCCCTTACCAACCAATGAACAAATAACTACTCTACAATGATCAAATATGTTCATTAAATATGTCCACCCTTATATCAATGAAACACTATTGATAGAGAACAACTAACATCATAGTTAGTAGGGAATATGCTTGATGAACCGTGTGATTCCCTATCTACATTGCTCTGATCTACCAATACAACTACGTTGGAACCAATTCCTTGTATAGAAACAAATCAAGGAAATAATCATATATTAAGCCAACCATACAGAACAATGGGTGGAAATGAAATAGGTGGAAATGAACAAGAATCACCAGTACAATCCAAATTATTTATGCATAAACAAAATATTCTAAACCTATATAATGAATGACATGAAAAATGCATGACTCATAATGCCAAAAATTATGGTGGAATGTTGATTGCACAGAGTGTTTCATCCTAGTGATGAGTGTGGGTGAAAGGATGCATCGATATAAAATATTTTCACCTTCTCCATGAAGAAAATTCATATTGAGTTCCAAGAATCCTCTTCTCCCCTTTTATTTGATTTCCCATTTTTTCTCTACACTCTTATTTTAGCATGATTTATAATGTTTGGCCTTTCTTCATCATTTCTTACTTTTGATATTTCTTTAATTTTCATTGGGAGGGATATGGATGTAGATCTTTTCACTCTTTATTTGTGGAGAAAGCTACATGTACACATGTTCCAAACAAAAAGCAACTTTATGGACAAGAAGAATGCAATCTACATGAGATTTTTTATGCAACTACAATTTCTCTTACTTGATACAATGATGTGCATATCTTTATAATATATTTTTCAAATTCACTCACAAAAAAACCATCTACCATGTCATCTACTATTATATGCAATTAAGTCTGTTGAAAATAATTTGGATTACTTGATCATCTTGTGGTGGTGAATGAAATATCATGAAAGGTGGGTGGGCTCACATATTTAAGAACCAATGCCTTTCTTTATTATGATATTATCCCTTTCCTATCAACTTGTGTATAGGGTGACCTTATAATTTCTTTCTAAAAATTCCATCTAAGATCCCATTATTTGTTTGGTTAATTTGGGCTCAAACTTCATCATCATACACAAGTCTTTGATAAATTGATATTTTCATTGACACCAACTATCCTCAAGTTGACTAGTCCAAACACATCCTCCATTTAGTCTTGTCTTATGGGATTAACAGAGGCATTCTCTCCCCCTCTCTCACGCCTGTGGCGGAGGCCGAATGCCCGAGAGGGTGGAAAATCAAGGCGGAAATGGGGTCTTATACTTTGACAATAAGATTAGAAAGATGTGATCTTTTTTAGATTTAATGCAAGAGAACATAACACGTTCTTTTTAATGAGATATGCAATCATGATCATCTAAGATCCATGATTACACTAGATACATTGTGGATCCTATTACTTGGAAATCAGAAAGATAAAACAAGATAGAAAGCAAAGTATTCCATCACCCCTAAGTATGAACTTGGCTATGCCCTCATAGTCAAAACTCAAACTAAGAGGTAGAATGGGGGTCCCATGTGCTCAATATGGTGGTGGTGGTGGCTGAAATGTTCTCAACAGATCTACAGATCTAGAGGGTAGAAAGTGCCGGCAAACGTCAGTGGGTTCAGGTGACACCTGGTCCCACTGCCCAAGGCTCTAATAGAGTTTCCATAATGATGATTAGCTCCATAGACCACCATTGGTCTTAACTACATGCTTTTTCCCCACCCATGCACAAGCAGGGATCAACTTCTTGACTGCTCACCCATCCTAGTACTACTCCAAGCCAAGCATGCTTAACTATGGAGTTATTAATGATGGGCTCCTTGAAAAGGAGTTGCACCTTGGTGATATAGGTAGTCGAATCATTCCTTTTAATATGATTCTATCTAAGACATCAAAACCTGGGATTTTACAATCTCCCCCACTTAGACTCTTCATGTCCTTGTCAACTCTCAAAGACACTGCCTCATAATCTCTCCCTATTTTAATGTAGACCCAGAATGGCATAGCTACATGCAGGTCCCATCTACGGGTACTAGCACAGGGGTGGCTCCATCAAGTAGGATATCCCTCTCCAACATTTTGGACTGCATAGATCAAGACTAACATGCCATGCCCATGTGAGCCCCACCTACTGGGGGGTTTATGGCTCTGATACCATTTGTAACATATGGGCTCACTTCCCAAAGCTCGAATAGAGTTTTAGGAATGATAATTGACCCCACAAACCACCAATGGCCTTAACTAGATGATTTGTCCTCACTCATGCACCAGTCAGGATTCACTTCCCTAGTAGTCGCCCATCCTAGTACCACTCCAAGTTCAACATGCTTAACTATGGAGTTCTTAGTGATGGGCTACATGAAAAGGAGGTGAACCTTGGTGATATCGGTAGTCCAATCATTCCTTTTAATATCATTCTATCTGAGGACTCAAATACTGGGACATTATAGTTGGTTGGCATATTTTGTGGTTTTGTTTAACTCACAGAGTTTCTTTGAGTCTAATAGTGGTCATAGAGAATCTTTTGATGATACTCGATGTGTTGTATGTGTATGTGTATGTTCTCCTAGTTAACCAGGAGAAGGTGCTCATTGGCGTAGATCGCTTACTGTTGCTGAACAAACTAAACATGGACACCTTGAATCTAGGTCAAGGTGGCTGACTATTGATGTTGAACCTATCGAATGGATTGTAGCATCCTATACATGCCCTCCATGGAGAACGAGTCTCCATATAGTAGAGATGGAGGAGTTGGATGTTGCATAGAGGTACCAAATAAGATGCATACATTGCCTATGTGTATAGGGAATATAAGCATCCTCTCTTCTTCCACATATGATTCTTATTCTTCCTCCTCAGCATCAACATCCTCCCCGTCTGGTCTCACCTATAGGCCATCAAAGGTACCACACTCCTCTTTGGTGGAAGATGGGGTTAGGAAGTGCCCTTCCCTTCATCTTCCCATTCATAGTGCAGTAGGCGTATACCCTACCCTCATACTTGGTGACAAGGTGCTCACTTGAAGTTCTTGAAATCAAACAAAGAATATGTCATGAGTGCATTGTCTTTGGAGAGGTCAAGGTGAGGGTGTATGGAAAGTGGTGTAAGTAGTCCCCTAAAGTGAATTGGAGGTTACCTCTAGACTTTCCTCTTCACCCTCATCATGTGTTGAAGGAAGAACAACTCAATATTGATCGTCTCCTTCCCCAAGATCAAAAAAGCCCACATAACAAATAGATCCACCTTTTGGACCTTCCCTTGTCCCTAGGTGGACACAATGATGGTGTTTGAAAGGTATTAGTGTAGATTCTGGGAGAAGGATGCTTGATGTACATGATAGAGGATTAGTTCTAGTTGAAGCCAAATCCTTGAGGAAGGGTTGCCATCTGTCTCAATGCCATTTTGTAGTCAAAATCCCATCGTGTGAAGTGTGACCCACCCATTTTCCTGCCTTATATAGATTTGAACTCTTCCAGGGTGAGGTAGTGATCGGTGTTGTAGAGTCAGAACTTGTCCCAACCTTGCTCCAAACCTTCCCCATGCTCAGGGATGCAGAAAATAACCATAGTTGTGAGGAACTCACATACTATCTCCTAGTAAGTGGACCAATCACCAAAGAATGGGTGATAAACCACCATATCTTGCTCGATGCAGACTCGACAAAAATTGTTGGTGAAGACAATATCATTGAGGAATGTGCAATCACCATACCATGTTGGTATAGTCTCCCTCTTCATCATGGTGGAATATTTCTTCTTCTAAACTTCATTCAGGAAGGCCATCTTAGATGGTTCCAACACCATCTGATTGAACACATCTACATATGAAGCTTGTCTACTAGTTGCCTTTTTTGTAGAGATAGAAGAGAGATGAATAAAAAGAGTTTGGTGTAGACTTGATGGTGTCGGTAAGCTTGTGAAGTCTCCACTAGTTTCCAGACACCTTCTAAATGAGAGGGGATGATTTGAGTGTGATTTAAAATCACCCATAGTCTCCCTTCATGTAGTTGAAATATGTCCTAGTAAAAGTGTGTCAATGCCACTGACTCTTTGTGTCAGCTGAACCAACTTTTGTCGCTATCTATGGGTGTCAATGTCATACTTCGATACTGACGATCATGGGTTGTTGACATACCGACCCTCATATCCTTTTGTGTTGATGGTACCAACAAATGTTGGTGGTACTAACTCAATGAAACACACACTTTGTAAGATCCTCAAATTTTGCAATTTTATCAACAATATTATATACAATTTCATAAATAGAACAATGAGCCAAAATTATGACATTGGGATGATCAATCTAAGCCCTAGACTTAGAGTAAATCTCCAAGTTACTTAAATAATGAAGAACTGAGCATATATTGATAAGAGGTTTTATTTGATGAGAAATGATTTGATTTCCTAATACAGATTATATTAAGGTTTATTGACCCTTTTGGAAGGTCAAGTTATGGGCCTTGGTCCCTAGAACACAAATCAAGCCCATTTCGGTAAATTAGGGTTTACATATAGTTCCTCAAGAGAATAATGATGAATTTGACACTTTGTGATCATGATAAACATCCATAATATTTTTAGTTGATGGATAATAGGAATATTAGATAATGGAATAATTCACATATAATCCTAATATAATTATCATCCATAATAACTCTATAAGTAGCTATTTATCTTTTCTTAGAAGCCAAGTTTAAGTAACTAACATGATAATTAAGGTTTTGATTTTGTCTTAGCGGAAGATAATTGGAATAATAGCATTATTTTAATTTTTGGGATAAAACAGAGCAGTGGTGTGGCCTACATAAATATAACAACAAAAAGGAATCTTAACTAAAATAAAATAAAATAAGAAAATAAGAAAAAGGAATAGAGTCCCTCAAGACTCAGACTCTAAGGTCCTGGCTAGATCTATGAGAGTGGAGACTGTCATCTCCACCAGTAAGATAGACTCTCAATAAAATACATGGGTCCATACCTAGACAGTCATCTCCCTTGCCTCACTAACCCTCCTCATAATTAGATAATGATACCAACAATATCTGGAGAAGAACCTGAACTCAACCAGCCATATTGTTAGCATTATCATGTAGAGTTTAAGAAATCCCCACATTGGGATAAGGTGGTTGTTGCATGCAATGTACTTTTCCCTGACAATGTGAGCCCACATCATATATAAGGGTGTGTATACCACCGGGGGAGATTTAAGGAAGTTTACCATAGTAGATTTTCCCTCTCCCTCCTCTCCTCATACACTCCTGAATCCAAATTGTTGTGACAAGGTCCAACCCAAATGAGCACCGTCTAGGAGTCCCTGAACCACCACTGGCCACAGAATAATTTTCACAAGGATCAAGAGAGTGACACAAAGCACTTCCCAACTTTAGATCAGCAACTCATATAGTAATTTCTCCTCCACCTTTCCTCCTTAAATACCAATTGTAGCCATATATTTCATTGACCTCAACATTGGTCTCCTTGCTTCTCTCATCTCGACTCGAGAATCTCCCCAAGTTCATGGGACTTGGCCAAACATGGTTCAAGTTCCACTTGGCCCCATCATGCCCCTTTGGTGAGAGTTAACTTGGAAGTTGAGCTCAGCCATGGTTGAAGCACTACCTTGGGCCATGAAAGGGAGAAGACAATCCATGTGGAAATAGGACCAATATACCCTAGTATGTTTGTTGATATCCAACTGCATACAAGGGGGACTAGGGTAATTTTCCCTTACTCCAAGCCTCGCCTATGTGGAGGATTTTGTTGTTATGGCATAAGCTCATTGGTTGGACCGTCCCCGCGTAGCTAATTAGATAAGGTCTAATTTGCTGATTTGGCATAATCTCATTGGTCAATGGTAATTTATATTGAAATAATTCTAGTAATTAAATGGTTGATCTGATGGTAGTGAAACTATATATCAAATTTCTTAGAAAAACAAGTAGAATCTGAATAAAATATATTTGAGTTGCCATTCTGAACATAGATCCAAAAGTATAGGAAATATGAAAATCTGATGTAATTAACACATGTAAACCATAGATCCAATGGATAATATGTTTTATACCTTGAATATGGTTATTTTGTGATCATACTATGATATTTATGAAATAGAATGATGTTATAAGATTACAATCAAATTTAATTAATAATAATGATCTTTTATGCTTTCTACATCATGAATAAAACAATTAAGATTTAATGATATAAAAAAATGATAACTGGATTTGTAAACTCATTATTCAATTCAATGGGCTCGTAGTATGATAATAAGCCTATGCTAATGATTGCAGATCAAGTAAGGATTAATCATGGTTTGTAATCCTTGGAAACATCATGTGATGGAATTATGACCTGTGAGCCTTATTCCTAACCAACGCCCAATATACTACTAAACTACAGGCTAAGACCTTGGTTAGGTCTCATTGGTATGCTATCAATGTATTGGTGACATTTAGGGTTGCATGCAAATACATATCATGTTGATTGATTTGATGTACCTTGATTGCTTTCATGGTTGGATTGCATAAAGTATTTGGAGATACTATTGTATAATTATATAATAAGGTATGTGGTTACACTTATGAATACTCATATTATTCTGAAGTTCTTCGAGGTTTCTTATGCATTGAATGAATGGTAACTGTTGGATGTTCATTTAAATCATGTTCAAATATAGTTACAATATGACTACCACATAAAGCATAGATTGGTAATCTAAACTCAAGGTTATACCTACCAAGGGGTAGTTCACCTAAAGTCTAATGATGGATAGAGAAAGGTGATTACACCAAAGGTGGTGTGACAAACATGGGTTCAATTATTTTAATGAAAATACCAATTTATATGTGCATCTAGTTGATGGTTGAGAATGTATGTTGTTATCATATATGCACTCCATGTATATAGTATAGAAATATATTAATGTATCTTATTTGTCAGCATTTTAGGTTAACCTGCATCTATAAATTGAAGACATGTAGAATCAAAAATCTTGAAGATGTTAAAGATAAGTCAAGGAGGATTAGTTTATTAGTATCTTTAGAGAAACTTAAGTAACACATTTGAGATGTATAATTCAAATATTTGTATTCTTTTATGTTCAAATTAATTATATTTAGCATTCTTTGTTATTTTTTAAATATGATCCTAGAAATTCAGAGTAATGATCCTCGACATTAAGGTCTCTCTTGACCGGGAGACACTCAAAGTTGAGGTCGCTACAAGCTTGGATTGGTATTGGAGATCGTTGGATGATAAATATGATGTACTTTGTTGACGGTGCCACTGTTTCTGGGCTTCTTATTCTGGTGCCACCGACAAAGTGTTGGTGGTATCAATCTATTATTGGCATCTAATTTAGTGCCACCAAGATGTATCTCGATGGTACGATGTCAAATGTGTTGCATCTTTAGGGTCCACATATGAAAATTTTGGTGCAACTAACTTTTTTAGTAGGTGGTATCAAGTTGTGTTGATCCTTGACTTTATGGATCTGAGTGATTCGATACCACCGAGGAGCCTCTCGGTGTATCAAAAAGAGTTGTTCAATAACTCTACTATATTTTCTTGGAACTTTTTGGTGCTACCGACTCTACTTTTAGTGGTACCAACCTTCTGCAGGCTTTGACCTTCAAGGATTTGGTGCCCTGGTCTGCCTGTTAGTGGTATTGAAAATTTCCAAAATCCCTATTGAAAATTGTAAGCTGATTGGTGCCACCAACTTTGTGGTTGGTGGTGCCAACATTTACTTTGTCGACATACCACACAAAAGCATCAAGGTGCCTTTTTTATATCAAAATAATAGTAAAAATCTAGCAAGGCAAATACAATATGTAACTAATGAAAAGTCCTAACAATAGATTAATGATAGAAATGAAAAAGAATGGGTTGCCTCCCATAAGTGCCCTTGTTTAATATGTTAGTCTTGGTAATCAAGCTCTCTCAACTACGCAATGAACTTCAAATCCTCCTCCTCATGGACCACATCTCCTCGATAATATTGTTTGAGGCATTCTACATTTGTCAAGAAGGTTTCGGTGCCATCATTCGATTTAGCTACACCATGATGGAATGCTTTGACTACCACATAGGGTCCACTCCACCAAGAGACCAACTTCCCATGTTGTAATTTCATCCTTTAATTGAACAATAAAAGATGACCCAAAAGAAAGACCATGTGAAGAATGTGGTGGTCATGGATCTTCTTAGTTATATCTTTGTAGATTGTAGAATTTTCATAAGCATCTACCCTAATATCATCTAATTTGTTTAATTCTATTTCGTGCTTCTTCCCAGCACTAGATAGATCAAAGTTCAGTTTCTTGAAGGCCCACTTGGATCCATGTTCCAGATCCATGAGAAAGTGAAGTGTCCACCCATAAACTATCCTATTAGGGGGCGTTCCTGTGGGCATCTTAAAATCCATTCTATAGGCCCATGGAATATCATTCGATTGCATACTCTAGTTTGTCCTATTAGTTGAAATGGTCTTTTCTATAATCATATTGATTTCCATATTTGACACCTCAACCTAACCTTGAGTCTGGAGATGGTATGGGTTGCCTACTCTATGCTTCACTCCATATTTGTCAATAATGCTCCAAATTTCATAATAGTGAAGTGAGATACCTAATCAATTATGATTGCTATGGGTAACTTAAACCTGTAGAAAATATAGTCGTTCATAAAATAGCATACAACTTGTGCATCATTGGTGTGGGTTGGAATTCATTACACTCATTTTGACACACAAACAAGTGCCAACAAAGATGCAAAAATAAGAATTGGATGACATAAAGGGTCTTGAAAAATTGATCCCCATAGATCAAAGACTTTTACTTCTTCAAATGTATTAATAGGCATTTCATGTCTTCTAGATATGTTTCCTGACTATTGACATACTATCACACCTCTGCACCAAGTCATAAGCATCTTTAAATAATGATGGTCAATATGCCATCCCAACACTACTTAAGCAAGAAAGGGTAATCCCAAGCATAGAACCACAAGGAATGCAAGAACCTTTACTTCTCTTGGTATCCAAAATATTCTAATATTTCTCCAACTGCCAAATAATTCACTATGTGATAAAAATAGGAATCTTTGTCTTTCATAGGAAAAGTGTGTTCATCTGGGAAATCCTCGACAATTGGTATCCCCACCCCCAACTCTTTCACCTTGTATAACCGATACAAATGATCTATTGCTATATTCTTAGTTGTAATATTCTCCTTAATTTCTATGTCAAATTTATGTAGTAGCAAAATCCATCAAATCAACCTCAGATTAGCATTCTTGTCCTGCAAAAGGTACTTAATAGCCTCATGGTCAGTCAACACCATCACCTTTTCCCTTATTACATACTACCTAAATTTGTCAAAGGAAAAAACAACCGCTAAAAGTTCCTTTTCAGGGGTGGAATAATTAAGTTGGGCATCGTTAAGAGTTCATGACGTCTTGTTCTAAAAATTCCAAATGCGGCTTGGAAATCTTTAAAAAGTCATTTATAAAGCGTCAAGAAGATCTAGTATGTCATAAAAAAACTCCTAACTCCTTTCATTGGAGATGGTGGAGTTAACTTTATGATTACTTATATTTTGATAGGATGGACTTCCATTCCTTTGTTGTACACCTTGTGTCTCAACACATTTCCCTCACTCACCATAATATGTCATTTCTTCCAGTTCAAAACTAGATGAGTGTCCTCACTTATTAGTAATACTTTGTCAAGACTGGAAAGGCAGTCCTTAAATGACTCTCCATAGATCAAAAAACCATTCATAAAAATCTAAAGACATTTTTCTACCATATACATAACAATAGCAAGCATGCATATTTAAAACATCGATGGAGCATTATGAAGACTGAAAGGCATACAACAGTAGGAAAAGTACCATAGGGGGAAGTGAAGGTAGACTTCTCTTAATCCTATGGTTCAATAGAAATAAGATTGTAATTGGAGTAACCATCTAAGAAAAAAAATGTGAGTGGTCGGCGAGCCTCTCAAGAATTTGATCCATGAATTGGAGTGAAAAGTGAACTTTCAATGTGGAGGCATTTGAACGGTGATAATCAATAGACACTCACCACCTAACTACTAGCATAGTCAAGACTAACTCATCCACACAAATTGTTGTGATTGTGATTCCTCCCTTCTAAGGAAATACTCGAGATTGGTTAACCCACTTAAAATCTAAAATTGCATAAATTATACATGTTAATGGATGCTTTACTACCTATTTCTTCACCACCTCCATCACGATAGGATTTAGATGTCATTGGGGTTGTTCTACACATTTTGATACTTCTTCAATCATGATCTTGTGTAGACATAGACTAGGGTAAATCTGCTTTATGTCATAAATGAACCACCAAAATGTAGACCGGTGGTTCTTCAAAATAATGGCAGCTACTCCTCCTCCTTTAAACTAAGTGATGCAAAAAATATCACTAGGAGTTTTTTGTCCAATGCCAAGAATGTGTACTTCAAGTGCATTGGTAGTGGCTTCAGTTCCATCTTCGGACGACATTGCAAGAATGGGACTAATGGTGGCGGTGATAGTCATGTATCTTCATAGTGTCTTGAATAGAAGAAAGACAATGTCTTTAGAAACAAGACACATTCCTCCAATAAATGGTAGTGTGTGCAATCATCCACTATGTTTATGAGAAAAGATTCTAAAGGTATCTGAGGGTATGCCTGCATTAAGGAAAAAGAGACCGCATTTGCAACTATCATCGGGTAAACTTCCTCCTCTGTCACATCTTAGTATAGTACAATCTCTGTCAAAGATATTTGCTTTGTATGTTCTGTAATATCAATAGAAAGATTTCCCTTGTCCACCTTTATAATGACATGCGACAATGTTTGAAATGGTTTTCGCAAGAGTAGGGACACGTCACTACCCAAATGTCTCATCATGTGACATTGCATCTTCTCCTTGGATGATGGTTGACACTCAGGATATTTATCTCAAGTCGATCATCTTGAATACCCAATGTTAATATTCCTCATCCCATCTCCAATATGGCTACTCTTGTTGCTTGAAAGGCTCTATCTAGGAATAGTTAGTTTCCATAATCATTATGCATCTCAATGACTACAATTTTTTTTGGAAATATGAATTTGTCCACCTTTACCAAAACATCTTCACAGATGCCCATCAACCTCACTACTGAATGATGTGCTAGATGGATCATCATGTTGCTCTTCTTTGATTCTATAAGTCCTACTTTATGGAATGTATTCAATGGCATGAGATTGATGCTTGCCTTGGAATCACATAGTGTGTCTCCAAACTTGACCTTGCCAATATAGCATGGTATGTCAAAACACCCTGGATCTTGTCTCTTTGGTGGAAGGTTTCTCTGTATCAAAGCACTGCCTTATTCCCTTAAAACCACTGCATCAGAGCATGATGTCCTCCTCTTTTGTGGAAATGTATTTCAAGACTTTGACATAAGAACGAATCTTCTCAATAGAGTCAAGAAGTGATAGGTTGATATGAAGCTTCTTGAATATGTCCAGAAAATTCTTGAACTATTGATCAACCTTTTTAGCATTCAAACTATTATGAAATGGTACCAGAGTCAAAATTTTACGTTGATGGAGTGTGATGTAGGACCCTTTTTGGCCTCTTACTACCAAGTTAATTCCTATTTGAGGTTCCCCTAGAGGTGTGATGTCTTGTGGAATCTCTAGAGGTGTATTATTTCACATTGCCCTAGTGTCAGCTGGTGTGGTGCTCTTATCTGGAGTCCCTTTTTGCTCCTTCCTCAACACTTTGCCACTACAAAGAAGTACTAACTTAACATATTTTTTATTTGGGGGGGGGGGGTATTTGTATTTCTTGGAAATCCTTGTTGATTAGGATTTTTCATTGATGCCACTTCTGCTACCAATTGAGATTTTCAATGTTGTGGATATGAGCCTCTTGATTAAGTTGATCCCTTTTTGTCAAGTCTAGTAAGGCCTTGTTCTGACTCACTAGTCTTCCCAGCATGTCTTCAATCCTTTTTATCTTACTAGGACCCTTATCCTATTGATATTGCTATGAAATGTTGGATTGTTTCTATTTGGCATGATGAACTTGTGACGGGCCCTACTGAAAATTATTAGGATCTTTCCATGAGAATTTGGGATCCCTCCTCCATGAATATTCATTGTGCCCCTGAAGTTTTACTTCTATATGAACATGAACTCATCCTCTTCACCTCCATATGATGTTTTAGATTTGTGCTCCAACTTCCTTGTGAGCCTCTCCATATGATCCTTAAGTTATGTGATCGATCTCGATCAATAGCACTCTTGGTTTTTTTTTGTGCTTCTCTCTCATCTCCCAATGACTGGTTCATGGTTAGGTTCTTCAGTATCTCATGGCACCTTATAGCCTTGTTGTTTAGAAAGAATCTTATCCATACACTATCAAGAGAAGTCCTCTCCCCTTTGTGTAAACCATAGTAGAATGTCTTCACCTGTCAATATATATCAATCACATGATGAGGGGCCTTCCTAAGCATATCCTAAGATCTCTCTCATGCCTTTGAATATGACTTTGCATGGTTCTTAAAGTTATGGATTTCCCCCCACCAGTTCATTTACCTTCTGTGGAAGAAAATATCACTTAGAGAACACATCTACCATCTCGTCCCAGGTTTTTATAGACTCTGGAAATTGACTGACGAACCAAACTTGGGCTTTATCTGACAAAAAGTATGAGAACAATTTCAAGCAATAACCAAGCCTAGAACCCTACCCAGCTTCAGCATTTCATAGCTTTCCACAAAGTTGTTTCCATGCTCCATTGGGTCCTCCATATCATGGTCATGGATTAATTGAAGTTTTATTAATGACACCGGTTTGGGATCTATCTTGTATCTACCCACATTAACTGCTTGACGTTTGATTTGTCCAAATTGAGATATGGCTTAAGATACATTTATCTTCTCCCAACTATCCATTTATCATGCCCTTCCTCAACATGTTCTTTACCATTTGGGTACATGTATATTGATTGTGACTTCTTTATCTGTGATGATGGAGTTTGGATGAAATTCTCAGTTGAAGCCCAAACTCTCATGCCTTACAAAAAAATATAAAATGACAATGTGAGATTCTCCATAATTCATGGTTGGAGTGTGAACCAAGTACTAGTATCTAAAAATATGAAATGACAATGTGAGATACTAAGTACTAATCAATTGACAAATGAAAAATATTCAATTATGCTCTTGATCAAATAAAATGTTAAAATTGAATAGAAGAAAAGGAAATGACCTAGAGTGTCTAATCACAACACTCGTAGTGTTGGTGTTGTTGTTTCCCCAGAAACGGTGCCAAAAACATGACACACCAAAACTATGCATGTAAAATGCAAGTGTACACGTCGTGCAATAAGACCTGAGTGTCAAACTCAGGGAAACATTCACCAGATACTACTGCTAACTATAACCTAATTAGCTTGGCCTAGAAAAATTGGTTGAATGGAAGTTGTATAACTAAGAAAATGAATTAAATCTATATAAATAATTGTGATCGGGAATTGATGGATTCCTCGGGACACCACAACATGCATTATAGTCAAACTTCATTTCATTAATAATTATTCGCCCTTAACCCTAGACTAGATTCATGTATCTAGTATTACCCACTCACGTAGTTTAATACACTACCTAGACTAAAAAAAAACCCACTTCAATAGCAGTTTAGGAATTAGCTAGGTTCATTATTTATATCTTTTGGTGATTCTTTCACACTCGTAAGGCCTCTCCTGAAGTATGTTATAGCTTGTATGTACCCATGATTTTTTCAACTTCTAACCCCTTTCCTGGGACAATTAGCACTCTATTATATTGATTATGGTGTTCAAGCATAAACAATTCAATAAGAGATCAAACATTCAAATCTAGAACGAATTAAATAGATTACTGATTCATAAAATTTGAATATAAAGCAATACCAGGCTACTCCAGGGTCCTAAGGAATGTGGGGGTTAGCCGCACATGATTTCTATCAACATACAAAAAGAGGAAGAGGGAGAAACTAGGATAAACATTATAAAATCAATGTAAAAAACCTAGAGAAGATGTCTTGGCAATCCTCTCTGGTACACACCTTGATCTATAGTGTTCTAGCTACAAATTTTCCCTCTAAAAGGGTCTATAGCATCTGGTATGTGGTTATCTCCTTTGTATGCTCCTATCCTTACTTCATGCTCTACTGCAAAGCAATAGAACCCAACATGATATTTTTGACGAAACTCCCCTTAGGTCATAAGTGGGGCTTTTGTCGTCATTAGGTCGTAGTTGTTGGATCTAAAGTGGTTTTCAATCTGCACTAATCAATTAATCTCAATACCACTGACAGGGGGTTAGTAGCACCCTTTTTTGGCTAAGTTAAAACCCTCAAAATGTGTTAATACTACCGATTGATTTTTTGATACTATATCGACAGATGTGTCGATAGAACCTAGTTGCTTTTTGTGTGTTTTGATGTGATTAGAGTGCTGAAGTTGGCATCATTGACTAGCATGTCAGTGGAACTAGAGAAATTAAAATTGATTATTGATTCTCTATGGATGGTGAGTCGATAACACTAACTCCAAGCTTAAATAGCATTGAATCCTTGCTCGGTAGAAACGACAGAAATCTTGGCAGCATCGAGATTGCTTAATTTCCCTATTGAACTTTGTGTCCTTTTGGTACCATCGAGAAACATGTTGATAGCATGGTCTATCATATAAGTTCTTGATTTACCTGAAACAAGGGAAAAATAACATAAGTCCAAATTATAAATGGTAATATAGCATGATTCAGTGGAAATACTCAATAATTGATGTAGTAGTGATTCACACGCTAATAATGAAAAACAATGCCTAACATATCTCAAAATGAACAGATATTCAATAAATGCATGGAAAATTAGCTTGTGAAAAGTGATTAAAAACCAGTGCATTATTACAACATGGTATTAGAGCTACAAATAGTCAGATTTAATGCACATCTCATAAAGAAGTAGGCTTAGTTTAAAAATATAGTAGATAAAAAACTTAGAATTAAGGCATATATTTGATAATAAAAAAAACCTATTAGAAATCAATAGACTTAAGTGGCAGTGTATGTAGCTCAACTAGAAATATATAAAATTTATTACCTCATGAACTAGATCGTGGACTCCTCATCTAGGGATGAATTTATTTAGAGTATGTCTGATGGATATGTGTTTGAGATGTATGAGGACCAGTATATTCATTACCCTATGTATACGCATAACTAATTTCGAATAGAGGGATATAGAATAAATAAGTAGCATAGTCCCTAATATATTTCGAATTCATGTAAATATTTCTACATATGATAAAATAGCATTTGAATATTGAAGACAAATTGTGAAAATCATGAGTCCAAGGCAAAAATAATTTTATGAAAAACTACCTATTGATTAAAATAATGGGAAATAACCATCACCATTTTTCATAGAACAAGTTGAGGTGTCTAAGGATGGATGCTTATTTAAGGTTCATGCATAATTACACCTAGTCCAATTCAATGGTGGTGGGTTCTCCTCAGTTTAGATACTAACATGGTGATGGATATTTATACTACTTGGGGAAATCATAAATAATGAACAAAGTCACCAACCCAAATAAATATATATATATGAATCCTTATGTTGTATATATAAGTCTGGTACCTAGATTTGGATATGTTTCTATTCATAATTATTTATAATACATAAAATAATTTGAGTTCTTAATATACCATCCATGAAATCCATGAATATTCCATGAACTTTATATTCTACTATTTTTCCTTATTCACAACTTCATACAAAGTATGATACACTATGTTAATCTATGAAGAATCACAAAATCCACATTCAATTTTAAGACATTGACTTAGTTTGGATATGGTTCCTTATCATTTATTTGAGCCTTGGTCGACCTTATCTGAGTCTTAATCAACCTTATGATCTTCGTAGGAATAGTTATCAGAGCTTTAATTGCCCATACATGATACTTATACGACCTTATTTGTACCTTAATTTGCTTTATGCTAGCCTTAACTGGGGTAATGAGCTCTATGTGTAAGGACCCTGACATGGGTTTGGTATAACCCTAAATGTTTTTCCTAAGTTAGATGATTATAACATTATCTTAATCTTTTCAAAAGTAATTAAGACTTAAGGAGAGCTCAAGTTTCAAGTTTGGTCCTATTTGAATGTTGTTTGAGCAATGTTTGCTTGTTTTGGACCAAAGTGCAAATTATACAAGATAAGGGGATTATCTAGGAATATGTCACATTATGGGTGTTCCCTTAGTGTTTTGGCATCATAATAGAAAGCATGATTCTAAGGGGAGCCTTGTGAAAAGCCTAAATTCCAAGTTGATGTTTGTGTTGTATGTGTTAGTTTTGGTGCAACTTGCAATTTTCCCAATATACGGGGTTGATGTGAAATTTATCACCTCTAGAGTGTTCCTACTCTCTCTTAGTATCATCTATAGGAGAGAGAGAGAAAGGGGCACCTTGTTTGAGTCTTAGTTAAGTGATAACACTCTTGGTGATGTTAGAACCATAGAAAGTTGGGTATCTTGAACCCTAGATGAGGTTGTGTCGAGTTGTGAAGGGCGTATCAGGGTGCCTACCAGTTTATAAATCATAGAGGATGTCCCCTATCAGTTTGGAAACTTTTAGAAGCATTCATGATGGGATAAGCACCTAAAATAGGTAAAGCCTATCAGTTTAAGACTTCCTTGCAAAAGAGATATCAGTTTGTACACAAAGTGATGACGAGTTGTGATATCTTGTCAAGGAAGCTACCCAATGGCTGATACCTTACCCTTGGATTATCCAAAAGAGTTTTGCATGTCAAGATAAATGAGGTTACATGGTGTCAACATGCATTGACATGTGTCACCCATGTACATATGGTGATGACACCTTACACATAATCTCTTTCATGAGCCTCAACTATATATACCCCTATTTTCACCTCCTAATAAACATTTGGACTCCTTTACCATATCTTGCTTAAGTGGACGACCCTAGAAGATCAAGGAGGAAGAGTTAGGGGTTTATATAGTTGAGGCTCAAAGGCACTAACTTGCCATGATCAAGAGATGTCTAGTGAAGATGGAATATTAAATTATGATGCCTTAGTCGAGTGCAAAGGCCAATATGGACAACCTTAAACCTTAATCAATACACTCACAATCTGACCCTCTAGCTCAATATATCATGTGAAGATAGGGGCAATATACTCTTTGAAGCCTTGGCTGATACACCAAGTATTGGTGAGACCAATAGGTGAGAAACTCAAGGTGTTGAATAAATGTTCTATAATGACCTGCACTTTTGAGTGCCTAAAAGACCTTAAAGTCATAGATCGTCACTCATAAATTCCAAGATCATATTCATGAAATAATACAAAATAGTAAACAATTTCCATTAATGAGCAAATATTTACATGTTTACATAAAAAGCTCCTCTAAGGAGTTACATAACTTTTAAACAGAATTAACTTTTACAAGGGTGAAGATAAACCAATAAGACTAAACCTTCATGTTTAAACTATAGTGTCTTCGACATCTCTATCTATACCCTCATGTCCACAAATCAAGTATATCGGATACCTAAAACGCCGACAAACAAATATGCGGTCAGTATATTGCTATACTGGTACGTGGGTTCAACCAATAATCACAAGTATATAAGCAAACATCTTTATCTTGCTTATAAGAACATAAACTCATTTTCATATTCTAACCCATATCTGTTCAACTACCTCAGGTGTAATCACTGTCCCTCTGGGGCTCGTGTGCATTACCCTTAAGATCAGTCTACAATAGGGTTTAGAATATTGTAATTCACTTTACATGATACTCATAGGAACTTTATAATTTGCAAGAAGTAAATAAACAAGCAAGCAGTTTATCTTTCATTCAATCTCATTGAGAAACCTCGGAAAACTCAGAAGTCGATACATATATTCATAAGCGTAACCACATACCTTATGCCATCACAGAAACCATGCAAAACATCATATGTACTTTAAGAGTGCATCCACCATCCAAGCAACAAAGCATGTAATCAACAATATCCGAAACACACATACTACATATGTGTCACTGTGTATTCGCATTACATTACTCAGATCTAGATGCGCTCCTAAACTAGGGTTTAGGATTATCACGTGTTCGGACTAGGGATTAGGATTACAAATCCTAATTCCATCATATCATGGTTTCTAAGATTACAAATTCAGTTATGCATATTTGGTGAAACCGTAATCGTCAAATTAAGCATATTAAACTACTCGTGACACCTAACTCGTATTATTAACATTATCATTATAGCAAGATGTCCACATTGGTTTCAAAACCATAAATTAGCATGAATAAGATTATTAATTTTGGAACATCAATTATCCATCATTATCAAAGATCCCTTCATTATACATGTCTAGATCAGGTATTAACACAACATAACCAAATCTACTCAAATATGCACTATGTTAAGAAAGTCTAGATCTTCTTTTCAATTAATCCTATAACAACACATATTGCATATACTTTTGGAACATAAAGCTTAATCAGAGTCTGATTATATTTTATTTGGATTCCTTTCATTCTCCTGATCAATTTTCATATATTGTATGTCTCCATTTAAGTTACCAATTATTTTCTATGATTATTCCAAATTATCATGAATTAACAAAGAAAATAACAATTATACCTTGCATTCTGGGCAACGTGGCACCCTCCTATTAGTACATTCTTAAAAGGACGCAGCGCCACTCTGGGCCAGTTCAAGTCGCATCCAACTGGTTCACTTGCTAATGGTTGGACCGCGGTTCAGGATTTAATAGGAGCCCATGCTCGGCCGGTTCAAAATTGGGTTTGCACATGCCTGCGGAATGCCGACCTGCCCCTCCCGTCATCGTCACGAGTCCCGACGATAGTTGGTGGGCGTCGCAGGCTACCCATCGCTCCTATTGGGGAGACCTTGGCAAGACTCCAGCTTCTCGCTCGTTCTGCAAGCTCCAGTCGCCCCGCCGTAGCCATGAACATCTCCACGGACGTGGTGTCGCCGGTCTTGAGAGACAGACCGCCTCCTGGAGCACACTCCACCTTTGCTCGTGTTTACCTTGCCCAATGGTTTCCCTTTCAATTACTGCCGAGTGTCGTAGCCTGGGCACATCCATGACTTCCAGCCGTGATCCTATTGTAAGCCTCTAGGGCGTTCACGGGGCAGTGCGCTCTCTTTCCGCACTGGAGTATGACACAAAGAGAAGGAGAAGAAGGAAATGTTGCTGCCTTAGGTCTTGGCTAGGCCCTAAAATGCCGCCTGGGCTTTCTGATTGCCGCCCCCACGCTTCACCATCCAACTCCCACTACTCCCTCACCTCCTCCGCCCACTATCGCCACAGACGTGAGGGCTTCTCCTCGTGCAAGGTGTGACCATTGTAGACATGCACATGCTATAGTGACGACAACACCCCCGCATCTCTGTGCTACGTGCATCCGGTCTCACAACTCTACGTGACGCCGTGCTACACGAGCACCAGTTGCAATGCGGCATCGTGGCCCATGTTGTTGGCTATGCTCCACTCCAGCTCCGTCTACTGCCGTGGCCAGTTCGTCATCGGTGATTTGCCCTGTCATCCTCTCTGTGTCTTAGCGCATTGGGAAGGAGGGGATCGGGAGCAAAGGCTATAGCTAGGTAGGACTATCTATGGACAATAGAGGCGGGAGTCCTTCCCCTAGAACTCAGCGTAATCGGGTCCCTTTATATATATAAGTAGGGTTACAGATTGTAATCCTTGTAGAAGGAAACCTCTTTTATGGAAAGTACACGTCCCTCTTACTTTCCTTTGTTCCAAACGTTTCCTTTGCGTACAAGTAAAAGTGAAGAAGGCAAGGCACACCATGAATCTCCTTCCAATTATCCTCTCATTATCTTATATTCAGATTATCCGCAAATATCTTGGATATTTAACATAATCACGAATCTCCTCAATATCCAAAACCCAACCCAAAGTCCCATATGTAAAGTCTAATTATCTGATTTGGCTGAAAAGTGACTCTAAGGCCCATGAACCACGTCGTGGGCCTCCCAAAGGCTCCATGACCTTAGTCACATTCTTAATTACCAAATTAAGACTTTGATAATCATTGCTTCTTATATTATCCTCATATAAACACATATGCTCAAAAGCACATTATTAACTTAAAATGAACGTTTATTATGATCTAGAGTTTGGATTCAACAACCAAGACCCTTCAAAACTATTCATTGTTATAGGTTCCCTAATTTCACTTTGGCTTGAAATCTAAGAATTTCAAGGATGTAACATGTTCACCCATTACAACTCAAACCCAAGAGGCCGATATTCCATAATGAACTATGTGGCCAATACATAAAGGGGTAGCTAGGCTGATACATTAGTTGATGATGTGGTTGATACCCTAAGTTGATGATGAGGCGGATACACTAGTTGATGGAGTGGTCGATACCCTAAGTTGATGATGAGCCTGATACCCTAGTTGATGGTGAGGTTGATACCCTAAGTTGTTGATGTGGCCGATATACAAAATGATAGTATGTCCAACACACAAGAATATCTTATGGTCAATATATCTCAAGCACCATACAAACAATACTACTCTAAGCATCTCTAAAATGATACCATTTGACATGCCTTGGCTGATACAAGTAATGGTACTTTGTCCGACACAAGGTGTAACATGTAGACTGATACACCTAGGTCAACACACCTTGATGAGTGTAGGATGATACACCTTGAATATATTCAATGGATACACTATAAAGCAATGAAATAGATATACTTTGAAAAGTGTAGGCCAGTATACCATAAAGAGGGTCAAGTCAATACAAGAAGTTAAAGTTGAATCTAATATCCTAGTAAGGATGAAAGAGAAACTTGTACTACTCATATGAGAAAGGTAATATTTATGTTAATAATCTATTAATGATAAATGATAAGAGTAATCAAGTATGATTGAATGTGTATGGCAATAAAATAACCTCCTAGTTGTGAGGAGTTATAAATTAGGGTTCATTTGTTGAATAAAACCCTATAGACCCTAATCGGTTATAATAGAAGTCCTAACCCTAATTATGAGAGGGTTGTAACTTGATTGAGTAATTATCTATGATACAATTGAATGTAAATATAATAACATAAGCTCCTAGAAATGAGGAGTTATGATCTAGGGATGATGATTGAATGTAACCTTGGAAACCCAAACCATAATCACAAGAGGGAATGTAACTTGAAATGGCATGATGATAATAATTAGTTGATACAATAATGAAATCTTAACCATGGATGCCTTATGGATATAGCAAAATGAGGGATATATAGGTTATAATCTATTATAGCTTGATTATGCTTACATGAGACCTATGGAATAATAGTTTCACAGAAAGAACGTATATAGGTCTGATGACCTGGAAAAAACATAATTGCCTAGAAGGTAATGTGGTACTGAATGGTTAGTTTAAGGGATTGATATCCCATGATGACAATGATAGGGTAACACAGAGGTGTTCTTACTGTTAAAGAATCTTAGACAATATCATATACCTTTCATTTTATTATACTTGTAACTAGATTAAAGGATTTTTCACTTATGGCATGGTGCTGATATTTAAATTGATATCTCTTTTATCATGAGACCCTAACCATGCAAATGCTTTGAGATAGCAAGCATAGTCAACTATGGGCTATGGTGATGTGACATTATATAGATTTAATGGGCCTTGTGAGTCATGTGAAATACTTGAACAACATGTATGATGTTTATATGGGCCTTATGATCTATAGTTGGTTGTTTCCTAATGAGAGGTCACATTGTTCAATAATGAACTAAGAAGATTGAAACCTCGTAGCATGTGATAATCAAGTATATGGGTATGATGACCTAGAGATGATTGTTTCCTGGTAAAGAGGTGACACTGTTTGAAGATGAACTAAGGGTTTGATACCCAAAACATGTGATCATGATGATGAAAATATTAAAGGGATGAAATTCCCAATATTATGTCCAAGGGATTGAGATCCCAGGAAGGGTATAACAAGACATATTTCAATTGATACCAGATTTCTTGAAACATGTGTTAGGCTTTTCTTAGTAGTAATTATCAATAGCTCATGCTTGTAACTTAATTGATGTTTAAAGATGCAGTAATGCAGTTAACCTATCAAGTTAATTGAAAATGTAGTTGCCCTAGCCATAGATCCATTCGGTGTCAGAACTTGTTGAATGGTGAAACGAGTTTAACTCGGAGTGCATATTGTTGAATATACATGGTACAAATTGTATCATGAATCCAAAGGATTGGCTATGGGCCATACCCTAAAAAGAGTGTGGTCCAGGACATAGCTCCAATACAAAAGAAGAGTATGGTTGCAGGCCATGACTCAATATATATAAGAAGGATCGACTGAAGGTCATACCTTGCACAGAGAACATGTTATAACCTCAATTTCCCAAGTATGTAAAGAAAAATGTAATTCTCTTTTAAAGAATAAATGAAATCCATTTCTTTGATTTGTGATGGATTTCATGTGAAATGGCCCTGATTGATTGATAATGGGCCTTGTTGGCCATTGAGCCCAATTAAAAAGAAAAGAGAAATAAAAAGGAAAAGGATTTGATTAAATAAAAAGAGAATAAGTGAAATAGAAATAGATAAGAGAATAAAGGCAAGTAAATATTATCCAATATGAGATTACGTGCCTTTAGGTTGTCTTGAGGTCCAAGGGACCCAAAATAACAAAATAATAGCAAAGGGAAAAGAAATACCAATTAATTTTGGATTAATTAAAGGATAACTTAGGAGGGAAGGAAACATTCTCATCCATTATAATTTGTTTCCCAAATTTCTTGCATAGCTAGATAATGTAAAGACAAACGTTCCCTTAAAATTTGAGACAAAAAGGAATTATGGTTTGGGAGATATCAATTTCTCAAGTTATCTCCAAAATAAGGCATTAATTTGGCCATAGGAAAATATGTTTCCCTTTTGGATGATCGTGTGATTTGAGGACCTTTGGATCTCAATATAACACTGATCGCTCATCATATAAGTCCCACATGGACTAGGACTTTGCAGGTTACAGGAGGAACCTTCCATCTCGGATTTCTTGCAATCCAGTGGATGTGCAAAGTTTTCGTTGCTTTCTTTGAACTCGGGAGAGGAAACCGCAGGGAATCATCCCTGGTTTGACGAGGGTTGGCCACCTATTGGGAAAGTTCCCAAATCTAGTGAGCCTGCTTCCCACCCTATATATAGGGGATGGTTATGGAGGGTATCGGAACTCCTATTTTCTAGCCCAAATGCTGCGGCGGAGCACGACCATGGTCCCAGTACCCTCAATTTCTCCAACCACTCTGACCTGGACCCTGGACGCTTCAACGAACCTCGTCGGAGTCCGGTGAGTAGGGAACGAACTTCATGTGTTCTTGGCAAGAAATTAAACCTCTAGTCGAGTTAAATGAAGGGAGGCAGAGCTCCCTGGCTGATTGGCGTGATCAAAGGAGGTCGAGAGCCCAAAGTCAACCTCACATTTGACCCTCGCAACAACGACGAGATCGAGAGGTAGAAGAAGAAGGGGTCCTATGGATTTACCAAATTGCCCCTCACCTCCTTCGATCGCATCGAGGTTAGTTTGGTCCTTTTGTTGCTTCTGATAGCAAGTAGGCACACACATCTATGGACGTTGGATCCTAAGTGGACCAGCGGACCACGGATCAAACGATCCCTATTTTTCTAGACTTTGTTAATAAATCAATAGAAATGAATTTTCTTGATAAAATTGTATCTTTTGATAGAAAACTCAGATGAGGAAAGTTAATCATGAAAAATGATCAGAAAAATACAAGAGATACATTAAAAATAGTTTGCAAACCTAAATCGGTATCTTTTTGCAAAAGTATCTAATTTGGATGGAAAAATGTATTAATTTGTGGTTAGAAACCCTAATTGTTGATAAAGGATAGATTTAATCTTGCAAATAAGTTAATTCGAGCATTATTAACTTGATTAATGATTAAGATGGATTTTAACCTGTTTTGATGATGGAATTGCAAGGTTTAGGGTTTTAAACCTAATATGTTGATTAATATGCTTAGAAACCCTAACTAAGAGAAAAAGAAAAGAAAAGTATATATAATCTGAAATTAGGGTTTCCTGTTGCTAAAATATAAACTTAGAATCTTTTGTGAAAGAGAGATGAAATAATTAGGGTTTGTAAGTGATTTTATAAAATTGAGGTTTAAGGTAATAAAAATGAAGTGGAACCCTAATTATGCTCAAAACCCTAAAAAGGACAAATAACCCTAGGAAACAACTAGGATTAATAGACATGATTAATGATAGCAAAATCGGATGCCTTTTTCAGGATCAACTTGTGTGTGCTTGCTTGATTTCTTGATTGGTTGATTTATTTCTGCAATCAAGTCATCTTGACAGGTATGTGGTTAATTATGATTAATCGCATTAGTTTTCTCGAAGGTTTCTCAGAAGGTTAATTGCATTGTTTGAAACTAAACTGTTTGCATGTTCATAATATAATTATAAAGTCACTATGGTTATCACAATCATAAATACATGTGTATTCTCTCACCTACATGCCACCCTGATGGAAGATGCCATGAAGGTCATGCCCAAGAGGGTAGACCAATGGGCACCATGAGAGGTGACCCCAGACACCAAGCTCGGGAATGAGAAGGTGGTCTATGTTGAATGACTATGGGGCACCATGAGAGGTGACCCCCAGGCACCAAGCTTGGGATTGAGAAGGTGGCCTTAAGTCAATGCAAAATGGAAACCCTAAAGGGGGTAATTTCAGGGTTAGGGCAAAAGCGGTGGGGAATGTCACATGGAAAATGTAAATTTGACTTGCTAAATATCTTGATTGTGATATTTAAACTATTAGACATAATTGTGAGATTATGGTTGCCTCGACATACCGGCATATTTCGATATGCTGACCGACGTTTTGTTTGTCGGTGTTTTAGGTGTAATCCTGAAAAGCACAAACAGTAAAGTGACACATGGTGAAACTAAGAAATAAAGTGCAAGGAGGATTAGATAGAATAATTCAAGTTGTAGATAGATAGATTTCCAAAGTTTTTAAAAGGTATGCAAAGTTTTAATTTTCTACCAGAATTTAGTTTAGTTAGTAGAATTTCATAATTATTATTGATTATTTTTTGAACCTTTGATCCGATTTATTGGGCTAACGGCTCTGATCTCTTGGTCTCCCTTAAGTGGGGGTTACCAAGAGACGGGGTCGTTACAATTGGTATCAGATCATAGGTTCTTCATTTAATATGTAATAATTATTAAATTTTACAAACTCTGTAGAACCCAAGGGAGTTATTAGAGGATTTCCGAAAGACAAAGGTGTCTAGAAAAGGATCACGCCTGGGGGCTGGCAAGATTTTCCTCTGCACCGCTAGATAGAATATGAGGACTCCCGGATCCATGTGACTGTGTGGCCAATGTCTCAGGATTTGACTCGAAATAAGATACCTTTAGGACTCTCTCATCTTGTTCATCCCTTCTATCTCAAATGTTGTTAAGGATTATAAGGATTAGGGTTTTCTCTCTTTTCCTCACCCTCTTGAGTTATGGGTAAGGTTGATAAGGTTTAAGGAATCCTCCACCAAATTAATAAAAGACATGTAAATAAGATGTCATGGACATAAGCTTAATAGATTAAGCATAAAAGAATAAATACATGCTTAGGTCGTATGACATAAGTTGTCATACCCTTAGGAGAAACCTGAGGCTAGACCTTCTTGTCAGGAGGATAAGTAAAGAGAGAGTTAGTCTTGGAGGTAGAGATATCCATTTCAAGTAGAGACCTGGCACATCCTCTAGATGATGTTAACCCTAACCCTAAGTGTTGGTTAGAGAGAGATGACATGATGAGTTAGATGTCATGATAGACCAGGAGTGAGGATGGACATGCTTTTGGATGCCCATATGAGCAATGAGAGGTTGGACAACCTAGTACCTTTAGCAACCCAACCTTGGGAAGGGTCGTGCATGTTAGAGTGAAGGATAGCTCCTTCAATGTTGAGGTTCGAGAAGAACCTATAGAAACCCTACGGGCTTATGCAAGTAGGGCATAGCATGCACCCAGAATACGGTAGTAGTATGAGCAATATGTCAAAACCCTAGCCAAGGGAGTATGTTGGATAGAGGATGAGATAAGCATAAGGAGCTGCAGATAACCTTGAGAAAACATAAGTTGAACCTAGGCTTCACCCACGTAGAGGTATGTTTGTGAGCTTGATCCATCTTCATGGAGAGAGGACCTCTAGTATAAGGCTGGTTGTGGAGTTATCTCTAGAAAGAGAGAGCGGGAGCCAAGCAAGGAGGTTGGAAGCCTAGACACCAAGATGTGAGGAAAAGATGGGAGTTGAGAATGATGCGACCTAAGTGGATAATAGTGGTTGCCTCATGCTAACAATATCTTTGTTGCCTTTAGAGGAACCAAACCCTAGAGAAAGGATGAGGCTTCTGGTACCTATGTGCCTATGGTATAGGTGTTTACCTTCTGAGATGGGAAGAAGAGTTCCTTAGACCCTGAGGAGGTTTAAGTGACCAGTTGGGAGGCCTTACACCTTGTTGGTTGTCCTTGAGGATAACTCTACTCTGAAGCGTTACTTGAGTAGAAGGATGACAGGAAGTGCATGTCATACCTTGTACATGTTTGGTTTGTGGTTAAGAGGTTGAGCATGCAATTAGACATCAGAAAGGTGAACCTAGGGTTCCTAGGCCTAAGAGGGAAGGTGGTGTACCTAATACTCATGATGAAATTTGAGTTTTATAGATTAGAGCATGGTACTCCTCATGTTTAGAGGAAAGGGAAACCCCTGAAGTCAAGGGTATGTTTGATGAACCCCTCACATCTAAGTTAGTGACATGGGAAGGTATGTTCTTGGTCCAATGTTAAGGAATGAGAACAAGTATGACCTAGCATAGTTTAGTAGCTGATGGGTTAAGCATGCTCATGTGAATATAAACCTTAGGGATGTTTTTGACCTTGTTGTCAAGAGTTGTAGTTTCCTCCCATCCTGGGAGAGGAACCCTTTGGTAGGGTGTGTACCAGTTTGTGGGTTTTGTGGAAACCTAAAGAGGTCTCATATGATCGTGAAAAGCTGAGTGAGAAGTACATGGTATGATAATGAACATGTAGACCCATAGATGATAATCTCTAAGTGCATGTGGAAGTGTTACCATGGAGGTAACCGATATGGGGCCCGACCAAGGTAGGCAGCTTGCCATGACCCCTATGAAAGGATGGGAGTCAGCCATGAATGCAGAGAGAGAGAGATGATGAAGGCTTGGGTAAGATTATAAGCTGGACATGTACTATGTTAGAATCCTAAGTCTATCCTAGGGTCAGGTAGGGATAAGACCGATGGAAGTAGGAGTTTCCTAATTCCCTAGTTGCACATGACCATAGGGTCGGGAGGTAACAACTATCATTGTCTGAGAGACATGGGTTAGGAGATTGATCACCTTCATGAACTCATGGGACCCAAAGGGCAGATGAGTAGGGCACTCTCTGATGCATGAGGGTAGAGGGATGACCCCAAAAGTGTCGGCACCCTATAGACCCAGAGGAGATGGCCAAGGATTGTGTGTGGACCCAAGTAGGTTTGAGACCAATTTTCCATGGAAGTAACTTTGATATCAAGATAATTGTGATATAGAGACATAAGTTGCATGTTTCAACTTCGATTTGAAAGTGTACTGGCAATGTGGGATGTGCCATCTCTACTCTTGGAACACGAAGAACTTTGTATTTGGACGGCCGCCAAATGCTTATTTCCTCTTGTTATGGGAGTGAGAGATGGGACAGTACGCATGCCATACCCCAAGGGTAAAGATGATGTGAGTTGGAACGTTGCTATGAGGAATGAGGACAGAGATGATAACGTGCCTTTGTGGAGTGAATGATACATGGATAGGTACAAACGATAAGAGTATTAAGGTAATCATCTTGTGAGAATGTTTTATCATGAACTATGTAGAATTTGCAAGTGATACAAGGTTGAGTTTGATAACCAGGAGGATGAGCTTAGAATGTTCTGATGAAGATAGACTTAGAGTTTGAGACGAGATGATAAGTGGAATACATGGAAGTGTATGTCTTCAACATTACCTTATACCTAAGGATGTAAAGTGGTAATGGATTCTCTGGCTGAGATGCAGATGTCTAGTTTAGCTAGAAACCAGGAGAGGTTGTTAGGTTAGCCCTATGTTTGAAAAATAAGATATGTTTGGCTAACACTCAGATGTAACGAGTTTGTTAGTAGTTGTTTGGTTAGACAGTCTAGGCCTTGATGCAATAAAATGATGGTGGTAGAGCCTCAGATACACTCCTCTAGAAAAGAAGGCAATGAAACCCCGATTAGAGTGGTTTAGGGTTTCTGAGGAATCAATCATGAGGAATCATGACATATAGGAAGCCATGATTTAAGATCACCATACACCATGGTACTATGAAGTTAGTAAGTGACAATAGTACTTTGGATGCCTACGATGGAGTTGCATGTGGTATGTTGCCATGCATGACAAGAGGTGAAGGATGAACACCAGTAACCCAGTGTATCGATATAGAGGATAAAAGAGTCCCTGAGAGGGAATGGGAGTTCATCAGTATGAATGTTGTGGTGAGTCTCCCCTAGAAGGTCAAGATACAATATGGGTTATGGTAGATCACCTTACCTACATGACATGAGAAAGAAAGGAAACTATCAAGGGACGATTTCGGTTGAGCTACATATGAGAGAGAGATGGTTCAACTACACCATGATGTGAGTTCAAACGTTCTTGAGTATGATCTAAAGGTTTACTTCCTTGTGGTGGAAGTAGGTACATGAAGAACTCGATAGTAGTACCGCTTATCACCCCTAATAGATGGATAGAACGATCTAGACTAGAGGGTCTGATGAGAGCATGTGTGCTCATTCAGGGTGATACATGGGGGGCAGTTCTTGCCCTATGATAGATGTGATGATAACCACCTTGGCCAGTATCGGGATATAAAGAAGCTCTGTAAGGGAGGTTGTATTGGGTACCACTTCATTAAGATGATGTTAGTGAATGGACCTAGCGAAGGTCAGATAAGGACCATAGTGTGTGAAATGAAGTCACTTTGATCATGTAATGGCTGAAAGAGAGCCCAGAGGCGACATGAGTCGTGAGCTGATGCAAAGTAGACTGACATGCAGTTCAATATGGGAGAGTATGTGACATGAAAATCTGACCCCTCTAAGTTATAGCTAAGAGAGTTGCGTCCTGGTTGCATGGTCCATTTGAGATGGATTGGTGGAGATGGTTGTGTTTATCCTTACCCCTCAGGATAACATGGTGTGTAATGTGTTCCATGAGTCTGATCTAGAGCACTATGTGAGGTACCCAAGCCATGTGCTGAGCCCTAAACCTATTCAGTTTTATGAGAGGCTGAAATGTCCTGAGTCACCTATGAGGGTACGATATGCCAAGGTAAGAAAGAACTCAAATTTAAGAATATGAGATGATGAAGGTTCTTGGGAAGCACCATGGAAATGGTGAGGCCACATGGGAGCCATGATGGACATAAGGAAAGGATTATCCTAATTTGTTTGTTTGCTTGATGGAATTTTGAGGGAAAATTCCTATAAGGAGGGGAGGATGTTATAACCTCAATGTCCCAAGTATGTAAAGAAAAATGTAATTCTCTTTTAAAGAATAAATGAAATTTATTTCTTTGATTTGTGATGGATTTCGTGTGAAATGGCCTTGATTGATTGATAATGGGCCTTGTTGGCCATTGAGCCCAATTAAAAAGAAAAGAGAAATAAAAAGGAAAAGGATTTGATTAAATAAAAGGAGAATAAGTGAAATAGAAATAGATAAGAGAATAAAGGCAAGTAAATATTCTCCAATATGGGAGTTCGTGACTTTAGGTTGTCTTGAGGTCGAAGGGACTCAAAATAACAAAATAATAGCAAAGGGAAAAGAAATACCAATTAATTTTGGATTAATTAAAGGATAACTCAGGAGGGAAGGAAACCTTCTCATCCATTGTAATCTGTTTCCCAAATTTCGTATATAGATAGATAATGTAAAGAGAAACGTTCCCTTAAAATTTGAGACAAAAAGGAATTATGGTTTGGGAGATATAAATTTCTCAAGTTATCTCCAAAATAAGGCATTAATTTGGCCATAGGAAAATATGTTTCCCTTTTGGATGATCGTGTGCTTTGAGGACCGTTGGATCTTGATCCAACACTGATCACTCATCATCTAAGTCTCACGTGGACTAGGACTTTGTAGGTTACAGGAGGAACCTTCCATCTCGGATTTCTTGCAATCCAGTGGATTTGTAAAGTTGTAGTTGCTTTCTTTGAACTCGGGAGAGGAAACCGCAGGGAATCATCCCTGGTTTGACGAGGGTTGGCCACCTATTGGGAAAGTTCCCAAAACTAGTGAGCCTGCTTCCCACCCTATATATAGGGGATGGTGATGGAGGGTATCGAAACTCCTATTTGCTAACCCAAACGTTGTGGCAGAGCACGAGCATGGTCCCAGTGCCCTCAATTTCTCCAACCACTCTGACTTGGACCCTCGACGCTTCAATGAACCTCGTCGGAGTCCTGTGAGTAGGGGACGGCCTTGGCATGTTATTGGCATGAAATTAAACCTCTAGTCTAGTTTGACTAAGGGAGGTGGAGCTCCCTGGCTGATTGGCGTGATCAAAGGAGGTTGAGAGCCCAAAGTCAACCTCACAGTTGACCCTCGCAACAACGACGAGATCAAGAGGTAGAAGAAGAAGGGGTCCCGTTGATTTACCAAACTTCCCCTTACCTCCTTCAATCGCATCGAGGTTAGTTTGGTCCTTCGGTTGCTTTTGATTGCAAGTAGGTGCGTGCATCTGTGGACGTTGGATCCTAAGTGGACCAGCCGACCACGGATCAGACGATCCCTATTTTTCTAGAATTTGTTAATAAATTAATAGAAAGGAATTTTCTTGATAAAATCGTATCTTTTGATAGAAAACACAAATGAGGAAATCTAATACATGAAAAATGATTAGAAAAATATGAGGGATACATTAAAAATAGTTTGGGAACCTAAATCGGTATCTTTTTGCAAAAGTATCTAATTTGGATGGAAAAAAGTATTAATTTGTGGTTAGAAACCCAAATTGTTGATAAAGGATAGATTTAATCTTGCAAATAAGTTAATTCGAGCATTATTAACTTGATTAGTGATTAATATTGATTTTAACCTATTTTGATGATGGAATTGCAAGGTTTAGGGTTTTAAACCTAATATGTTGATTAATATGCTTAGAAACCCTAAATAAGAGAAAAAGAAAAGAAAAGTACTTATAATCTGAAATTAGGGTTTCCTATTGCTAAAAAGATAAACTTAGAATCTTTTGTGAAAGAAAGATGAAATAATTAGGGCTTGTAAGTGATTTTATAAAATTAGGGTTTAAGGTAATAAAAATGAAGTGGGACCCTAATTATGCTCAAAACCCTAAAAAGGACAAATAACCCTAGGAAACAACTAGGATTAATAGATCATGATGACATGATTAATGATAGAAAAATTGGATGCCTTTTTCAAGATCAACTTGTGTGTGCTTGCTTGATTTCTTGATTGGTTGAGTTATTTCTGCATTCAAGTCATCTTGACAGGTATGTGGTTAATTACGATTAATCGCATTAGTTTTCCCGAATGTTTCTCGGATGGTAAATCACTTTGATTGAAACTAAATAGTTTGAATGTTCATATTTCAATTATAAAGTCACTATGGTTATCACAATTATAAATACATGTGTATCATCGCACCTACATGCCACCTTGATGGAAGATGTCATGAAGGTCAGGCCCAAGAGGGTAGACCAATGGGCACCATGAGAGGTGACCCCAGACACCAAGCTCGAGAATGAGAAGGTGGTCTATGTTGAATGACTATGGAGCACCATGAGAGGTGACCCCCAGGCACCAAGCTCGGGCTTGAGAAGGTGGCCTTAAGTCAATGGCAAAATAGAAACCCTAAGGGGTTAATTCCAGGGTTAGGGCAAAAGCGGTGGGGAATGTCACATGGAAAATGTAAATTTGACTTGCTAAATATCTTGATTGTGATATTTAAACTGTTAGACATAATTGTGAGATTTTGGTTGCCTCCACATACCGACATATTTCGATATGCTGACCGACGTTTTGTTTGTCGGCATTTTAGGTGTAATCCTGAAAAACACAAATAGTAAAGTGACACATCGTGAAACTAAGAAATAAAGTGCAAGGAGGATTAGATAGAATAATTCAAGCTGTGGATAGATAGATTTCCAAAGTTTTTAAAATGTATGCAAAGTTTTAATTTTCTACCAGAATTCAGTTTAGTTAGTATAATTTCATAATTATTATTGATTATTTATCAAACCTTTGATCTGGTTTATTGGGCTAACGGCCCTGATCTCTTGGTCTCCCTTAAGTGGGGGTTACCGGGAGACGGGGTTGTTACAGAACATGCTACATGTTGTATCTCTATAGCAAAGAGACTCTATATGCCAGACTAGCTAAAATGCATATTGACTCACATGTCACTGCCACTCTTGTACTGATCGGGAAAGATGAGGTCACAGATTCCAGCTCATCCATAGACCTATATGGCACTGATGCTTTACTTCAAAGTGGTTAGTTGGAGATGAAAGACATATTCCCATCTTCACAGGCCGTAAGAAGGATTGTTTAAAGATGTAATCAATCGTGTAGCATATTTGTTTAATGATCAAATACAGAAACATTAGATGAAGCCTTGATTTGTTTTTATTTTGTTTAGTTATAACAGTTATACATGTTTTTCATATTCCTTTTAAAAGTAATTAAATGATTTATTGCTTAGTTGTAGATACATGAACAATGAGATATTGAGATTGCTCTATCCTGTATATAATCAATAGTTATACATGTTTATTTCAATAAAGGTTTCTTATGCTCTCATTCATAAAAGTTTAGCTATGATAACAATAATTTTGGTGGATAGTTATATCTCTTGCTGGGACTTATTGTCTCACCTCGTGGGTTCCACAACTTTTTAGATGGACGTGTACAAGAAGGTAGTGATCGTGTGGTTGAGAGTGAGCAATAGTAGAAAGAACAGTAGTAACAACTTAGGTTGAGTGTGATGTTGCGTGTCTAATAGAATAGAGTCATATGTGTCATCCATGTACTCTTAGGTCCTTGGGAGATAATTTTCATATATGGTTTTATGATCGATATGACATTTTGGCTAGAAATGCCTTGATGTATAATGTTGCTTTTGTGTACATTTTCGGTAAAGCAACTACTATCTCATATGCTTGCTATATGAAGTAATGATGTATGTATCAGCTGACAATGATGCATATGTAAATATGGCCTTGGGCCTATTTGTGAAAAGTTCCTAATAGAAGATCTTGTGGGAAAATGGTTTTAATTTTTAGTGATTTTTGGTAATTCGTTGTTAATGGTTGCTTTTGCAAGGTTTTGTGTGATAATTTTATCATTGGATAGCGGTTGTCACAAGTTTGGTATGAGAGCTATAGGTTCACTGAGTCTACAGGGACATTACATTAAAGTTGTTGAGTTTGTTCTAAGTTTCCTCCAGTATGTCTAATAGTGGCTTCTGCTTATGCAGAAGAAAGTATAAAGCCTAAGGATGTCTGGAGAACATGAGAAACATGTTGTTGAAAGAAATACTACTGCACTAGAAGAAGGTGCAAGGGATCAGGTAAGAGGAGAATGAGTGCATGAGAATCCCCAACTGGATTAGTCTATGTTATAAAATCCTTCTTTTCATGCTCTCATTGGGCAGGTTATGATGACAGTTCTGCATATAGTGGACAGGACACTAGCAATACCATCTAAGGAACTAATCCCCAATATAGAATTTTTGAGTTCTGGAAAGATCCTTAAACCTCCATGTCATGATAAAACAATGAAAAATGTGGTAACAACTAAAATTTGGCAAGAAAATAGTACCCAGAACAAGTGTAAGCAGGTAGGACACCTGAAGAGGCAATGCCCAAGAAGGGACAATGAACTGACCATCAAGGAAAAGTTTGCACAATATCAGGGGAAGTTGACTAGTAGCTTTAAAAAGCCAAAGTTTTTCGTACCACCAGTACAACAAACACCTAGTGCATCTAGGCATTTGTCATCAAGTAAGGGCAAAGGTCCTACTTTCCACCTGTAAAGGTTCTGACTTAGCCACTACATCAGTAACCAGACCAACCAGATGATTTTATGAGGACAAGACATTTTAGATGTTGACAAATTGGGCATCCTAGACCCTTTTGTCCAAGAAGATAGGTTGAGATGGCCCATCAGTCGAGGCCAACACAGTAGGACTTACAGACGTCGCAGCCTAATAGTGCCAAAAGGCAAAAGTGGTTAGAGGAAACAACTAGACTCCATGTTACGAATCAACCTGAGATGGTAGATGACCTGTAAGGGATGGCAGGTCAGATAAAACTTTTTCATTCTGAATTATTTTCTCCTTACTTTACATGTTAATCATTAGAGGAATAGTTTTTGTTTGAATTTCGTTTGGTTAATCCATGGAGACATGAGAAAAGATAAAGAGGATTAAAATTTATATTCTTTCCAGTATTCTCTTAAATTGTTTTATAATTTCTTTTTCTCATATAAAGAGTAAGAGGTATGAGAGAGATATCTGGAAAGAACCCAAAATACTAAGTTTTACAACTCAAAAGAGATGTTTAAGGTAAGAAACATGGTATAAAATGAAGTGCATGCTACCTAATCTCAATGTTTAATACCCTAGCTAGGAATTTGATTACTAAAGACAAGGTAAGTATGGAACTCTTAGATTGCTATCTTTCTGATTACTCTGATCAAGTAGTCATTTTTATGTAATATAAAGAGCAATATGATATTGGAAATGTGGTAAAGAGATTCTTATCACATTCGAAATAATAATAAAGTGAAACATGAGTAATCTCAAACTAACACATGAATATAAGAAAGTATAAAATGCAATCAAAATGAGATATGAAAAGGAAACAAGGAAGATAATCCCTACGCAATAAAGAATATGAAGAGAATAATGATCATTGTGGTAAGATAAGGAAATGTTCAAAGAAGGAGTAATGACATATAATCATCTTTACATTTCCTATGCCAATGGAAAGGAAACCTAGATGAAACTGAATCATATGACACATGAGCACTGAAAACTTGTATAATAATTAAAGAACATCAATGATCTCCTTCTCCCTTGTAGAAGTCTCTGGACAGTGCTATGATGATAAGGAAAAGCATGTTTCCTTTATATTTCCTTTCTAGGGATACGAGGTTTGAGTAAGTTTCATACATTTGTTTTTTAAATAACATTGAGAGGGATACTTGAAAAGTATCAGCTAGGGCTTGGACTTTAGTTCCAAGATGTTGACATCTAAGAATAGTATTGTTTTATGAACCTTAAAAGATGCTGGAAAAGTTCTCTTGATACATTTGGGTCTGACAGTAACAACAGAGGGTGGATGAGATAAAGATATGAAGTGTTTTTGGCACATGTGATAGATACTAAGGTGAGGAATTCTGGTATCCAAGAAGTGCTAGTTGTGTGTGAACCCGAGAATATGTCTCTTGATAAGATGATTAAGTGTTTGACTACCTAAGAAGGATTGACTTTGAGATCAATCTGGCTACATGTACTCTAAGTTTAATTATAGTATGGGTATCACTTGTTAGGGGTTTATGCACCGCATAAGATGATGACGACAAGGATGCACAAGTTGAAGAAATAGTTGCAAGATTTGCTTGGGTAAAGTTCATTAGATTGAGTACAAACCCTTGAAGTACACCTATCCAGATTGTAAGTAAGAAGGATTTTGAAGAGATGTACATTGATGAGTAGAATTTCTATTCTCTATCTAGATCAGCTGAAAAGAAAAGTAAAATTGGAAGTGTACATAATAGCAGGCCAATTGGTAAGAGTCATACTTGAGCTTTGCATTGAATCAGCAAATCTGAGTAGCACAACGGAAGCATGGTAGGCCTTGTAATCTTAAGTAAGTGATGTATGCATCTCTAGCCTTTCTTTGAAAGAAGACATGATGAGGTTTGAAAAAGGGTATGGTGAACCTGCAAGTTTGAAAATCTTATCATATGATATGGTAAGTTGAGAAGGTGATACATAAGAAGGAATTGATCCTTGAGGTAAATAAGGTTAAATATGTATAGTTCTTTTACAGCTAAGAAAAGTATCACATAGCATAGGGTTGATTTTATAGCCAGTAACGGAGAAGATAAGTTGAGTATGTACCTTGTATAGTAGATCTTGTGTTAACCTTGGATGAGGGAACAGTATGATGGTTAAGTCTCATGACTTTTTCCTAACATCAAGGAACTATGTGAAAGTTGAAGGTGCAATGCATAAGTAATATCTATCTCCTTTGTCCTGGGATTTCGGGGGAACAATCCTTGTTAGGGGTTTATAACTTGTAAGGACGCTGACCTGGGTTTTGGGATAACCCTAGATGTTTTGCCAAATTAAGATGACTAGAACCTTATCTTAATTTTTTGAAAAGTAATCAATACTTAAGGAGAGCTCAAGTCTCAAGTTTGGTCTTGTTTGAATGTTGTTTGAGCAATGTTTGCTTGTTTTGGACCAAAGTGCAAAATTACCCAAGATAAGGGGATTATCTAGCAATATGTCACATTATGGGTGTTCCCTTAGTGATTTAGTATCATAAGAGAAATCATGATACTAAGGGGCGCCTTGTGGAAAGCCTAAATTCCAAGTTGATGCTTGTGCTTTATGTGTTAGTTTTGGTGCAACTTGTAGTTTTCCTGGGGTTGATGTGCAATTTGTCACCTCTCGAATGTTCCTACTCTCTCTTAGTATCATCTAGAGGAGATAGAGAGAAAGGGGCACCTTGTTTGAGTCTTGATTAAGTGATAACACTCTTAGTGAAGTTAGAACCATTAAAAGTTGAGTACCTTGAACCCTAGATGAGGTTGTGTCGAGTTGTGAAGGGCGTATGGGGGTGCCTATCGGTTTAAAAACCATAGAGAAAGTCCCCTATCGGTTTGGAAACTTTTGGAAGAATTCATGACGGGATAAGCACCTCAAATAGGTAAAGCCTATCAATTTAATACTTCCTTACAAAAGAGATATCGATTTGTACACAAAGTGATGGTGAGTTGTGATATCTTGTCAGGAAAGCTACCCAATGGCCGATACCTTACCCTTGGATTATCCACAAGAGTTTTTCATGTCAAGATAAATGAGGTTCCATGGTGTCACCATGCATGGACACATGTCACCCATGTACATATGGTGATGACACCTTACACATACACTCTTTCATGAGCCTCAACTATATATACCCATGTTTTCACCTCCTGGTAAACCTTTTGACTCCTTTATCGTATCTTAATTAAGTGTAAGACCCTAGAAGCTCTAGGAGGAAGAGGAAATCTGAGTAACTTGCCCAAGGTAAAGCCATGGTTATCTCCTACCTTGGATGGGCTACGCTTCTCAAACCATGATTCTTTCCTTCTTTTCTTTCTTCACCAAAGTTCCTAACTATGATATCTTCTTTCATAGAGAAGTGTTGTGATCGAGTCTTGGAATTTTGATAAGTCAACTTCAACCTTGGGAACGTTGATCTTTGAAGCTTGAAGCTCTTGTGTTTATCTTGAGGTGGGTTATATAACTTAAACTCAACTTTATTATTATTCACCTTCTAGCATGCAATCCTTGGTGATTCCTTTTCTACATTGACTTTTCTTGTTTGAATGATGGTTCTAAGAGTTCTAATGGATATATGGGATTGTTGTCCATGAACTAGAGTAGCAATGAATGAAGAGTTTGAGGTTGAAGATGATGAAATTGATATGCACAAACCAATATTGGTTTGTGGGAAACCCTAACCCGATACAAGGGTATAGACATTGAAATCGATACACATGAACTCCTATCCTTATGGTTTGATTTCATGAGTAGGACTATTGTTATTTTAATTGATTAAACTATTACTTAAATTCTAAGAATAAGGCATGCACATATCTAGAAGATAGCCAAGTTGATGCAAATACTCGAACCATCACATGGATGGCATGTATGACTTGTGACACTCTAAAAATGATATGTTGTTGATTAGGCCAATATGTTATATGCTCTTAAAACAATATGCCTCAAAGGCACTAGCTTGCCATGATCAAGAGATGTCTAGTGAAGATGGAATATTAAACTATGATGCCTTAGTTGAGTGTAGAGACTGATATGGCCAACCTTAAACCTAAACTGATACACTCACAATCCAACATCCTCTAGCCCAAGATATCATGTGTAAATAGGGGCAATACACTCTTTGAAGCCTTGGGTGATACACCAAGTATTTGTGAGACCAATAGGTGAGAAAACTCAAGGTGTTGAATAAAGGTTCACCCATTACAACTCAAACATGTCAATATTCCATAATGAACTATGTGGTCGATACACAAAGGGATAGCTAGGCCGATACACTAGTTGATGGTGTGCTGATTCCCTAAGTTGATGATGAGGCTGATACACTAGTTGATGGTGTGGACGATACCCTAAATTGATGATGAGGCCAATACCCTAGTTGATGGTGAATCAGATACCCTAAGTTGATGATGTGGTTGATATAAAAAATGATAGTATGTCCGACACAAAAGAATACCCTATGGTTGATATACCTCAAACACCAAACAAACGATACTACTCTAAGCATCTCTAAATTGATACCATTTGACATGTCTTGGATGATAGAAGTAATGATACTTTGGTCGATACAAACACATGTGTCCAGGCCGACACAAGGTGTATCATGTAGGCTGATACACCTAGGCTGACACAGCTTGATGATTGTAGGCTGATACACCTTGAATGTATTCAATGGATACACTATAAAGTAATGAAATGGATATACTTTCAAAAGTGTAAGTGAGTATACCCTAAAGAGGGTCAAGTCAATACAACAAGTTAAAGTTGAAAATAATATCCTAGTAAGGATGAAAGAGAAACGTGTACTACTCATATGAGAAAGTAAATACTTTATGTTGATAATAAATTAATGATAATTAATAAGAGTAATAAAGTATGATTGAATACTTATGGCAATAAAATAAGGTCCAAGTTTTGAGGAGTTATAAATTAGGGTTCGGTTGTTGAATAAAACCCTAAAGACCCCAATAAGTTATAATAGAAGTCATAACCCCAATTATGAGAGGGTTGTAACATGATTAAGTAATTATCTATGATACAATTGAATGTAAAGATAATAATATAAGCTCCTAGAAAAGAGGAGTTATGATCTAGGGATGATGATTGAATTTAACACTGGAAACCCTAATCAATTAAAAAGAGAAACCCTAACCCTAATCATAAGAGGGAATGTAACTTGAAATGGCATGATGATAATAATTAGGGGATACAATACTAAAATCTTAACCATGAATTCCTGATGGATATAGCCAAATGAGGGATATATAGGTTGTAATCTATTATAGCTTGATTATGCATCATGAGACCTATGTAATAATAGTTTCACAGAAAGAATGTATATAGGTCTGATGACCTAGCAAAAAATAATTTCCTAGAAGGTAATGTGGTATTCAATGGTTAGTTTATTATGAAAATGATAGGGTAACACATAGGTATTATTACTATTAAAGAATCTTAGACAATATCATATACCTTTCATTTTATTATACTTGTAACTAGACTAAGGGATTTTTCACTTATGGCATGGTGTTGATATTTAAATTGATATCTCTTTTATCATGAGACCTTAACCATGCAAATATTTTGAGATAGTAAGCATAGTCAACTATGGGCTATGGTGATGTAACATTATATAGATTGAATGGGCCTTGTGAGTCATGTGAAATACTTGAACAACATGTATGATGTTTATAAGGGCCTTATGAACTAGAGTTGGTTGTTGCCTAATGAGAGGTCACATTGTTCAACAATGAACTAAGAAGATTGAAACCTTGTAGCATGTGATAATCAAGTATATGGGTCTAATGACCTTGACATGATTGTTTTCTGGTAAAGAGGTGACACTGTTCGAAGACGAACTAAGGTTTTGATACCCAAAACATGTGATCATGATGATGAAAATATTAAAGGGATGAAATTCCTAGTAATATGTTTAAGGGATTGAGATCCTAGGAAGGGTATAACAACACATATTCCAATTGATACTAGATTTCTTAAAACATGTGTTATGCTTTTCTTGGTAGTAATTATTGATAGCTCATGCTTGTAACTTGATTGATGCTTAAAGATGCAGTAATGCACTTAACCTATCAAGTGAATTGAAAATGTAGTTGCCCTGGCTATAGATCCATTCAGAGTCAGAACTTGCTGAATGGTGAAACAAGTTTAACTCAGAGCACATATTGTTGAATATATGAGGTATAAGTTGTTACCTGAATCCAAAGGATTGGCTATGGTCCATACCCTGAAAAAAGTACGGTCAAGGCCTTAGCTCCAATACAAAAGAAGAGTATGGATGTAAGACATGACTCAATATATATAAGCAGGATTGACTAAAGGTCATACCCTGAATAGAGAACATGCTACATGTTGTATCTCTATAGAGAAGAACCTCTATACTCTAGGCTAGATAAAATATAAATTGACTCATATGTCTCTACCACTCTCATACAGATCGGGAAAGATGAGGTCGTGGATTCTGTCTCTTCCATAGACCTATATGGCACTGATGTATTACTTTGCAGTGGTTAGTTGGAGATGAAAGGTATATTCCCATTTCCAAAGGGCATAATAAGTATTGTTTATAGATGTAATCATTTGTGTAGCATATTTTTTTAAGGATCAAATACAAAAACATTAGATGAAGCCTTGCTTTGTTTTTATACGATTTGGTAATAACATTTATACATGTTTTCCATATTCCTTTTAAAAGTAATTAAATGATATATTGCTTAGTTGTAGATAATTGAATAATGAGATATTGAGTTTGTTCTATCCAGTTTATAATCAGCAGTTATACATGTTTAATTGAATTAAGGTTTCTTATGCTCTCATTCAAAAAAGTTTAACTGTGATAATAATAATGTTGGCAGAGAGTTATATCTCTTGCTAGGACTTGTTATCTCACCCCGTGGGTTCCACAATTTTTTAGGTGGAAGTGTATAAGAAGGTGGTGATCGTGTGGCTGAGAGTGAGAAAAATTAGTAGGAATAGCAATAATAGCTCAAGTTGAGTGTGGTGTTGTGTGTTTAATAGAATAGAGTCCTATGTGTCATCCCTATACTCTTAGGTCCTTAAGAGATGGTTTTCATATTTAGTTTACGATCCACCTAAGATTTTGTCTAGAAATGCCTTGATGTATAATGTTGCTTTTGTGTATGTTTTTCATAAAGAAACTACTGTCTCATATCCTTTCTATATGAAGAAATGATGTATGTATAAGCTGACAATGATGCATATGTAAATATGACCTTGGGCCTTGTTGTGAAAAGTTCCTAGCAGAAGATCTTGTGGGAAAATGGTTTTAATTTTTAGTGATTTTTGGTAATTCATAATTAATGATTGTTTTCATGAGGTTTTGTGTTATAATTGTTATCATTGGATAGAAGTTTTCACACTATGGGAGTTATTATGTGATCCCATATGGTGTTATGAGCATTTTAGGTACAATTAGGGAAATGCATATATTACCTCAAGTTAATATCCATGTTGTTATGCCAATCATATTAGTTTACCTAATATTTCCATGTTACATACAAACCATATTAAATACTTAAGTTATTAATGATATATGTCAATAATGTTAAGTACTTTTCCAAACTTTTACTAGCTATTTGAAAATTTATGTCTTAACTTTAATTAAAAATACTCAATGGCAATGACATATCAAGATAACTCGATAAATTTCTTATGAAATAGGGTTACAGTAGGAAAAAACTATATAATATGAGAAAATAAAAATCAAAACTAACTGTGTAAGCTAAAAACTATAAGAGACAATCTCAAGATAAACAAAAAATAGTGACTTTGTGATAAGATTGTAGTTACATTATTGTCATTTAATTGAACTCTTTTTCAAATTGTTTTAATTGAAAGAAAAAAGAGATAATGCGACATAGAATTTTTATATTTTGACTAAGTGATCATGAGTGATAGAAATATTATGTTTTTAAGTTGTGCATGAAAGGATGGATAGTTTTCCCTTCTTGCTCGATATTTTCTCAAGCCGAAATAAAAGATGTTGTTTCATTTGTTGTAAGCATTGATCGTTATTTTCTTTCTTCCCCTACTCCTCTTTTGGACCTGACTCGGGACTCTACTAGTTTTGAAGATCAATCTTGTTCACTTCTCATTCTTTACAATCCTATTCTTCTGTGGTTTGTTTATTAGTTGATTTGTATGGCATAGTCAATTTAGTAGAATGCCCAGTTCAAGCCATCTTCATGGTCATTTAGCTTTTGTACTTAAAGCAGCACTAAAAAGGAAGGATTGATTAAGCTAGATCCATTTAGATGTCAACTACTACAAAAGTGGAACTACAACTTAAGAACATGTCTCAATTTGTAAAAGAATAAGAAATCAATTTTTATAAAGTAACTTTCCTGTGTATTCTTTTCCTACAATTGGTTTTGAGATGAAACTTTTTAAGCGGTAAAGAGGAAGATACGACACCATGAAACCTGAATATGAATACAAATAAGATAAAGAGAAGTTGTTGAATTTGCAATTCAAGAAGATAATTAAGTAAAAGATGGATTAATATGTGCTAGTCAATTACAACCCAATTTCTATCTAGTAAGTAAATAAGGGTCATGAAACCCCAATTTTTATTCATTAGTATAATTCAATCGATCTTTTCTTATATCAGTTCAATGTTCATTCGGATATGTTTTACTTATTAATAGTCAGGGTTTGGAATAAAAAAATACGGTCAACTTGTTATATATAAATAAACCATATTATGAATTTTGGGGTTTAAATTCTAGTGATAAAAAAATCAATAAATAAAATTCAATAAAATAAGAAACTCATAATTTTGACTTGAGAAGTCTAATAGTTGTAATTTCAAAACCTAATCTCATTAGATTCAGAAAATGATACACAGACATCCTAAAACATATATTTAACCGTTGAGTAAGTTAGATCTTGGATTAGATTAAATTGTGAAGCTGATTGCATGAGTTTGGCAATAGTGGTCCAAGTCTTGGTAGAGTACTTGACCAACTTAGAAAGAGGCCAGTCGGCCCTCTAGATAGGAACCATAGAATCAATATGTGTTTCTTCTCCTTCTTGTAAAAGGTCAGTTGGGTTGAAACAAGTTGACCTATATGTGGACTAAACATATGCCCGAAGTCAACTTACTTAGGTATCGATGAGTGTAGAAGTCAAATAAGCAAATTGGGCTAACACACTATGAATTTAGTACAATACCAAGTCTATTACATGCAGACTACAAAATTGAGGTTCCATTGTTATTTGAAACCTTATTTGATCAACGTAATAGATAATAATTGAGAGGTAGGTTAATTCTCACTTTATTTACGATTTGAAAACATATTTTCTGTTATTGAGGATATTTCTAGAGGCAGTTTGGGAATTTTGGATAAAAAGTGTTAATATAAGCCCATGTTTTTAGTTTTTAAATAATTGAGGTAGGAATCATTTATAGTTTCTATTATTGTTTTAATAGATTCATAGTATCATATGTAATGAAAAATTCATCCACCTTTTATTTTCTCCTTATCATTTTTCTCTAAGTTTGGATTAAAGGGGTCAAAAAGAGCTCTATTCTAGATTCTGATTTCCTAATTTTTATAATTTATATGGATCGAAATTTCATGTGAAATTTATCCAAAATAATTATCTATAAAAGGCTAGTAGGTGAGTGGAAAATTAAATTCTTTAATAAAATATATTCAAATATTAATATTCCTTTGATGTTGTTTATTTCCTCATATATGACTATATTTTGAGAGTGGTGTTCTATATATGTAAATACATGGTGATTATTTTATTATCTAAAACATGATTCAATGATGATTATATTATATAGTTTTATGAATTAATATATCTACATATGAATTAATTTAATTTTCTTATAAAAATATTAACTCTAATGGGGTTTTAGTGTGTTAAATTGCAGTCAAGAAGAAATCTTGATAGATGCTTATGTGATTTTCCTTGAGTGAATATTGATTTTTAAATACATTTTTATTGTTTAATTTTACATATTGACAATTAAAATGTCTTAATTCTATTTAAAAAAAATATAAATCGAATATGATATAACTAAATTTATATTGGATATTTATTGAGAATATAAATAATAATTTAAATGCTTGTTGTGACTTATCTTCCTTGTCCCAAGCATATGTATTTTACAAAATATCACAAACTCCATTTAGTAACAAATATCAAATATTTTTGTATTCTATCTCTATTCATCATTAGTAATTAAGAACTCTCTATCAATAGGAGTTTATTTTTATAGGAATTACAAAAAGGATTTATTATTGTTCCTTGTATATGTATAACTCTATATGTATTAAATAATTAAGATAGAGATTTTAATATAGTTTTCAAACTATTAATGTCGTGTTGGAATTACAAATGATTACCTAAAGTGGTTGTTGTGATGCTAATAATTTTTTTAAATTGGAAATTCATTCATCTCGTTGATGGGGGTTTCGAACCTGTGACCTCTCGGTCTTTACCACTTGAGTGCCACTACATTGGCTGATGTGATTTAATTGGCCTTTATTTTTACATTTTTAATGACTACTATTGGAAACTTGAATATCTGGTGCGGGAATTGTAATCTAGGTACATATAGAGAAATGCATTTTCAGTTATTTTAAGTAAATGGAAATAACATTTACCTTAATCAAAAATAATTTTGATACCATATTTTTATGTGAGAATTGTTGAATGGGAATCAATAATCGTTAGTTATGGTTTCTATCATGTGGAAAAGGATCCCTTTGAAAGATCAGTTCTAAGTGAGTAAGATAGGGCTTTCCTTCATCTAGAGTGTGTCCCCTCTTAGGATAATTAGTGAGTTTTACAAGTAAATTTTTTCTTATTTGGACTATGTAAGTGCTCAAGGATATGATGAAAACTTTTGTAATCTCCAAGTTGATTAATAATTTCTTAACCCAAGGTGTTAAACCTCGTCTACATGTGCAACTACTTCTTCTAAGATGGGTTCTATAGGGTCTAAGGAAATAGTCTCAAACTGGAACAGAACAACCCACACCATAATAACGTAATGTATTCATCTAGATATCTGAAAAGGGGGAATCTTCGGTGCACAACAGACAGTGAAAAAGACTTTACCTTCCACAGTGTGTTATGGTATGTAGACCTAACGCATGAATTAGATTTCCCATTTTTTCACCATCACTTCTATAATGATCCACTAGTTTCCCTTTTTATTGGACCATCCTTCATATACTAATGCACTAGGTTTCCCCTAAATGTTTGGACCAACAGTACTCATAATAATGCATAATACTGCCATAGCTTTTCCTTTTCTTTTCACCATCTTTGTCATAGTGATGCAATAGGCTTTCCATACTATTTGCACCATCTTTATTGTAGTGATTCACTAGGTTACCATTTGGTTGTAGGCTAATGTTCTAATCCTAATGAAGTTGAAAGGAGTTAGTTTTGTGAAACAATATGACAAAATAAATGAAATTAATATAGACTTGTATTATCTGAGTGCTTAACCCAAAGTTGATAAAAACGTTCTGAGTTGTAATGAAGCTCCTGTAAATGACAAGAATGTTGAGGACTATTCTGACTGAGTGACTTTAGGAGCACGAGCAAAAGTAATCAGCTGTGAGCTGTGGTAACAAGTACACTTGTATATTTAATACAACATCAATGAAGTGAATAGTTATATCACCAAACATACCAATTTAATCAAGAAAAAAAATCCTCGAGCCAATTTAATGTAGCTTGCTAGAAAGCATAACAAGACATTTATTAGGTGGTTTGAAGATAAAGTCTTATGCCAACTATCTCAAACACCAAATTGTGTTGCTAAATTTATCAAATGCCTCGCCTTTAAACCAAATATGAAAGTTGTGTCTTATGAAGGGTTTGACATAAATGGATTTACATATTACAAGATGTATCAAGATGATAAGAGTTTCATCCAAAATAGCAGGGTCACCCATCAAGCGTGTTCATTTTATTTTTCTAGTGTGAAGGATAAGAGTCCAATTGAAGCTAAAATCTCATCTTACGATGTCATTGAAGACATTTGGGAATTTGACTACATAGATTTTAGAGTTCATGTCTTTAGATGTAATGGGGTGATAACACCAAAGCCGTTGTAGTGGATGAATTGGTTTTTTGAGAATATTGGCAAGAAGGGTGAACCATTCATAATAGCATCATAGGCGAAGTAAGTATTTTGTATCAATGATCCTATAAAAGTAAAATGGTCAGTTGTTCTTCACAGTGAAAGGCAGTTCATTGCATATCCAATAGATGAATAAGCGTACTGACAAGTATGATGAGTCTAGTCCATCCTCAGTTGGCTTGCTGGCACTAACTTATATATGCATGGAGATCCCATCGAGGGAATGTTAATTGATACAAGATCCAAATATCATAGGCATGCTTTTGTTTTTTTTTATTTTAGATAAGCATTTTACATTATTTATCTGTTATATTTCAATGTTTGACCATTTTTATATGACATTATTTTAGATGGCGTCTGACCATGAGTTTGATGATCACGATGATGACTACCATCAGAATGTGCAACATGATAGCGTGAGCAATGAGAATGAGCACCTTGACACTACTGTAAGTTGTGTTGTTTTATTACATAGATGAGAATTTTATAATGTCTATCTTGTTGTATTGTTTTATCACAATTATAAGTTATATACTTTTATGATGTATGAGTTTTTTTTTCAATTTTAGCATGAGGATGTGCGCCCTAAGGATCTTGCTGAGCTTGATGTACAACATCATAAGCATGCAATAATACAATGCATCACCATGATGAACAAGTTACTAGAGCAAAGGGGCAACAAACTGAAGTTGGTCATTGAGTTTTATAATCAAGGAAATCCTATTACCATTAAAAACACTAATATACTGTTCAAAAGGATACATCCATTGCAAGAAAACTGGTCCCAACATTTTCACTTCCCTAGTCATATGGACAACAAGATGTATCATGATATCAAAGAATGAAGGAGGAAAATGCATCTCAAGTTGGCATAGGATAACAAACACTTCTCTTTACAAATTATCGAGATTCTTAGGATTACTAACTTTGTTGCATATAGTGTTGAAGAAGAAACAAAGCTTGGTGGTTGCAAACCTTATATGCATCAACATTATATATCAGATTTCTAAGGGCAATATTTATTGCATTCGAGTGTGACAATCATGAGATATATGACCTATCATCTTCAGATCCTTCATTGATACCAGTCTATATATATTGTAAGAGTATCCTTGTGGTACCTTAACATTGAGAAAACACTCACAAAATTTTTCTTTTCCTTTCTAGACAATGTGTAACAAGAAAGAGGTAAATATATTTTTTTATCGCTGCTAACTTATTTTGTTAATTCTTTCCTTATTCCCATTTGATGTACATCCATTATAGATTTTAAACCATCTTTAGTCTTACCTGGTATATTCAACATAGTACCTATGACACTACCACAAACATTTTCCTCAATATGCATTACATCGATACAATGCCTAACTGTCATAGAACTCCAATAAGGAAGATCCCATGATATTGGCCTTTTCTTGTATAAAGATTTGTCACTTTGTGTTGGAATGGTACAATGTGATCTCTTTCTGAATGCATTAACAAAGTCTTCTACTCTTTCATAAACATCCTCCCCTGATATAGGTTTAGGGGCACCCTATTACTTGTTTAATATCGTTGAACACTTTGTGAAACCTTTGGTAAGTATGAAATTTTGGAGGAAACCTTCAATGACCAAGATATATAGTCTTGTCTCCATATTGTACTCATATTCAATCAGTGTTCTTTTCACATATAGGGAATGCTTTGGATCCTTTTACACTGTATCCAGACAAATTTCCATATGTTGGAAAGACATTAATAGTGCAAAACAACATAGCATGCAAACAAAATGTCTCTCTATGTGAAGTATCATAGGTCATCTCACCTTCTCCTAAGAGTTTCTTTAAGTCATCAATCAGAGGTTCAAGATAAACATTGATATCATTTCCAAGTTGTTTAGGGCCCGACATCAATAATGACAGCATAACATACTTATTTTTCATACACAACTAGGGAGGAAGATTGTGTACAACAATCATAATAGGTCGGGTGTTATGTTGGTTTCTCAATGTGTTGTATGGATCCATCCCATTGGTACAAGCCCAAGTCTTAGATTCTTGATTTCTTCACCAAATTTGGGGTACAATAAATCAATCTTCTTGCACTATGGGGAGTCAGATACATGTCGTAGGATCCCATCAGAATTTCTCTTTTCCTCTGCATGCCACCTTAAATTCTTCGCATCCATGGGATTGGAAACAAGCATTGAAATTGTAGTTGTATAGGTAGATACTACATCACCTTGGCAGGAGAGCTAGTCTTGGAATTCCCTGAAGTCGTCATTTTATACCTTGACGCCCCACATTATGCACAATCTTTCAAATCTACTTAGTCCTTTTGAAATATCACACAGTCATTTAGGCATGCATGTATCTTCTTAGCCTTCATTCCCATTGGGTATAATTTTTTCTTTAATTTATATGTTGAGATTGGAAGCTCGTTGGTTTTACGAAGAATTTCTTTCAATAAATATAAGAATGATGTGAAACTTTTGTCTCTCCTTCTATTGTTATCCTTAAGAGCATACAATCTCAACATAGTGCTCAGCTTTGTAAACTTAGTACACCTATGTATAACCATCTCTCAGCATCATGCACAATGTTTCTAAATAAGGAAGGCGGATCAGTGTTCTCTACCCCCACAACTATCTAGCATTCCATCAACCATGTCTATTGGAATCGGTTCATTCACATCTACATCATCAATGGAAATTTCTTCTTCAACACAAGTATTGCTATCAACATATACTGATCTCATGGTCAGAATCTATCCATGTCAGTACCATTCTTTATAGCCATGTACAATCCCGTTGCACATTAGATGACTTTGGATTTTCTCAACAGTGTCAATTTTCAAGTTGTTACTCCAACACCTACATGGACAATAGAACCTATCTCCAGGTTGTTTCCTATGTTCCTTTGTAAATCTTACAAACTGATCGAGATTAGTAATAAACTCCAGGGTGCAGCGATTTGGAATGGACATCCATGAATTATATATTCTATAATAAAAGAGAAAATAAGCATTAGGGTTTACGATTTACATGATTAGTGTTTAGGGATTACAAATTAGGGTTTGTCATTTAGGGTTTAGGGATAAGGGTTTCTAAATTAGGGTTTATGGTTTACATATTAGGGTTTAGGGTTTATCATTTCATAATGAATGTGTGTACCAACTATCCCACTCTTCAACACCTAATCTGACTAGTAAGTGTATAATGTGTATTCGGTTTTCCAAAAAATTTTGGCAGCATTTCCCCATAGTTCTCCAAGTACACTGATATGGATGGGAAAATGTCCACCAACGTATCTACTTAGAGAACAAATGGGGAAGTTCTAACAAAACATCTTGAAAATCAAATATATAGTACACACTTACATACTAAGTGAGATTAAGTGTTTAAGAATAGCCCCAAACTGGGAACTATCCAAGATTTACTCCTAATAAGTAAATCTCAGATGGGTTTCTAGGCCAATAGATATATATGTCAAACATTAAGGTTTATGATTCATATCAATTTTGTGTAAATACAATCCCATAAATCCATAAGTCATATATATGCACGCACTATGTCATCATTGCATCACATAACATCCAATATCCTTATTCATGCATGTTCATACTAAAACTCTCATTCATCTTTTCTATGCTTATTGATAATTGATCTCTTACACTTTATTAAGTTTATACATGTATTTATTTTATATATTCACCCTATAATTCATTACATATTTTAGATATACACTTTTCCATTCCCCATAATCATCATAATATTTCTCCTACTGATTCTCAATCATAGGTTATCTTCACTCATCAAGTATTCATGTTTCTCATTAAACAATGTGGTTCTAATAAGATTCAGCTATTTATAACCCAAACATTAATCATTAAAAATTGTATATAAATAACAATCAATAAGGTACACACTATTAGAGATAACATAAGATAATTGGACACTCCATTTCAAACTAAGTATGCCTCTTAATAGAGAGTATAACTCAATTTCATCATCACATATGTATCACAAACCCTAGATTTTAGTTCATCATTTAGGAATCCTACTTATTTATTAATATTTAGGATCCAAAAATGAGAATTGTTGTCATTTAAATAAAAACAACAACTACCTTGGTTTGTTGGCAATGACAGCACGATCAGTAGCAAGGTCTGAAGGAAGCACGATCAGTAGCAAGGTCTATTAGCGACGGTAGCAACGAGCTCCATGTGGCTAGCTCTAGTTGTGATGGTGGCTAGCTCAAATGGAGGTGGTGGTGGCGATCTCCAGTGTTGGTAGCAGCAAGCTCCAGTGATGGCGAGCTCCAACAGCGACAGCGACAACAAGCTTCAATGGTGGAGACGGCGGTGAACAAATCACAGAGGGTGGCAAGCACAATAGCTGGAGAAGAGAAATGGTGGAGAAGAGGAGCACATTAGCTAAATATCAGGGCATCAATGGAACAGAGAATGGGGGAAATAAATTCTACGAGTGGTATTAGTGGGCCATGGTCATCGGTTATTCTAAAAAATTGACAACTAAGTAATTAGACGTCGATTTCTATAAAGAAAATGTGTAATGACCTCACTATTAGCATCCCCCAATTAACTAAAGGCCTTCAAGTTGAGAGCCATTACCTATATTCTCAAGGATCCAGACTTAGAAAATAATAAATAACAACAAATAATTACATTAATTCACAAATATTACTTACAAAATGCTTACATGAAGTTTCTATCCTCAAAACTGTACATTTGAGAAGAAATACTAAACTATCTAATCCTCCAACATAACTTTAATACCTTCCATGGATTTGATCTTTATCTTCATGTTTGTATCTTGTGTATCAAATACCTAAAATGCCAACAAACAAAATGCGGTCAACATATTTCTATATTGGTACATGGGTTCATCCAATAATCACAAGTACATAAAATCAACCATTAATTATTTGCACATAATAACATGCATTTTCTTTCATATTCTAACCCATATCTGGTCTAGTATCTCAGGTAGATCCACTATCCATCAATGGGCATATGTGTGTTACCCTTCGATCAGTATAACCTAGGGTTCACAATATCATTATTTACTTTATGTGATACTCATAGGGACTTTATAATTTTCATGAAATAAATGCACATCCAATAGATATCATTCATTAAATCTTCAAGAAATCTCGACAAACATCAAAAGTTGATACATGTAATCATAAGTGTAACCACACACCTCGAAGGTGAGTCATGAAGATTATCACACAGAATACACTTCAAGAACATTATCCAATCAACAAGCAAATCAAGCAATCCACATTTTAATCTGCATGAATATAAATCCTAAAGTGTCACTATCACACTAATCACATTAAATAGATTAAACCTTACTCGAGTTTTGGTTTTCTTATTATGGAGTTATCTCTAGGGTTATGTTTGATACTTCAATTACCATGTTCATTGATCTAAAGACTTTAAACCCCTAATTCATATTAGGTGTACCAATAGTCATAAATTCTACCACATTATTGCATTATGAATACTCAGCTCATATTAACATCATTTATAATGGGGCAAAATATGACCTTGTTTTCATTACCCTATTTATTCAAAGTTATGATCATCCACTTTAACACACATTTACACTACTTTCATAATCAGGATCAAAAGTAAGTACAAAAATATTTTATTTAGATTCCCCTCATTTTCTTGATTAATTTTCATATATGACTTGCATCAATTTGATCACCCTAGTAATTACTATGATTTTTGCATGTTAATTACTAACCAACCAATCAAAACTAGACACATTGGTGCTAACCCATTGTTTGCAGGTTGCAAGTTGCTTCCTGGGCCTAATGTAGCTTGACCCATCTAATAGGATGTGTCCAGTGGGAATGGGACTCCATACTGTCACGCCCCGATCTCACATTAACCACAAACCACGAGATTAGAGCGCGACGGATGGGATTTACTCACAAACCAACCACTCGTCACTTTTTCAAACATTTTAAGACATTAAAGACAACCATATTTATACTGTAAACTAAAGCTAAACAAACTGCAGAAGCATTTCAATTAAACTGACTAGAGAACATAAACAGAGTCTACAGCAAATTACATTGTTCAACATAAAGTAAACATAACAGTTAATTTACATCTTTATACACATTCCGCATACACATTCTCTCTCACCCACACCATGTTCCAAGGATAGAGGGGAAAGGACTAAGAGACCTCTAACTAGACTAATTACAAACCTTCTATAGACTAAGTGTTAGGATGAAACGATCCTTCCGATTCCTGTTGCTGATGCTGACCTGAAAATGTTTGAGTAGAGGTATGAGCCTACTCGCTCAGTGAATAGCCTTTCATTTAGCTATCACTAAACAACTCGTCAGGTTTATAAATTGAAATTAAACATAAGTGCAGTACTAAGCAGGGCAGTTCTAATAACATAACAAATTTGCAGAATATAATCACATTTCCATGCCATAACAGATAATTTGAACAGATTAACAGATATAAAGAAATAGTACAAAAGTTCGAATACTTTAATTTACTGTGATCCTATATGAGTATCAATTTATATTATTATGCCCTAATCATATGCAGTGTACTCTGCATATAAAGATCCATAGCGAACTACGATCCCACCGTACAAGACTTAGCGACACACCTGGCGAATGCTAAGTCTGACTTCCGCCCTGGTCTGCTGCAGGGCCCACAGGCTCATCGGCCTTCAGGCTCATCGGCCTCACTATACTCTCAAAAGAGTGAACTCTAGACTCCTCCTCAAACCTGAGCACACAGGCGGAGAGTCTTACCGGGTTACCACCGTGACATCGCACGCGTTGTTGTTGAACACTGCCTTTCCATCCTCGTGCCACCGTGACATCGCACGCGTTGATGTTGAACATGAGTTCCCCCCTGGTTGCAGACCTCTCAAAGGGGTTCTATGGTGTTAGGGCACCTAAGTCTATTAACTGATTAACATATAAACACTTAAACAGGAAAAACACATTTCATACTTATTCCACATTCTGAATATCACTTAAAAACACATATATATATCATTTGTCTTCTTTAAACATGACTCAATATCACTTATTCAAATTCATTGCTAAACAACCATCTTTATTCAGCATATGCATTGCAACTGTAAAACAGGAAATTCCATCTTTTTCATCAATCATATTACGTATCTCAAGTTCCATTGAATCTATAATACTCTATTGTATGTGCTAAACTGTTTAGACGTTATACCAACTGATACTAAAGAAATTAAGCACTTAAAATGAGTTAAATAATGATTTCTAAATGAACTACTACTCACAACTTGAAACTCGGACGATCGCTTTGGAACTCGGCCAATCACTTCATAGTTTCTAAAACTCGGCCGACCAACTTCGGCCGATCAGTAGGAAACTCGGTCGATCCACTGGGAAACTCGGCCGATCGAAACACAGCTCGTTTACCTACAAAAGAAACTCGGCCGATTCAAGACCAAACTCGGTCGACCAAAACGTTGTTCGAAATCCTAAACAAGGAACTCGGCCGACCAAAACACGAACTCGGCCGAACCGCGCACAGAAAGAAAATAAAAACGGACATGCATATGTCGATTTCACTCGAATCGACGGGCAAAACCCTCGATTTGCGTTGCAAATCACTTGCAAAAGGTGCACACCACCAGGGACTAGCTGGAGGGGGAGGAAGGACAAGCTAGGGCTGCTCTTTGCACCCTAATCTCCAGGCCATCACCTTGCAAACGCAGCTCCTGCTGCAAGCTAGCTCGAATCGATGGAAAAGAAGGTGGAAGGAAGGAAAAAGATGAGTCGCAGCTGTTGGCCGGAGCAAAACCAAGCTCCAAACGTCCTTCTCCTCAGTTCTCTTTCTCTCTCTCTCTCTCACGCGAAGGAAGAAGAAGAACGCTCCTGCGTTCTCTCATTTTTGGAAAAATGAAACGAGATAAGTGAGAAAGAATAGATAAGGAGGAAAACCTAGGGGCCAAAACGCAAAGTCCAAGAACTTCCAAAAACTACAAACGGGTCCCTACAAGCCCAAAAACATGCAACTTTTGACTCGAAGGTCGGATTCGAACGATTTCTCTGGCAATGCTTCAAGCGTAAGATCCCACACGTTTTAAGGGCTAGGATTCACACTAATCACATATCATATCTGTTAAAAACATTATTAACAAAAACAAGCTTATAACTTAGCAAAGCAGCTAAACACATGCTTAGCAGCATACTTACAAGGATAAGTTCAACGCGGGTCGTAACAATCTCCCTCCCTTATAAGAATTTCGTCCCGAAATTCCTAAAAGAGAAAAGGAAACTTGCTACGCATCTCAGACTCAAGTTCCCACGTAGCTTCCTCAAGATTATGGTTCCTCCACAGAACCTTTACCAAAAGAATCTCACGGTTCTTAAGCTTCTTAATCCGGTGATCGAATATCTGCACTAGTCCTTCCACGTAGGACACATCTGTCCTAAGCTGCGCCGGTTCTGGATCTAAAATCTTTTCTGTACTGGGATGACACCTTTTCAGCATAGACACATGAAACACATCATGAAGATTTGCCAACTCAGACGGCAAATCCAACCAGTAAGCTACAGGTCCAATCCTCTCAACAATAGGATATGGGCCCATGTACCTAGGGGTCAACTTACCCCTCTTGCCAAACCTTAGCACTCCCTTCCACGGTGAAACCTTCAAATAAACCTCGTCACCAACCTCAAACTCAAGAGGTCGATGTCGTCTCTCTGCATAACTTTTCTGTCTGTCCTGTGCAGCTTTCAACTGCTCCCTGATCACAGATATCTTCTCTGTAGTTATATCGACTATCTCAGGTCCAAGAATTTCTTTCTCACCAACCTCGTACCAACAAACTGGCGATCTATACTTCCTGCCATATAGAGCTTCATATGGGGCCATTCCAAGACTAGAATGGTAGATGTTATTATATGCAAACTCCATCAGGCTTAAGTGTTCTTCCCAGTTACCTCTAAACTGCAGAACGCATGCTCTCAGCATGTCTTCAAGGGTCTGAATGGTCCTCTCAGATTGACCATCTGTCTGCGGGTGAAACGCTGTACTAAACCTCAGCTTTGTGCCCAACGCACGATGTAACTGATTCCAGAATCTAGATGTAAACTTTGGATCTCTATCAGAAATAATGGAAACTGGAATTCCATGCAATCTGATTACCTCGTCTACATATATCTTGGCCAGCTTCAGAACATCAAAGGTTGACTTGACCGGAAGAAAGTGAGTAGACTTAGTTAGTCTATCCACAATCACCCAAATCGATTCTGAACCTCTAGACATCCTGGGTAATCCTACCACAAAATCCATCGTGATGTGTTCCCATTTCCATTCAGGTATAGGAAGCGACTGCAAGGTACCAGCAGGTTTCTGATGCTCAGCCTTAACCTGCTGACACACTCCACATCTAGCCACGTACTCAGCCACATCTCTTTTCATACCCGACCACCAGTACAGCTCTCTAAGATTCCTGTACATTTTCGTGTTACCAGGATGCATAGCATACATAGAAGCATGCGCTTCTTCAAGAATCTGCTCTTTCAGCTCACTGTTCCCAGGTACACACAACCTGTCATGAAGATACAACACACCATCGTCAGAAAACAGGAATTCTATTATTATACCTTCCGACATATCCTGCATAACCTGCCACAACTCGTCATCACTCTGTTGCAACTCCTTAATCTGATCATAGAAAGTAGGTTTGACCTGCATCTGAGCAATCAACCCACTCGGTCCAGTCACATCCAAGTCTAAATTCAACTTTCGCATATCTACAAGCAAGTCTCTCTTGGAACATGCCATAGAAAATGCATCTGCAGTTGAACTTGACTTTCTACTCAAAGCATCTGCTACAACATTTACTTTACCAGGATGGTAATCGATTGTCACATCATAATCCTTGATCAACTCAAGCCATCTGCGCTGTCTCAAATTCAAATCCTTCTGAGTGAAGATATACTACATGCTCTTATGGTCCGTAAACACCTGACATGTCTCACCATACAGGTAGTGACGCCATGTCTTAAGAGCGTGAACTATAGCAGCCAACTCCAGATCATGAGTAGGGTAGTTCTCTTCGTTCTTCTTAAGCTGTCTAGATGCATAAGCCACAAATTTGCCTTCTTGCATCAGTACACAGCCCAAGCCTCTCCTGGAAGCATCGCAGAACACTGTATAACCTTTATCTGCCTCAGGCAAAACCAACACTGGCGTTGTGGTCAACTTCCTCTTCAAGATCTGAAAACTCTTCTCACAGTTATCAGACGAAACAAACGGTGCATCCTTCCTTGTCAAGTGTGTCAAGGGTGATGCTAGCACACTGAAGTTATGTATAAACCTTCTGTAATAGCCTGCTAATCCCAAGAAACTTCTAATCTCAGTAGGAGTCTTAGGTCGTTCCCACTGAAGCACATAATCAACTTTCTTAGGATCAACGCTAACTCCATCTCTTGAGATAACATGTCCAAGAAAGGCTACCTCAGCCAACCAGAACTCGCACTTGCTAAACTTAAAATACAACTGATGTTGCCTTAGCAACTGCAACGCTAAACTCAGGTGTTGCTCATGCTGTTCATCATCTCTAGAGTAGATCAGAATATCATCTATAAAGACTACAATAAACTGATCTAGGAACGGTTTGAAAATCCGATTCATCATATCCATAAAGGTTGCTGGCGCATTGGTCAGCCCAAACGACATGACCAGAAACTCATAATGCCCATACCTGGTTCTGAAAGTTGTTTTGGAAATATCAGAATCCTGTACTCTAAGCTGATGGTATCCAGATCTCAAATCTATTTTAGAGAAAACCGTTGCTCCACGCAACTGATCAAACAGATCGTCTATTCTCGGCAAAGGGTACTTGTTCTTAATAGTGATCTTGTTCAGTTGCATGTAATCTATACAGAGACGCATGGTACCATCCTTTTTTTTAACAAACAGCACTGGAGCACCCCACGGCGAAGAACTGGGTCTGATGAAACCCTTATCCAGCAATTCCTGCAACTGCACCTTGAGTTCCTTCAACTCTGCAGGTGCCATTCTATAGGCTGGCAGTGCTACTGGATGACTACCTGGATATACCTGAATCTCAAAATCAATGTCTCTGACAGGAGGTAAGCCTGGTAACTCTTCTGGAAAAACATCAGAAAACTCACAAACCACAGGCACATCATAAACACTGGCGGTGCTCTTCTCTGCTCTAGTGTCAACCACATGAGCAAGGAACGCTTCACATCCTTTATGTAGCATCTTATCAGCTACAGCAGCTGATACTATGCACGTAGGCAGAACTTTCCTGTCTCCAGTAAAGACACAAGAAAAATCACCTAGTTGAAAGGTAGCTTCCTTCTTCCAACAATCGAGTTGCACTCGATATGTCTCAAGACAATCCATACCCAGGATGACTTGAAAAGTATTGACATCCAGGGGTATGATATTAGCAGCAAAGGTGTACCCTCCAAAAGATAACAAACATCCGGGACAGAACTCAGTCAGAACCGTTGGTCCACCTAGTGGAACTCTCAACACTAACTCATCCACCAATTCTTGAGTTAACAAATTAAGTTCACCAACTAAAGAACGTCGTATGAAAGAGTGAGTAGCACCCGGATCTATCAAAACTGAAACTGGTATACTATTGAATAAGAACATCGTTCCAGTAACAACTTGTGAAGAAATTATACCTTCCTGAGGTGTCAAAGAGAAGAAACGTGCTGAAGCTCTCCCTCTTCCACGCTGTCCTCTCTGACCACTCCTGCCACTAGGCACACCACCACCTCTAGACCTAGAAGCCACAGAAGAACTTGGAACATCAGGGTGCTGAGGCTGGAAAGCTTGCGATGTTGCTTGTCGAAGTTGAGGACATTCCTTTCTGAAATGTCCTACTTGTCCGCAGACAAAACAACTTGCACCCCAACACGGACCAGTATGTACTTTTCCACAATTGTCACATGGCGGCATCTCATGTCTCTGGGGACCTGTCACTGACATTGACGACCCAGAAGACTGTCCACTAGCGGCACTGCCCCATCTCCCTGGGTAGTATCTCCCTCTGCCTCTAGAAGAAGTAACATCCTCAGATCTCTGTCTGCTGAAACAGCTAAAGCCACGCCCAAGTTTAGAAAAGAAACCTCTACTTCCACCTCTATATCCACTACTGGACTGTCCTCTACTGAAATCTGCAGATCTCTTCTTAGACTCAGGCACCTTATCAGCATTCACAGATTCTTCAACCTGTCTAGCAGCCTCAACAAACTCACCAAAGTTCTCTCTGTTCCTTCTACTAGTAGCAGAAATTGTATGCCGAATTTCTGGCCTTAGCCCTTCTTGAAACCTTCTGCATCTTTCTATGTTGTCAGGAACAAGCTGTGGACAGAAGTTCGCTAACCGGGTGAAAAGCGCTTCATACTCAGTAACTGACATGTTCCCCTGCTTAATGTTCTGTAACTGCCTGATTTTCTCATTAAGAAAAGTGGGTGGATAGAATTTAAGATGAAACTCCTCAGAGAAATCCTGCCAAGAAAACTTTGTACCTCTCCTCTTTTCCTCCACACCACGCCACCACAACTCTGCATCGCCTGTCAAAAGGTAGACTGCATGATTAATCTTCTTCTCTTCAGGAAGCTCCATCAGGCGAAAGACCTTCTCTATCTGTCTCAACCACTCATCAGCCTCGGCGGGATCTGTAGTGCCACTAAACTCTGTGCCACCAAGCTTCTTCACAAGCTCATAAGATCGCATCAGATCCTTACTGCTGGTAGAAGTAGAAGCTCGCCTATCAGCTTTGTACTTCTCCCTGGTCTCCAGAAACATCTTGTACATACGGGATGCTTCCTCCACATGATCACCACCACCTGGACCCAAGTACAGTGGGTCAGGGCCAACATGGCTCTCAGCCTGATCATCACGATCAAAGCCCCTTTCTGCCATCTGCAATGATATAACAGAATATTTCCTGTTAGAAAACAACAGATAGAAGAAAGACACCTAAACCTTAATCCTATTGGTCTCTTATCGTCCCCTGTCCTGGACTCTGAGTAACTATATACTCAACCTAAGCTCTGATACCAAGACTGTCATGCCCCGATCTCACATTAACCACAAACCACGAGATTAGAGCGCGACGGATGGGATTTACTCACAAACCAACCACTCGTCACTTTTTCAAACATTTTAAGACATTAAAGACAACCAGATTTATACTGTAAACTAAAGCTAAACAAACTGCATAAGCATTTCTATTAAACTGACTAGAGAACATAAACAGAGTCTACAGCAAATTACATTGTTCAACATAAAGTAAACATAACAGTTAATTTACATCTTTATACACATTCCGCATACACATTCTCTCTCACCCACACCATGTTCCAAGGATCGAGGGGAAAGGACTAAGAGACCTCTAACTAGACTAATTACAAACCTTCTATAGACTAAGCGTTAGGATGAAACGATCCTTCTGATTCCTGTTGCTAATGCTGACCTGAAAATATTTGAGTAGAGGTATGAGCCTACTCGCTCAGTGAATAGCCTTTCATTTAGCTATCACTAAACAACTCGTCAGGTTTATAAATTGAAATTAAACATAAGTGCAGTACTAAGCAGGGCAGTTCTAATAACATAACAAATTTGCAGAATATAATCACATTTCCATGCCATAACAGATAATTTGAACAGATTAACAGATATAAAGAAATAGTACAAAAGTTCGAATACTTTAATTTATTGTGATCCTATATGAGTATCAATTTATATTATTATGCCCTAATCATATGCAGTGTACTCTGCATATAAAGATCCGTAGCGAACTACGATCCCACCGTACAAGACTTAGCGACACACCTGGCGAATGCTAAGTCTGACTTCCGCCCTGGTCTGATGCAGGGCCCACAGGCTCATCGGCCTTCAGGCTCATCGGCCTCACTATACTCTCAAAAGAGTGAACTCTAGACTCCTCCTCAAACCTGAGCACACAGGCGGAGAGTCTTACCGGGTTACCACCGTGACATCGCACGCGTTGTTGTTGAATAACCCCTATTTACTTCAGTGCCACCGTGACATCGCACACGTTGTTGTTGAACACTGCCTTTCCATCCTTGTGCCACCGTGACATCGCACGCGTTGATGTTGAACACGAGTTCCCCCCCTGGTTGCAGACCTCTCAAAGGGGTTCTACGGTGTTAGGGCACCTAAGTCTATTAACTGATTAACATATAAACACTTAAACAGGAAAAACACATTTCATACTTATTCCACATTCTGAATATCACTTAAAAACACATATATATATCATTTGTCTTCTTTAAACATGACTCAATATCACTTATTCAAATTTATTGCTAAACAACCATCTTTATTCAGCATATGCATTGCAACTGTAAAATAGGAAATTCCATCTTTTTCATCAATCATATTACGTATCTCAAGTTCCATTGAATCTATACTACTATATTGTATGTGCTAAACTGTTTAGAAGTTATACCAACTGATACTAAAGCAATTAAGCACTTAAAATGAGTTAAATAATGATTTCTAAATGAACTACTACTCACAACTTGAAACTCGGCTGATCACTTTGGAACTCGTCCGATCACTTCACAGTTTCTAAAACTCGGCCGACCAACTTTGGCCGATCAGCAGGAAACTCGGCCGATCCACTGGGAAACTCGGCCGATCGAAACACAGCTTGTTTACCTACAAAAGAAACTCGGCCGATTCAAGACCAAACTCGGCCGACCAAAACGCTGTTCGAAATCCTAAACAAGGAACTCGGCCGACCAAAACACGAACTCGGCCGAACCGCGCACAGACAGAAAATAAAAACGGACCTGCAGATGTCAATTTCACTCGAATCGACGGGCAAAACCCTCGATTTGCGTTGCAAATCACTTGCAAAAGGTGCACACCACCAGGGACTAGCTGGAGGGGGAGGAAGGACAAGCTAGGGCTGCTCTTTGCACCCTAATCTCCAGGCCATCACCTTGCAAACGTAGCTCCTGCTGCAAGCTAGCTCGAATCGATGGAAAAGAAGGTGGAAGGAAGGAAGAAGATGAGTCGCAACTGCTGGCCAGAGCAAAACCAAGCTCCAAACGTCCTTCTCCTCAGTTCTCTTTCTCTCTCTCTCTCACGCGAAGGAAGAAGAAGAACGCTCATGCATTCTCTCGTTTCTGGAAAAATGAAACGAGATAAGTGAGAAAGAATAGATAAGGAGGAAAACCTAGGGGCCAAAATGCAAAGTCCAAGAACTTCCAAAAACTACAAACGGGTCCCTACAAGCCCAAAAACATGCAACTTTTGACTCGAAGGTCGGATTCGAATGATTTCTCTGGCAACGCTTCAAGCATAAGATCCCACACGTTTTAAGGGCTAGGATTCACACTAAGCACATATCATATCTGTTAAAAACATTATTAACAAAAACAAGCTTATAACTTAGCAAAGCAGCTAAACACATGCTTAGCAGAATACTTACAAGGATAAGCTCAACGCGGGTCGTAACACCATACCCTCCCTATTCAAGGTATTGTTTCCCTCTCATTCTCATACACAAATGTACACGCTTGTGCTACCGCGATGAGGAGCGGTAGTTGGAGCCTGTCGCGAAGTACCCACCTCATCACACTACTGTGACAACCTCCCTCAGGCTCTAAGGATGCCCAATGACTCTTGGAAACTATCCATGAGACGTTGGCACCTCGTTTGTTGTCTTCGTGAGCGACAACAATAGCTCAGGGTGCTACACAAGTGGGTGATGGGCGAGCCTTCTGCCCCTTGGTAGCTGCTCCCTTCACTACCATCATGTTCCGGCTCCAAAACCCTACAAAGCACTATCATTGATCCCTCTCCCTCTCTATCACTCTCTATGATCCCAGGCACTGTGAGACATTGGGTATTGCATCACTGCTACCCTGCTTTCTGTCGACGAACTAGTGGTTGATGATTGCGGCACCTCTCAGAGTCTGGTCAGTGGTCTCCATCTTCCTGTTTCACCCTTTCTAGCCCCACCTCCTACTTTTCTTCTTATCTCCCTTTCTTGTGGTGCATATTTATTCCATCCGCATCATCTCTGCCCCACCCTGTCGACCCTTACTGCCACTTGTAGAGTACTCATCCTCCTTGGGCAGTGGCATGCACCAAACCACGATGATGCATGTGGGAGCCCGATAGGAGTACATCATGGTGCTCGACTAAGAACTTTGTTGTCATCTCATCGATGTGTTGTAGGTCTAATACATGAAAGTGGAGAATATGCGAGGGTTTGGGATGTTTGTAGATTTCCACTAGGGATCTCCCCGGTCGATGCAGACTAGGAATCGAGCTCTTTCCTTAAATCTTGGGTCAATGTGATTCCTTATATAGGTCCCAAGACCAGCACTAGGGTTGGGAGGAGGATGTAAAGAGAGGGATATGAGGGAGGTATTCGGTTTGTTTTCTTCATTTTTTTCATAAAAGTTGGTGATGGTCTCCAGTAAAATGGTTAAATTGTGTTAAATAAACATAATCCACCCAATATCAATTACTTTCCAATCATGTTATTCCTTTTCCATATACAAAAATATATGGCTTATTCCAAAGTGTTTCTTTTAGTTTCCTCCTACTAATCTCTCTCATGTCTATGAAAAAAACTTATGGAACAAGCATGTACAGTTTTCAAAAGGAATTCATTCAATAGATTCTCAATAAATGGACACATGTATCCACAATTCAATTACCAATTTAGCTTGTGTGACACATATAAGTCATAAAGTAAAGCACATTATTGGAGAAGGAATTCTAGATTATTCTCTTCTCTCTTTTCTCAAAAAAATCCTTAAATCAATTAGGAACTCATTAATCTCATTTCCATCTATATTTAATGTGTTGGATTTGTGGGATATTTTTCCCATACAAAAATGCTCCTTTCTTCATTTCATCAAAACAAATCCCTTCCTTTACATAATATTTCAAGCATTCAAAGTTTAAATTGGGATAATACTAATTATTGTCTCAGATATGGTGTTGCCAATCTTGGCTAAGTAATTGCTCTTTCTATCACAAAAACACCATGTATCCTATTTTCCTTTATAAACTTGACAATTATTTCATTTTCCATTAATATTTATTCATGTATTACTTCCTTTTATTTAACTTGTGCCACAAGCCCCCATGCACCAAATGTGATCAAAATTATTATTCCATCAATAATATCATTGTGGAAAGTTGTTTATTAAAACATGCCTTATATTATATCAGTCAACTTTTACCAAAATTGAGGATATAACATTCACCCCTCCTTAAAAGAAAATTTTTCAACAAAATTCGCACCTAGTAACTCATATTAGTTCTGAAACTTTGGGTTAGCAACCCTACTTAGATATCTTTAACATCTTCTTTTTTGTATGCACTTTCCTCACATTATTACTTGAATTCAATTCAAAGCATATCCACATCCCCATTATTTACATTATATCATCTTTTAGTGATTACATTTTCATTTATGATTTCAATTTCAATTGGTGATAGCCTTTTAACCTAGGTTTCCAACCTATCATTCATTTATTTCCACATAAGGGTGAGGTAGCACCTCTAACCCCTAGGTTTTTCCATTAAATTTTCAACTTAGGATATTCATTCTCATACCTCCATTTTAAGCATAACATATGTCTACCCAATCTCTCTCCCTCATACTGAGATGAAATAATCACTTGATTGCAACCCGAATACAAAGCTAATCTCATTCCAAGAGTATAAACGGTATATCCACACATTATCTTTCAATTTCACATTTTCAGTTGAATCATTCTCAACATGACTCCAAACCATACTTACTTTTAATTCCACAATATTCTTATATTTCAAGAAGTAAAATTTCTTTTCTCACTCTTGAGTTTTTACACAACTCTTTTCATTATTACATGACTTTTTGTATCTCTTACATTTTCACCTCAGCTATTATGAGCCTTAGCCACTTCCTTGAGGTCTCTAGGGGTATAGGTATTTTTGGAGTGATTTCATCCTTATGCATCTAGGCAGTGCCTCTCACATTCACCCTTTGGGCCACATGGACATCATGAAGGTGGCCAACCTCCTGAGACATGGGCCTCGGGTAAACATAGTTGTTACCTTCCCACCACAAGGTCTTATGCATTCAGGGCACAATCAACTCCTAATCTTGTCGGTCCTATGTGCCTTTAATACACCCAACTTTACCTTAATATTGATTTAAGGCTCTACCCTTCCTAAGAATTTCTTGGAGATGTCACAACTTTAACCATTTTCAAGCACATTATTTTCATATGCAGTTCCATAAATTGGATTTCCTCCATTTCTTATAATGTTCATTATTCACTTTATGTCCCCTCATTGGACTCATGGCAACATTTCTTTTCCAGTCTCAGTCTCATACGGTCATCCACTTCCATAGTAACTTTTCCTCAAGTCCCTCAGAGATGGCATACTTGGGTTTAAAAAATCATACTCAATATATGTTCTTTCATTCTTTATAGTATGTGATATGCACGGTTACCTCCATCTTTAAATTGATTTGTTCAACTTACCTTTCTAGTGAAGGTCCTAACCTAGGGTGCCTTCATGGCTCACAGGAGAAAGTTAGGTTCTCTAGCCACAACTTGACCACATGGTCTAAGGTTTTTCCTCCCCCATAGGTCCTTCTCCCACTCTTGGGTTGACCCACCCCAGGTTAGCATACTATCCCTAAAGGTTTCATATTTTCATCTTTATGCATTGTTTTTATTATTAAAACTTCTCAATCCTTATTTGCTCAATCCCTGGGATACCCTCTCATGGGGTTTGTCCATGTAGTTGACATGGGACACCTTCCCCTCCATAGGTTTGGTGCCTACGCCAGCCTTCCCCTCCAGGGGCTTGACCTTCCCCTCCATGGACTTGGTACTATGTTAGCCTTCCCCTCCAGGGGCTTGATCTTTCATGACCTTCCCCTTAGGGGCTTGGTCCTTTCTGACCTTCCCCTCCAGGGGCTTGATCATAGTCATCTCAATTACTCTAATTCCATAACCTAACTTTTAGATATAGTATGAGGGGTTTGAGCAAGTTGTATTCGGATTTTAATTTTCATATATATATATATATATATATATATATATATATATATATATATATATATATATATATAGAGAGAGAGAGAGAGAGAGAGAGAGATATGTATACATATAACCATTGGTTACTTATGTTTCTCAAAACATTTCTCATTAACGCCATGTTCCACATGCACTATGCATGGAAGTCTGAGTCACCTAACTCTTGCTTTTGTAACCATAATATGTTGAACACATATTTTATATTATAAATTCTCAACCTTTATTTTCCCAATCTCTATGGGGGCATTCCTAATCACTCATTGGGAGTATTCTCAATGGTCTACCCACTATCTTGGAATAGCATACCCACTCACTAGGGGTATTATTTATCCATCCATTTCTTTAGAGATTGCATTAGGGAAATGGGCAAGTTATATTCATGTTTTCATTTTCATTTATAACCCTTGTTTTCTTATTTTCTCAAAACCTTTTACATGAATGTGATGCTCTACATGCACACGTGCATGCGAGACAGGGTCATTTGAGATCATTTATATTCATATTCTTTCACATGCATTCTTCATGCATGGGTTACCAAAAATATTTGTATTCTCTCTATCCTCTTACCCTAATTGGATCGACATGGGTAGGGTTTCTATTTCACCCACACTATTCACATTTCTCATGATTAGGGTTTTAGGTTAAGGTTAGGGAGAATGTCCCTTGACCCTCTACCATTTCCATAATCAACCCTAGTTCCTATTAGAGTTTACCCTTGCAACCCATTAAATCATTACTTCTACATTATTCTTCCACATTACATGTACATTTTATTTTCATGTGTTCTTTATTATTCTCATATTACATGTACATTATTACTTCCACATTTTCATGTGCATTAATTAGTGGAGGATGCCTTACTCCTACTTCTTCATAAAACAATAACTTTAGATGAGGAGGGAAGTTCCTTTTAAGGTTTATTAAGCAAGAGGATGTGAAGTGGATGAATTGAGATGAGAAGTAAACCTAAAGGTATTTTACTTCAAGCAAAAGCATCCAACTTTGGCCAGGTAGGATGCACATGTCCGAGAGTCCTCATAAGCTTACTAGCGGTGCAGACAAAAATATTGCTAGCCCCCAGGTTGTGGTCCCTTTTAGACACCCCAGTCTTTCGAAAATGCCCTAATAACTCCCTCATATTTCTACAGGTTACTTGAAATTATAAAGTATTAAATATTATTTGACAAAATCTAGGGCTCTGATACCAAATGTAACAACCTCACTATTGGCATCCCCCAATTAAGGAAAGACCTTCAAGTTGAGAGAAATTACTTATATTCCCAAGGATTCAGACTTAGCAAATAATAAATAACAACAAACAATTTCATTAATTCACAAATATTGTTTACAAAATGCTTACATGAAGCTTCTATCCTCAGAATTGCATATTTGAGAAGGAATACTAAACTATCTAATCCTCCTTTATAGCTTTAATACCTTCCATGGATTTCATCTTTATATTCATGTTTGTATCTTGTGTATTAGATACCTAAAACACCAACAAACAAAATGCAGTCAGCATATTTCTATACTGATACAAGGATTCATCAATAATAACAAGTACATATAATCAACCATCAATTATTTGCGCATAAGAACATGTATTTTCTTTCATATTCTAACTCATATGTGGTCTACTATCTTAGATATATCCACTATCCATAATTGGGCTTATGTGTGTTACCCTTTGATCAGTGTAACCTAGGGTTCAAAATATCGTTATCTACTTTACGTGATACTCATGTAGACATTATAATTTGCATAAATAAATACACATCCAACAGATATCATTCATTCAATCTTTGAGAAATCTCGGCAAACATCAAAAGTTGATACATGTAATCAAAAGCGTAACCACGCACCTAGATGGTGTGTCATGCAGATTATCATGTAGAATACACTTCAAGAATATTATCCAATCAATAAGCAAATCAAGCAATCCACATTTTCATCTACATGAATATAAATCCTAAATTGTCTCCATCACATTAATCACATTAAATAGCTTAAACCCTACTCGGGTTTTGGTTTTCTTATTATTGGGTTATCGTTAGGGTTATGTTTGATAATTCAATTCCCATGTTCATTGATCTATTCACTTTAAAACCCTAATTCATATTAGGTATAACCATGGTCATAAAATCTACCACATTATTGCACTATTAATACTCAACTCAGATTAATATCATTAATAACATGGCAATATATGACCTTGTTTTCATTACCCTGTTTATTCACATGTATGATCATCCACTTTAACACATATTTACACTACTTTCAAAATCAAATCAAAATTAGGTATCAACTATATTTTAGTTAGATTCCCCTCATTTTCTTGATCAACTTTTGTATATAGTTGCATAAATTTGATCATCCTAGTAATTACTATGATTTTTGTAAGTTAATTACTAACCAACCAATCAAAACTTGACACGACAGCACTTACCCATTGTTTGCATGTTGTGAGTTCCTTCCTCAGCCTAATGTGGCTCGTCCCATCTAAAGAGGATGTGACCAGTGGGAATGTGACTCCATATCCTCCATATTTGTGGTATTGTTTCCCTCCCATATGCATGAAAGAAGGCCCATGCTGCCACTACAGGGAGTTGTGGTTGGAGGATGCCACCAGGCGCTCACCTCATGGTGCTACTGTGACAACCTCCCTCAAGATCCAAGGTGGCCCAGTGACTCCTGGAAACTATCTGCAAGATGTCGGGACCTCATTTTTTGTCTTCGTGAGTGGCAACGATAGCTCAGGGCTCCGCCGCATGTAGGTGATGGGTGAGCCTTCTGACCCTTGGTGGATTCTCCCTTCTCTGCCATCATGTTTTGGCTCCAAAACCCTATAGAGAATTACCGTTGATCACTCACCCTCTCAGTCACTCTCTATTATCCCAGGCACTGCAAGACATTGGGAGTTGTTTCGTTGCTACCCTTCTTTCTGTCGATGGACTAGTGGTTGAGGATGGTGGCACCTCTCAGAGCCCAGTTAGTGGTCTTGTTCTTCCTACTTCACCCTTTCTATCCCCTCCTCCTATTGTTCTAATTATCACCCTTTGTTGTGGTGTAGATTTATCCCAGCCATGTTAGCTCCACCCCACCCTGTCGACCCTTACTGCCGCCTACAGAGTACTTGTCCTCCTTGGGCATTGGCATGCACCAAGCCACGACGATGCATGTGGGGTCCTGAGAGGAGAACGTACCATGGTTCCAGACTAAGAACATTGTTGTCTTCTCATCAATGTGTTGCAGGTCTAATCCATGAAAGTGGAGGATGTGTGAGGATTTGGGATGTCTGTAGATTTCCCCCAGGGATCTCCCTAATCGACGCAGACTAGGAACAAGGTTCTTCCTTCAAGCCTGTATTCCTATGATTCCTTATATAGTTCCCAATCCCATCACTAGGATTGGGAGGATGATGGAAAGAGAGGCATATGAGTGACAAATTCGGGTTGTTCCTTCCTTTTTTCACAAAAGTAGGTTACGGTCTTTAGTGAAACAGTTCAATTGCGTTAAAGAAACATAATCCACCCAATATCAATTACTTTCCGATCCCATTATTCATTTTCCATATACACGGGTATAAGGCTTATTCCAAAGTGTTTCCTATAGTTTCCTCCTACTAATCTCTCTCTCTCATGGCTATGACAAAAACTTATGGAACATGCATGTACGGTTGTCAAAAGGAATTCATTCAATAGATTCTCAATATATGGATACATGTATCCATAATTCAATTACCAACTTAACTTGATTGACACATAGAAGCCATAAAGGAAAGCACATTATTGGATAAGGATATCTAGATTATTCTCTTATCTGTCTTTTCTCAAAATATTCCTTTAATCAAATAGGAACTCATTAATGTCCTTTCCATCTATATTCATTGTGTGGGATTTGTGGGATATCTTTCCTATACAAAACATGCTCCTTTAGCCATTTCATTAAAACAATTCCTTCCTTTTCTTATTATTTCAAGTATTCAATGTTTAAATTGTGATAATACTACTTGTTTCCTCAAACATGGTGTTGTCGATATTGGCTAAGTAATTACTCTTTCAATTACAAAAACACCATGTACCCTATTTTCCTTTGGAAACTTGATAATGATTTCATTTTCCATTACTACTTGGTTATGTATGAATTCCTTCTATTTAACTTGTGCAACGAGCACCCATACACCAAAGGTGATCAAAATTATTATTACACCAAAAATACCATTGTGGAAAGTTTTTTATTAAAACATGTCTTATATTATATCATTCAATTTTTACCAAAATTGAGGATATAGCATTCACCCCTCCTTAAAAGGAATTTTGTCCCCAAAATATACACCCAGTATGCTTAAGGTGAATGATAACTCATCTTAGTTCTCAACTTTGGGTTAGCAACCCAACTTAGATATCTTTAATATCTTCTTTTTTATATGCACTTTCCTCACATTATTACTTGATTCCAATTCAAAGCATATACACATCCCTAGTATTTACTAGATATCATCTCTTACTGATTACATTTTCATTTATGATTTCAATTTCAATTGATGATTACCTTTTCACCTATATTTCCAACCTATCATTCTTTTTTTTTCACATAAGGGTGAGGTAACACCTCCAGCCCTTAAGTTTTTCCATGAAATTTTCAACTTAGGATATTCATTCTCGTACCTCCATTTTAAGAATAACATATGTCTACCCAATCTCTCTCCCTCATAATGAGATGAAATAAGCACTTGACTGCAATCTAAATACAAATCTCACCCCATTCCAAGAGTAGAGACGGTATATCCACACATTATCTTTCAATTTCACATTTTAAGTTGAATCATTCTCAACATGACTCCAAACCATGCTTACTTTTAATTCCATAATATTTTTATATTTCATGAAGTCGGATTCTTTTATCGTACTTGAGTTTGTACACAACTCTTTTCATTATTTTATGACTTCTTGTATCTTTTACATCTTCACCTCATGTATTATGAGCCTTTGCCACTTCCTTGAGGTCTCTAGGGGTATAGGTACTTTTGGAGTGATTTCATCCTTATACATCTAGGGAGTGCCTCTCGCATTCACCCTTTGGGCCACATGAACATCATGAAGGTGGCCAACCACCTGAGACATGGGCCTTAGGCAAATGTAGTTGCTACCTCATGACCACATGGTTTTATGCATTCAGGGCACAATCAACTCATAATCCCATCGGTCCTATGTACCTTGAATACACCCTACTTGACCTTAGGATTGACTTTGGACTCTACCCTTCCTAAGGCTTTCTTAGAGATTTCATGACTATAACCATTTTCAAGCATATTATTATATAAGCAGTTCTTTAAAATATATTTCCTCCATCTCTTACAAATCTCATTATTCACTTTATGTTCCCTCATTGGACTTGTGGCAACATTTCATGGCAACATCTATTTTCCGGGCTCAGTCTCATACGGGCAGCCACTTCCATTGTGAATTTTCCTCAAGTCCCTTAGAGATGGCATACTTGGGTTCAAAGAATCATATTCAATAGATGTGTTTTCATCCTTTATAGTAGGTGACATGCATGGTAACCTCCATCTTTAAATTGGTTTGATCAACTTACCTTTATAGGGAAGGTCCTAACCTAGGGTGCCTCCATGGCTCACAGGAGGAAGTTAGGATCTCTAGCCACAATTGGAACCCATGGTATAAGGTTTTTCCTCCCTCATAGGTCCTTCTCTGACTTTTGGGTTGACCCGCCCCAGGTTGGCACACTAGCCCTAAAGGTTTCATCTTTTCATCTTTATGCATTTTTTTATAATTATAACTCCTCAACCCTTATTTTCTCAAACTCTGGGATACCCTCTCATGGGGTTTTTCCATGCAGTGGACTTGGTCCACCTTCCCCTCTAGGGGCTTGGTGCCTATTTTGACCTTCCCCTCTAGGGGCTTGACCTTCCCCTCCAGGGGCTTGGTACTATGTTGGCTTTCCCCTCCAAGGGCTTGACCTTCTGTGATCTTCCCATCCATGGGCTTGATCTTTCATGACCTTCCCCTCTAGGGGCTTGATCCTTTCTGACCTTCCCCTCTAGGGGCTTGATCATAGGCATCTCAATGACTCTCTTTTCATAAACAAACTTCCAAAGATATCATGAGGGGTTCTAGCAAGTTATATTCGGATTTTAATATATATATATATATATATATATATATATATATATATAATATATATATATAACCATTGGTTACTTATGTTTCTCAAAAAAATTCTCATTAATTCCTTATTCCACATGCACATATCCATGGAAGACTAAGTCGCCTAACTCTTATTTTGTAAACATAATATGTTGAACACATATTTTATATTATAAATTCTCAACCTTTATTTGTACAAACTCTATTGTATACCCACTCGCATGGGGCATTCATACTCACTCACTAGGAGTAATCTCAATGGTCTAGCCAATATCTGGGGACAACATACCCACTTATGAGGGGTATTCTTTATCCATCCATTCCTTCAGAGATAGCATTAGGGTGATGAGCAAGTTATATTCATGTTTTCATTTTCATGTGTAACCTCAGTTTCTTATTTTTCTTAAAACCTTTTACATGAATTTCATGCTCCACATGCACACATGCATGGGCGACCGGGTCATTTAAGCTCATTTACATTCATATTCTTTCACATGCATTCTTCATGCATGTGTTACGAAAAACATTTGTATTCTCTCTTTCCTCTTACCCTAATTGGTTCCACATGGGTAGGGTTTCTATTTCACCCACACTATTCCCATTTCTCGTGATTAGAGTTTTAGGTTAAGGTTAGGGAGCATGTCCCTTCGCCCTCTAGAGTTTCCATACTCAATCCTAGTTCCAACTAGAGTTTACCCTTGCAACCCATTAAATCATTATTTCTACATTGTTATTTCCACATTTCATGTACATTTTATTTCCACATGTACTTTATTATTCTCACATTACATGTACATTATTACTTCCACATTTTTGTTGCATTAATGGGTGGAGGATGCTTTACTGCTACTTCTTCTCAAAACCCTAATTTTATATGAGCAGGGAAGTTCCTTTTAGGGTTTATTAAGAAAGAGGATGAGAAGTAGAAGGATCGAGAGGAGAAGTAAGCCTAAAGGTATTTTACTTTAGGCAAAATCATTCAACTTTGGCCAGATAGGATGCACATGCCTAGGAGTCCTTGTAAGCCAACTAGCGGTGTGGAGGAAAATATTACTAGCCCCTAGGTCGTCGTCCCTTCTAGACCCCCCAGTCTTTAGAAAATGCCCTAATAATTCCCTCATATTTCTACAGATTACTTGAAATTATAAACTATTAAATACTATTTGACAAAATTTGGAGCTCTGATACCATATGTAACAACTTCACTATTAGTATCCCCTAGTGAAGGAAAGACCTTCAAGTTGAGAGTCATTACGTATATTCCCAAGGATCCAAACTTAGAAAATGATAAATAATAGCAAATAATTTCATTAATTCACAAATATTGTTTACAAAATGCTTACATGAAGCTTCTATCCTCATAATTGTACATTTTGAGAAGAAATACTAAAATATCTAATCCTCCTACATAGATTTAGTACATTCCATGGATTTCATCATTATCTTCATATTTGTATCTTGTATATCAGATACCTAAAATGCCAAAAAACAAAACGCAATCACCATATTTCTATACTGATACATGGGTTCATCCAATAATCACAACTAAATATAATCAACCATCAATTATTTGAACATAAGAACATGTATTTTCTTTAATATTCTAACCCATATCTAGTCTTCTATCTCAGGTATATCCACTATCCATCATTGGACTTATGAGTGTTACCCTTCGATCATTGTAACCTAGGGTTTAGAATATCATTATTTACTTTAAGTATACTCATAGGGACTTATAATTTGCATGAAATAAATACACATCCAATAGATATCATTCATTCAATCTTCAAGAAATCTCGACACACACTGGATGTCGATACATGTAATCATAAGAGTAACCACATACCTGGATGGTGAGTCATGCAGATTATCACGCAGAATGTACTTCAAGAATATTATCAAATCAACAAGAAAATCACACAATCCACATTTAGTATGCATGAATATAAATTTTAAAGTGTCACCATCACATTAATCACATTAAATATATTAAACCCTAATCGGGTTTTGGTTTTCTTATTATCGAGTTATCGCTAGGGTTATGTTTGATACTTCAATTCCCATGTTCATTGATCTAAAATCTTTAAAATTCTAATTCATATTAGGTGTAACCATGGTCATAAAATCTATCACATTATTGCATTACAAATACTCAGCTCAGATTAACATCATTAATAACCTATTAAGATTTGACCTTGTTTTCATTATCCTATTTATTCACATGTATGATCATCCACTTTAACACATATTTATACTACTTTTAGAATCAGGATTAAAATTAGGCATGAACTCTAAGACGTCGGCTTCTAGCAGATAAACCGACACCAATTGTGCAATTTTTTGCAGTTTTTATTGATAAACAATGTTGATTTTATCTGAAAAAATTGACGCCAGAAGTATTTTGGAGGTAAGATTTATTTTGCACGAAGGTGTCTGTCATTGGTTTAGCTCATAACCGACGTGCATCTTAAACTTTTTGGAGGCAAATATTTTTCCCTTAATAAATTTTATTTCATAGGTTATTTTAGACGTCAGTTTCTTTAAAACGTAACTGACATTAAAGAAAAAGTGGTACATGTGTCTTTTGTTAATCTGCATGATTTGATTAATGGTGAGGTTTATGTTGGGCAACCGACATTGATTTGTATGTAGTGTCATTTTTTTTGTGTAACAATGTCAGAATAAGTGATATTAGAGGTCATAAATGTACTAGTGTACCCTATAAGATTACTAGGGCTCTCCTACCCAGGATACTTGGGCTCAAATCCCCCTCAAATACTTGGGTTGAGCAGTGTGGCCCGTGAACTTCCACCCAAGTTGGGCCTGACATAAGTCTTATGGGTCTCCTAGTTACCAAAAAAAACTCATTGTTGATGTAATTATTCTCATTTGAGAATATTTTAACTTTATATACTGAAAGTACTAAAGTTTAAAATGTTCATCTTAGAATTCAGTATTCTAACAATATTTGATTCATAGTGACATAATCACAGTTATGTGGTAGTAAGAAGATTTCAAGTTGTAAGTAACTAGGGTTCAAAGACATACTAACAAGGTTTCAATCTACAATTATTGAACAAAGCACATTCTAACATGGGTTCAATCTTTATGGAACAATGACTCAAGTAAAGTAATAAATGGGTTTAAAAAACGGAATGATCTGGTCATGAACCTTGTATGATCCAATAATTAAACGTGTGTTACCCACGATTCAGTAGTGTACTATCTCAGATTCTACTATGTATGAACCATAAATTATAACTTTCTCGAATCATGGATAAATCCATGTATTTGTATTGAGATCTAAACCAGGTTTCGCAACAAGGTTCAATAGAATGTGAAACTGCAATAAATAATATTTTACTGAAGTAGATTGTCTTATAGGTGGTAACTTCCCAACTTCTGAGAATTGCGAAATCCTGAGAGTACTAGGGCATCATAACATCTGGTAATTCTCGAGGTATTTTAAAAGATACGATTCATTTGTAAAAAGAATCGCTAGAATTTTGGTTTGTTCTCCTACTCCAATTGTCAAAAATTACAATAACGTAGCTTCAAATTAATTTTATATAACCGGTGTTTAAATATGAGTGACATAGTTTTCGTACATTAGATAGTCATCAGTAAATAATGGTGAACTGTGTTGTATATTGATGGTTCATCGTAAGATATATTCCCTCATAGTTGAGAAAGAAATGCATATTATTGGTGTAGGGTGATAACATTACATTACGTTGTTTACTAGTGGTGAAGGCCAAGTTGTCAGTGTTCGGAAGGAGGAGTAAAATAACCTTCTTTACATATTGTAGTAAACCACTATTTAGTGTGTAACCACCATTCTCTTTTAGATAAACCATTATTCCAATTAGCGGTAATACAGGTCATGTATCTAGTTCATCTACAACATCTCTACTGAGCCCACTTATGCACTATTGGAGGATTTATGTGTAAACCTATTTGTCTGCCATAAGCATTTTTTTTATCTATTCCACTGATTTCTGCTAAAACAAACTAGTATTGTCATCGTTAGTCTTGTTTCATATGTTTTTTCATCGTCAGAGTTGGAGTTGCAGACTTGTAGCTCACTAGAGTTGTTGTATATAAGTTAGAGCTTGCTTCGTATGTGTTGAAGCTTCTGCCGTGTTTGTTATAGTCAAACATGGCTGCCTCTTACTACCACTCTGAATCTTGTCCAAGCTCCCACCTTTTTGCCTGGTTGTTTTAATTTTCAGTTAACATGCATGGCATCATCCATCCATTATTTATTTCGATACACTTAATTATACGGGTCCCCATCTATATATACCATATTAACTTTTGGAATCAAAAATGTGTGTCTCACACGGCCCAGGGGGTCACGCGCTTTTCACGCACCCCTCCGGGCCGATTTTGCTAGCACGGGGCCCGCGTAGAGGTGGTTTTGGGTGGGGCGGGTGGTTTTGGGAGGTGAGGCGCCATGGGGTAGGTCCATGGAGACAAAATGAGGGGAAAAAAAGAGAGAATTTTATATCGTGTATAACTTTTAATCCGTAGTGTATTTTTGTCGAAATAAAACTCATTAGATTTGTTATAGAATATGCAATCCAACAACACTAATATCTATATATTTTGAGAAAAATAATATGGTGCATAAAATTGATTTACGCATTACAAATTGGGTGCAATACATGTAAAATATGATGCATTGTAAAAAGTATGTGTATTGATACAATACAAATTAGACGCAATCATGTCTGGACTGAGCTCATTCAAGTTGAAACTAGACGCATTGAAGTTTAAACTAAGTGCAATCAAATCGGAATACTAAGTGCATTGACACAACATTAACTGGACACAATTATGTCCAAATTGGGAGCATTCAAGTCAAAATTGGGTGCATTCAAGTCTAAACTGGGCGCAATCAAGTATAAGCTAGGCATTCAAATTCAAACAGGCGCAATCATGTCCAAAGTGGGCGCATTCAAGTCAATATTGGGCGTATTTAAGTCTAAATTCGGTGCAATCAAGTCTGAACATGACATTCAAGTCCAAATAGGGTGCAATGAAGTTCAAATTGGGCACAATCAAATCCAAACTGGCCGCAATCAAGTTCAAACTAGGTGCATTCAAATCCAAACTGATCAAATGGATGTAATCAAGAAGAAGAAGAAGAAGAAGAAGAAGAAGAAGAAGAAGATGATGATGATGATGATAGTCCACTCACAAGTAGGCGCATTATAACACTAACTAGGTGTAATCATGTCTGAACTTGACGCAGTCAAGTCTAAATTGAGCACATTCAAGTTCGAATTAGGCTCAAGGCCGAATCAGGCAATTCAAAATCAAACTAGGCGCATTGAAATGATAGTGGGTGCAATACATGTCAAACTTCATCTATTTTTATTTTTATTTTTAAATATGATAATATTAGTATTGTTGGAATGTACTTTTTGTAAGGATTCTAATAGATTTTATTTTGTGAAAAACTCTTTACGGATCAAAAGTTATAAATAAAACAAAAAATAAATATAAAAAGAAAAATAAAAAATAGTTGTTTAAAGAGAGAGAACAAGTGGGGGAGAGGAAGGAGGGGTGGGGATAGGGATGGCAGTGGACGGTTTCACCGTGCGTGAAACATGCTCCCCACCCCCACCCCCACACGTGTGGGGAAAGTTAAGTTCTTTTAAAATAATTGGATCATCCATCAATGTCTCGGGTAAGAGGATGAAGAGAGTAGTGTTTAATCCTTATCTTTGTCGTACAAGGTAGGGTGTTGTTCCACAACTAAATCAATAATTTATTGATTATAAATGGAAAGATCAAATGCTTGCGTGAGTTGGGAAAATGATTTACATTTTTTCACATAGTAAAGGATATATATAAAATGCCATACCCCTCCATACATAGACTATTTCGTAAATGGTGGTAGAGTAATATGTCTCAACATGAGGAAACATTGAGAGGTGAGGAGTGGCTGAAAAAACTTTCTATGGAGTATTTGCTTACCACTTGAAAAGACATGAACCGTAAATTCAGAGGTACAGTAAAAATGTATGTTTTCTTTTCTTCTTACATCTTGTGGTACATCTTGGGGTGGAATGCCTCGTTGGAAGACCGAGAACCGACTAATATTGTGACCAAAGAATATTGTAGATAGCAGCAACAGATTAACATTATAATTTAGTGCATGCAGAATGTTATGTCGTTGACCACCAATTTTCACTAGTATAGGCACCAGATATGCACGAAACCCTAATCTAGGGTTCGATACAATATGAACTAGTGTCCAGTCATAGTTGGATGTTTTTTTCATAAACGATTTGTCTACTGCACTCGGCGATGGCTTTCAAATTCCCAAGGAACTAAGAATTTTGACTAAAGTAGGGAATGATTACAGTCAACAGATACTAAGATATTTCACGAGATACAATATTTGACAAGATATTATTTGCTTCAAAAAACTTCAATTGATGTGACTCTTTATATTAAATTTGTTGCACTATATGAAGAAGACAAGAATATTGATAAAGTAATATTATAAAACGTAAGAAATTTGTGATGACAAACTAGCAAACCTTATTATGGTTTAAGTAGAGAACTTAAGAGAATAATAAGCACAACTTATTTAACCAATGATATATATAGTATGGAAGAAACGAGATAATATGTACTCAAATAATGAGTGAATAATATTTAATATATAATATCACAAACATTGAAATATCATTCGTACTATTGTTCAAGTATTTGATAACCAGTAGTTTCGTATTAATATAAATTATATTCAGATGATGAGCCAATCAAATTGAATGAGGATAATAAATACAATATTCATGTGTTTTATGTAAATTTTCTAATGAGCCCTTGTCATGGTGTCAGTCATGCCATCCAATTAGGTTTCTTAAAATCTCTAAACCCTTATCGATAATTAAAATGTGCCTTCAGATACACCAGAATATGTGTAATACTTCTGGTAACCTCATCCTTGACCAAATGTGTAACCATTAGTCAGTACTTTTCTACCTCACTCTCTCACTTCCTCTGTCTTTGTCAAAATGGCAACCAGATTCTAGGGTCACTCTGATTTCTGTGATCAATGAACCCCTTTGCATAGAGGAAAATTTTCTACTATCAGACAGGTAAAGCAGAAAGTTAGGTATGTTCGACTATTAGAGTTGAAGATGAAAATCATGTCTCTTGATTTAGTAAGCTTTATGTGCACTTCATTTGATACAGAGACGTACACATGCCCATGTATGAATGGAAAATAGTTAGACATTAAGGCAACTGATGCTTCGAGAGTGTATGGTCTTCCAAAAGGAAATATCTTATTCATCTCGAGGAAAAAGTAAGCGGAACGAAATCAAGACTAACTAACTTGGCGGACAAACTATGAGTGAACTCCAATTGAAAGTTTCGTGTATCTTTAAGAAATCAAAACCACTCTTTCAAGAGAACCTTCTTGCACCATCAAACTCTAGTCATGTGTCGTTCAACTATGAATTTAACATTGAAAACATAACTATTGTTAGGAGATACATCTTGGATTCCTATGTTGTTTGTTACCTGCTCAAAGAAATATCCCACTATAAGAAAATGTATAGTAAAGGGAAACCTATGTGACATGTTCATGTTATTTGGTAAGATCATAAAGACTATTATTTCTTCCATTATTTTGATTCATTCGTGATTCTAGAATATAATTTTTACTTGGTTTTTTGACAAATTAATTACAGACTAAGTCAATATGACCACCTCATAAGTATCAATTTTGTTTAGATTAAAATATTTGTTCCTTTATGCCTAAATGTTGGTTTCATAAAATATGATTATTGGTTCATTTAAATCTCAATAAAGGTTTGATATGTATTGAATACAGATTCTATAATAACAACTTTGTATTTAATGAAGGTATACTACATAGACTCCATCTGTGGTGATGGAAGCTTGACGGTTTCCGCAAAATGAGGTGTGTGTAGTCATGTCTTCGATATCCTTCTCTAAAAGAGAAATGGATGGAATTGAGTTCGTTGTACCTAGCATACCAAGTTGCAAAAAGGTTATTGATTACATTGGTGAAGTGGGGCAGTTTATTGATATTTTATTTCAAAATATGATCAAGCCAAAGATGAATTTAACTTGGAAATATAGATTGTCAAGTTGAAAATAATGCATAAAGAGTATAGTATAATGTCTAAACACTACTTGTAAAATCTTAGTATAGTTGACAGGGAGATGATATACTTCTCTCCAAACAAAATAAAGGCAACCTTCACCTACTTCTAAGGCTACCAAATATGGTTAATCTATTGTGGGATCCTCCAAGAAGAAGAGGAACATAATGATGATCCCCCATAACAAATCAATCTCCTATTAGAAGACATACAATAAGAATAACTCTGATAAAAGAATTCCCCTTAGAATTCCATCGATAAGAAGGTTAGAAAACTTAAATTTTCATAATTACTGCTTGATGTTTGTGCTAATAAACATATATTGAATGTTGTGGATGTCATTACTGATCTTCCTCCTTGTGCCACGTATGGTGATTATTTTGATAAAGTCAAGTAGATTTATTGTCAGTTTTGAAGGAAAACATAAATGCAATGACAAAATTCAGATGAGGAGGAGGCAAAGAAGATAAGGGGCATATGTACACAATCATGATGAAGGACAAGTTAACAATCAGGAGGGAGGAGTATGAGTAGAAGAAGGAGTAAGCTAAGGTCAAGATGAAGGAGGATGTAGAGGCAAACAAGAAGATAGAATATGAGGCCAAAACTAAGGAGGGAGATGAGGCTAGGAAGTTGAAGAAGAAGGAGGACAACAATATGGATGAAGACAAGAACATGAATATGAAGAGGAAGGATGCCAACAAGCTAGGTGGAAATGAGAAGGAAAAGAAGTTGAAGAGGAAGGATTTCAACAAGGAGGAGTAGAAATCCCTAAAGTTGAAGAAGGAGGTCATTAAGTCATAGGTCAAGGATATGGTTAGAAAGGGGAAAAGGATTATCATGTCCATTCAATCATGTGTCTTGGAAGGGTTTGTGGATAACCGTTACAAAAGGATTAAAATTTGAAGTGATGTCAAACAACAAGTTGAGCATTGTATGACACAAATGTAGAATAAGATGATTGATGATGAAGGTTCCAAAATGAGAGGCAAAAAATTGATTACCCACTGGTAATTGTGAAAATGTCTCTACACACCAGCACCCATGTCAACTCCCAATTCATGAACTTACTGACCAAAAAAAGGAAGATTCTCTTCGTAGAAATGACCATTGTTGAATTAACCTACAGTTGTTAATTTTATGAGTGGATATCACTTTTCATAAGTTTATTGATATATATATATTGTGAACATGCTTATAACGAGGTACATTGTCACAGTGTGTATCTTATGGGAGTAACGTATGTGAAGTGATGGCATCATTATTTCAGAAGCAATTGATTTCAAGATAGTGAGTGGAACTTAGTGGATCTGGAATAACATTATAGAAGCCTACATCCACAATATTAATCAACAAGAAGTGGAAGATACTAATGGGAAGGTAACATAATATGCATCCCTTCCAAAATCTTGACTCATTCAATGGTTCACAAATTATTGGAATGCTCATTTAGTATAATTTAAATCTGAGTTCATAATAATAACACTACGTATTACAATGAATGGTGGTACAAAATACATTTTATATTGGTTCTGCTCATTATGAATAGTGTTTCTTTAGTGAAAATGTTAACTCTCTATTTACCTTTTGGTATAAAATCAGTGTCATGAACCTAGACTATGCCAATTAAGAAAAGGATTGTACTCACAATTTGATAAATTTCAACCTATGGAGTATTTTTATTATGAATTTTAAAAAGAAGATAATGAAATTGACCACAAATGGATGTGATTTTGTTGATCCTCTTAGTACATAACCCTTGAAGTATACAAACCTTATTTTTGAGTTTCATTGTAAATCAACTACATGGAGTATTGTTCCCAGTTGTTTGCATAGATCACGTATATCTATACTCCATGGGTTTTTATTCAAAAGAAGTGTCTTAATAACATACGATGTAGAGAAATGTTAAATGATTCCCATAAATCTTTTGTGGATTGAGTCATTAGTATTAGAGAGAAATATTTTGACATCACAAGGAATGCCTTCGAAAGGAATAAATCAGAGTGTGAAATTTCATTAGTAATAGAATGGCCTAATATAAACAGTCATGGGTTGTTTATCATTTTGATGATGCAACATTGGATAGGGCATACTCAACTTGTTCATTGGACAAAATTTTCATTTCTCACCTTTTGTAAAGAGTTGGTAGCTAAAATGCTTCTATTAGATGAAAACAATAGTATAAAAGAAGTTGTATAGAAAGAATCTTAAGTTTAGATGCATAGTGGAGCCACAAGGAAAAATAAGGATATGGTTCCAGTGTAAACAGAAAAATCCAATATTAATGTATTGTCAATCTAATAAAACATTTATTTATGACCTAGTATTTGTACATAATCTATAGTAGAATTGTTACTATGATATATATTTCATTTATTATTTGTTTCATCTCCTAGTATAATACATGCATCAATGGTTCACTGGAAATTATATGGTTACATGTAATTCATATTGCATATTGTATCTGTAAGAACCACAAAAACTACTTAAGCCATGGCATAATTATGCTTTGTGAATGGTTCCCTGTCGGTGAAACTCAAGAAAGTCAAAACAACCACTAAGGACTCAATTGTTTATCATATAACAATGCACCTCTAGCATTGTCAATTATGGTTTAATACAATGTAGTTTTGTAATAAACTTCAATACCAAAAATAGTTAACTGTAATATGCCCCATTGTCTGCACGATAATATATCAATACAAAAATCCAAAAGAAACCATTATTTGAATAATATATGGTATCTCATAATAACCAAATGTATAGTATAAATAATACACATTTGGGTATTATTAGATTCACATAATCAGGTAGGAGTTAATCAAATATGACAAAAGATGATACAAATAGATCATACTAACACATAATTGTGAAAGAATACCAAATGTTTCCTTCTTGGTATGTAAATGCACATAGAACCAGGATATGTACTTAATACAGCCCATGTGCATATCACAGATTGCGAGAAATTGGGAACGTTGCAGCTAGTTACAACAAATGGTGTCGGTTCCCCTTAAAACACCCCATAGAATCACAAACACAATAGGAGTGTAGTGTTTCATATAAAATGTCTTGTTCACCTAGGGAAGCCATGTCCACATATTCCTTGGTTTTGGAGTTTATAAAACTGAATGGGTGAATACTTCATCATCATGATCATCAAGTATATAGGATGTCTTGCATTATATAGTTGAGTAGGAGACACCTAATTTTGTTGATGTTTCCCTAACTTGGTCAATTTTTCCTTTTTCTTTTGGGTTAGTATCGGTTTTCGAATCTCTCTATTATTCATGTGGAACGTCATCTTCTTTTCTACCATATTCTAGTATGGAAGTGTCATTCTTTCTAATGTAATCTTTGTCTAGTGCAAGAACATTTTATGCCATGGTGGTTTGGTTAGGGATTTTTAACTCTTGTCAAAAATTCTTGAGAATTCAATCTCTAGATGCAGGTGGTGGAATGATTTCCATATAATCGTTGTTGATACTATGAGGTATTCATAACCATATCCATTTTTTCCAAATAGAGCCATAAATATTTTGTTTCTATCTATGGGAGTTTGGGAGAAGAGTGTTCCTCCTTCAACTTCACGTCTTTGATTAGCTTTTCCAACCCTATCTGATAACAAGTGTAGATTACAGTACCAAAAAAACATGTCCCTGTGATATTGTGAAATAGTGATCTGAACCAAAGACGTATCTTAGATACATGCCTTTTCCAAACGGTGATGGATCCCTAATTTGGCATCTTGTGTTATTTTACTCCTTATCCACATCAAGATGTTTAGAATGCATTTTATTTCCCAATAAGTATCACTTAATGACAAATGCACTTCTTGTTTTTATTGCATGTTTTATAGGTACTTTTGCACTTATTTGTGGGAGGGAGAGAAAGAGAATGAACTTATGAATTTCTCAGTCATGGAGGAGCCCAAAGTGAGCCCAAATACCCCAACATACCCCAAGTGTCCAAAGTTAAGGATGAGAAAAGATCATAATGGATGAAGGATTTAAAGATCAAAGTACTATAGAAAAACCCCCCAAAATGATTGTGGCACCCATTTACAGCTGTGCTAGAATAGAATTGCAAGATAAATATCAACTTCAAAGCAAAATAAGAATTTAAACTACCTCAGTTGTACTCAATAAAATAGGTGTGGTGCTCAAAGACTTGCAGGACCATGTTTTGATATACAAAGGTGGTAGAAAATATACAAGACACTCATTCTCTAGAGCATGATCCCTCCTTACCCCCTTCACCACAGTGGTGGCATTCAACATTATCATGCTACTCTTGGCACCACGGTTATGGTTCCCACCACGGCCATTCCACTTCACTTACAAAATCCATGTTTTATATGATCTTTTCATCTTTACAACACGACCATTTTTGTCCACCGTGACCATTCCTACACCTACCTGCCACATCCATGGTGACCATTGTGGTTGTGATACCCACCTAACCCTAGTGTAACCCCGCTATCATTTTAATGATTTACCCCTATTTAACCCTATGTTTCCCAAGCAAAAACATTAGTGGTGTCTAGAAGGAGGTTAGCTCTCCATTAGCATTGAAGGCGGCCACCTACTCCCACTTACCTCACTTCTGCCAGTTTACATTTAGTTTCCATGATATTTCACCTTAGAGGAGGTAGGAGGAAGTCATTTGTAACAACCCGTACTTTTCAGTGTCTAAAAGACCTTAAAGTTGTGAATCATTACTCATAAATTCCAAGATTATAACCAAGAAATAATATAGAATAGTAAACAATTCCAATTAATGAACAAATACTTATATGTTTGCATAAAAAGCTCCTCTAAGGAGTTCCATATATTTTAGAAAGAGTTGACATGTACATGTATGATGGTATACCATTATATCTAAACTTTCATGAATAACTTTAATATCTTCAACATCATTAACCTGTAACCTAATGTCCACGAATCAAGTATACCTGATACCTAAAACACCAACAAATAAATACGCGGTCAGTATATTTCTATACAAGTATGTGGGTTCATCCAATAATCACACATACACATATAAGCAAACATCTTTATCTTTCACATAAGAACATAAACTTATTTTCATATTCTAACCCATATCTGGTCTACTACCTCAGGTGTAATCACTGTCCCTCTGGGGCTCGTGTGCATTACCCTTAAGATCAGTCTAACCCAAGGTTCAGAATATTGTTATTTATTTGTCATGATACTCATAGGAACTTTATAATTTGCAAGAAGTAAATCAACAAGCAAGTCTCATCGAGAAACCTCAGAAAATCTCAGAATTTGATACAGGTATTCACAAGTGTAACCATGTACCTTATGCCATTGCAGAAACCATGCAGAAATCTCATATACTTTAAGAGTGAATCCAAACATCCAAGAAACAAAGTAGTCAATCTTAGATAGGGATGATGTGGCGACTCTGCATTGGATGACCAGTCTCCAACATGTCACCTTGCTGGTAAGTTACTTGGTTTGTGTTGGGCTGAGCTTGGACCAGCCATTCCAAGGCTTTTAATTTTCTCCTCTAGCCTAGCCAGGTCAGGGCCTTTCCTCCTTGTTGTAATTCTTAGGTGAGGGGAGACTCTATGTGGTTCTCAGCACCACTGTCGGCGATGCCTCCAGCACCCCTATCGTGATGATCACACGTAGGTCCCCCTCCGTGCAGGCATCTTCCATCGACGCTACATCCCACACCATCGCCACCATCCAGTCATCCAAGGAGCCATGCAATAACCCTTCCCAGGCGCAACGACCACCTACAAGGCACGGGCATCCTCCCTCGTACACCCCTCAGGTTGTGCTCTCTTCCTTTCTCGGAAAGACAACTCACTCTCCCCATGCTAGATAGGCATTCCAGGCTTCCTGTACCACCGACAGGTCCGGCCAAGACCCCTATGATCCTCACAGCCTGTGATGTCCAGGGTCGGCAAGTCTCTACCTATCCTAGTTGTCTCCGGTGAGTGCTAGACTGATGGGGAAACCACCACTTCATGCTCCTCCTCTATCCTTCATCTTCTCTTCCTTTTCACCACCGACAACCCTAGCATGGCATGCTTCCTTTCTAGCAGAGAAGGGTATTAAGCATTATCATCAGGATGTTGCATGACTGAAGCTTCCTGGCTGCTTCCTGTAGCGCCCTCGCATAGGCACTCTGTCTATGCGACATTTTCCCCAGCGAACTCTACGTTCAAGGTTTGTGACCTATCCGTCTCCTTCTTCCCCACCAGCAACAAGACCCTATTAGGTCTGCTACTTGCTGCCTTGGCCACTACACCATCTGCTAAAGAACATATTCGATATGGGTGTTGCCATGGTGGCTGCCCTTTGTCTCAGTACCTGCATGCCGGGTCGCTGCGACGTTGGCTCCGCTCTCAGTGGGGTACCCTACCCTGATGATGTCAAAGTGTGCCCAACGATATGTGTTGAGTGTAGTGATTTCAGGTCAAAGAATCACACTCACCACCATCACTGTGAGTTCTGACTGTGACTACCATGTCATGGTTCCATGTGTCGAACTCACGGTGGGTCTGTCTGGTACACTTGTTCTCTAACAAGTACCTATGTGTTTGGTTTGATATCTCTATATCATGACTAATGAGATTCTGTCACCAACCAACACCACAATATAGTCTTTTGTGTCATTGTTGTCTATCTACCTTCCACAATGACATCTGAATAGGGACATAACAAGAATGTGCAAACTCTTAGCATCTGTATGATCTCATCATTCAGGTCCTTAACCTGAAGGCATACGTCATTGAGTACTGTCATTCTCTAGACATTCAATCTGTTCTATCACTATCTCATATGACTGAACCAGAAAGAATTGGAAGCTTGCCTTTGATGTTTATCAAATCAATCTTAATGTATCCCACCAATCATCCCATGATTGGCTCTCAAGGCATACATACCAATAGACTCCCGCTGGCACTGCGAGCCAATCACCCTTGAATCATATTCATAGTGATCTTAAACATGTCCCACATGTTACTGTGCTCTTAGTGCGAACATAGTGAGTAATGGAAACACTTTGCCAAAGTCAGTATAAATTGCATGTCTCTCATCTCATCGTTGTACGTCACACGTATGAGATGGAGTTGTCGTAATATGCGATCTAGTATTCCTTTGCTAACCTTTATCCAAATTGCATGATCAAGGATTCCAGACTTGTCATCAATGAGAGGAATATCTATAAGTTCATCTCATGAACTTCCAGATCCATATAGTATCTACTGTTGTTCTCTAACGCATAGATACTCGGAATTTCCTTTTAAATGGTTTTATTGGAACATTTCCAATCATCAACAAATTTTCACTTTTATATATCCTATATATATGTTTTTGCAATTAATTTTCTGTCCTTTCATAAGTTCGCATCAATGTAACTCTTTACATTGAACTCTTCCTTATCTCCATAGAACTGGTACTTCTCAAGTACTTATCAAGTTCTCATGGTATTCCAGTAACTCTTACTGGAAGTAGACAGACATCCACTCGTCATGTCTTACATACGAGTTATCAGGATGAGCACATCATATTGTTATGTCCTACATACAAGATGATGAATGCATTTTGTTCTTGCCATGTCGATACATGCAAGATAATGGGATGATTACATACATGATAGATCCATATATATTCTTAGTGTTCCCATTCTTCATAAGAATTGGACACTTGGCCTTGGGATACTAATTCCATGTAACATGGACAAGTTTTCTCCCACTGAATCTATGCATACTGAACTCTTCAGTACAGATTGCCAATGTATGCTTTCTCCTTTTCAGGTCAAGAGGTTTTCAAGAACTATCTCTATAGATCTCTATTCCTATCACATAGGAAACATCTCTATCTTCCTTAAAGATAATTCCACTTGTATTTCCATTCTAGAACATTTCCATTTCACATCAACATGTGGAATGTGAACACGCTCCCACAAAATCACAGATCCCTTTCTTTATCTTTGACATATCAGTCAAACCCTTTGACTATATCATCAAAGTATAGTTCCAATTCTGAGTTGCTTGTACTCAATCAATCATATTGATTAGTCCATTGTAACTTATAGACTTCATTTGCATTAGTGGATTCATAATCCTTATAGGTTGTGTCACGTACACATCCTTGTTTTATTCCTCATGGGAATGTGGTTTTAGTATCCATATGCCAAACGTCTCAGTCATTAAGTTACAACAAGCATCATCCTTCTCAAAATGTTATCCATGTGTCTTAACACTTAAGACTCATTTTCACTTATGGATTTCATCCAATAGGTGCTACCATCAAGGTCATACCTTATGGTTCACATGGATGTCATTTAGGATGTAATGGTCATAAACCATAACTAAAAATTAGGTTCCTCATATTTATCTAGATAGTTGACTCATCATATGAACAACTCATCACATAGATAATTGAGGTGTGTCTTTCAAGGATATAATAACTCACAACTCCTTGTGATTCTTAATGTCCTTTATTAGTGTGGGGTATTCTTTTATTAAGAAGAATTCAGTTATTTGATAATCATTCTCTAACTCCTCAGAGTATGATTCCTTGTTGATTTAGACATCACCATGCCTTAATCATGAGTTCACTATGATACACTATCATAATCACTCATAAGGATCTCAAACATTTGGTCCAAGTATTTCATTCATTGATCTCATCAAGAATTAACACTTCACCAAATTTGCACTTCATCTATGATAATCTTGAACACTTCAAGATATTCATATTGGTATTTCTCTAAACACCATTTGAAGAATTAGCATTTGTTCCAATAGGTATGTAAATACATCACATGTATTATACCTAATAGGATAATAACTCTCCCACTACATTAGTGAAGATTGATTAATCATGTTCAAGATATTCATGTCTCTTACTGGTTCTCTAACCAAAAGAGTCTAGATTTATCCATCACATGGAAACTAGAAATAAATTTCTCATGATTTATGCTAATTTGATTGTTTGAGTTATCGATAACATTTAGGTATCATTTTATCTTATGCATATCAAATACCACAAGATAAATAAGGCATTTCCACAAAGATCATATCTTTAAGATTGAAAACTCAACTTTATTAATTGCCATCATTGTCATACAATATGCAAAAATAAAGTGTTTCTATCTATTGGCAAATATGAAATAACAGTTCATAACTGTATTACATGCCTTATAGGCTGAAAATAAACTAAAGTACTCCTATCTATGGTGGCAACACTTGCCCCAATTATGAGTGCTTTACACTTTACATCTTGGTATCATATACCTCAAAAGTGTTACAAGTTTACTTTCATGACACCTTTAAGTAGAGACATTAGTCACCTCCTTCTTTTGTTCTTCCAAATAGAGAGGAAAACTCCTTTTCCAGTGTCCTGGCTTTTGACAATGGTGGCAATTTCCTTTCTTGGTCACGCCTCCTTTGGCCTTGAGAGCTGAAGACGTCTTGGGCTCCTGGCTAGCATCAGAACCTTTCTTAGCTTTGCCCTTGCCCTTGTGCTTGGACTTGCCTTTCTTTCCCGTGATCACCATCACAGACTTAGGCTTGTCCTTCTTCATCAGTATCTCAGTTGTCCTCAACATGCCCAACAACTCTGACAGTGGCCTATCAAAGTTGTTCATGTTGTAGTTCATCACAAATTGACTATAGGATTCTGGCAACGATTGTAGTATCACGTCAGTAGCCAACTCTTGGCTTAGAGGAAATCCTAGTCTCTGCAGGTTCTCCACATACCCAATCATCTTGAGTGTGTGAGGACCAACTGGATCTCCTTCTGTTATGACACACTTGAATAGTGCCCTTGAGACATTGTATCTCTCTTGTCGTGCTTGATCTTCATACATGTTCCTGAGATGCTGAATCATCTCAATGACACCCATGTTCTCATGTTGTCTCTGTAACTCATGGTTCATAGAACATAACATCAAGCACTTTGCATCAATGGCATCATCAAAATGCTTCTTGTAAGCATCCCTTTCTGCCTTTGGTGCATTAGGAGCGGGTTCCTCTGGAATTGGAGTATCCAGGATATTGAGCTTTTGCTCTTGAGTGAGAACAATTCTCAATGTCCGATACCAGTCATAGAAGTTTGTCTCATTTAGCTTGTCCTTGTCAAGGACCAATCACAAAGAAAAGTGATTGTTGTTTGTTTCCATTTGTACTACAAAAGGAAAATATGCAATTTTAGTCCAAAACTCATTTTTGAATCATTTGATTGATTTGAAAATTTGACGATATAATTAGGCCTTTAATTAATTATCGCTCCCACTATTTTACTTCAAATTGATAGCCCTCACCATCAATTCGGAAGATTACAGCGTACAACCTTCTAGTGGGCAAGATCCTGAAATCCTCTAAGTCATGGACCAGCTTGGGATGTCACCCACAACTTAGATCTCTCAGGTAGGCAACTTTTGCCAATTGCATCATATGCAACTCTTGATAAGATGTCATATGCAACTCCTTGCCATGATCATCTCCATGCCTCAAGGTGCTAGATCCTATCTAGGTCACCTTGTTAAGTCTGACCCAAAGCAAACACGATGAATATGCACCCGGCTTGGGTAGACCCACACATGCATCCTTCACGCTTCCACGAGATAGACGGTGCACCATGCTTGGGCGTGCCCACACTTGGTCGATCAAGCTTTTCACGTGTGTCGCATTTGGAAGGCATCTAAAACTTAATATTTTAATGAGGGATTTTGGTTTTTATATACATATACATATCCAATCACCACAATACATAGTATGTATCATGTACATGCTATATCCCAAAGAAAACATGCAAAACGATAAAAGTGATGATTATGGCCATCCTAATGTGATTCCTCGAGCCAGGAGGAATCACGGTCATCTAGGTCTGCATCACATGCAACCTGTACAAGATGAACTCTGTGCTTTGCCTTCAGAGTACATCAACTCATCACATGATTGACTTGCTCATTCTGGCCCGGTCGTCTGGGTGCCACCAGCCGATCGGTTGGCTCCTCCAACCGATCGGTTTTCCCGGTCATCATGCATCTCGTCATGGCCGCCACCCGCTCGTCTCGCTCCTCGAACCGGTCATCAATCGATCGGTTCACTCCTTGAACCGATCGTATGGAACGTCAACCGATCGGTTCACGTCTTGAACCGATCGTCTCAGCTGTCGTCTGGATGTCCTTCGTTCTTTGACATAATAGGAAATAAAATCTATCCTAATTTTACATTGCTTAAAAGGGAAACCCTGAGTTACATTCGGGGGGAGTAAAGGTAGGAAAGAATCTCGAATTATTTCGAGTTACATCAGGAATAGGAGAAGGAAGATCGGTGCGCAGACCGAGATGCAAGCAACCACAAACAATCATACACTGATAGGGTTTATTGGCCATAACCATGCTATACATCCACCACAAAACTCATTTAAGGGCGACGCGTATCGAGTGCATTAATAATACATATCATATATGTAATTGGGATTTGTGGATTTAGGATTGGACATTCATAAAGCCAATATTATTCGCATCGCATGCAATAAATAACGGCGACAAACCAAAATCGATCATATCGATATTCCTAAAATATAGAATATTTGACCTGGATCTGATACCACTATTGGGTTTTAGGGGAGGCAGAGAAGGCAGCGGAAATAAAATTTTCTCCCCCAAACCCGGAACAAGGAAACGAGTCAACATCTATATAATAGGAAAGGATGGTTTGTGGAATCATACCTTGTCCCGAGGCTTGTTCGGCGACAATACCTCGCGCCTTGTGCGGTCTTCACCTCCGGTCTTAGACGGTGTCTGTGCAGCTCCTGGTCGCACTGGGACTGACGACTCCTCCTCTCACCGGACTGTCGGGGTTGACAGTTGTCCTCCTGAGCGGCAGAAACCTCCCGCCTGTGAAGTAGTCCACACGGACCACCTGGAACTCCACACTCCTTGTCCCACAAGGAATTGGAAGGAGTCACACCCTCCTATTGACGTACTAGTCACCAACACACTCTCCTGCCTCCATTTGCAACTGCAGTTGTATTTCCCTTGTTGCGCCTCCCTTTGCGGGTAGCACTTGCTCGGGCTCTCTCGGTTACCAAAACCAGAGAGAATGACAACTTTGCAGAGAAACTGGTTGCACTGAGTTGTTCTTTGAGAAGCCCCCAATACCCCTATATATATAGGAGGGTCATGGGACAGGGTTCTCTATCCCGGGCAATGCGGGACTAAAAGTAGGAGTAGAAGGGTTCAATATTTTCCACAAAAGCAACCAACTCGCAACCTGAACCGATCGTTTCACAAGTGAAATGGTCGGTTGGGGACCTGAACCGGTCGGTTGGGACACCTCAACTGGTCGGTTCACAAGTGAACCGGTCGGTTGGTGGTCATGGTCGATTCCCGATTGACTTTCCTTCTTTTGTTTCTAATTGGTATCGAATACCAATCCTATTTCCCAATCAAATTGGGCAATTGAAATGAAAGGAAAATTCTCACCAATCCTATTTTCCCAAGTTGCTCGGTTGCACCAGTTGAATCGATCGTTTCAACACTTGAAGCAATCGGTTCACCCTGATCTTGAGCCTATCGGCTCAACACTTGAGCCGACTGGTTCACCAAGCTCAGCCGATCAGTTAATCACATGAGTCGATCGGTTGGGAGTGCAGATTGTGCAGAATCAGTCAATTGTGATTTCAATCAATCCGATACTCCAATAAATGTGTCCAACACCTTGAACATTATGACATTGAGCTATCAATTGATTGAGTGTTTAATTGAACTACTAAACTACTTTAGTAATCAATCTAAACACTGCTTATGGACAAAACTCCTTTTCTAGGTTAAATCCTATGTGTGTGACCTTGCAGGTCCATTTCACGTTGGCAGTTAAAGTCCATAACATTTATGACTTCACAAGCAAAGAGCGGTGCCTAGTCACACATCAGTGCTACCCAAGTGAAAGTAGAAAGTTGGAAAACAACTTTCAATCCTACAATCTGTGAATGATGTTATAGTGAATGTATAAATTTCTTTGTCGCTGATATCCCGAATGAACTCCAGGCATGGAACAATCATCCTGTCAACGTTCATTCACTTTCTTAATCTCAGAGTAGATTGAACGAGATATGTATGACATCAATATCACATACTGATTCACACATGCATGCGCATGCCTATCTCAATCCTACTCATCAAGTGGCCTTGGATATCAAACTCCCTTGGGAGGGACAAATCCCATATCTATCACTCACCCCTCAAAAGCCCCATGTGTCAAAGCCACCCAATCATCACCTTTATAACAATCCATGTTTCAAGACTGCGTTTGATGATGTCAAAGTGTGCCCAACGACATGTGTTGAGTGTAGTGATTTCAGGTCAAAGAATCACACTCACCACTGACCGGCCTTTTTCACGCGTCCGGAAACGAACGCGGGACGAAGGAAGGAATCAAGCTTTAAATTTATAACCTGAAACCTTCTAGGCCCCCGCAACTTTTATTACGGGGTCGAAGTAGATATACGGGGTCGAACACAGGGACGTGGTGACGTTTAGGATGCCACAGATTTATGTTCTTGAGTCAGACAAGCCAAAACGATAGTCGATAAAAGAAAGTGCTAAAACTAGTCTAGCGGTTTGTCACGATTAAAATAAGGAAAAGAAAAGAAAACAAAAGCAAAACAAGACAGAGTGTGAGGTTCTACTAACTAGAGAAAGAGAGTTCTTGGCTATGTAACCACAAAAGGGGCAGTCTATGCACTCGTTCTCGGGCGTAGACAACCCTCGAACACCCAAGCAAGCATCTAGCACGCACAGCGGCATCTGTCCTGTGGGGTCATCCCACTCGCTCTCACGATGCGTGACTAAAACCATCAACGATATGTCATTAACCCTCTCTCAAGGGATGACATATCAACACCTCAGTATATGCTAAGTTCCCTCTCGGGTCTTAGGATATTGTGGGGTGTTAGGAACAGAATACCTTGGATCGTCCTCCTCTCGGGTTCAGATCCAAACTACCGTCTCTTAGCTATTTCTACAGCGGATCTCTCAATACAGGCAGAAATAGCAGTTCAAGCGAGTAAGAGATCAACCAAACTAGCAATCATAACTTGGAAAGAGAAAATAGAACATGCAACATACTAGATCTGATATGAATCTACTTGCTTAAGGAAAAAGTATATAAACACGCCCAGATCGGGCTGCATAGCCAAGAAGGAGCTAACTAGCCATAGACAAGCATAGCTGGCACCGAACAAAGATGGATAAACATCGTTTGTACAAGAAACAAAGGAATGCAGTAGAATGAAAGAGAAGAGGGAAGAGATATAGCCCGTAGAGGAGAGGTGGCTCTCGCTCCTTGGCCTCTGTGTAGGACGGATCTCGCCCCTGGGGTCTTCTCTTTATCCCTCTGGACTCCTCAGTTCTCTCTCTCTCTAGACCGTATCAGGCAGCGGTCGTATCGGTCGGCGGGCGTATCGGTCGGCGGGCGTATCAGTCGGCGGCTGTATCGGTCGGCGGGCGTATCGGTCGGCGGCTGTATCGTTCGGCGCGGCCGTATCGGGCAACAGCCGTATCGGTCGGCGGGCGTATCAGTCGGCGGGCGTATCGGTCGGCGCGGCCGTATCGGGCAACAGCCGTATCGGGCAGTGGGCGTATCGGTCGGCGGGCGTATCGGTCGGCGGTTGTATCGGTCGGCGGGCGTATCAGTCGGTGGCTGTATCGGTCGGCGCTGTCGTATCGGGCAACAACCGTATCGGGCAGCGGCCGTATCGGTCGACGGGCGTATCGGTCGGCGGGCGTATCGGTCGGCGCGGCCGTATCGGGCAACAGCCGTATCGGGCAGCGGCCGTATCGGGCAGCGGCCGTATCGGTCGGTGGGCGTATCGGTCGGCGGGCGTATCGGTCGGCGCGGCCGTATCGGGCAACAGTCGTATCGGGCAGTAGACTTTTGGGGAACCCGACACACTAGCTCCTTGGTCTAGGAACTAGCTCTTGCAGGGTCCTTCCTCCAGCCCTCGGCTCTCTCCTGCTTCGAAGAAGAATTCTTGTAGGCTGGCAGCTGCTATTTATAGGCAGCGAGTTGATGTAAGTTGTAGCTTTTATTGGTCCACGTGTCCTTCATCCGTGGCTTCAATCTTGAGGAACCAGGTCGGCCAATATGACTGTCACTCAGCAACCGTATCGGGCAACCGTATCGGGCAGCCATATCGGTCGGCGGCCGTATCGGTCGGCGCACCCGTATCGGTCGGCGGCCGTATCGGTCGGCGCCCGTATCGGTCGGCGCAACCGTATCGGCCAGGCCATATCGGGCGTCTTTGTCGGGCGGCCATCTCATCCAGACCATATCAGGCAGCTATATCGGGCACCCGTATCAGGCACCCATATCGGCCAGCTGCTGCGATTCTTGTCTTTTCCTGGTCTTGTACTTGAAAGTCCCAAAATTGGCTAGTTTCGGTGCCTACAAGTCTAAAACACGCTAATTAGCTACATTATTGGCTATTTTCACTACATTATCTAATGGAGAGATAGAAAACATAAAACATGAACAAAAGAGTGCATATTAAGACTAAAGTGGCACAAAACTATAGATAAAATGCATAGAAAATATGCGCTAATTTGGGTGTTATCAACTACCCCAAGCTTAAAACTTGCTTGTCCTCAAGCAAGACTGTGCTCAAAGAACAAAAAGATAACATCCAAATTAAGCTTGGCAATAAATGCTAAGGTTAAGAAAAATAGTTTAAAGCATCAACACTCTTGATCCATGTCATTTCAGAACAAACCCCCATCAAACAAGCACAATCCTGCCAAAGTAAGATCAAAGAATTTCCAGGCAAGATTAAGCGAATTCACTATAGCCTGCCAATACTCATGAGGGTTTGAATCATAATTGTTTAAACATGAAAGAGTTGTCACACAGGTGGTCACGCGGGTGATGAGCAATGAGCCATCACCATGAATCCATGCAAACCAATTAGGAATACCACGCCTCTCACTTATTCATGTCCTAAGAAACAAAGCAAAAAGACTCTAATGACTTCTGAGGATCCTGATCTGCGTCAGGTTGGTCCATGTAGCGAGCAACAGTCCCTGCAGTCCGAACCAGTTGGTCCAAAGCAGTGAGACGAACTCCTCGTACTGCGCTCGAACCAACCCTGCTACTGAGATGATCTCATAGGTCTCCTAGGGGTTCCTACTGACTCTCTAATGAGCATTTGGAGTGATACTACCAGGCGCGACATACCTGCGTTCATGAGCGCAGTCATACACCGGCTGGGCATCATCCTCAACTCTCCTAAAAGAGAAAACAACGCTCATTTATTGTTCACACTCTGGCTTTTATCATCTGCATTCTATTTTTGTGGATACGGGTGAGAACTATATAGATATTTTGGGATTTTGTGGGCGGCCAAGCCTCTTTTGCACATTTTTATATTTTTCATCTTTTTGACTCGATCTAATGTGAGAAGGCATGTAGTCCATCAAGGAAAAGCACTTCACCTTGATCATAGCTCAAAACTCATCATGATCTGCTTGATACCTGTGTGAAAATATAGCAATTATGATTCAAGAATCCTTAGAATAGAGGCAAACTTGTGAATCCACAGCTAGGTTCTTTGATCAGGTTTTAGCTCATTCCAACGGTCCTTTACCATGGATTTGCCATTCACGACACAGATCAAGGGAATTTAGCTTTAAGATATGAAAAAGGGACATAACCTTAGATTTATTACCAAACTCAAGGAAAGAGTCAAAGAGCAAGTCAAGCAAGAGGTCAAGCAATTTTTTAAGATAAAAAATTGTGCATCTAGGCATATAATCAAGCATTTATCTATTAGATTCGCACCATATAGCCATAATTGCAAAGCTAAAAAGCTGAAAATTTTGAAAATTTTAGACTAAATGTAGGAAATAGACATGCATGCACGAAGGGTGAAGAGAAAAGAGGGGCGAAGCCTACCACCCCAAGATTAAAATTTTGCTCGTCCTCGAGCAAGTCTCAAACTTGAAATAGTGAGGCAGGAATGCATGAGTTTAACGACATTTATTGAAGTTCTAAAGATGATGCATGGTTGCAAGGATATCAAAACAGTTAGAGGAAAGAAATTAACCAACAAGAACATGAAATGCAAAATTTATTGTAATAAAAGGGTGGGAGGGTGGGTTAGAGAAAAGGGGGTGGCTGCCCCACGATACCGACACTGGGATCCCAAATTCTCAGCTTTGGGACCAGTGTCACCTGTGTCTTGCCGACGGGTTCCGCCACATAATATGAGTAGAGTAGGCGGATGTGTTGGTCCTGCCGAGTCTGAAGAAGAAAAGTTAAATCTGGCGACTCGGTGAAGTCATCTTTGTGCTGGAAGTGACATGAACTGCACTGGGGTGACTTCTTCTGCAAATCATCCTCGGGGTACCTTTCAGTATATGAATCTGAATATGAAGGTCCTAGGATGTCGACACAGGATGAGATGGAGGGTATAGGTTGAATGACTTGGGTGGGATCCATTTCTCCTCCCTCCATCTCTGAACTTGAGGTTAGATGCTCAGATAAATCATCATGTATAGTCTAAGTCATCCAATCATCTTCTGAACAAGAAGTACCCCCTGAAGAATCTATTTGTGGTTCTACCACCCCAAGCTTATCACTTGGCATGGAGTCGAGGGTGTCTTCATGCTTAGCAGTCATGTTGTAGTGCACCGTCCATCCTACCCCCTTGACGTCCACCCTACCTTGTAAAGGTATGGGTGTAAATGGTGACTCGTGCTGCTCTAACTCGTCGTCGGAATTATACTCACTGCTCCATGTCGAGCAGCTATCGTCGTTGTCGTCATCGTCATCGAACAAATTGTTCCAAACCATGGTTGGCGTACTTCTCAAAGCGAAGTGACAAGTCTCAATATGAGATATGTCACTCTGGTCTGGTTCAATATCTGACTCTGGTTCCTCTGAACAACTTTCCGGATGTGAGGTAGTTTGGCTGTCATTATGAGGATAAGAGTCTTCGTCATCGTCATCATTGGCTCATTCATGTCTATGACTCATATCGTCCATTGGTTCATCAACTGGGTCATCTGGATAGAATGAAGGGCTTCCCCAAGTGGGTTGGTCTTCACAGAAAAATCCTAGCGAATCCAGTTGATGGTCTGAATAGGATGGTGAGATATACTCCGATTCATATCCAATGGAATGGTCTTGATGACTAACATCTTCATTATCTTGTGATGGTAGTTGTAACCGAATTGTAACCAGATCAATGAGCTCTTGGAGCCTCCTGCCTTGTTCAACATCTTTATCATGAAGTTGTTGTACTTGAGCAGCAATGCTTTCGAGACCCGTCGATTCTGCCATGCACATTGGTTGCTGACCTGCTGTACCAAACTGATGCGATTGAATGAATTCTCGCTCAACAGTTTGAACTAGACTTCTACTGCAGTCTGCAGCCTCGGTGCCTACTTTGAGAAGATGATCCTGCTCTTCTAGCAGTTGTTGCTTGGGATAGACATCTTCTTGGAGATGAGGGACTAGGGAGGTGAGCGCCTTGCCACTCTCTCCAGCTAACTCCACTGCCTTAATCAGTTCTTGATCCCATGCTAGCACGGGAGTCGGTGGTTGACTGGCAGTCTCCTTTGTTGTAATTTCAACATATGACGACGGTGGAGGTGAGTATAACTCGACTAGTTGTAGAGCACGACCTTCAATTATTTTCCAGCAGTCGGAATTGCGGAAAAACTCGGGAGGACATGTGGATAAGATGACTTGTCTTGCGGAAGCAAGGTCCATAGCTGAAAAAGGTATGAGAAAAAGAAAAGTGATTTAGTATATATGAACAAGTATGTGTAAAGCAAGATGAAAACTGTGCATGTATATACAGACTTATAGTGACAGAACAAAACTCTACTAGGCGTGTAAACGTGGAAAACCACGTCCCCGGCAACGGCGCCAAAAAGTTGACCGGCCTTTTTCACGCGTCCGGAAACGAACGCGGGACGAAGGAAGGAATCAAGCTTTAAATTTATAACCCGAAACCTTCTAGGCCCCCGCAACTTTTATTACGGGGTCGAAGTAGATATACGGGGTCGAACACAGGGACGTGGTGACGTTTAGGACGCCACAGATTTCTGTTCTTGAGTCAGACAAGCCAAAATGATAGTCGATAAAAGAAAGTGCTAGAACTAGTCTAGCGGGTTGTCACGATTAAAATAAGGAAAAGAAAAGAAAACAAAAGCAAAACAAGACAGAGCGCGAGGTTCTACTAACTAGAGAAAGAGAGTTCTTGGCTATGTAACCATAAAAGGGGCAGTCTATGCACTCGTTCTCGGGCGTAGACAACCCTCGAACACCCAAGCAAGCATCTAGCACGCACAGCGGCATCTGTCCTGTGGGGTCATCCCACTCGCTCTCACGATGCGTGACTAAAACCATCAACGATATGTCATTAACCCTCTCTCAAGGGATGATATATCAACACCTCAGTATATGCTAAGTTCCCTCTCGGGTCTTAGGATATTGTGGGGTGTTAGGAACAGAATACCTTGGATCGTCCTCCTCTCGGGTTCAGATCCAAACTACCGTCTCTTAGCTATTTCTACAGCGGATCTCTCAATACAGGCAGAAATAGCAGTTCAAGCGAGTAAGAGATCAACCAAACTAGCAATCATAACTTGGAAAGAGAAAATAGAACATGCAACATACTAGATCTGATATGAATCTACTTGCTTAAGGAAAAAGTATATAAACACGCCCAGATCGGGCTGCATAGCCAAGAAGGAGCTAACTAGCCATAGACAAGCATAGCTGGCACCGAACAAAGATGGATAAACATCATTTGTACAAGAAATAAAGGAATGCAGTAGAATGAAAGAGAAGAGGGAAGAGATATAGCCCATAGAGGAGAGGTGGCTCTCGCTCCTTGGCCTCTATGTAGGCCGGATCTCGCCCCTGGGGTCTTCTCTTTGTCCCTCTGGACTCCTCGGTTCTCTCTCTCTCTAGACCGTATCAGGCAGCGGCCGTATCGGTCGGCGGGCGTATCGGTCGGCGGCTGTATCGGTCGGCGGGCGTATCGGTCGGCGGCTGTATCGTTCGGCGCGGCCGTATCGGTCGGCGGGCGTATCGGTCGGCGGGCGTATCGGTCGGCGCGGCCGTATCGGGCAACAGCCGTATCGGGCATCGGCCGTATCGGGCAACAGCCGTATCGGGCAGCGGCCGTATCAGTCGGCGGGCGTATCGGTCGGCGGGCGTATCGGTCGGCGGCTGTATCGGTCGGCGGGCGTATCGGTCGGCGGCTGTATCGGTCGGCGCGGCCGTATCGGGCAACAACCGTATCGGGCAGCGGCCGTATCGGTCGGTGGGCGTATAGGTTGGCGCGGCCGTATCGGGCAACAGCCGTATCGGGCAGCGGCCGTATCGGTCGGCGGGCGTATCGGTCGGCACGGCCGTATCGGGCAACAACCGTATCGGGCAGTAGACTTTTGGGGAACCCGACACACTAGCTCCTTGGTCTAGGAACTAGCTCTTGCAGGGTCCTTCCTCCAGCCCTCGGCTCTCTCATGCTTTGAAGAAGAATTCTTGTAGGCTGGCAGCTACTATTTATAGGTAGCGAGTTGATGTAAGTTGTAGCTTTTATTGGTCCACGTGTCCTTCACCCGTGGCTTCAATCTTGAGGAACCAGGTCGGCCAATATGACTGTCACTCGGCAACCGTATCGGGCAACCGTATCGGGCAGCCGTATCGGTCGGTGGCCGTATCGGTCGGCGCACCCGTATCGGTCGGCGGCCGTATCGGTCGGCGCCCGTATCGATCGGCGCAACCGTATCGGCCAGGCCATATCGGGCAGCCATATCGGGCGTCTTTGTCGGGCGGCCATCTCATCCAGACCATATCAGGCAGCTATATCAGGCACCCGTATCAGGCAGCCATATCGGCCAGCTGCTGCGATTCTTGTCTTTTCCTGGTCTGGTACTTGAAAGTCCCAAAATTGGCTAGTTTCGGTGCCTACAAGTCTAAAACAGGCTAATTAGCTACATTATTGGCTATTTTCACTACATTATCTAATGGAGAGATAGAAAACATAAAACATGAACAAAAGAGTGCATATTAAGACTAAAGTGGCACAAAACTATAGATAAAATGCATAGAAAATATGCGCTAATTTGGGTGTTATCAACCACCATCACTGTGAGTACTGACTGTGACTACCATGTCATGGTTCCATGTGTCAAACTCACGGTGGGTCTGTCCGGTACACTTGTTCTCTAACAAGTACCTATGTGTTTGGTTTGATATCTCTATATCATGACTAATGAGATTCTGTCATCAACCAACACCACAATCTAGTCTTGTGTGTCATTGTTGTCTATCTACCTTCCATAATGACATCCGACTAGGGACATAACAAGAATGTGCAAACTCTTAGCATCCATATGATCTCATCGTTCAGGTCCTTAACCTGAAGGCATACGTCATTGAGTACTGTCATTATCTAGACATTCAATATGTTCTATCACTATCTCATATGATTGAACCAGAAAGAATTGGAAGCTTGCCTTTGATGTTTATCAAATCAATCTTAATGTATCCCACCAATCATCCCATGATTGGCTCTCAGGGCATACATACCAACACAGGGCACAATGGGGGGGCTCAGGATGGTGGACATGCCTCCACAATCTGTCAACCCTCCATGAGTGATGTCCTAGGTCTATAAGTAATGCAAGACATCCCCTAAAAGAAGGAAGGATGTCATTTCTTATATAGCATTGGGGTAGGGTTTGAGGCGTCTGGTTTCCATACCCCTCCTTGCGTGCTAGCCAAGAAACTAGGCAAGGAAGGAAGGTGATACTTCCTTCTCTACTTCCTTAAAAAGAAACCACCCTTCTTCTATAAAACTTTTGTCTTTTAATTGATTTAGGAAACCCTTGTAAGTCCAAGATTATTCTCTCCCTCTTTCTCTTTATAATATATAAACTTATTAATATCTTTTTCCATGCAAAATATGCTCTTTTTAGACATTATTTAGAACAATCCATTAACTCATGAATTGTTCTTTTTTGTCAATTTTCTAGAATATTCTTCTATTTAATTATCTTGTTCCATGAGCACCCTTGCAACCAATGTGATTAACGCTATTATTCCACCAATAATACTATTGAGAAAATTACAAAACATATTCATTTATATAATTCAATTTCACCCGTTTGGTTTTGACACATTTGGGTTCCTTGCACCTGAGGCTGTGGAGCTTCTTAAGAGAGTTCAAAAAGTTATGCACAGTAATGTAATGACTCCCAGATCTATGGATGTGGTGTTTCGGAGGATGGGATTTTCCATTCAAAAAGGGGTGGTGGCGCAGCTTGTTGCCCGCCTCCCTTCTATTTCATTGTAATCTTGTAGTTTTCACAATCTGTAGGAGATGACTCTCCTTTCACCAAAATTGAGGATATTACAATCACCCCTCCTTGAAAGGAATTTTTCCCCCAAAATTCACATCTAGTAAGCTTAATGTGAATGAGAACTCGACTTGATTTTTTAACCTCATGATTAACATTCCTACATAGATATCATCCACATCCTTAGTATTCACATCTTATCATCTCTTGATGATTTTATTCTCAGTTTTTTATTTCAGTTGGTGATTTCTCTTTTCACCTAGGTTTCCAACCTATGATTCATTATTTTTGCATAAGGGTGAGGTGACACCTCTGACCCTAGTATATGTAATTACACATTCAAGGTAGGATATTCACCCTCTTTATCTAAATTTTAAGCCTAACATGTGTTTATCCAATCTCCCTCCCTCATAATGAGGTGAAATGAGCATTTGACTGCAGCCCAAACACAAATTTCATTCCATTCCAAGAGTGGAGATGGTATATCCACACATTACCTTTCAATTTCACATTTTAAGTTGAATCATACTCAATATGACTCTAAACATACTTGTTTTTAATTTCATAGTATTCATATATTCCATGGAGTTATGTGTCCCTTTTCTTACATCTTAAGTTAGGGCACAACTTCTTTCAAGTTTTCATGACTTCATTACATCTTTTTTATTTACATCTCATGTATCATTATGAGACTTAGACAAATCCCTGAGGTCTCTAGGGGTATAGGTACCTTTGGAGTGATATCATCCTTATGCATCAAGAGAGTTCCTTTCACATTCACCCATTTGGCTACACGATCCTCATGGTGGTAGCTAATCTCCTGAGTCATGTACCTTGGGTAAACCTAGTTGTTACCTCCCGACCACATGGTCATGTGCATTCAGGGCATATCAACTCCAAACCCATCGGTCATATGTACCTTTAATACACCCTACCTGAACCTAGGATTGCATTAGGACTCTACCCTCCTTAAGGGTTTCTTTGAGATGTCACATCTTTTAAGAACATTATTCTCTTATATAATTCTCTAACCCAGATTGCCTTCTTCTCTCTATATTGAGTACACATAATGCAGTGTTGTCCCATCATTGGACTCAGTCCACCTTCCCTCCAGGGCTTGGTGTCATGTCGGTCTTCCCTCCTGGGCTTGACCTTCTGTGATCTTCCCCTGTAGGGGCTTGATCCTAAACAACTACACTGTGGACTGGGCCACCTTCTCTCCTGGGCTTGGTGCCTTAGTGGTCTTCCCTCTTGGGCTTGACATTTCATGACCTTCCCTCCTGGGGTTGGTCGTCCACTTAGGCCTCCTTCCCTCCTAGGCTTGGTTCCTTACTAGTCTTCCCTCCTGGGCTTGACCAGTTGTGTCACTCAAAGATGGCATCCTTGGGTTCAAAGAATATAAGTGCTTTCATTTTTATATCTTTAACTCTTCACCCCTCTAGGTGAGGATTAATGTTATCTTGATACTTACATACGTTCATTCACTTACCTTTTTAGGGAAAGTCCTAGCCTAGGGTGCCTTCTTGGCTCATAGGAGGGGGTTAGGCTCTCTAGCCACAACCTGATCCCAAGATCTAAGGTTTTGCCTCCCTCCTCGGTCATCTTCCCACTCTTGGGTCGATCCACCCTAGGTTGGCATACTAACCCTAAAGGTTTCATAAATATCTTTTTTTTATTAGGCATAACTTCTATCATTATAACATATCAACCCATGTTTGCTCAATTTCTAGAATATCCCCTCATGGTTTCTATCCATTCGGTGAACTTGGGTCACCTTCCCCTCCAGGGACTTGGTACCACATCGGCCTTCCCCTCTAGGGGCTTGGCCACCATCACCAAACTTCTAGAGACAACATGAGGGGTTTGAGCAAGTTATATTCAGATTTTCATTTTCATATGTATATAAATATTGGGTTCATATATTTCTTAAGACCTCTTACATAAGTGTCATGCTCCTCATGCACACATGCATGGGAGATTGGGTCACCTAAACCCATATATCTATCTTTCTTATTCCTGATTTCAAGTTTCATACGGGTGGTGTTCCATACCACCACACTATGCTCATTAGTTAAGATTAAGGTTTTAGGGTTAGGGTTAGGGACTATACTCTACCTCTTAGAGTTTCCATATCCCTTGACCTACTAGAGTTTTCATACCCTAAAGGGTAATCTCGAACCAAGTCCTTCCTCAACAAAAGGGCTTACCCATACTTGTATCTTTCTAGCTTGTATCTTTCTAGTGGTTACCCTCTCTGAAGGAACCTACACAAAAGGTTATATCTTTTCTCATTTTACTTCTCTAATTAACAATTCCTTCTCAAGGCTTTTTAAGAAAAGGGATGAGAAGTAGACGAAATGTGAGATGAGAAACCTAAAAGATACATTATTCCTTAATAAAATTTCCTCTTAAGTTTCTAAGGATGATTTGAAATTATAAACTATTAAGTATTAGTTGATTAATTTGTGCTCTGATACCAAATGTAACGACCCGCACCTTTGAGTGTCTAAAAGACCTTAAAGTCACGAATCATTACTCATAAATTCCAGGATCAGATTCAAGAAATAATATAGAATAGTAAACAATTCCAATTAATGAACAAATATTTCTATGTTTGCATAAAAAGCTCATCTAAGGAGTTACATGCATTTTAGAAAAAGTTAACTTGTACATGTATGATGGTATACCATTATATCTAAACATTCATGAATAACTTTAGTATCTTCAACATCTTTATTGTATAACCTCATGTCCACGAATCAAGTATACCTGATGCCTAAAACACCGAAAAACAAATAAGCGGTCAGTATATTTCTATACTGGTATGTGGGTTCATCCAATAATCATACATACACATATAAGAAAACATATTTATCTTGCACATAAGAACATAAATTTATTTTCATATTCTAACCCATATCTGGTCAACTACCTTAGGTGTAATCATTGTCCCTCTGAGGCTCGTGTGCATTACCCTTAAGATCAGTCTAACTCAGGGTTCAGAATATTATTACTTACTTTTCATGATACTCATAGGAACTTTATAATTTGCAAGAAGTAAATAAGCAAGCAAGTAGTTTATCTTTCATTCAATATCATAGAGAAACCTCGACAAATCTCATAATTTGATACAGGTATTCATAAGCGTAACCACATACCTTATGTCATCGTAGAAACCATGCAGAAATGTCATCTACTTTAAGAGTGCAGCCAAACATCCAAGCAACAAAGTATTGAATCTTAGATAGGGGATGACGTCATGTCTCTGCATTGGCCGTCCAGTCTCAACATGTCGCCTCGCTGGTAAGTTATTTGGGCTGTGCTGGGCCGAGCTTAGACCGGCCGGTCCAAGGCTTTTAATTTTCTCCTCTCGCCCAGCCAATTCAAGGCCTTTCCTCCTTGTTGTCATTCTCGGGTGAGGGGCGACTCTACGCGGTTCTCAGCACCACAGTCGACGACGCCTCCGGCACCTCTACCGTGATGATCAGATGCAAGTCCCCCTCCATGCAAGCATCTTCCACTGACGCTACATCCCGCGCCATCACCGCCGTCCAGTCATCCAAGGAGCCACGCAATCACCCTTCCCAGGCGTAGCGACCACCTACGACGCACGGGCATCCTCCCTCGTGCACCCCTCAGGTTGTGCTCCCTTCCTTTCTCGGCAAGACCACTCACTCTCCCCATGCTAGATAGGCGTTACAGGCTTCTTGCACCACCGACAGGTCCGGCCAAGACCCCTATGATCCTCACCGCGTGCGATGTCCAGGGTCGGCAAGTCTCTTCATGTCCTAGTTGGCTTCGGTGAGCGCCAGAATGATGGGGAAACTGCCGCTTCACGCTCCTCCTTCGTCCTTCATCTTCTCTTCCTTTTCACCACCGATAACCCTACCATGGCTTGCATCCTTTCTGGTAGAGTAGGGTACTAAGCGTTGTCGTCCGGCTGTTGTGCGACCGAAGCAGCCTGGTTGCTGCCCGTCACGCCCTCGCACAGGAACTCTGTCCGCGTGACGTCTGCCCCAGCAAACTCGACGTTCATGGCTGGCGACCTCTCCGTTTCCTTCTTCTCCACCAACAACAAGACCCTATTAGGCCTGCTACTTGCTTCCTTGGCCACTACATCGTCTGCTGAAGGATGTATTCAATACGGGTGTTTCCATGGTGGCCGCCCTTTGTCTCAGTGCCTGCATGCCGAGTCGCCGCGGCGTTGGCTCCGCTCTCGGTGGGGTACCCAGCCCTTGGTGATCTCCCATCCGTTCTCCATCTTGACGTTATCGGGTTCCTTGTGGGCTCTGGTGCGATGGTGAAAAGGGAGGTGTTGGGCGTCATGGTAGGGATGAGCGAGATCTTAGAGCTTCCTGCAGGGGTTGTCCGTCTAGATCAGGGCACAATGTGGGGGCTCGGGATGGTGGCCATGCCTCCACGATCTGTCAACCTTCCATGAGCGATGTCCTAGGTCTATACGTAATGCAAGAAATCCCCCAAAAGAAGGAGGGATGGTGTTTCTTATATAGCATTGGGGTAGGTTTTGAGGAGTCTAGTTTCCATACCCCTCCTTGAGTGCTAGCCACGCAACTAGGCAAGGAAGGAAGGGGATTACTTCCTTCTCTACTTCCTTAAAAAGAAACCATCCTTCTTCTATAAAACTTTCGTCGTTTATTTGATTTAGGAAACCCTCGTGAGTCCGAGATTATTCTCTCCCTCTTTCTCTTTATAATATATAAACTCGTTAATATCTTTTTCCATGCAAAACATGCTCTTTTTAGACATTATTTAGAACAATTCATTAACTCATGAATTGATCTTTTCCGTCAATTTTCTAGAATATTCTTCTATTTAATTATCTTGTGCCACGAGCACCCTTGCTACCAAGGTGATTAACTCTATTTTTCCACCAATAACACTATTGGAAAAAATTCAAAAAAAATCATTTATATATTTAAATTTTGCCAAAATTGAGGATATTACATCATTGGTTCTATTGGATAAGAAGGAGTGAACCAATAATCGGAGATCTTTGCCTTTCTTTGCTTCTTCTCCTCCATTTTTATGTTTTCCCTTGTCATGAGTATCTAATCCCTCTTTGTAGGATGCTCACTGTAATAAAATGTGACCTTTACACCATATCGAGAAAATATCATTCTAAACATTATAATTTCATTTGCAAATGCATTATTCTTGCTTGCTTCTCTTTTCCCATCTCTTTATATGGTGATTGATGCTTGAGACCACCCAAGATGATGTATATGTGGATATTTGGAGAAATGCTCCTAGGTCCAACTAGGGATTCTTAGTGCAATACCTCCCTTCCTATATATTCCTCTACTCTTATATCCCTAGGTGTGAGGTATAAGTGACTAGTATTGCCTCACTTAAAGTACTTAGCAAAGAGCATGTCTAGATGTTGGATGGAGGGTAATTGTTACGCCCACATTCCACAATAACCTTTAATAATGAGATTAGGATATAATTTGAGGATTTAACATAATACAAGATCAGTCTGGACTTTTTTTATTTGAAACGCTTTGTTTCGTCACATTCAATCTCATAAATTAACTATACAAGGGGATTTAAATCTTATTCACTATAATCTGATTTCAAGAATAAAGATGCATATCTGAACATTCATTATGTTTCTCACACTTCCATGTACATATGACATGATAACCATATATGTTCTCTATTATTAGGAATACAAATTTATACATCATCAATTACAACTCTCTAACTTCTATACATGGACTTAGAGTGAGAGAGACTGACTGAACTTAACTAATCTAATACTTATCTCTCATGGAAGATCTACTTTGCCATTGAGATTCTTCTGATCCACATGGTTTCCCTTAAAATTTGTGAGCAGAGGGTTGAGCCTACTCGCTCAGTGAATGAGTACTTCAAAGAAACAATATAAACCACTTTAATAGTCAAAACATATACAATTGAGAAATTTAATCTAAAGTTAAACAATAATGAGATATACAAGAACTAATCATTTATAGACATATATATGGCAGGATACTCTAGGTATCTACAAAGAGTATATCAATATCTGAACGTACATGATAAATCAAAATAGAACTAGTAACTTAGAAACATACAAAGAATAAAGGAATAATTGCACACACAATTGATCTCTCATTCATCTTATTATTCCCTAAACCCACATGAAGTTTACCATGACATGTGAAAGCATTGTAGCAAGCTACGATCTCATTGTACAAGGCTTAGAAACATGCTCGAGTTCCTAAACCTATCTCTCGATTAAGACCTCGTCTGCAATATGCCTCATAATGTGTGGATCTAGGCAGGTAATGGGAGTGGTCAAATATCTCAACTCCTCCTCTCAACATGGGTACGATGAAGGGGAGTCAAATCCCTCAGGCTTGTTGTGCACAAGTGAACCCACTGAAGATGACCACTGATCGACACAACCCTACATCAAGGGACCTACCAAAGATGTCCATTGACCAAAAAACTCAGGCACCACCGACATCCCCAGTTGGTGTTGGATACCAATCATTTAAGGAGTTTGTCCTCTCTAGCCTAGAACCCCGCACCCCACTAGTGTGCTCAGGCTTACCTCAACTGATGAAAAACCTCCAGTCAAGAAGCATGTTTCTTCCCCATAGCACATGACTCCTTTGAAGGATTCTATAGTGTTTAGGGTATCTAAATGTCTCGTTCACTCTTCAAATTCAACATTGAATCATCACATCAACATTTCTTAGTTTAGCTTTAGAAATTTTTTATTTCATAGGTCACCCGTAAAATGTACCACAACTAAACTTTGGAGCATCACAACATATCATACTGAGAAATGTTGATATGGAAATACTAGATTCATTGAATGCCCGGTCTATAGGATTTCATTTGCCTCGTTCACATGACACATGACTTGCATAAGGACTTTGTGGTGACCTGCCATGCTAAAAAATGAGATTTACTCAAAACCAAAACGTAGATCAACACTAATAAATCATATTACCATAAAGTTATGGAATTAAAATCGAAATAAACTTTCTAAAGATGTCAAAGAACATTTACACAAAGGCCCAACATCTTGCATATAAATACAACCATACTAGTATGTTTACATCTATTTTGTGGTCTCAACTACAATATTTTATACAAAACATATTGTCCACATATTTAAAACATGTAGAAAACACAAATATACTACCAGAATCTCGAGTCATTGTACATCATCTACAAAACTTCCCCATCTAGACCTGAGAGTACAACAACGACTCTAGGACTCACTAAACAACCCACCAACCTTCTTCCTCAATAGATGTCCAAACTTCCCCTCTTCGCTACCATGGATCTAATAGTGATGTTGACGATCACCTAAAATGATGTTATGGTCCATGAGGTAAGAGCCTTGTCCCAGTGAAAGATATAACTTCTAAAAGCATATGATGTTTATAGAATGAGTATGTACTTTAAAAAATTAAAGTAGATAATATTACAGAGTTGAAACACTATATAACTTAAACACAAGAGCAAGCATATCTAGAGTAATAGTACAATGGATTTCTATTACCACATAATAAATCATCTATAGATTAAAAGAAACAAAGTAGTGGTCTTCATCCAATGTTTGTCGCAAAGTAACCCTAATAGATATTATACACAATTGTTTAATATATTTCAATAGGCATTAGAAAATTTGAGGTGTACCACTCAAACTACTAGATGACCACTGCAAAGTCGAAATTAGTTCCGTACAAGATCTAGGATTACCTGAATCCTATGATCTCTTCCCCTTGGTTAGATCGAGTAACAACCATAGTGTCAAATCGGCCCAAGTACTAACAGCCTAATATACCATGGGTACATAGGACACGACACTAGAAACAAGGGTATGAACCCCAAAAACACAAGTTGTGAATGTAGTCACTTTCAACACAAATCAACTCTAAGACACGGCCTCAACCGCTCTCTAAAACCTTAGGATCTGGATGGTAGAGATATACCCTCCTTGCACCCACATATACTCAATAGTATATGACTATGAGATCCTCTTGGGATTACTCATTTCACTATCCATCAAATTATGACATTGGAATAGTTATATGGTCATAAGGTGCTACAAGATTAGGGTCACACTTGATAAATAGCATTATTTAAGTATTTTCATAAACCAAGTTACATACAAGCTCCTAAAGTATCCCTACAAAATAAGTTGTAGAGTACAATTTTCAAATATATAAAACGTATGAAATCTATTCCATTTTAATCCATCATGGTATATTCATCCATGTCCACCCACAAGAAAGAACTAGATCTCAATTCGGGTGTAAAACGGCCCCAAAATGTCATTTAGGAAAAACAACAATAACACCATGTAGCAACATTATTATCATCTAAAATTTTGTAGAGAGTTTCACAAGTCATAGACAAGACATCACCCAAAACTTCAGCATAAATTTCATTAGATGTAAGACTTGTGGCATTTCCTAGAACTAGGAATTTATGTAACAAAAACCTAGCATGAATGAGGTACTATCAACATTATAATTTCGTCCAACTATCATTTGTGCATCAAAATAGTAAATTAAAGCATTCAAACCACAACCGGTTAACCATTATATAGTAAAGTCGAAAGTGTGAGTCGGACTTATGTACATTGTGTATCGAAACATCACATATATGACACTTTTATAAGTCATAACTCCAAAATTATTGGATTTAAAACCTTACATGTTCAAGCAAAGCTTAATTACAAAATTAGAACCATTCATAGGGACTAAGGAAAACTTAACAACTTCTACCATCATTATCATATCAAACAGTGCATAAAAAGGCAATCTTTCCTTATATTTATAGGTTTTCTAGAACAAGATTTACACAAAATAGGTTATAAGTATGCAAGAAACATATTAGAGGTTATATCATTTTCCTCAAGGTGAAGAAGAACGTCCAAACAACAAGGTATCATGAATAAGAGAAGGTAAAACCTGAGATTTGCACTTCAAAAGATCCAAGGTAGCTCCTATCTTCAAGAACGTGGTAGATCTAGAGAAAAAGTGAGAAGAAAAATGGATTCTTCATCCATGTACATGAGTTTCCAGCACGGAATAAAATGGATCTTGACCATGATGAAGGGAAGAAGAAGGAGAACAGCAAGAATACAAAGTTAAGAGGGAAGCTCTTATGTGTAATAAGAGAGGAACTAGGTAGGAAGGCTTTGATCCATGCTAGAAGAGATAGATCCAAGTCTTATAGCAACATGCAACCACGATCTAGCAAGGCTTTGCCCTCAAGAAGCTTCTCCTTTCCCAACTGATGGTTTACAATGAGCTTCAGTAGTAAGAATGTGTTTGGAGTGGAAAGGTTTTTTTAAGGAAAGAGGGGAGGGGTATACGTAGCTAGGATGAGATAGAAAGGAGATCAAAGGTCCAAAAATACTTTACCATTGGTCAAAGGTCAAGTTTTCCATCTACTTATACAACTAGAACAACCATCAGTTTGCATCTCCCAAGGAAAACCATCTAGCGTTGTGAGTGCAGAACAAACATCTAGTGGTTGAGTGTAGAACAACCATAGATTACAACTCCTCAAGAAAAATCCTCTAATTGGCAGCAGAACCATCTCATGTTGGAGCATAGAACAACCATCAGATTGTGAACCCAAACAACATTAGAAGGTGCAAATGCCATCACCTCTGCACAATACGATCATCAAGGGTTGATACCTTTATGCATCAAGGTTTAAAGCATTCAAATAAGACAAACTTTATCATATTATGAAGAATACCATGAAGAAAAATATGCATCTATTAAAATTGTAGTTTGATTTCTAAAATGGAGAAAATTCATAAAGGTCCACACAAGTACATAAATTTTCAAAACTTAAGAAAACAAAGTTAGATTTGGACCAAATTTGAAACATAACCTTGTCAACTGATATCAAAACATAAAATAAGGTTTAATTAAGAAACTAAACACCATGTTAAATTAAACAAATATATTTAACCATTAAATCTGGTCAGGGGTCTTATAACCATAAACCCCTAATGAGATTTGGCCCCCTAAATCTTATGCAAACAAGGATGGGTACTTTCTACGCATCTCATCCTATAACTCCCCTGTGGTTTCATCCATGTTTTGGTGTTGCCACAACACCTTCACTATGGCTTGTCCTTCTTCCTCAACTTATGCATGTGGTTATCTGAGATCAAAATGGGACTTTCAACATAAGAATCATCCTCATCTAACTCTACTTCCACTTGTTGTATTGTCTACTCTGTATCAGGGTGACACTTCCTCAACATAGAAACATGGAAAACATTGTGCAACATGTGTAACTCTGCGATAACTCCAGCTTGTAAGCTAGTTTTCCAACTCATGCTATGATAGGATAAGGTCCCATAAACTTAGGAACCTAATTACCCTTCTTACCAAACCTCTTAATACCCTTCCATGGGGAGACCTTGAGATACACATTATCTCTAACTTGGAACTCTAATGGTCTATGACAGCTATCGGCATATGACTTTTTTTCTATCTTGAACTATCATTAGTTGTTGTTGGGTCACCTTGATCTTCTCTGTAGTCTGTTGAACTAACTCAGGTCCCAAAAGCAGATACTCACATGTCCCATACCAACAAATAGGTGATCAACAATGCTTCTCATACAAATCCTCCTAGAGTGCCATGTATATGCTTCTCTTGTAGTTGTTGCAGGAAAACTCAATCAGACTCAGGTGGATATTCCAACTCCCAATAAACTAAAGGACACATGCTCCCAAAATATCCTCTAATGTCTAAATGGTCCTTTCTGACTGGCCATCAATCTGTGGGTCGAAGGTTGTACTAAACCTCAATTGTATCCCCAATGTTGTATGCAAACATTCCAAGAACCTACTCATAAATTTAGGACCTCTATTTTATCCTATGATAACTAGTATGACATGCATATGAACTATCTCGTCAACATATACATGTACCAACTTCTCCCTTGTATGGGTTGTCTTGACTAGCAGAAAGTGATCTGACTTTGTCAACCAGTCAATGATCACCCAAATGGAATTATGACCTTTGGTTTCTCTTAGAAGTCCATCCACAAAGTCCATTGTTTTGTGATCTCATTTTCATTGTGGAATTGGCAAAGGTTGTAGCATCCCTACAGGCTTCCGATACTTCGTCTTGACCTGTTGACAAAATGGACAGACCACAAACTCTGCCACATCACGATTTAGACCTGGCTACCAGTACAAATCCCTCACTTTGTACTACAAGGATGCATCACATACATTGAGGAATGAGCCTCATGAACCATTGTTCTGTTGTGGAATCACACTATCCCATCATCTAACTCATGAAAGTCATCATGCTTCCCACTTCCAAACTTTGATATAATGTTCTATATAACAATATCATCATTATGTGCATCTTTGATCTATTGTATCAACATCAACTTTTCTTGTAACTATTCTAACAAATATGTTAACTAGGATACCTCCAACTGTATCTTGATTTATCTAAGTGAAACCAGCATGTCCCACTTGTGACATGCCATGAAGTGTAACTATACTTTATCTATAGATGATGATGATGATAACTTTCTTCTTAGTGCATCAGCCACTATTTTCACCATTCTAGGGTGATAGTTTATCATACAGTCATAGTCCTTGATAAACTCTATCCCATATTCATCTCCTACTTTGAAAAGATATATTAAAGGTTCTTGTGATCTGTGAAGGTTTGACACTTTTCACCATACAAATAGTGCCTCCAAATCTTCAAAGAAAGAACCACAACAACTAACTCCAAGTCATGAGTTGGATGGTTCTGCTTGTGTTTCTAAAGTTTTTGAGAAGCAAAATAAATCACGTTCTTGCCCTACTTCACGCACATCCCAATCCATTCTTTGAAGCATCACAGAAAATGATGTAGCCTTTCCTAGGCTCTAGAAGCACCAACACTATAGTACTCGTCAAATTCTCCTTCATCAACTAAAAAGAACATTGGCACTTGTCATCCCAAGCAAAAGGAATACCCTTCCTAGTCAACTTGGTCAAAGGAAAAGCTAATGCGCTAAAGTTCTTAATGAACCTCCTGTAGTAATTAGCCACACCAAGGAAGCTATGAATCTCATACGGTGTCCTAGGATGACCCCACCCCAACACTGACTCTTCCTTCTTAGGGTCTACAGAAACACCCTTTCTAGAGATGACATGACTAAGAAAAGACATCTCAGTTAGCCAAAACCTGCACTTACTAAACTTAGCATACAACTGATGTTGCTCAACAACTCCAATGCTTGACAAATGCTTTTCTCATTTTGTTGACTATACCTAGAGTATCTCAAGATATTTTCTATGAACACAACCACAAACTGATCAAGATATAGTTGGTTAGATCTATTCATCAGGGCCATAAATGATGTTAATGTATTTGTTAGCCCAAATGGCATAACCACAAACTCATAATGACCATACCTAGTCCTAAAAGTAGTATTATGTATGTCATCCGCCTTGATCCTCAACTAGTGATATCCTAACCTCAAGTCTAAAACCATATAGCACCTCTCAACTAGTCAAATAGATCATCTATCCTTGACAATGAATACTTATTATTCAATGTTACCTTGTTCAACTGTCGATAATCTATGTAGAGTCTCATCGAACCATCCTTCTTCTTCATAAAAAACACTAGATCACCCTAATGGGAAGTGCTCAAAGGTATAAAACCCTTCTCCAGTGACTCATTCAACTATTTTTCAACTCCTTCATCTCAGTCGGTGCCATCCTATAGGGTTCCTGAGCTATGGGTTGCATTCCACGAAGTAAATTGATTTCAAAATTAATCTCTTTAGGGAGTAGAACATAAGGAAACTAATCTGGAGAAACATCCTCAAACTCACACACCACAGGTGCATCTTGAATACTGGGACTCATCATCTTGGTATCCACTACATGAGCTAAGAAAGCTTCACATCCTTGTCTCATCAACTTCTCTACTACCACAACAGACACAAGATAGGTAGGAAGAATATTCCTATTTCCTTGGAAAGTCCAAGAGATAACCCTATCACAAAACACCACAAATTTGGAACTACAATCCAAAAAAACCTTATACTTATCCAAGGTATCAATCCCTAGGATCACATAGAATCCATGCATATCAAGTGGCATAAAATCCACTTGAATGCTACATCAAGAAAAAGAAAGAACATATGATGGACACACCTATTGCAACATTATGGAACCAACCAAAGGGGTTTCTAACAAGAGGGTATCAGTTCTACTAAAAATAGGAAAATTACAACTATTTATCACCTCTCTGGTGATAAATGAGTGTGCCCACCCGACTCAACCAAAACAAATACAAAAGAAGAAGATGATGATAAGTCAAATGAAAAGGTTCCATATGACATGCCATGACCCATGGGTTGAAGACTCCTTTTGACCGACTCATAGCATAGAATCTAATCGTCACATGTTGTTGTCCTTGTACTCTATTAGTTGGTCATGAAGACCTTTCCTATGATGTTTCTCCATGGCCTATGCCACCACCATTGATGTTAAACTATTTCTATTGTGCACCCCACTAACTCTACCTTGATTGTTGTGAAACCTCTTGATCCTTCATAGGGAAAGACCATCTCACATGCCCTATCTTCCCACACTTGAAGGACGTCCTTCTGTCATATTATAGCCTAGACAACCCTGTTATAGACACTAAACCTGAATTGTTTGCCTCTTTTGGTGGAAAAGTGCAACCTCTCCCTTTATTTGGAGACCAATGTGATTGCACATGTGTCCTAGGTTCAGAAACTATTGATCTATGTGGTGATCGTTAATAATGCGGTTAAGAGAACCCTAGCTTCTTGAAACTACAAGATGATTTTCCTTGGAACTTGTAAGGAGGCAGGATCACCACCTTACTAAAGATTTTAAGAATAAAACATCCATTCCAAACACACTCAAAGTTATGCTAGAATAGGTGTAACATTTTCAAATTTCAATAAATGGTATTCAAAACAACCAAAGTGTAGAAGTGGAATAAAAATGTTGACAATATTCAATTTATCACAAGGTTATTACAAAAGTAAATCATAATATCCCATAAGGGTTTACATGTATGATACAACATAAGGATATAAGTAGAGGGAAATCTTAACCATAACAACTTTGTCTCCAAGCTTTAACTCCTTAAGCTAGTCCAAAAATTCATGCCTTATCATCCAAGTCATTCACCTAGGGTTGGAAGCATATCCCATCAAGAAGAGAAAATAGATGACAACAATAAAGGCTGGTATGTGCATACTAAATAGGAAATTGAGCAATATATGGAATAAAGGACATCAAATATAAAAGGCTTCCCATAGAAAGGATAAGGACCACCCAAATGGGTATCAAGAGAAAAAGAATTGAAATCATATGGTAACAAAAGAATACTTGCCATTAATAAAACATAAAGACTGTGCCACCCAAGCACATGTAAGGAATTAGGGAACACATCCCATATCATCCACATGCTTGCATGTGAGATAAACATAGCCCTAGAACAATATAAACACAAAGGCGGTCAAGTCTCATAAACTTGAAACTTGATAGAGAAAGGAATACTTCCAATCTCCCAAATATATAAAACATGGGCCAAGAATCACACATCTTGCCCTGGGTATGAGGTTCCTTTTCATCCCAAAAGAGTAGGAAATATCACATCTACTCGGCAGGAAATAACACATCTGCCATAAAAACCAACGCAATTACACTACTCTAGTGCTACTGAATCACATAGCATGTTAAATGTGGAGGCAAGTAGAAAGTATAGTCAGATAGCATAAAGTAGTCACTGCAAAAGTGACCAACATATGCATCCACCTCATAAGTGGGAAAAAGACATCACATGTCAACAAATAAACATCCACATCATTGTGGGCACATATCATAAAAAGTCCAACATGCACCAAGGCACAAGGTAAGAGTCAAGAGAATATCCAAGATTACCAAAATCAAGATAGTTCACAAGAATCATGATATCAAAAGATAAGAGCAATGTGTATAGGATATAGTCGATAGGACCAAGAGAATTAATAAGCATAGGTGAATTGCTCAACATAGAAGAATAGGGGATACATCATACCTCAACTTCAGAGTCTAAACAGTCCGAGTCAAGCCTAGGCCTCCAAAGAACCTCTAGGGAAGGTGGATAGGTCCAATAAGTAAGGTTCCCAAGCTTAGAGAGGTTGGTTTCTCCAACAAAGCTCTTATTTCAAGCAAGAAGCACCTTCTCCACTTTAGAGGTGAAAAACCCTAATAAAAGAACATGGAGATGGGGTGTTTAAGGGCTCTAGGTGGGGTTTCACCATGGAAGACCAGGGTTACGACCTGTAGGAAGGTGGAAGGAAGAATAAAAATGTGAAAATAGGGAAGGAAAGGAGGAAGTTTACTTGTTTTGGCCAAAATCTTCAAGATGGAGCTTAAGAAATCCTAAATAGAGAAATTTGGAACCCTAGGAGCCTTCTTCACCAAGGTAGGCACATACTTTTACCTTAGGATTGCACCTTCATGGAAAAATAGAGTAGGAATGATGCTCCAAGCTAGTGGAAAGAAAGAAGAGCAAGAGTTTTTGAATTTGGAGTTGGGAATGGGTAGATATGCCTATATAAAGAACGAGGTCAAGTATGAGGTGTTTATGAGACTTTCCATGTGTCATTTATAAGGGTGTCAATGGATATGCAAGCCTTTATGGATAAGGAAGAAGTCAAGAATGAGGTTTCAAGTTACTTTCCATGTGTCCAATGCTAAGGGTGCCTATGGACATGCAAACCTTTATGGATAAGGAAGAAGTCAAGCATGAGGTGCCCATGGAGCTTTCCATGTGTCCTTAGCCTAGGGATTTCATGGCCATGAAAGAGGAAAGCTCATGGAGGCTTCTTGAATATCAAATGTCAGTTTATGGAAACTTATAGGCCATCCCAACAGACCTCAAATCAAAGAAATAACCCCATTGGTTGATAGCTTCTAAAGATAAGCTCATTTATAAAGAGGGTAATCCCTATAATGCCCTCAGAAAGTAACATCTTCAAACCAAGGTGCAAATAGTTGCCCCATGCTTCAAAAAATTGAGAATGGTAAGGTAATATCTAAATATTATAATGCATGTGACAATTTACAAAGAAAACCTCCAAATTGGGTAAATTGTAGAAAACTCCAGAATGTACCTAAAATTGCATAACTTGCACAAATAACATACAAATTTGGTGAAACTTCATCCACAAGTTATCTTTGATGTGATGAATACAAATTTGACATTATTTCCATCTTTTGAAGTTATGTAATCATATTATTCATTACTTATGGCTTTTACTCATTTTCTCTCTCCTAAACTTATCCTAATATTTCAAGGTTGTCCAAATTATATGAAATTTGACATGTAGGCTAATTTTGATAAGTAGATTTCGAATTTGAAGTTTTTTTTCCACTTTTGATACTTTTTTTTATGAGATATGTCATATGGCCCATTAACGACCCATTATCTAAATTATTCATCCAATTAAGTTTCTTATCTTCATATTACCACCAAAATGAGTTATGTGGTATATTTTATGTATCCATTATAAACCTAAGATTAACGTTAGAACATTAGGTTACATTAAGGTGATTTATACATGCATTATCTCATTGGGGTTATACTAAACATCTATTTATATCTAACCTTCAACCTTGTTTGGCTAAGTCCAAAATGTCAACTTCTAGGGTAGGGTCCAAGATCTAGTATGTTATAGAACTAGTCTAACCTCTTCCTTACATTTTCTTCTTGTGTATTTATAGTTGTCCTATCTATCCTCCTCACAGACTCTACAAAGGTGGAAAACTTCTCTTGGTTCTCAAAAGTAGATGCCATCATTTCCAATTCAGCATTCAAGTCTTTCTCAAACCTCTTGATCATCTCCTTCTCCATGGTTGCCATGTGAGGACAGAACCACAATAGCTCCATGAACTTTTCCTCAAATTCATTGATAGATGATGATCCCTAGCGCAACCATCCCGACTGAGCCATCTTCTCCTCCAGATACGTATATGAAAAGTAATGGCTAACAAGCTCCCACTGAAACTCCTCCCAATTGATCATCTCTCTAGGTCTCTTCTCCTCCTCAATTGCCCACCAATGGCCAACACTACCCATTAAAAGGTAGACTGTGTGCTTAATCTTGTCCTCCTCTTAGATGTTCTGAATCTTGAACACATTCTCCAGCTCTATTAGCCACATATCTACATTGGTTGAGTAACCTCTACTCTTGTACTATGTGGCTCCTACCCATTTCAGCCTCTGAAATGTCTTCTCAAGACCCTGAGATTCTACACTGGAAATAGGTGCCCTTGGTTGAGGTGCAGGTGCCCTATTCACCAAATGCATCAATATCACCATAAATTGTCCAAACATAGACTGAAAAGCTAAATCAGCCATGGTGGAAAGGTCACATGGAGGCATTATGGGTTGTTCATGCCTCATCTCACATACTCTTCCTCCATCTTCCCGACTCCTACCACCACCTATTGTCTCCACAAAGCTACTCTTTACATGCTATTCATGTGCTCTAGACATATCTGCATAACCATAGACCATGGTCAGATATGTTAGATTACATAAGAACACACACAACAACCAAAGTCCTATGTCCCTCTAGACTCAGGAAACCCTAATTTTGATACTACCACTTATGGTGACCCTCCATGCTAAACAATATTTATTTAAAACCAAAATGTTGATCAACACTAATCAATCATATTACCATAAACTTATAGAATTTAAAACACAATAAACTTTCTAAACATGTCAGAGAACATTTATACAAAGGCCCAACATCTTGCATATAAATACAACCATACCAGGTATCTTTAGATCTATTATGTGGTCATAGCCACAAAATGTTAAACAAAAAATATTGGCCACATATTTACAACATGTAAAACACAAGTATACTACAAAAATATCAAGTTGTTGTACATCATATACAAAACTTCCCCTTCTAGACTTGAGAGTAAATGGATGACTCTAGGACTCACTAAACAACCCACAAACCTTATTCCTCTACAGATCTTCAAATTGCTCCTCCTCTCTACCATGATTTTGATGGCGCTACTGACGGTCACCTAAAAAGATGTGGTGATCCACGAGGAAAGACCCATGTCCCAATGAGAGATATAACTTCTAAATACATTTGTTGTTAATAGGATGATTATGTACTTTAAACAATTAAAGAAGATAATAATATAGAGTTGGAAGACTATATAACTTACACACAAGAACAATCATAGCTAGAGTCATAGTACAGTAGATTTCACTTACCGCATAATTAATCATCTACGGATCAAAAAAACAAAGAAGGGATCATCATCCAATGTGAGTTCCTAAGTAACCCTAATATATATGCTACATGACTGGTAAACCTATTCTATTAGGCCCTTGGCAGTTTTAGGCATACCACTCAAACTACTAGTTGACCTCAGCTCTGTCTGAGATCTAGGATGATGAAATCCTAAGATCTTCCTGTCAATCAGTTTGAGAAACCAACATAGTGACACATTGACTCAACTATTAACATCCTAGTCCACCCTGCATACACAGGACATGACACTCAAAACAAGGGTATGAAACCCACAATTTTGAGCTATGAATGTAGTTGCTTTCAGCACATATCAACTTCGAGACATAGTCTCGACCGCTCACTAAAATCATGGGATCTTGATGGAAGAGATATACCCTCCCTGCACCTGCATGTACTCTACAGTATATGACTCTGAGATCCTCTTGGGATTACTCCTTTCACTATCCATCAAGTTATGACACTGGAATAGTTCAACGGTCATAAGGCACTACATGATTAGGGTTTCTAACATACCTGAGTCTTGATCCCTAGCTTAACCAACATATATTTCAATTCTCTTTTGATTATATTAATGTTACTATCTATTTTTCTATTTTAAAATGTGTTATGAATAATTAGAGTGAAGAAAATATTTTTTAGTAAATGAAAATATTAACAATAAATTAATTAATTATGCTATCAAATAGAAGTTACTTTTACAAATCCATCATTTAATTATTCATAGTCTAATTCGTACTCTACAAAAATATTAAGTTTAATTAGTGAAAATAAATACAAAAATATGAAACCATGTATCGAATGATTAACAAAGACATTAAATATATTAATGGAGTAACTAACATACAAAAAATCAAATAAAATATGAAACATCTTCAAAAAATAAATATAATATGAAAATTGGATTCTTAGTATCCTAATTGGTCAACAAGAGATAACATTTCGATAACGTTTGGTCACATAATTCATTTTAGTGAAGAAAATATCAACTACATTAGAATTAATAGATTTAAATGAGTCTTTTAATGCACTAATATCCATTTTATTATTTTGTAATGCCTCCCCCAACCCCCTTTTTATTTGCACATGGCCAAGGTGCACTCCTCGCGCTGGCCTAATTGTGGTAAATAGGCAGTCATTTCCTCTCCCTTCTCTTTCTCTTGTCATCCTCTCTTTTTTTTATTTGTTTCTCCGCTCTCTACTTCAGTTCCTCATCCTAACTCTATCCACTGTCCTTCCCCCTTTCTTGTTCCCAACATCTAGTGGTCAGAAGATGACCCTGTGGTGCATTAAATGAAGCTGCAACTGCAAGATGCATAACTGGAGATATACTCCTCTACTTCTCCTTCTCACCCTCACTCTCTCCTCCTTCCCCATCCTCTATTTTTCCCATTGGAAGCCCTAGACACCACCTACAACTAACCTAACTGATAGAGTTACTAATGAGGACTGAAAGCACCTACGCTATCCTCCACTTGGTCTATCACCACCATCTACAAAACGTTTCCATCTTCTTTCCTTGTCTCTTGCCTCACCACTTACAACTCCAACACCCTCACACCTAGTGTTGGCTCCACCAAATGTTGTCTATCATCGGTCCTACATCCTCCATTTCCACTAGTGATGAACTGATGAGGACTCAGGACTACACCCGTCTTCATTGGCATAACCTATGGATCACCTTGTAGCCTTCATACTCTCTTCCACCAGCCCAACAACACCTCCTCATGCATGTGAATTCCTAACATTGGACATCCATCCTCCTCTACTTCCTTGACCCAACCGAACCAGAGAATCATTGTGTTTCCATGGCCATTGTCAGGCTCGCTTGTAGAGTTTAATAGGTTCAGATGCCACCATGGATGGCACAAATGATGGACAAAACCTTCATTCATCATGAACTACCCAAAAAGAAAGGATGAGGCGACATGCATCAAGCCTTTGTTGTAGGGCTACTTGTTTGTTGTTGACATTAGATGAAGGTATCCCCTTACATTTTTGTCTTCCAATTTCAGAACTAGATTAGAATTGAGAGAATGAATACATACATGAAACATTAACTTGATTAACTCTGTCAACTCATTTTCAATGATATATATATACCTATCATGATATCATGCATAACTTAGACCATGTATTATTAATATAATAAAAATCATCAATAACATATAGTAGGTGATATATGATATGTTGTGAATAATTGAGTATAGGTTCAAGAGTCATTTAGATTATATGGTCAGTTGACCCTATTATTTTATAGAAGTATATATATGTTGGCATATGTACATTGATAAATGTTGAGTCCTAGAAATTATAATCTTCGATAGACATTTAGTACAGCATGACTATATGGTAATAAAGATTAATTGATCCATCATCTTATATTGGTTGTATTTGAGAATATCAATAAGAATCATTTTATGAAATAAAAACCCAAATTAGAAATACAAGTAATTATATAAATGGTTGTAATCATAATAAGAAAATATTTATAAGGAATGTATAACTATGTTGGATAATTTATGAGATAAATGGTTAAAGAGAGAGAAATATATATTTGGGTGCATTTTATAAACATATATGTAGATAACAAGATGTTGATAAGATTGACACTAGATGACATGTTAGTTTAACTATATATGACTATACTATATTTTTATATTGTCATATGAAATATAGCTCTATTCATACATAATGAGATCTATGTATAAGTATATGACCAATTTATATCGGTAATGATATGCCTTACTAAACCCTAATAGTCTCAGTAATGGTATTTTAATAAATACTAACTAATCACAAACCTCACATTATTTGTCTTTGCCATTCAGAAATGGGTGGTGTCACAGCTTGTTGCCTGCCTACCTTCCTAGCTGAAAATGCTTGTATTAACTGATTGTATGTACATAGCCCAATATATTCTCCCCATTAGGGTAGCGCGACTTCCCTAACAAATCTAGTTTGGGCATAATTTGAATTAAACATTCTTACAATTTGGAATCTTTTCAATATTGTATCCTTTTATTTAACCATGTTGTAAATGCTTCATTTCTTGATATTGAAACATTTGATTCCACAATACCTGATGAATACCTTGTTGCCTTGGGTCTATGACCCCACCTGCTTTGTTGTTTGTGCTTAGAAATGTTAATGGTGAATGTTTACTATCTTGCCACTCTATTTACACATGTTATATAATTTGACTAGATAACTATAGTAGATGCTTATGTGTAACCATTAGGGTGTGTTTTTCTGGTCGGGTGTGCTTTTCCACCTTGATATATACAGAGGTATGTTTTTCCCCATAGGGTATGCTTTTCCACCCATTATACTTAGGCTAATGGCTCATTGGTGTCATGGACCTACTATAGTAACTTCACTCCAATATAACTACATGTGAATGATTATGATTGTTGTGATATTGTGGATGTTAATGGCAAGATGTGTTATATACTTGTTTATTTATATGCCTCATTCTTTTAGAATTTATTTTCCTGATATATCTTTTGTTGGAACTTACTAATATTTTCATGGACATCCTTTTTATGGGAACTCCTCATTTTCTCTTTTAATCCATTTAAATGCTCAAAATATTGTAAACTGCACATACTCAATTTTTGTTGATACATATCTTGTTTTCCTATTTTCTGGGTGTTCCCTCCACCCAAGTGTAGGTGCTTTATAGGATAAAGTTCTAGAATGATCGTGATCTCATTGGAGAACATAAGGACAGCTTGAGATAGTCTCGTTGCCCTCTACATATGGGGTTATGTGTATATGGATAACATTTTCTTTTTATGTACCACCCTTAGGATGAGAAATGAATGTACATGGAAACATTTTATAACTTTATAAATGGTTATGTTTTTTGCTACTTAAAATTTCATGGCTCATGTTTGTATCATTGAGTGGGCCCACTATTGGGTCCCTCTCTTTACATAATGGTATTAGAGCCTAAGCAATCAGTAACTAGAGTATAGCAAGTTATCCTAGTGATTTTTTCTTAAATAGGTTAGGTATCCCTTTAGAGGTTGTTATCGTACTTAAACTAGAGTCATAAATTACCAAATAAGGTTTCAACCCCTATTCAACCTGGTGATATCCATTCCAAACTATCTATGCCATTGACTTTTAATCCAACCCTCATCAGCCCTACGTACCCTCTCTATAGAGGTACAACTTTGTACACCTAAGGGTTTCTCTCCTAAATATCAACCATTAGCCCTTGCCTTATGGGAAGATACTTCAACTAGTATAGAGAGTTGGTTAACTTGAACTTACATATTTGTTCATTACTCTTGTCCCCATTGTTAAACTTTCCCTTTTGATGTCTTACAAAGCCTTTGATATGTACACTTTGAGGTTTTGTCTTACATGAATAACAAGTGTTGAACCATGACATGAGTTAGAGCTTGCCTCTCCCTCTCTCATCTCCATACTACAAGAGGTTTACATAATGGTTGAGAGGAGGAGTGGATTGGCTATATAGTACACCTTGTCTTGTGATGACACTTTGGTTGTAAACCAACAAGGGAACCTAAATTTCCTCTTATAATGGTTTGATGACCCTACAGGTACCAATTCCATGATAAAAGATGGTATAAATAATGATTAGAGTGAGGTGTGAGATTTTAGATGGCATTCCCAAGTAGGACCTGAGAAGTTGACTCCATACCCTATGGAACCTTCCTCTCCTCTTCATCTGAAATTTTGAGATGCTTGTTATATACATTGCAATGTGTTGTTTAGAAACTAAGGTGATACTAGGATGATGATATATTTCTTTTAGGTGGTGCTTAGTGGTTGAATTGGTTCCCCAGTCGATTTTGATGCCATCTTTGGGATTTTATCATGATGTTCTCATCATAAAATTTATTTTCATTATAAAATATGTAAAACAAATTTTTCAGATTTTATCAATGGTTGTTGGAACCAAGTCACAACCACAAGAAATTTGGAGTCACGGGGAGGCCATTAGGTGATGAAACCTTTGACTGACATGTTCTACCCTGAGACCCTATACCTAAGTTTTATGTATCACTTAAGAAGAAGAAGATCAGATGCATATGTTGTGACTTGTAGAGGCGACAGACGCAGGGGAAGCAATCAAAATTTCTCTACATACCTTACTCAAGGATCTCATCGACAACAGTGTATTCGGAAGGAGGGTGCAGGGATATACCTCATCCCGGACAAATTTTGGCAACATCCCTTCTCATGGTGATGTGTGTCGCTCCTAGCATGCACTGACGGTCCTTGATCGTCCTTTGAACATAGGCACAATAGTGTATGCATCTCTACTTTGTCTGCGTGAATGGACTGGAACTCCACATCGTGCTTCCTCAAGCTAGTGGGAAGGAGTAGCCTTCTATTTGACGACGTGATAGCATCAGTTTCTCTCCTTCTCTCTCACTTGGGGATGATGGTGGCTAGGGTTCACGTATAAGAGTATAACCTCAGCGTATGCACGTTAACATTATCCAAAAATTGACTGTCATGCTCCTATAAATAGCATAGGGAGGGAAGTAGGGTTTTCCCAAAACCCTTGGGAAATAAAAGGGCTATGGCTTCTTTTAAAACAATTCGTTCGTGTACAATAAAAAGAACATTCAAGAACCATTTAATTATCCAACTAATCACATTAATTGATTAACTAATTTTCATTATCCATCTCTAGTTAATCGTTCTGGATTAGTCAACCGACTTAACAATGGAATCTAATCAATTCGCTCAAACACTTTAACCAATTAACACATATTATATTCCAATATTATAGTAGATTACCTACATGTTTTAGTAATCAATTTGATATGGAACATTTCCAATCACAACCACAATTGTATATCTATTCCAATCACATCCTAAGTGTATGACCTGGTAGGACCCACATTACATTGGCAGTGATATTCATAATCATATTATGATTTCACAAGATATGTTTGGTATCTAGAAAGACTTCGTTGCTATCTAAGTAATTGGAGAAGTTGGAGAACAACTTAACCTATCATATGTGACTGGTGTTATAGTGAATGTATAGTTCATTTGTCTCTAGTATCCGAATTGAACTTGAGGCATTGAAGATTCATCCTCTTAAACATTCAATCCATGTTCCTTAAACTAGAGTAGACTGTCTGAGATGTGTGTAAGTCCAATATCACATATTGACTCACATTAGCATGACCCTGCATTTCTTAGTCTCACTTATCATGTGTTCAGGATATCAAACTCGTGTAGGAGGGAAAAATCCCATCTACATCACTCATAGTCATCCCCTTATGTCACAGTGCACCTGAGTGCCACCTTTATGGCAACCCTTATTTAGGATCACAGTGGATGATGTTAAATCACACTGAATGACATGTGATGAGTGTAGTTATGTTAGGTCGAAGAACCACAACCACCACCATCATTATGAGAGATGACTCTAACTACCATTCATGGTTTCCACATGTCACTCTCATGGTGGGTATGTCTGATACACTCTTCTCTAATAAGTATCTATGTGCTTGGTTTGATATCACATATTATGACTATTGAGATTTTGTCATCAACCAAAACACACTCTAGTCGTAAGTGTTATTGTTGTCTATTATCCTTCCACGATAACATTCTGACTAGGGACATAAAAAGAATCCATATATTGTTGGCATTTGTATGATCTCATCATTCAAGTCATCAACCCAAAGATATACATCATTGAGTAATATCATTCTTTAGACATTTATAATGTTATATCATTATATCATAACTGAATAACAAAATAAATTGGAATATTGCCTTTATTTTTAATTAAATTATTTACAATATATGGCATTAGAATCATCATATGATTGGCTCTTTGGGCATACATACCAACAACATACATATCTATGATCTAGTTTGTTTACCCTTGTTGACTCTATACAGTTAGATAGGTTATAGAGAAATGATTTTAAGTATTGTAGCCTTATATTCCTCGGGTTGTAACTTAATTTAGTGAATGGTTGAAATCAACAATTGTTGGAGTAATAAACTCTTGGGAACTTCCCATAATAATATCAAGATATCGCCATAATTGTTACTTTGAAAATTAAAATAAAATATGATTTAGCTTCACATAACTTTAAAGCGTTAACTTAATTCAAATAATATACTAATTCAAAAAAGGATAAATAAAATGAGTGATACCTAAAAGTTTTGAATCAATTCCTTAATTTTGTACGAATGTAATGGAATAACCCTAATCTAGATGTTATGATGAGTGCATAAAAGATAAAAAAAATGAACACACATAATTTGTTTATGTCATAACAAACTAAAGAGAAAGTGATTATGCACACCTTTATCAAAATATGGGTACTTCTCCATAATAATGTCGACTAAATTCAGCCACAACCTAACTACAATTAATGTGTGGTACTTACTAATTTGACCACTATGAAAAGTACTTATAAAAAGAAAATATATATTGGCATCATTTTTTCTCTATTGATGAACATAAGTAAGGTAGGTTACTAAGTAAAAAAAGAATCTTACACCTTAATCCTAATATTCCTATTATAATACATTAGATTAGATAACTAACCACCTTTGATACCTTTGATAAATAATAACCTTAGGAAATCGCCTTAATATCAGAAGAAGAAAAAGTGCAAGTTGAACCCTCATAGTGCACGTAAAAAATCTGTAAAGAAATCATTATTTTAAAAATAATGATATTAATTATGATGATATATAATGATGTAGTTATTTTGAAACAAGTTCAATTGCTGACATAGTTTTCATAACCCAAGTGATCCATAGAAAAATATAATTGGAAGAATAGGTCACTCAAGCTTACACGGTAAAAAAGAAGAAGAAAAGAGATCTTAATTGTTATGGAAGTGATATTGATCGTGACTAGTAGGTTGTGGAATCACCATAACCATTCATTTAATCATAACTAATACAAACAAGTTAAAATGGTTATAGGTTTTAGTGTAATTATCATATTTTTATATCTAATGGAGACATGATCCTTGGAGTGTTATAGATTCACTGTAATAATGAGCTATGGCTAAGTGTGGTATGGTACGTTATTTCTTACTACTCTGAATTAATTTGAAACTTACAAATTGTTCAAAAGATATACATTAGTATACATGGTTATGACGTGGTGGGTTTCGAGGATGAAATCATCTTGAAGGGGTGGAATGTTGTAACATACACGATCTTGATTCATATCTTAACCAACATATATTTCGATTCTCTTTCGATTATATTAATGTTACTATCTATTTCTCTAATTTAAAATGTATTACGAATAATTAGAGTCGAGAAAATATTTCGTTACTAAATGTAAAATATTAACAATAAATTAATTAGTTATGCCATCAATTGGAGTTACTTATACAAATCAATCATTTAATAACTTATGAGTTTAATTCATCACTCTACAAAAATATTAGGTTAAATTGGTGAAAAGAAATACAAAAATATGAAAGAATGTATTGAATGATTAACAAAGACACTAAATATATTAATGCAGTAATCAACATACATGAAATTAAATAAAATATGAAACAATTTCAAAAAATAAATCTAATATTACATTTGGATTCTTAGTATCTTAATTAGTCAACAAGACAAATTTATGTCATTTCAGTAATGTTAATCACACAATTGATTTAATGAAGAAAAAATCAACTATCTTAGAATTTTATTGTATGAAATTTTTTACTATCAACTATATATCAACATAAGAATTTACAAAAAATAGAAGGGATATGTTAATATATCCTCCCTCTCCCTCCTCTTTCTCTCATTTTCCTCTCTTCTCTTCTATTTGTTTCTCCCCTCTTAGAATTAACAGATTTAAATGAGTCTTTTCAATGCACTAATGTCCCTTTTATTTTTCTATAATGCCTCCCCCACCCTCATTTATTTCCTCCGCACACAGCCAAGGTGCACTCCTTGCGCTGGCCTGATTGTTGCAAACTGACGACCATTTCCTCTCCCTCCTCTTTCTCTCATCTTCCTCTCTTATTTTCTATTTGTTTTTCCCCTCTCTACTCTAGTTCCTCATTTTAACCCTAGCCTCCGTCCTTCCCCCTTGCTTGTTTCCAACAGCTAAGGCTATCACCGCCTGTTGTAGTGGTCAGAAAATGACCATGTGGTGCCTTAAATGAAGTTGTATCTGCAATATGCACAACTAGTGACAGGCTTCACTGCTTCTCCTTCTCTTCCTCACTCTCTTCTCCTTCCCCATCCCCTCTTCTACCCATTGGAATCCCTGGCCTCATCCTTCAATAGCCTGACCGATGTAGTTACTAACAAGGACCAAAAGCACCTGCTCAATCATGCACTTGGTCTGTCACCACCATCTACACGACATCACCGTCTTCTTTCCTCATCTCTTGCCTCACCACCTACAACCCTGACACCCTCACACCTAGCCTTGGCTCTGCCAAAAGATAGCCATCATCAGTCCTACATCCTCAACATCCTCCCTTGTCGGTGATGATGAATTGATGAGGACTTAGGACTGCAACTGAACCATGTTTAGTCACATGTCTTCATTGGCATCACCTATGGATCGCCTTGCATCCTTCATGCTCACTGCCACCAGCCCAACAACACCTCCTAATCCATGTGAATTCCTAACATTGGACATTGATCCTCCTCTACTTCCTTTCCCCCAATCGAACCAAAGAATCATATTGTTGTCATGGCCATTGCCAGCCTCACCTACATAGTTCAATAGGTTCAGATGCCACCAATGATGGTACAACTGATGCCACAACCAGCATTCATTATCAACTACCCAAAAACCAAGGATGAGACAACATGCATCATGCCTTCACCATAGGGCTTCTTATTTGATGTTCACATTAGATGAAGGTATCCCCTTACATTTCTTTCTTCCAATTTCAAAATAGATTAGAATTAATAGAATGAATACATACGTAAAACATTAACTTAATTATCTCAGTCGGACCATTTTTCTTATCATGATATCATGAATAACTCAAACCATGTATTCTTAATACAATAAAACTCGTCAATAACAAATAGTAAGTGATATACAATATATCGTGAATAATTGAATATAGGTTCAAGAGTCATTTAGCTTATATGGTCGGTTGAGATTGTTATTTTATAGAAGTATACATATGGTTGGCCTATGTACATTGATAATTGTTGAGTCCTACAAATTCTAATCTTTGATAGACATTCAGCAAAACATGACTATAATGGTAATCAAGATTAATTGATTCATCATCCTATATGGGGTGTATTTGAGAATATCAATGAGAATCATTTCATGAAATGAAAACCCAAAATATAAATAAAAGTAATTATGTAATTGATGGTAATCATAAATAAGAAAATGTTTATAAGGAATGTATTTAACTGTGTTGGCTGATTTATGATCTAAATGGTGAAAAAAGAGAAATATATATAAGGGTGCATTTTATAAACATATGTATATGACAACATGTTGGTAAGATTGATTCTAGATGATAGGTTAGTTCGAATATAGATGACTATACTATATTTTTATATTGTCATATGGAATATATTTGTATTTTTAGACATTGAGATCAACGTATCAATATATGACCAATCTATATCGGTAATGATATGCCTTACTAAACCCTAATGTCTTGGTAATGGTATTCTAATAAATAATAACTAATGACGAACCTCACACAATATATGAGTATTTTTTAGATTTAAAAATCCTAAATCCACAATAGGTAACCAATACTAGGTTTTCAATTATGAACTGGTAGTTGGGGACTAATGTGTATATAAACACTTTTAGGTTAAGAAGGACAAACTATGGTTGGACACCTAGAAATAGGATTAATCATGATGATCATGTATGTACTCCGTTCTATTTAGTTTGGACATAATTTGACTTAAGTCTTCTTACAATGAGGCATCTTTTGAATATTCTCTCCTTTTATTCAACCATGTTTGTCAATTCTTCATTTCTAGATATTGAATCGTATAATTCCATAATACCTAATGAATACCTTGTTGCCTCGGGTCTATGACCCCACCTGTTTTGTTGTTTGTTATTGGAAATGTGAATGGTGAATGTGTACTATCTTGAAACTCTATTTATGTATCTTAGATAACTTGGCTAGATAACTTCATGGATGCTTATACATAACCATTAGGGTGTGCTTTTCTGGATGAGATGTGATTTTCCACCTTGATATATACATAGACGTGCTTTTTCACCTAGGGTTTGCTTTTGCACCCATTTTACTTAGGATAATGACTCAGTGGTGTCATGGTCCTACTATAGTTACTTTACTGTAATATATCTACATGTGAATGATTATGGTTGTTGTGATATTCTGGATGTTAATGGCAAGATGTATTATCTACTTGTTTATTTGTATGCCTCGTTTTTTTGGAATTCATTTTCTTGATATATCCTTTTTTGTAATTTACTTATATTTTGATGAATCTCCCTTTTATAGGTACTCCTCTTTTTTTCTTTTAGTCCATTAAATGCCCAAATTATTACTAAATGTATATACTCAACTTTTACTGATACATATCTAGTTTTCCTATTTTTTGGGTGTTCCCTCCACCCAGGTGTAGGTGCTTTATAGGGTAGAGACCTAGGATGATCGTGAGCTCATTGGTGAACATAAGGACAACTTGAGGTAACCTTGTTGCCCTATACATATGGGTTTGTGTGAATAGATGTAACCTTTTCATTTTATGTACCACCCTAATGGTGAGAAACTTATGTACATGGAAACTTTTTAGAACTTTGTAAATGGTTATCTTTTCCGCTGCTTAAAATTTCATGGCTTATGTTTGTATCATTGAGTGGGCCAACTTTTGGGTCCCTTTCTTTATAGGGTTACACTTGATTCATTATGTTGTTTAAGTTTTTTTACTGCATAAACCAAGTTACATACAAGATCCTAAAGTATGTCTACAAAATAAGTTGTAGAGTACATTTTCCAAAGATGTAAAACATATGAAATATGTTCCATGTTACTCCATCATGGTATATTCATCCATGTCCAACCATAAAAAAGGACTAGATCTCAATTAGAGTGCATAAGGGCCCCAACATGTCATTTAGGCAAAACAACAATAAATTCATGGAGCAACATTACTATCATCCGAAAATTTGTAGAGAGTTTCAAAAGTCATAGACAAGACATCACCCAAAACTTCAGCATAAAGTCCATCGGTTGTAAGATTTATGGAATTTCCAAAAACTAGGCATTTATGTAAGCAAAACCTCGTATGAATGAGGTACTTTTAGCATTTTAATTTCACCCAACTATTATTTCCACATCAAAATAGTAAATAAAAGCATTAAAACCACCAGCAGTTAACCTCTATATATTAAGGTTTGAAGTGTGCACAGGACTTATGTACAATGGGTACCAAAATAATAAATATATGACATTTTAGAAGTCACAACACCGAAATTATCAGATTTCAGACCTTACATGTTCAAGAAAATGTTATTTATAGAGGAAGAAATGTTCATAGGGACTAAGGAAAACTTAGCAACTTGTTTCACCATCATTCTCATATCAAATAGTACACAAAAAGGCCATCATTCCTCATATGTTACAGGTTTTATAGAACAACATTTACACAAAACATGTTATAAGTAGACAAGAAACATATTAAAGGTTATATCACTTGCCTCAAGGTGAAGAAGAACGTCCAAAAAATAAGGTAACATAAATACGAGAAGGTAAAACATGAGATTTTTACTCCAAAATATCCAAGGTAGCTCCTATCTTCAAGAATAGGGTAGATCCAGAGAAAAAGCGAGAAGAAAAGTGGATTCTTCATCAATGTGCACGAGTTTCCAACAAGGAATACCATGGATTTCGACCATGGTAAAGGGAAGAAGAAGGAGAACAGCAAGAAAATAGAGTTAAGATGGAAGATCTTATGTGTAAGAGATCAGGATCTAGGCAGGAAAGCTTTAATCCATCCTAGAAGAGCTATCCAAGTCTTATTGCAACTTGCAATCACCATCTAGAAAGGCTTCATCCTCAAGAATCTTCTCCTTCACCAACTGATGGTTTTGGATGAGCTCCAACAGTAAGAACGTGTTTGGAGTGGAAAAGGTTTGTTTGAGGAAACAGGGGAAGGGTGTATATAGCTAGGATGAGAGACAAAGGAGGTCAAAGGTCAAGTTTTCCACCTACTTGTACAACTAGAACAACGATCAATTCACATATCCCAAGGAAAATCATGTAGTGTTGAGAGTGCAGAACAACCATCTAGTATTTGACTGAGAATCAACCATCATATTGTAGCTCCTCAAGAAAAGCACATCTACTATTGAGTGAAGAACAAACCTCTAGTGTTTGAGTGTAGAATAACCATCGATTGTGAACCCAAACAATATCAGAAGGTGCAAATTCCTTCACCTCCACTCAAAATGATCATCTAGGGTTGATATTGTAGGGAAATAGTTAAAAACAAAAATTTTATCTACCATATTCCCCATAATCAGTAGATTGCCTCAATAACTATAATGTAGGAAGGATGGTTTCGAGGATATACCTAGTCTTGGAGCAAGTCCATTGACAATACTCATTGTCATAGATGCACAACTTCTAAATCCTAGTTGCACTGGGACTTTTCTAACTACTGCACCTCCTTGTCTGCACCATAGATTTCAGTCATAAACCTTCTCTTCTTCAGCAGCTCTTCTTGTCACAGACTGTTGGCTAACATTGTCCTCCTAGCGGAAGACAGTGACCTCCTTCCTCTATGGTAGTCCACACATACTGCCTAGAACTCTTGTTGTCCTGCTAGAATGATCACAAAGGAGTTGTCCCTTCCGTTGGTGTACTAGTCACCAACTTGCTCTCCCACAAAAATGATCGCAATCTCTCTCCCTTGGTTATCCCTCCCTAGTCGGGTAGGCTTGTATGGGCTCTCGTGGTTACCACAACCAGAGAGGACAACATTTATCAAAGAAACTATATCTCAATTGTTTGTGTTATGCTCTGGGAAGCTCCAATACCCCCTCTATGTATAGGAGGGGTCTGGGTCCAGGTTCCCAGTCTATGTGGGAGTGGAAGGGACCGGAAGATCTCAAGTTTTCATAACAATTCTGGAACTTTTGCAATATGTGATAGCTCAGATGGTCATTTAGCAACCTAGACGGTCTTCTAGCATGTCAGACGGATGTTTGGAATAGCCCACACGGCTGTTTGGTTGTTTCCTTGTTGTGCACAAAATTGGTAATTTATTTCCAATTAATATCCCATATTAATTTTCTTGCACAAAAAGAAATGTGCAACACAAATGAATTAGCAAATATCTAGAACCTTCCCTCGGCTAAACCAAACCATCTCTCCCATGCAAGATGGTCGTCTCAGTCACCCAGACGGTCCTCTGGTGACCCTTGTCGAGTCGGTCATCTTGGTCGGTCCACTTCCTTAGCCAATTCGAACTCATAATAGGCATGACTACCCAGATGCCCGTCTCAACAATTGATGCAACCATTTGGCACTTCCAAATGGTCGTCTCAACATTTGAGACGAGCGTTTGGCAGTGTTGTCAGCGTATTTGCTGCTTGAATCAAATACCTAAATACTTTAGTACTTAATTCAATTGTCATTCAAGATCCAAACTCCTCTTCAAGGTTAAGACCTATGTGTGTGACCCTATAGGTCCCATATTGCATTGGCAGTGAACGTCCATAACTGCTTATGACATCACAAACAATGAGTGGTGCCTAGTCGCACATCAATGCTACCCAAGTAAATTGAAAGTTGGGAAATAACTTCAACCTACAATCTATGTATGGTGTTGTAGTGTTTGTATAGTTCCTTTATCACGAATGTCTAGATTGAACTAGAGGCATGGGGCAGTCACCCTCATTATTATTCAATCATGTTTCTTGAACCAAGAGAAGACTATCTGAGATATATGTAAGCTCAATATCACATATTGACTCACATTTGCATGGCCATACATTTCTCAAACTTTCTAATCAAGAGGCCTAGGAAATCACACTCTAGTAGCAGGGACAAATCTCATCTCTATCACTCACAGTCAACCCCCATGTGTTAGAGTCACCCAATCATAACCGTTATAACAACCCATATTTCAGGACTACGTTTGATGATGTCAAAGTGTACCCAATGACATGTGTTGAGTGCAGTGATTTTAGGTTTAAGAACCACAATCATTACCATCACTATGAGAGTTGGCTATCACTTCCATGATGATGGCTTCCATCTGTCAGATTGAATATGGGTTTGTTTGATGCGTTGTTCCGTAACATGTAATTGTGTGCTTGGTTTGATATTGCCATATCATGACAAATGAGGTTCTATCATCAACCAACTCACACTGTGATCTTATGTGTTATTGTTGTCTGTCAACCTTCCATAATAACAACCGATCAGGGACATAATGAGAATATGTATATTTACTCTTAACATTAGTATGATCTAATTTCCTCCAAGTCTAATACTTAAAGACATACATCATTGAGTAATATTATGGTCTATACATTTATAATGTTACATCATTATCTCATAACTAAATTAAACGGAATAAATGGAAGCTTTCCTTTTATTAATAATCAAATCATTTACAAGTTATTCCATTACAATCATCACATGTTTGGCTCTATGGGCATACATACCAACAAATACCTTTATGCATCAAATTTTAAAGCATTCAAATAAGATAAACTTTATTAGATTATGAAGAATACCATAAAGCAAAATATATATGTGTTCAAATTGAAGTTAGATCCTTAAAAAGGGGAAATTACATAAAAATCCACACAAGTACATAAATTTGTAAAACTTAAGCAAACAAAGTTAGATTTGGACCAAATTTGAAACAAAATCTTGTAAAATGATATAAAAACAAAAAATAAGGTTTAATTATGAAACAAAACACCCAATTAAATCAAACATGTATTTTTAATCATTAAACTGGGTCAGGGGTCATAGAGATTTCATGTGTCATAAACTTCTACTGAATAAAGACTACTTCCAATAGTTTACATATAACCTGACATATATATGAAACCCTAGGATGAAGTGAACTAGGGTTTCCATGACATTTACTAAAATTTCATGCATCAAGAATAACCTTGAATAAATAAATTTTCAATGATAAAATAATCACATCAATTTAATTTCATGGTCTATTAACAAAATTCAAACTTTCCATTCATCTACAATTTCACCAACTTTAGTGAAACATCAAGCAAACACCAATGAAATCAATTCAAATCCAATGTACTATATAACATATAGTTACTACACATTTATATAAATCAATCATTCATAAACAAGGAGATTCAAATAGGAAAATTTCTTTATTCAATTATACATCGATTTCAATTGTGATCGAAAAACCCTAGATTCCAGTACATTCTTATAACTTCTACAGTAACTTTAGGAATTCCATTTTAAATGGTTTTTATCCATTACTAATATGATTTTATCATAAAAAAATTCATCACAACATGAAAAAGATATTTTTTCTAGATCATCTTCCATAAGCTTAAGCTGAAAGATATATCTAGGGTTTGTAGTCGCATACAAAGGAACTAAAGATTATTGTGTATTTTTCTATTTCATGCAACCTATTATTTAAAGTAAGTACCCACTTATGTAATGTGTAAAACATATTAAAAACGTAGCCCAAGAACTAAAGTTCTAGAATCCATATCAAACTCCTAGCAATTCACTGCTTTCTTCTTTATTTCAACTTGGAAATCCTAGAAATGGAGCATTATGGAGAAAGAGTGATAAAAAGGAGTGATCTAATATAATTTACAATAAAATTGGATAAGGGATGAAATCTTGACATGTGAAAGAATAATCACCATGAAAAGCTAACTAGAGATGACAAACTTACTTGATTTCCTCAACTCTAGCTAGAGAAAACCCTAGATCTCCATCTTCACCACTTTCTCCATCCAAACCTAACTCTCCCTCTCTTCTTAGGATTTATTTTCTATATAATGAATCAAGAGATATGGGATCTCCTAGTGTGTTAGGTTGATCATATAGATTAATTGAGGTGATTGGGTCAATTTCAAATTGACCATACTTACACTTTCTTCTATTTTAGCAAAAACAATTCTTAAAAAATGTAACTATAAATCATTTACAAAATAGGTTATAGATCCTCAAAAAATTATGGAAACTTATTATGTTGTCTAAAACATATCTTCATATATATAGTAATATCATTCTAAGATACCAATAGATAAATCAAAATCAAACACTACACTTGTAAACAATAGTCTATAGCATGGTCAGTCAAAGTGTAGTTCGACTAAGAAACATATTCAAAGACCATCAAAATATATTTAAAAATATTTCACTAACATTCATGACTGCTTTATACATATTATATCCAAATTTCAAGTAAATCCAATCTACCTATATATTAAGAAAAACCATTTTCCATACTACTATACCTATCAAAATTGTATTTATATACTATCAAAACCCTAATTTTGGAAATTAGGATTACAGTTCTCAAACCCTAGTCCTTTAAAGTAAAATCATGATTAGTGTTACTTATAAGGTATGAAACATCACAATTGAGCTACCATTATTAATCAGGTTTAAACGATGATCAATCTAATTAAACATGTCATCATTCAAGTAAATCCTAGATTACCAATTAAGATCAAATGTGGTCATAAAATTTCTTTCCCAGATAAAAAGTTTCATGCTAGAAACATATATACATAGGAAAATAACATTCAAGGTCTCTTTTAAACATATGAAATCTTATATTCTACTATTCTTATATTTCTTTTTGAATATTGCTTCAACATTGAGTCCTTTGTTTCTCTTATAATCACAACAAATTTAAAACAAGGCTTCTCAATGATAGAAAAATAATTGTCTATATCACAATCAATAATATGAAAGAGAAATAGAAGTAAACATTTTCAGTCAGGTCACCTCAGTATTGGTAGTTTGATCCATCTATCCCATTTTATGAGGTTCAATCTATACTATTGTGCTTTAACACATCTGGATTTCTAAAGAGACTATATTTATTGATTTGTAGTTTACTATTGTGCTACTCAGGTAGAAAAACACTTGTAACTTGAAGACTAGATTTAACAATAATAGTACTATACAAAGTTGGATTACTAATATGAATAACGAAAACCATCCAACCTTTCAATTTAATTAAAGTTTTGTGCATGTACAACTGAAATCATATGTAAAACAAATTTACATCCCTTGATATACCTTCAACAAGTTATACTTCTTTAAAACAAATTCACATGTTACTAAAAGTCATTTGTTTTCTCTGATTTCTCTTCTTATTCATTACAAGTTGCTTCTTCTTACTTATCCTTCTCATTTTGATAATATAGATTAAAAATCTCTAACATTAAAATATTCGAGGTAAGAATGGATTATTCATCATTCTTTCTATTACTGCATGAATTTATTCCATATCACACTTTGTTCATTTTGCACTTATCTTTTTGCTCGAATCACACTTCTTACATTTCAAATCTATTTCTTATCCTTTTTTCTTACTCATTTCCAAATTGTTTATCTATCTTTCTCATTTACAACCTTTAAACCCTAGATTACTATCACTGCTAGTTTTTTCTCATAATATTGATCTCAATATTTTATTTTATAGAGGTTTTAGTACTCAAGGTCAAACCATTGGTGACATCCCTTAAACTACTACAACCCTATATATCCCAACATTCAATCCTTATTCAATAACATGATCTTCATGTGACGTGATTATACTCCCTTGATCCAAAATTCAAACTTTAGCTCTCTTGAAATTCACTATTTTATTCTTGATCTTTATCACTTGAATTTCATTTGTCCTACTTGAAATTTATGCTAGGTTACTTTCTTTATTTACCCTACTACGGTTTCCTCATAGTATTATGTGTTATTAATACAATCAGTAGATGTCTCTGTCGTGGTGGTTATGCATCATGTAGAATTCATTTTCTTACCTCTTCATTTCCAAATTTCTCTCATTACATAAGATACAAAATAGAAGAAGATTTTGATATTTAAAATTCTAATATTCAAGTATTCACTTAACACATTTATCATCTAGGTTTAATTATTCATCATCAAGGAGACTAGACTATTTAGCATTTTCTAACATCTCACAATATCTTTCTTTTATAATCCATATTGCTGCATCATGTTTCAAACCCTTCTTTACTTTCCATCATCCTCTTATTGTATGCTACTCTTCCACCTATCATTTTTAACTTCTACTTATCTCTTATGATCATGTTTCACATTAACTATATGGTTCATTATTCCATGTCATTTATGCTTTTTATCGGCCTTTTACTTATATCGAGTCAAAATTATAAATCAATATTCTCCACTTATGCTTAATACATCATATGTCCTTTGATTCAAATTAAATGGCTCATAAAGGGGTCAAACATTGTTTCTCCTTCAATCAAGATTTTCTGTTATGAATATAATTTACCTTTATATGACTTCTTCATTTGTGTAGCTGCACTTTTGTTCTTTTTTCTTAAGAACTATATTTATTTAGTCACTAAGAACCTATTGAATACATTTGATGGAAACTAGGTTGTTACTCTATTAAGACTTTGAATCAAAAGTTTGTAAGGATGAATGCATTAAACTTTATAAAATAAGCACATTCCATTCTCTCCAGTATATCAGGTAACCATCCTTCCTAAATCAAAATCATCATTTCCATCACTTCCCTTTATTTCAACTAAGTTTCTTAACATAGACTTATCGCTTATATGTTCATCTAGTTCTCTTAACTTCATTCTTCTAAAGCCTCTTCACTTATATGTACTTATTTTATACTTAACTCTTTTATCCTATTTCTCCTTTGTTTTGAGTACATAAATTCATTTTATTTGATTATATGATCCATTCAATCATAATTGATTATTTCTATAATGATTTCCTATGTAGTTTTCTCTTATCTTTCCTTAATTTTAAATTGAATAAAGTGCCTTCGTTTCTTATATGATTCAGTTATCTTAATTCGTCCTTTTTTCTTCATTTTGTATGTCACATACTAATTTGTGTCTTGTATCTATATTCCCTCTTCCTTCATTCCCAATTTAGGGTTTCTTATATGAGGCCATAAAGTTGGATCATAGATATCAGTTCCAACTTATTCTTAGCTATTTTAGTGTATCCCTTATATTTCAATATCTTAGTGTATGTACATTCTCACAACAACATAGGTATCATTTATCTAGGGTCTACTCTTACTATATTTTTAATAGGATTCATTAGATCTCAGTAATGCATCCTGCCATCCGGACCAGGCCAAACCTACAATCCTAAATCCAACAGTTACTCGGAACTGACAGACTCCTATTATCTCAAACATGTGGAAAGAATGTCTATTTCGGGAAGACTCATTTAAACATACTTTTTGGTCTACTTGAAAAAAGAATGAAAAAAATAAACTGAGTAACTCCATAGTGTACAACAATCGTAAAGAACTATATATATATATATATATATATATATATATATATATATATATATATATATATATATATATATATATATATATATATATGTATGTATATGAATTCAAATATATAATAGCATTTCTATAGATATCCAACCAAAACAACAACATAAAATAAATTTTCTATCACATTCTATCTTTATGTTCTTATTCCTTCATTACTTTCTAGACTTCTAATCCTAAAACTTCTATGGTTTCTCTCTAACTCATCCTCCTTCTAAGAACATGACTAGGGCATTTAGAGAAGAATAGAAAGAGTATCTTGATATTGGTCAATCTAAGTATTCAGATATCGGGCTAGGGTATCCAAATACTTAGAATTCCCAAAGCTATCGACATATCACCACCTAACTACCACACTTATTACTCTACTTTTCTATCCTAACAACCCCTGATGACTCAACCTAAGCTTTGATACCAAGTTGTTATGCTCACATCCCATGATAACCTATAATCATGATATTAGGGCATAAGTTGAGGAGTCCACGTAATACAAAGATCACTCCTGACTTTTCTTTGGTTTCAAACTCATTATTTCATCACATTCAATCTCACAAATGAACTATACAAGAGGATTTATATCTTGCTTACTCTAATCTGATTTCAACAATAAAGATACATACTTAAACATTCATTATGTTTATCACACTTCCATGTATGCATGACATTATAATCAAATAAATTCTATATTATTGAGGAAACAAAGTTACACATCATTATTTACAACTCTTTGACTTCTATACAAGGACCTAGACTGACAGGGACCGACTAAACTTAACTAATCTGATACTTATCTCTCAGGGTAGATCTACTCTGGCATTAACATGCTTCAAATCCATATGGTTTCCCTAAACATTTATGACTAGAGGGGTGAGCCTTCAAATAAACAATATAAAGCACTTTAATGTACTCAAAACATATACTATTGAGCAATTGAATTTAAATAAGAAAATAATGAGTTATACAAGAACTAATTATTTGCAAACATGTATATGGCATGATACTCTAGGTATATATAAAGATTAAATAAAAATCTAAACATACTTAATAAATGACAAGAGGACTAGTAACTCAAAAACAAAGAATACACGAATAACTACACACAATTAATCTTCCATTCATCTTATTATTCCCTAAACCAACATGAAGTGTACTATGACATGTGAAAGTGTCATATAAAGCTACGATCTCACTATAAAAGACTTATAAGCATGCTCAAGTTCCTAACTTTATCCCTTGAGTAAGACCCTATCTATAGCGGGCCTCACCATGTTTGGCTCTCGATGGGTAATAGGAGCAGCCTTATATCTCGACTTCTCCTCTAAACCTGGGTACTCAGGTAGGGAGTCAAAGCTCTCAAGATAGTTTTGTATAAGTTAACTTACCACAGATGTCTGGTGATTGACAGAACTCTGCATCAATGAACCTACAGAAGATGCCCACTAAATAGAAAACTCATGTACCATCGACATCCCCAGTTGGTGTTGGATACATATCATTTAAGGAGTTCTCCCTCACATGACAAAGACACCTACACCCCACTCGTGCTCTCTGTCTTACCTCGACCAACAAAAAACATCCAGTCAGGAAGCATGTTTCCTCCCTACAGTGCATACCTCCTATGAAGGATTCTAAAGTATATAGAACTTCAAAATGTCTAGTTCGCTCTTTAAATTAACAACTTGATCATCACATCGACATTTCTTAGTTTACCTTTGTAATCAGATCATTTCATAGATCACCAGTAATATGTACTAGAGCAGTTGACAATTGAATCCCAATTTTTCCATTATTTTCTATTTTACCAAACTAAAATTTTGAGCATCACCACATCTCATACTGAGAAACACTAATATTAAATACTTGATTCATTGAATGCCTTATCCTCTGGGTTTCATTTGTCTCATTCCCATATCACATGACTCACAAAGGATCAATGTGTCATAAACTTCCATAGAAGAAAGGTTGCTTTCAACAATTCACATATAACCAAACATATTTATGAAACCCTAGAATGAACTGAACTAGGGTTTCCATGCCATTTACTAAAACATCATGCATCAAGAATAACCTTGAATAAAGGAATTTATAACAATAAAAGAATCACATTAGATGAATTTCATGATGTCTATTACAAACATCCAACTTTCCATTAGTCTAGGTTTTCACCCTCTTTTCTGAGATATGCAAGCAAACATTGGTAACATCAAATGAAATCCAAAGATGTTATTTGACATATTTTTACTATGCATTCAAATAAAACAATCATTAATAAACAAGGAGACACAAATAGACAAAGTTAATTATTCAATTATATAGCAATTTTAGCCATAACAAAAAACCCTAGATTTTGGTATATTCCTATAACTTCTGCAATAACTTTAGAAATTCTATTTTAGATTGTTAGTACACATTCCTAATATGATTTCATACTCTGAAGTTCATCACATTATGAAAATAATCATTTTCTAGATCATGTTTAATGAGTATAAATTGAAAGTCAGATTTAGAGTTTGTAGTGGCATATAAAGGAACTAAAGATTATTGTGGATTTAATCTAATCTCATGAAATCTACTATTTGAAGGAATTATCCACTCACCTAAGTGTAGAACACCTTAAAAATGTATCCCAAGAACTGAAATTCAGAATCCATATCAAACTCCTAATGATTCACCACTTTCATCATTATTTCAACTCTAAAACCCTAGAATTGGAGGATTGCAGAAAAAGAGTGATAAAAGGGAGTGATTTTATATCATTTCAAATAAAATAATAGGAGGGACATAATCTTTACGTGTGATAGAACAATCACCAAGAAAAGATATCTATAGATGACAAACTTACTTGATTTCATGAACTCTAGCAAGAGAAAACCCTAGATCACCATCTTCAACACTTTCTCCATCCAAACCCTTAAATATTGCCCTCTCAAGGATTTCCTTTCTTTGGAATGAGTCAGGAAATATGGAAGCTCACAGTGTGAAAGGTTTATCATATAGATAAATTGATGTGCTTGGGTCAATTACAAATTGACCCTACTTTTACTTTCTTTTACTTTAGTAAAAAAATATCATAAAAATGTTACCATAAATCTGTTGAGAAATAATGCATCAGATAGGCAGTAGAAACAAAGAATTAGTGACATATTCCCCATTAACCAGCAGATCGCATCAATAACTATGTAGTGGGAAGGATGGTTTCACAAAGATATACCTGGTCATGGAGCAAGTCCAGTGACAATCCTCGTCGATGTAGATGCACACTCTATCTTAGACGGTGTCTGTGTAGCTCCTGGATGCACTGGGACTCGTTTGACTGCTCCTTCATGGACAACAGACTTCGACAACTGTTGTAGAGGCTCCTCAGATCTTGCCACATACTATGAGTTGATGTAGCCCTCCTAGGAGTAGCCAAAGGATTCCTGCCTCTAGAGTAGTCCACACGGACCAACTAGAACTCTTATCGTCCTACTAGAATGGATAGGATGGAGTTGTCCCTCTCGTTGGTGTACTAGTCACCAACCTTCTCTCCTAAGACAATGATCCCTAGTTGTTTCTCTCTCTTGGCTATCCCTCCCTAATCGGGTAGGACTTGCTTGGGCTCTCGGGGTTACCACAACTAGAGAAGACAACAATTGTCAAAGCAATTGAATCTCAATTTCTTGTGTTATACTATGGGAAGCCCCCAATGCCCCTCTATTTATAGGTGAGGTTTGGGTTCAGGTACCTAGTCGATGATGGAGTGGAAAGGACCGAAAGATCTCAAATTTTCATAATAATTTTGGAAGTTTTGCAACTTGTGACAGTCGAGATGTTCGTCTGGTACATAATATGGTCGTCTCGGTGATCGAGACAGTCATTTCACACTTTCCAATTTTACACAAAATTGAAAATTCAATTCCCATCAATGTTGGACATTAATTTTCTTACACAACAAGTAATGTACAAGAAAAACAAATAGGGAAATGTCTAGAACCTTCCCTTGACTGAACTGGACCATATCACCCATGTGATATGGTCATCTCAATAACCCAGATGATCATCTAGTGACCCAAGTCGAGCCAGTTAGTTGGGTCTGTTCGCTTGTTAGACACAATCTCAAAAGAGGCCTGACCCCCAGATTCCCATCTCAACACTTGAGATGGCCATTTAGCACTCTCCAGATGCCCGTCTCAACATTTGAGACGGATGTTTGGCTGTGTTGTCAGGTTCTTTGTTGCGTGAATCAAATACCTAAACACTTTAATTCTTAATTCAATTGTAAATTAAGACATGAAATCCTCATCTAGGTGAGTTCCTATATGTGTGACCCTATAGGTCCCATATCACGTTGACAGTGAGCTTCCATAACAACTTATGACATCACAAGCAGAAAGTGGTGCTTAGTCACACATCAATGCAACCCAAATGAATGGAAAGTTGGTGAGCAACTTCAACCTACAATTTGTGTATGGTGTTACAGTGTTTGTATAGTTCCTTTGTCACTGATATCCAGATTGAACTAGATGAATCGAACAATCATCCTCATTATTATTCAATCTTGTTTCTTGAACCAGAGTAGACTGCATGAGGTATATGTAAGCTCAATATCACATATTGACTGATATGTGTATGGCCATACTTTTTCTCAGACTCACTAATCAAGAGTCATTGGATATCATACTCCAGTAGGAGGAACAAATCCTATCTCTATCACTCACAGTCAGTCCCCATATGTCAAAGTCACCCAATCATCACCGTTATAACAACCCATGTCTTAGGATTGTGTTTTATGATGTCAAAGAGTTTAGCGACGTTTGCTTTAAGTCAGTATTTTGCAATTTCACCTCTCTACATTTTATGAATACTCATAAGAGATAGAAGTGTCAAAGTATGCTATCTAAGATTCCCAGCCTAACTAGTAGTTTCATATAGTCATATATGGTTGGAACCTCACACAATCTCACCCATATGAACTTCTTAATCCATATAGTATCCTCTGTTGTTCTTATAACATAGAGATACTCAGCTTCTTATGTAGATTTGAATAGTTGTCATTAGCTCATAGCCCTTTCTAGCTTACAATTCTCATTTGTCGTCAAACATAAATTTAGATTGTGATTATTTTGTTAGTTTGGAAGCTTGCATGGGTGTAACACTTTACACCCAACTCTTCCTTATTACCATAACCAAGAAACCAATCCTTTAAGTGATTCAAATGCACCTAAGGATGTTCTTTATGGTAGTTCAGTGACTCTCACTGGTATCTGATGCATACCTTCTCATCATGTCTAATACATACATGATTGTTATGTAGGTATATATTTGTTTTCTCATTGTGTCAAATACATATGAGATGATGGGATATTCTCTCATCATGTCCAATACTTATGAGATTATTGGATGTCTTCTCTTCATGTCCAATACATACAATATAACAGGATAAATACATAACATTACATTCAAGATCTATCTGTATGTTCCCATTCTTCATAAGACTTAGGACACTAGGCTCCTGAGAGACTAATTGTAAGGCCCCTAAACTTGCTTAATGAGTTGAATAAGCTTAATTACCATAATTTAATGCCTATAACCCTAATCTAACCATGGGATATGCTTTGAAATCATAAGACAAGATTAAGTTTCAAATGTGGTCCAATTTGGACATTGTTTGAGCAAGTCATGCAATTTTATGCACATTTTGGACTTTTCTACAATTTACCTAATTGAGAGGTTTATTTGCAATTTATCACTTTCTTTATGTTCCTTGAATATTCTCTCATCATTCTTAATATTTTTGAGCCATGGTGAAGCTATTTAATCCTTGGTTTGAAGGTGTTTTCTCTAAGGGTATTTTAGGGTTTACCCCTTCACGGGTGAGCTACCTTTAGTAGCTATCAACTAATGAATTATGTGATTGGCTGGGAAATTCAACAAAGAAAAGCTAAGAAGGTCTATAAGGATGGTGGGGGATCTTCTTGTGTGTGTTCTTGTATATTCTTAATAGTTTAAGGCCATAGACACATGGGGAAGCTACTTTTACACCTCATGCTTGCTCCCATCCTTATCCATGGGCTATATTTACCTCTTCCTTGACAAGTATGAAACTTTGCTTGCTTTCTCTTTCCTATAACCTAGAGCAATGACTCCACTCTGTTTTCTATGGAACCAAGTGCTCTAAGGTAGAATACAACCTCTTTTGGAGAAGAAGGTCTCCTAGAGCTCCATTTAGCCCTACCTAGGGTTTCTAAGGCCATCTTCTAGGGATTTTTACCAAGGAAAGTTATTTTCTTCCTTACTTATCCATTTCTATTGCTCTTCTCCTTCCTTATACCTTCCTCCAGGTCAGAACCTTTCTGTTCCATTGTAGAAATTTCTCTAAAGCACTAAAACCCTACCTTTCTTGCTCCTTATGCTTAGGGTTTGCTCATTTGATGAAGAAAGGTGCTAGATTGATGAGTTCATAGCTTATGCTAGGATTTTCTACCCTACATGTTCGATATTTCTTTTTTTGGGGGGTTTCATCTTCTCATTCGAGGCAATTTTTATAACTTGATCCATGTTTATTGCTTACCATAAGCTTTCTAGATCATGTTCTTGCTTGAAAATGATTATCCAAGCACTAAAAAGCTATACTTGACTTGGATTTCGATTTTTATAATGTTCCCTGTTCTGATTTTAGTTATAGATGAACATGTGATCATGTGTACATTATTCCTAAGGTATAATATGACTTGGATCAGGTTGGTTTGACAACCTATGGTGCTAAGAACCTATCAACCAATGATTAATTTTAGGGTTTTAAGTTGATTTCTTCAATAAACCCATGACCCGATGATGGTACCATTGAAACAACCCTATGGTGTTGTCTTCATGACAATTGATGGTGGTAACCAAGGGTTTCAACTGACATTCACCCCTTAGGTAATATTTTGGCCTAATTAGAATCCTAGTGATTAACAACTAAGTACCCTAATGATGCTATCAATCAATGGTGATATTAGTTTGATATTTGATGCTGATTAATGAGTATAGTGATGATATAACAACCTATGGTGACTTAATGGTCACTAATGATGGTGGATCAGGTCTCCAAAACCTATGGTGAGTTAATCATATAGTTGTAGCATCAATTAAGCCTTAGACCAATGGTCGGACCTATACTGTAATTGATGGTTTTAATATATGAACTTGACCCAATGGTCAAGATATAATGTTTATTCCTCCAATAAATTGGAATGATGGATAATGTAATATGTTGGTCCTAATAATGTGATTAAGATGGTTTCCTTTATATGATCAAATTAAGGATCTTACTTGTTGACAATGGATGGCTTATTTTAAATGAACAATCGATTGTGGGTTTTACCCTACTTTCAATGGAACTTTTTGTGTTGTTAATCAAGGGATGTCTAGAATCAGATTGAGACTCTTTATAGAGAACAAATCAAGGACTTTATAGGTGGTTTTTCCAAGTTGTTTGCTTATGTAAACAACCAGTGGTCTTACCTTTTAAACATCCAATGGTTCTGGGTGACATTGTGGTATGGTGATATGGGTTGAATGGCGATGGAACAGATGGAGGGTTACCCTTAATAAGGTAGTCTTCCTATTCACTCATTAGAATAAAAGGGATGATAATCATATTGTGTTGATATGTAACCTTAATGAGGTATATCTTGTTATACCTAGCTTTAATATAACTAAATGATGGTAATTAGGTATGAATAGTCTGTGAATGACTAATACAATCATGAAGTACTATGTTAATGTTGTTGAAACCCTACTATGCTATAACCCAATGGTTACACCTTAATTTATGTGTGGGTTCATACTTGAGAATAGTATGGAATGTGATGGTGATGCTTCACCTTATGCATCCATGATCCAATGGGGATGTCGTGAATTAGGGTTTGGGTATAAGTGCTGATTAGTAACATTAATATAATTTATCTTGTTGAACCTAACTCTGATGCAAATAGATAAAGATGAGTATTTATGTTTAACATTCTTATATGATGGCATGATGGTGAAATAACCTCCTTAACGTGATCATAACCTTATTGTGTTAATTGGTGGTTGTCATAGCCACGTGGTTGATACTTGCTTATATGAAACATGTGCATTATGAATATGATGAGGGTTAATCATATCTAGATTCCTTGCACGTTGATGTAATAAAGGAATGCTCTTAATGTTAATATAACCCTGCTATGATTGTTTATTAATATCTCCTAGCTCATTAATGCAATTTTTTGTTGATCCAGTGTATTATATGTAAGTGATGTTGTTGAGCTTTGTTATAAGGCATGCAAAGATAATGATGATCTTGTAGGGAATAGTATGATGGTCTTAATGACCTTTGAGCATGGTTGAGCCCTGAATGAGGTGTAATCCTCTTGTGTTGATAAGGGCTGATACCCTGTGATATTGTGAAAAGGATCTATATCTTGTGATAGTATGATGACTAGTGTGGTCTCATGAATGGCAAGTGAATAGTACCATGTGATGATGAGGTGAGAAATTATGTTTCACACGTTTTATATCTTTTCAAAGTTGTGACATTTATATGCTTGCTATAAGTGAATTAGGGTTTGTATGTATACTTGTTTGATGCAGCCTTAATTCACCCAATTGGCATAACTAATCAAGTGCAACTCTAAGCATGTAGTACCCTGTGTCGTAGAACCATCTTCAGTGTCAGAACTTGCTGGATGGTGAAACGAGTATTCCTAAGGGAAACTCATAGTGCATATTGTTGAGTATGTGGGGGTGGCAGGTTGAGGATATATCCTTGTCATCCACAATGTAGATTGTGGAGGTTGGCTATGGTCATGCCTCATACATCTAATATGATTGAGAACGGTTGTGGTCGTGTCTCGGTGATTATAACATGATATGATTAGAGGACAACTACGGTTGTACCTCAGTGATTGGGTTTGTATACCCTCGTTTCTAGTGTCATGACTTGTACCAAGGGTGGACTAGTGGTTAGCAGCTTGACTATATGTCACTGTGGTGGCAGCTTAGACTGATATGTCACTGCCTTTTTAGTCGTACTGACTGAGGGGAAGAGATCTTAGGATACCGACACTCCTAGATCTTGTACGGAACTGAATAGCCCTTTGCAGGGGTCAGTTGGACTATGGATGGTACGATTCCAATTCCCCAGGGCATAATAAAAGATGTAATACAGCCGTGTAGCATATTTGTTTAAGGTTATACACAACGTTTCACATTGGATGATGACCCTTGTTTGTTATATTTACATAAAGATGATGCTTAGTACAATTAAGAGATAGTAGATATACTTAGGTTGTGGATATGCTTAAGATTATAGATGTGTACATACAGTAGCTATGCTTGTGTTGATAACTATACTACTACTGATTATAATCATGATGCTAGCTATCTCATGTTGGTATTTATGTTTAGCATGCTAGCCATGCCTTTGTAACTAGAGATGCATATACTGCTAATCATGCTTATCCAGATAGTTGTGCTTATGTTGTTAGCTCTTCTTATAATGTCGATATGTTCAACCAATTAGACATGCTCATGTTGTTAGCTATTCTTATGTGGCTAGACTTATTCATAATGATAGAGATTCTATGTTACTAGACTTAATCATGATGCTAGATATGCATATGCTACTAAATTGCTTATATTGTCAACAAGATAAAGGATGATAGTCTGGCTAATGATGATAGTTATTATCTGCTCCTTTATGTATTTCGTTAATCATCCCTGCTATTGAGATTATTTGTTATATTCAATTAAACTTCATAACTATTTAATTACTTAAAAATGTTGTAATCAATAAACGTTGTTGGAGGTTATATCTCTTGTTGGGACATGTGTTACAACCCCAATTTTTGGGTTCTTTTATTTGGAAATGCAATTTCCCCAATAAACGTATGATTATGGGAATTATGTGAATTATATGTATTGAATGGATTCCCTTTGCAATATTTCCTTTTTGCATGTGATTTCATGGATTATAATATATTAAGGAGTCTAATATGATAAAAAGAGAAAGAAAATTGAAGGAAATAAAATAATGTATAAATAAGAAAAGAAATTGAGAAAATAATGAAAGTATGAGAAATATGTGGAAAGATGTGTGATTGACTCATCATGGATGAGATTTCGAATCCACAAGGTTTATATTGGTAAAAGGAATCCAAATAAAGGAAAATAAAAAGAATAGGAGAGAGAAAAAAATAGATGCCTCATTCCTTACTAAATCAACAAATTAACAATATTAATATGATAAAGAAAAAAATAATGATTAAGGATTACAATTAAGTACTTCCTAAAAGGGATGTCTTTCCAATGTTATGCAAACTTGGGGACCAATCCACCATCCTATACCCTAAATCCTACATATATAAGGGTCGTATGCCCTCCCATGTCTTGAAGGAGTGTGGTGGGCATGAACTCATTTGACAATGATTATATTAGTTGCAATGGTGTGGCAGAGGGATTGCCTCCATGAAGCCTGCATAAAACCCTGCCCAGCCAATCTCGGAAGGCCACCTTCAAGGTGTCGTTGTCAGCCATGAGAACAGAGAGGCATGTCTCTCCTTCTTCCTCATAATTTGTAATCTGCAATTCAGATATTATAGCCTCACCAGCACCATGGTTTTCGATGCCTCTGCACCAACCAAGATCCATCTGTCGGCTCTGCTACGCCACTGCCACGGCCACCAAGCATGACTGCAATTTCCAAACTTCTGGTTTTAGACCTCGTGGTCATCTGAACCCTACCCGCAATGTTCCTTCATCCCAGTGGATGACGGCAAGTAGAACACAATCATCATACTTTTCCTATGTTATCTTAGGGTCTTGCGACAGTAGGGGCGAGATGAGCCCTGGTGGTCAATGTGGTCACCCGCCATGCCATGGAATCTGGAGGAGACGTCGGCAACACTGGGCGCCACCTGTAGAGCACCCCTCGTGTGAGTGTGAGAGAGGAAGGGTCGGTTTGGAGAAGAATAATGGAACCACGAGTGATCGAGTGTTGTGGTGTTTGTGCCTAAGGGAGGTGGCGGTGGTCAATGGTGTTGTAGGGAGAATAAGCAATCAGTGGCATCCTGTACGTGGAGAACGCAGGGAGCATGTCGTGAGGAAGGAGAAAAGATATAGAGTCAAATGACTCTTATACCCCTGTTTGCATGTATATGACCCAAGGGCGGTCGAGACTTTTCCTCCTTTTTCTGCACCGAGTTCTAGTAAAGATTTAATGCTGACATGTTAGTTTCTAATTGGTCAATTAAGTGATAAACTTACAAAAATCGTAGAAATTGCTAGGAAGCTCCAATGGATAAACTTAATTAGTGGAAATTGATCATAAAAATATGAGGAACCTGATAAAAATAGTTGTAGAACCTGATTTCGTTCCTAATTGCAAAAGTGTATTAAGTTGATGAAAAGTGCATTAAACTTAGGTTAGAAACCCTAATTGTGATTAAAGATTGAATCTATGATGGTTAGTGGGTTAATTTGATGTACTAATAACTTGTTGATGATAATGAAAGATTTGAATCTAATCTAGATGAGAAATTGCATGTTTTAGGGTTTTAAACCAAGAATCCATGTTAATGCATGTAGAAACCCTAATTTAGGGTAAATGATGGGATTGATATGTTTTAATTCGAAATATTTGTAAATATGCTGATAATTGTTGATCCTAAGCCTGTTAGGAGAGATAGGACAAGATAATTAGGGTTTATGAGTATTTTATCTTATTTAGGGTTTGTTGTGATAAAAGTGATAATGAAACCCTAATAGCAAGTGAAACTCTAAAAGAAAGTAGAAACCCTAGGAAGCAAGTTAGATTGAATAGATCTTCATAACATGAGTAGTGAAGAAAATTGTATGGTTATTTTAGGATCATTGTTGTGTAGATTGCTTGCTTGCTTGGATTTCATATTTTCTTAGAATATTCCTATATTGATTCGGCTGAACAGGTATGTGGTTATTTATGAATAATCGATCTAGTTTCATGAAGTTTTCTTGAATGTTTGATCAATTGGATGAAACCTAAACTGTTGAGTGTTTATTTATGCAATCATATAAAGCCACTATGATTATCACAATTAAGTATATATGTGCATTATTGAACCTACATGCCACCCTGATGTATGATGCATGACCAAGCCCTGGAGGGAAGGTCTAATCGGTCAAGCCCCAGAGGGAAGACCATTGGACACCATGAGAGGTGACCCCAGACACCAAGCTTAGGATGGAGAAGGTGGCCTTATGTCCCTTGCAAGGATAAAACCCTAAGAGGGGGTAATCCAGGATTTAGGGCAAAAGCGGTTGAGAATGTCACATTGAAAATGTAATTTGGATTGTTAATAACTTATTTGTGATAATTAGGTTGTTAGTAATTATTTGTGAAATTGTGATTGTCCCCCACATACCGGTATAGAAATATAATGACTGACATTTTGTTTGTCAGCGTTTTAGGTACAATCATTGAAAAGGACATACAATAAACTAAAACATTATGAAGGTACAAATAATCAATTCAAGGAGGATTAGATAGATAGACTCCATCTATGGATAGAAGTCTAGAAATCCAAAATTTTACAAGGTATTAAGATATTTATGTTATTCCAACTTTTCAGTTTAGTTTTAGTAGAATTTGATAATTATTATTGATTAAATGTCAAACCACTGATCCGAAAATATTGGAATAACGTCTCTGACCTTCTGGTCTCCCTTAATTGGGGGTTACCGGGAGGCGGGGTCGTTACAACATGGGTCTCACCCTTGTAGTTCGCCACATTTTTTTAGGTGATCGAAATTGATGAAACAAACATGTGGCAGCAAAGAGGAGCTATAGTAATGAATCTTTGATAAAGTTGATTAGATGTCTAGTGTGTCCTAGAGTCATCCATGTACTCTTAGGTTCGGGCAGGAAAAGTTTGTATATGGTATTTCAAATGAATCATAATTTTGTAAGCATGTTAATGTTTGTTGTGTGGCATATACAAATATTGTTCTCCTATGTATATATGTTGTAGATAAGGTGATAGAACAATTTGTATCAAATTCTTGGAATAGTATGGATATAAGAAAGATGTTGGGTTCTTATGCAAATGTTTCTTAGCGGGTGCTGACGTTGAAATCAGTTTTATTTTACCCATATTTTTGGGTATGTGATTAATTAGTGATTGATTGTGTTTTATGCTTTGAGTAATCTCATTTAGTGTAATGGGTTCTCAGAAGTTGGTATTAGAGGTTTAGGTTCACTGAGTCTACAGGGACACTAGGATTTAAGACTAGGATGATGTCTAAGTTAGGAACGTGACACAAAAACATGGTGCATACTACCTAATCTCAATACTTGGATGCCCGGGCCAGGTATTCAATTATTAAAGAAAGGTAAGTATGGAACTTTTAGATTGTTATCTTTCTGATTACTCTGATCAAGTAGTCATTTTGAGACAATCTAAAGAGCATAAAGAATCAGAAATCATGGTGTGAATATCTCAATCCTACCTTAAAGAAGATGAGAATTTCATCATTATCTATCAAAACTTGAATGTTTGGTAACTATAAGAGAAAGATACAACACCATGAAATCTAAATCTGAATAAAATTAGAAAAAGAGGAGTTCTCGAAGATGTGATTCAAGAAGATAATAAAATAAAAGATAGATAAGTCTATGCTTATAAAGTGAATCAAGGTATGAAATCCACATAAGATGGAAAGAACTCCTATAACAAGTACAAAATGAGAAGATAAATGGGAACAATGACAAAGGAATAAGGTGGAATCTGAGTTAATCTCAGACCAAGCTATGTGTGTAAGAAAGTGTTAATGTAAAATAAGCATAGCATGTGAAAGAAATTAAGACAGATGATCCAAGTTTAATGAAGAAAATGTGGAATATGATGATTTACATGTCGAGGAGTGGTTGAAAAACATAATAAAATAACATAACATACCAAGTGTGATAAATAGTCATCAAGGAAGGAGTAATGAGATATGTTAATCATGATGATTCCTATGCTAATGGCAAGGAACCTGAAATGAAAAAGGTAAAATGATACATAAGTAGTTGTAACTTGCATAATGAAAATAGAATTGGTTACCTTTTTGCTAGTGGCCTTGAACAATGTTGCTATGATGTGGGAAGTGTGTTTCCCTTTGTGTCTTTTCTTTCTAGGGCACAACTTTCAAGTGGATCATTGCCACTTGGTATGTGTGGATTCATTGTAAACATGAGGGTGGATAGCTTATTATAGAATAAGGTTGTTTGGACTATGGTTCCAAGTTCATAAAGTTTGTGATGATTTTTCTTTTGATCCTTCCAATAATTAGGAAGACTCCTCTTATATGTCTTGATATTTGTTATTTTGGTAAAAGTAGATGATATAAGGATGTGAGTTGTTTATAGCACAACAGGTCGATGCCAAGGTAATGAATCCTAGTATCCAAGATGTATCAATAATATGAGAAATATGTGAAGGTTGGAGATGTTAATTAAATGAACATTCCAAGTATTCCTCTTCCTTAGAGAGAGAGGGAGAGAGAGTTGATGATGACCCTCTAAATGTTGTTTGTAAGGAAAAACAAAAGTGATTCTATAATGTTGTGTATGGTTCAGTGATAGTTGGGCAAGACCACTATCAAGGATAGATGGTTTTTTGGTTAATAGATATGTGATATTGTATTCCTTTAAGATAAACCTATAATCAAATATCAATGCATAAGAGTTATATTGGATAAAATAATTCACATGACCATGATGAGTTTAGAGTTATGTCCTTTAGACTAACCAATGTACAAATAGAATCTATGAATAGGAGGAACAAAGTGTTCCAGTGATGTCATACAAGTTATATCAAGCTTTGAATGATGACATGTCAAAGTATTTCAAATATGGTCAAAAATATGATCAATATTTCTTCAAAAACCTTAGGGTTTCCAAAGCAGCAATAGTTATGAGATAAGTTGAACAAGAGTGAGATGGGGTTGATTAAATTTCTTTATGGGATAATGATATGTCTTCTAAGTTAGTTGTGTAAATCCTAGTAAGGTGAAGATAGTGTTGTTGTTTCACCCCTAACAAGGTTGACTAGGAATGATGTTTCCTTGTATGGAATGATAGGTGCCAGCGTCAGCATTTATTTTGATGCTGAAAAAAAAAGAACTGACAAGTGTTCTAGTGTCAGTGTATCTAGAAGAAGAAAAAAAGGATGGATAGATCACCTTTTTTTATATCCTTCAAGGAATGGTATGGGACACATGCCATGATTGGTAAAAATCTAGAAAGTATGACTTTTGAGTAATGTGTTGATACAATAGATATAATTTTAGGATGATAGCTAGAATTTAAAGTTGAACATTACTACTAGAGTTGTATAGATGACACAACAAGTTTCTACATTCCATATTGAGAATGTCTTCTTAAAATCACCATGATATGAAAGTAACCATGTGAAGGTAATAGGATGAGGTACAGAGGAAGTACCCATCTTTTTGTACCTTGGATTTCGAGGGCAAAATCCCTATTAAGGGTTTATAGTTGTAAGGCCCTTAAACTTGGTTATTGAGTTGAATAAGATTAATTACAATAATTAAATTCTTATATCCCTAATATAACCTTGTTATATTCTTTGAAATCATAATAAAATCTTAAGTTTCAAATTTGGTCCAATTTGGACACTGTTTGAGCAAGTTATGCAATTTTATGCACATTTTGGACTTTTCTACAATTTACCGAATTGAGAGGTTTTATTTACAATTTATCCCTTGAATTATATTCCTTGGATATTCTATCATCATTCTTGAACTTTTTTATCCATGGGGCACCTATTTAATCCTTGGTTTGAATGTGTTTTCTCTAAGGGTATTTTAGGGTATACCCCTTCACGGATGAGCTACCTTTAGTAGGTATCAACTAATGAATTATGTGATTGGCTGGGAAATTCGACAAAGGAAAGCTAATAGGGTCTATAAGGATGGTGGGGGAACTGCTTGTGTGTGTTCTTGTATATTCTTAATAGTTTAAGACCATTGACACATGGGGAAGCTACTTTTACACCTCATGCTTGCTCCCATCCTTATCCATGGGCTATATTTACCTCTTCCTTGCCGAAGTATGAAACTTTGCTTTATTTCTCTTTCCTATAACCTGGATCAACGAATCCACTATGTGTTTCTATGGAACGAAGTTCTCTAAGGTAGAAGACAACCTCTTTTTGGAGAAAAAGGTCTCCTAGAGCTCCATTTAGCCCTACCTAGGGTTTCCAAGGTCATCTTCTAGGGATTTCAACCAAGGAAAGTTATTTTCTTCCTTCCTTCTCAGTTTGTCTTGCTCTTATCCTTCCTTATACCTTCATCCAGGTCGTAACCTTGCTGTTACATGGTAGAAATGTCTCTAAAGCTCTAAAACCCTACCTTTCTTGCTCCTTATGCTTGGGGTTTGCTCATTTGATGAAGAAAGGTGCTAGACGGATGAGTTCATAGCTTATTCTTGGATTTTCTACCCTACCTGCTCGATATTTCTTCTGTGTAGGGTTTCATCTTCTCATTAGAGGCAAGTTTTATAACTTGATCCACATTTATTGCTTACCATAAGCTTTCTAGATCATGTTCTTGCTTGAAAAATGATGATCCGTGCACTATAAAGCTATGGTTGACTTGGATTTCGATTTTTATAATGTTCCTTGTTCTAAGTTTAGTTATAGATGAACCTGTGATCATGTTTACATTATTCCTAAGTTATAATATGACTTGGATCAGGTTGGTTTGACAACCTATGGTGCGAAGCACCTATCAACCAATGGTCAATTTTAGGGTTTTAAGTTGATTTCTTCTATAAACCCATGACCGATGATGGTACCATTGCAACAACCCTATGGTGTTGTCTTCATGAAAATTGATGGTGGTAACCAAGGGTGTCAACTGAAGTTCACCCCTTAGGTCATGTTTTGGCCTAATTAGAAGCCTAGTGATTAACTAATAAGCACCCTAATGATGCTATCAATCAATGGTGATATTAGTTTGATATTTGATGTTGATTAATGAATATAGTGCTGATCTAACAACCTATGGTGACTTAATAGTCACTAATGATGGTGGATCAGGTCTCCAAAACCTATGGTGAGTTCATCATATAGTTTTAGCATCAATTAATCCTTAGACCAATGGTTGCTTGGGTAACTTAATGCAATGGTCGGACCTATACTGTAATTGATGGTTTTAATATATGAACTTGACCCAATGGTCAAGATATAATTTTTATTCCTCCAATATAGTGGAATGATGGCTAATTTAATATGTTGGTCCTTATAATGTGATTCAGATGGTTTCCTCTATATGATCAACTTAAGGATCTTACTTGTTGATAATGGATGGCTTGTTTTAAATGAACAGTCGATTGTGGGCTTTACCCTACTTTCAATGGAACTTTTTGTGTTGTTAATCAAGGGATTTCTAGGATCATATGGTGACTCTTTATAGAGAACAAATCAAGGACATTATAGGTGGTTTATCCAAGGTGATTACTTATGTAAACAACCAATGGTCCTACCTTTTAAACATCCAATGGTTCTGGGAGACACTGTGGTATGGTGATATGGGTTGAATGATAATGGAACAAATGGAGGGTTACCCTTAATAAGGTAGTCTTACCTATTCACTGATAAGAATAGAAGGGATTATAATCATGTTTTGTAGATATGTAACCCTAATGAGGTATAGCTTGTTATACCTAGCTTTAATATAACTAAATGATGGTAATTAGGTATGAATAGTCCTTAAATGACTAATACAATCATGAAGTACTATGTTAATGTTGTTGAAACCTTAGTATGATATAACCCAATGGTTACACCTTGATTTATGTGTGGGTTCATACTTGAGAATAGTATGGAATGTGATGGTGATGCTTCACCTTATGCATCCAGGATCCAATGGGGATGTCGTGAGTTAGGGTTTGGGTATAAGTGTTGATTAGTAATATTAATATAATTTATCTTGTTGAACCTAACTCTAATGCAAATAGATAAATATGAGTATTCGTGTTTAACATTCTTATATGATGGCATGATGGTGAAATAACCTCCTTAACATGATCATAACCTTAATGTGTTAATTGGTGGTTGGCATATCTACATGGTTGATACTTACTTATGGGAAACATGTGCAATATGAATATGATGAAGGTTAATCATATATATATTCATTGCATGTTGATGTAATAAAGAAATGTTCTTAATGTTAATATAACCCTACTATGATTGTTTATGAATATTTCCTAGCTCATTAATGCAATATTGTGTTGATCCAGTGTATTATATGTAAGTGATGTTGTTGAGCCTTGTTATAAGGCATGCAAAGATAATGATGATCTTGTAGGGAATAGTATGATGGTCTTAATGACCTTTGGGCATGGTTGAGCCCTGAATGAGGTGTAATACTCTTTTGTTGATAAGGGTTGATACCCTGTGATATTGTGTAAAGGATTTATATCTTGTGATTGTATGATGACTAGTATGGTCTCATGAATGGCAAGTGAATAGTACCATGTGATGATGAGATGAGAAATTATGTTTCACATGTTTTATATCTTTTCAAAGTTGTGATATTTATATGCTTTCTATAAATGAATTAGGGTTTGTATGTCCACTTGTTTGATGCAGCCTTAATTCACCCAATTGTCATAACTAATCAAGTGCAACTCTAATCATGTAGTGCCTTGTGTCGTAGAACCATCTTCAGTGTCAGAACTTGTTGGATGGTGAAACGAGTATTCCTAAGGGAAACTCAGAGTGTATACTGTTGAGTATGTGGGGGTGGCAGGTTGAGGATATATCCTTGCATCCACAATGCAGATTGTGGAGGTTGGCTATGGTCATGCCTCATACATCTGATATGATTGAGAACGGTTGTGATCGTGTCTCAGTGATTATAACTTGATGTGATTAGAGGACATCTACGGTTGTACCTCAATGATTGGGTTTGTATACCCTAGTTTGTAGTAGTGTGACCTATACCAAGGGCGGACTAGTGGTTAGAATCTTGACTATATGTCATTGTGGTGGTAGCTTTGACTGATATGGCACTACCTTTTTACTCGTACTGACCGAGGGGAAGATATCTTAGAATAACCGACACTCCTAGATCTTGTATGGAACCAAATAGCCCTTTGCATGGGTCGGTTGGACTTTGGATGGTACGATTCAAATTCCCCAGGGTGTAATGAAAGATGTAATACAATCATGTAGCATATTTGTTTAGGGTTATACACAATGTTTCATATTGGATGATAACCCTTGTTTGTTATCTTTACATAAAGATGATGCTTGGTGCAATTAAGAGATAGGAGATATACTTAGGTTGTGGATATGCTTAAGATTGTAGATGCATGCATACAGTATCTATGCTTGTGTTGATAACTATACTACTACTGCTGATTATAATCATGATGCTAGATATCTCAAGTTGTTAGTTATGTTTAGAATGCTAGCCATGCCTTTGTAATTAGAGATGCATATACTGCTAATCATGCTTATCCATATAGTTGTGCCTATGTTGTTAGCTCTTCTTATGATGTTGATATGTTCAAACAATTAGACATGCTCATGTTGTTAGCTAAGCTTATGTGGATAGACTTATTCATAATGATAGAGATTATATGTTACTAGACTTACTCATGATGCCAGATATGTGTATGCTACTGAATTTCTTATATTTTCAACAAGATAAAGGATGATAGTTTGGCTAATGATGACAGTTATTATCTGCTCCTTTATGTATTTTGTTAATCATCCCTGCTATTGAGCCTATTTGTTATATCTGATTAAACTGCTTAACTATTTAATTTCTTAAAAATGTTGTAATCAATAAACGTTGTTGGAGGTTATATTTATTGATGGGACATGGGTCTCACCCTTGTAGTTCGCAACATTTTTTTAGGTAATCGAAATTGACAAAAACAAACATGTGGAAGCAAAGAGGAGCTATAGTAATGAATCTTTGATAAAGTTGATTAGATGTCTAGTGTGTCCTAGAGTTGTCCATGTACTCTTAGGTCCGGACAGGAAAAGTTTGTATATGGTATTTCAAACAAATCATAATTTTGTTAGCATGTTAATGTTTGTTTTGTGGCATATACAAATATTGTTCTCCTGTGTATATATGTTGTAGATAAGGTGATAGAACAATTTGTATCAAATTCTTGGCATAGTATGGATATAAGAAAGATGTTGGGCTCATATGCAAATGTTTCTAAGAAGGTGCTGACATTGAAATCAGTTTTATTTTATCCATATTTTTGGGTATGTGATCAATTAGTGATTGATTGTGTTTTATGCTTTGAGTAATCTCATTTAGTGTAACAGGTTCTCACACTAACTCCATGGAACATGGACACATTTTCTCTTGTTGAGCTTTGCATGTTGAACCCTTCAGCATCATACCAATGTATGTGCTCTTACTTAGGTCAAGAAGTTGTCCAGATCTATCTCTATAGACGTTTACCCCTATCACATAGGATGTTTCACCTAAACCCTTAATATAGAAGTTACTTTCCTTGTAAGGTTTTAACATATGTTGGATAAGGACATTTTTCCCATCATTATGTGGAATATTAAATATGCTCCCACTAAATCTTTTTTAATCACATATTCCAAATTCATTCTGACTCAAATCAAACCCTTGGACTATCTTCTCAAATAGAAGATTCCAGCTCTAAGATACTTGATTCAATCCACATACCTTTGTATCTTATAGACTTTATGTTCATTAATGGATTTATAAGACCATTAGGTTTTGTCACGTACACATCCTCTTTACTATTGCAATTAAGGAATGTGGTTTTAACATCCATATGCCAACTCTCAAAGCCACACTAAGTTGTAGAAGCAAGCATGATCCAGATGGACTTAACCATGGTAACTGGTGAAAAGACTTCATCATGTCCAACATCCTGAACTAGTTTCAAACTCTTTTCAACAAATTTACCGTTCCATGTTTGTCTCCTTTAAAAAACCCAAATGCACCCTATGGGTTCTACCCCTTCAGATGGATCCAGCAAGGTCATACCTTGTTGTAGTACACAGAGTCCATCTTTGATCCCATAGCCTCAAGTCATTTCTAAAATTTTGGACCCTCAGTAGTTTCTAGGTAAGTTGTTGACTCATCTCTATGATCAACTTACCGACTTCTTGAGTTATAATATATCATAATCTTTCAAACTTAAGGTGTGTTCTACTAGAACTATGAATTTTGTGTGTTACATAAGGAACTTCAGATTCCACAACATCTTGTGATTCTCCTTGTTCGTGTTTTACATCTTTAGGTTCAACATTTTCTTATTTATCTACAACAATTCTAGTTCTACTTTTACTCCCACCAATTCCTTTGGAACTAATTTCCATTTAGGAATGCATCCATCATAGCAACAAACACTTTGTTGTCAGGCTAGAATATAAGTAGTATTCAACAAGATAACATTCATCTGATTTGTGGATAAATCCCTTTAAGAAATTATTTTCTTATAAAATATTTCAATCCTAATCACTATAAAAGACATATCACGACATTTCCCATGCCATATTTTATATGGTGTCCTTTGGAACCAATTTACACAGTACATTATTTTAGTGTAAAGTATGTGCTAAAAAGAATTGTAAGATCAGCTAGATTTTGTTGATAATCTCACCATGACTTAATAGGGTATGATACCTTCTTTCTGACACATTAATATGTTTCAGGTGGATTTCATTGTGATACACTATCATAGTCTCTCCAGAAGGCTCTCAAATTCTTAGTTAAAATATTTCAACATTGATCAAATCAATGTATCTTAATACTTTACCAAGTGAGTTACGTACTTCATTCATAATCACCTTGAACACTTCAAGAGATTCATACTTGTATATCATTAAATACAAATTTCCATATCTACAAATAACATTAATAAATATAATGAGGTATTGGTAACTTCCTTAACATTTATTCCAAATAGGTATATGTACATCAATAAGCACTAGTCCTAATGGAATAGTTGATCTCCCACTAGATCTAGTAAAGATGCTCTTGTCATATTTCCCAATAAATAAGACATGCATATCTCTATTGGTTCAATAACCAAAAGAATCTAGATAACCATCATATGGATTCTAGAAATGTATTCCTCATTTATGCACTTTAAATGACAATGCTATAGGTATTCAATTTTGAGGCATAAAGTCATTCAATATATGTGTCATATTCATATTTGTCTTTAGAACTAACAAGTATAGTTTGTGAGACATACGACACTGCCATAAAAGATCATATCTTTCAAAATGAAACATAATGTTCTTGTCATACAAGACATATGATGTTTTCATCAATGGCTTGTCCATAATAGCAATTCACACAGTCTATTATGTGCTCATGAATGATAGCTCCCAACTGTAAAGGTAGAAACCTTTGCTCTGTAGAGTTCTAGCTTACTTCTTCTCATGTCCTAAAGTGGAAACCTCTATCTCTATCTTCTTCCTGAGATCCTCTATGAAGAGGATAAGTCCTTTCCAATGTCCAGACAAGTAACACTGGTGGCATTTCCTTTTCTTTATCCTTTAAGTTAAAAGGACATATTCTTTTTCCACTTACCCTTCTCCATATATTGAGTGTAGAATACTTGGACTTTAGCATTGACTTAGAACACTTCTTCGCCTTGCCTTTTCCCTAGGACTCACTTCTATTGATCATCATCATGGATTTTTCCTTCTTCTTTCTTCCTTGGCATCAACATGCTAAACATTTGTTAAACTGACTATATGATTCATGCAAAGCTTGCATAATCATATTGATGGTCAACCCTTGAGCTAAGAGAAATCCTAGTCATTCCATATTCCAATCATATTGAGCACATTGGGTTCTATTGGACCTCCCCTTGTCAGTTTGCACTCAAGTAGTGCTTTGGAGACATTATGCCTTCTTTGCTTTACATGATTTTTAAGATGTGTTACCATCTAAAGAATGTCCATGTTTTTTCATATTGTTCATGCAACTCATAGTTCATACATTAGAGCATTAGGTATTCAAATGTCTATGGCATCATTGCAATGTTTCCAATAAGCATCCATTTAGCCTTAGGTGCATTTGGAGTGAGTTCCTCTGGCATAGAACTATTAAGGACATAGAGATTTCACTCATTGATGAGATTATTTATCAAAGTCCTTAACCAATTGTGGAACTTTATCCCATTTTATCCTTATTAAGGATTGGTTGCAATTTGAACGTGTTTTGTGTTTGACATTTGAATCTATAAAGAAATATTGCAACTTTTCAAAGAATTTTTTATTTGGTTTGATTTGATTAATTTGAAGATATTAATTAAGTCATTAATTATTGTCACTCCCACTATTTTATTCAAATTGATAACCCTCAATATCAATTAGGAATATTATAGCATACAATATTCTAGTGGGCCAGATCCAAGATAATTCAACGATAGCCTGATCAACACCTGTAAACACAGTCAATCATCAAGGTAGGCAACTCTTGCCAATTGCATCGTATGCCATTCTGGATAGATGATATGTGCAACCCCTTTCCATAATCATTTGCATGCTTCTCAGCCCAAATGCTTTGAGAATCACCAGACAAGCCTAACCCAAACGTCGACACAATAATTAGACTTTTCTTAATTTGGGATTCTAAGTTCATTATTACATATTCATGTGTATATAAAACCCTAAAACAAACATATTATCATCTTTTCAAATTTAATTATTCTTCTTATTATCAACAGGTTATCATAAATCAAAATAACCTAATCAAGACATTAAATCCAATTTTCTATCACAATTAGGTTTTTAGCACAGTTCAATATATTAACATGGGTAACTTAATGCACTTTTAAAACTAAAATCGATATCATGCTTCAATATTATTTTTAATGGACTCTACACATTTTTATGATGAACTTTCACATGTAACTTGTTTCCATATGATATTCCAATAAATTACTATGATTTTTACAAGAAAATCATTTTCCCACCAATCAGGAAAAGGCACGTGGAATACCTGAGTTAATTAACTCTCGCCAACGAGGCAGGCTGGAGCCAGTAGGCTTATGCCACATGGACAACCGGGTCCCATGCCGGAGCGCGCTTGCGAACTAAAAGAAGTGCTCAAAAGACCAAAAGGCCCTTACCTTAACACTGCGGACGCGAGGACGAAGTTGTAATATCTCAAGTCGTCGTCTTCAACCTCTGGTCCTTTGCTCACGCGAATAGGTGGTCAACCCACCATTTGACTTCACATTCTACCGCCTTTGCGTGCAAGCAAAGAACTTACCATCACACTTCCTTGAGATAAATAGTGCACCTCGTGTAGGCGGAACCTACACTTGATCGATCAAGCTTTTCTTGTGTAAAGCTTTTAGAAAGCATCTAATACTTTGATATTTTATTTGAGGGAATTTTTATAAATACATATACTTTATCCAATCACCACATACAATATGTATCATATACATGCTATAACCACAAATGAGAATATGCAATAAATACTACACACAAGTGATGGTTATGGCCATACTAATGCCATTCCTTGGAGCCACAAGGAATAACTAACTCCTATGTTCCACATAATATGCAACATGTTGTTGGTGAAGATCTATGCTCGAACCAATCTAGGTTGATCGGTTCAACTCTTAAACCAGTCAACTCGCCTCCTGGTCGCTCGGTTGGGTTCTTCTGAAATGGTCACTTGGTTCTCAGGTTCAAGTAGCATTTGGAGACCTCCAACTGATTGGTTGGGCTACCAGTCAATTGATTCATCCTCCTATTGTCTGGCCTCTTCAGTCCTCCAGTCGATCAGGTCATCTCACAAACTTCTCATTTTGCCTTTGCACAGATCGTCATATCAAATCAAAACATAAATCAAAACTATCCAATTTCTTATTACATTGTATATGGGGAAAACCTTGAGTTACATTCAAGGGGAAATAGGAAGAAGAGTATTAATTTACATTAAGAAAGGAGAGGAAGGATCGGTAAGCAGACCAATTAACAATAGGAATAAATAACCACAGCCATACACACACAGATCTGGGCTTTTGACCATAATCATGCTTCACATCCACCATCAAAACTAATTTTATGTGACGTGTGAAAATTATATATATATATATATATATATATATATATATATATGTATATATATGGGTTCTTTATATGGTGATAAGATGGACGTGCACATCAACCAATTTAAATATTCACATTGCATGCAATAGATAAATATGATAAAACGAAAACGTGATCATACCGATTATCCCAAAACATAATTAATTGACATGACTCTGATACCACTGTTGGGAAATACAGCATTAGATAGGCATTAGAAACAAAAAAAAATATTAACATATTTCCCATCAACCAACAGATTGCATCGATAAGCTATGCAATGGGAGAAATGGTTTCATGAAGATATACTTGGTCTTGGAGCAAGTCCAGTGACAATCATCATCGATGTAGATGTGCACTTTGTCTTGGATGGTGTTTGTGCCGCTCTTGGATGTAATGGGACTTGTCTTACTGCTCCTCCATGGACAACAAACTTAGACAATTGTTACAGCAGCTCCTCAGATCTCGCCACATACTGGGAGTTGATGTTTCCCTCCTAGAAGCAGCCAAAGTACTCCTGCATCTAGAGTAGTCCACATGGACCAACTATAACTCTTTCCATCCTTCTAGAACGGACAAGAAGAATTTATCCCTCACGTTGGTGAACTAGTTACCAACTTGCTCTCTAACTACAATGATCCTCAATTGTTTCTCTCCCTTGGCCATCCCTCCCTAGTCAAGTAGGACTTGCCTGGGCTTTCGTGGTTACCACAACCAGAGAGGACAACAACGGTCAGAGCAACTGTTTCTCAATTTTCGATGTTGTACTCTGGGAAGCCCCCAATGCCCCTATATTTATAGGGGGGTTTGGGTCCAAGTTCTTAGTCGATGTGGGAGTGGAAAGGACTGGAAGATCTCAAATTTTCACAACAATTTTAGAAGTTTCGCAACTTACAACAACCAAGATGGTTGTATCATCTAATGAGATGGACGTTTGGATTATGATATGTTTGTTTCGCACTTTCCAATTTTACACAAAATTGGCAATTCAATTCCCATCAATGTTGGACATTGATTTTCTTGCACAACAAATAATGTAAGCAATACAAATAAGCAAATTTCTAGAACCATCCCTCGACTGAACTGCACCATCTCTCCCATGTGATATGGTTGTTTTAGTTACCTAGATATTCCTCTTGTAACCCAAGTCAAGCCAGTTGGTTGGGTCAGTTCTCTTGTTAGGCAATTTCAATCTCAAAATAGGCCTGACCCCCAAACGTCTGTCTCAATACTTGAGATGACCATTTGACACTCTCTAGATGCCTGTCTCAACATTTGAAATGTATGTTTGGCAGTGTTGTCAGGTTTTTTATTGTTTGAATCAAATACCTAAACACTTTAGTACTTAGTTCAATTCTCATTCAAGATCTGAACTCCTCTTCTAGGTGAGTTCCTATGTGTGTGACCCTATAGGTCCCATGTCACATTGGCAGTGAATGTGCATAACAACTTATGACATCACAATCAAAGAGTGGTGCCTAGTTGCACATCGTTGCTACCCAAGTGAATGGAAAGTTGGGGAGAAACTTCAACCTACAATCCGTGTATGGTGTTTATAGTGTTTGTATAGTTCCTTTGTCCTTGATATCCAAATTGAACTAGAGGCATGGAACAATCATCCTCATTATTATTTGATCTTGTTTCTTCAACCAGAGTAGACTGTATGAGATATATGTAAGCTGAATATCACATATTGACTCACATGTGTATGTCCATACTTTTTCTCAGTCTCGCTAATCAAGAGGCATTGGATATAATACTCCTGTTGGAGGGAAAAATCCCATCTCTATTAGTAACAGTTAGTCCCCATGTGTCAAAGTCACCCAATCATCACTGTTATGACAACCCATGTTTCAGGAATGTATTTGACGATGTCAAATCATACCCAATGACATGTAATGAGTGCAGTGATTTTAGGTCTATGAACCACAACCACCACCATTACTATGAGAGTTGACTATGACTTTCACGATGATGGCTTCAATGTGTCAGTCTCACGGTGGGTCTGTCTAATACACTATTCTCTAACATGTATCTGTGTTCTTGGTTAGATATTGTCATATCATGACTAATGAGACTCTGTCATCAACCAACTCACACTCTGATCTTATGTGTTATTGTTTTCTATCTACCTTCCACATTAACAACCGATCAGGGACATAATAAGAATGTATAAACTCTTAACATCCCTATGATCTCATTCTTCCAAATCAGGTACTTAAAGAATAACGTCATTGAGTAATATCATTCTCTAGACATTTATTATTTTATTCATCATCTCATAACTGAATATACAAAATAAATTGGAAGTTTGCATTTTAATTAACCTAATCATTTACATGTTATGCCATTGCAATCATCATATAATTGGCTCTATGGGCATACATACCAACAAAATCATTTACTAAATAGGTTAAATATCCTCAAAAAGTATGAAAAATTAACTTCTTGTCTACCACATAGCTTCATAGATCCAATAATAATTTTAGATCATTCTGAGATACCATAAAATAATAAAGAATCAAACACTATATTTCCAAACAGCAGCCTGTAGCATGGTCGGTCAAATTGTAGTTCAATTGAGAAACATATTCAAAAGGTACAAATATTATGAAATATTTCACTAACACTCATGATTTAGTTATCCATGTCATATACAAATTTCAAGTAAATCAAAGTTACATAGAAAATATGAAAAATCATTGACCATATTATTATACCTATCAAATTTTTTATTTATATACTATCAAAACCCTAATTTTGGCGATTAGGGTTTACAGTTCTCAAACCCTAATTCTTAAAATCAAATCATGGTTAGAGTTCCTTCTCAGGCTTGAAACATCACAATTGAGTTACCATTATTAATCAGGTTTAAGCGATGATTGATCTAATTAAGCATGTAATCATCTAGGTAAATCCTAGTTTACCGATTAATCTTAGACATGGTCATAACAGTAATAGGAGGTGAAATGTGCTTCTCATACACTTCATACCACCCCCATGTCACTAATTACATTAGGAGAAACACTTATAGGAAACTACACTAGTGTGGTCTCAATTTAATTATACATATACCTTAGTTAATTGAACATCATAATGTTGAATAGAGTGTACTAGAGACTAGTTCCCTTATGTACACCTTATGCCACCCATAATCAACTAGTAGTATATGATAATTCATCATCATCTCACTTTGTTGTTTGGTTTGATAATATGGTCTAATTGATTGTGTTGCATTATATAATCTTAAGTAGGCTGAGGGTCACATTTTCCCCAAAACTAACCACTATCCTTAATTTCTTATTAAACCATGATGTCCTTTGGTGCTAGCTAGTCGCTCTTTCCTAGTTAGTTAATTGCCTTTTTTATGTTAGGTAACCCTTTCTAGAGTAATTGGTTCTTTTTCTGGCTACTTGTGCAGGGTTTTCATAGTCAATTTTATTATTCCATTCATTGCCTTCTTAGCATAATTGTTAATAGAAATTAGTTTTTGGCTTCTTTTAGTTCCTAACAAGGATTTATCTTATTAGCATAGTGCTAATTGATTTCATTTAGTTTCTTTGTTTAGTGTAATCGCCATTCATGATTAGTTAGTTAGTCTAATTTTGTAGGTTTAACCTTGGCTCGATTTTTGCCTCGCCTTCTTGCTTGTTCACCTTAGTCTAACTCAGACTCAAATTCAAACGCTAATAACTATATGCTCCATGTTAGGAACCTAGTAAAATATCCCTAGATATCATGCCCCCATCTCTCCATGTGGATTGACTATGACTTACTTCATTCTCTATTTTACATTCCAAGTCGTGCACTTGTAGATCTATTATCAAGAGTGTGTCTGAATTGCTAAATTATAAATTCTTTGTTATCCTGGTGTGCCTAAGGTGCTTCAACCTTTCCTACATCACCATCAAGGAGAGTGGTGACCTACCTAGATAGTTTTTTTCTCTTTGAATTAACTATTTCCCTCACTATCATTATTATTTATTCTTTGTGTTTCTCTTGCATTTAAGATTACTAACTCTTCTTGATTAGGAAACATGTAGGTAACAACGTACATTAGAAATAGAAGATATGGTTGATTCCAATGGAAAACCACCCACTCATAATGGAAAGTCCTCAAGGCCTCTCTATGATTACTTCCTTCCAGAAGCTTGCATATCTCCTACTACAATAAGAATTGAAGATATATGGGGACAAGAATTCTCTATTCCTCCATCTATCGTGCATATGCATGTACTATTTTAGGGTTTAGATAATAAAAATCCTTTAAGGCATGTGGATTCTTCTCAAGGAAACATGCTCAACTTTTCGTACTTTGGTTGCAACCAATGATGATATTTGTTTGACTATGTTCCCATTCTCTATGAAGGACAAATCCAAAGATTACTACTATTAAAAAACTGAGATCGTGAATTAGGAGGGTATGAAAATATTTTCTTAAATAGGTTCTATTCTTTTGCAAGCTTAACACAAATGCATCATGCCATAGAAAATTTTATCCAAATGGATAATTAGTGGTTCCATTATTCTTGAGAAAGATTCTAAAAAACTTCTAAAGAGTATCCTCACCATAAAATTCATGTGTTCCAACTTGTTCAATCATTTCAAAATGAATTGTATCAGATGAGTCAAGAGGAAGTGGAACTATTTTGTGGATGTAATTTAATGGTCGAACCCCCTGACGATGCATGGCCTCTGTATACACACTTGGAATAAAACTTAAGGCGTTGATCTTCTAGTGTGGTGAATGAATATAACAAGAACATTGGCATGATACCTCTTGCATCTCCTTCACCTACTAAAGAATCCAACCTACAAATGATGAAGACTCTTATTGTAATGATGAATTTTATGAAGAATAAAGTGGAGAGTTCCCCTAGTATTTCTATCAATTCTATTGAGTGCTTTGGTGAAGAGGTGAAGGCCCTTCACACTCTCATAGAATCTGAGACAACAAGGTCTAAGGTACAATTTGAGGTTTGAACTAGAGGTCCTTTTTGAGCTGTAAGGATTTGATTAGGTCTAGAACAAGAGGTATACTCAAGATCAAGACATTAGTAGGCTTGAGAAAAAAAATGAAGCATTTGTCCTCAACATTTTCCCTACATGTGTAAGGGAAAATTCATACCCAACCCATGGGAATGGTGAACAACTATAGTGGGCTGGTGGATACTCCTCAAAATCCTTCTATTTTCCTACAAGTGCATGTTCATTCCACTTAAGAATACCAAGCTTCACCACCCACATACACATTCTCCACCACAATCACCTTTCTACTACCAACATCCTCCTCCATCTCAACATGGGCATGACCATGTGCAGTAGCCCTACCATAAAAACCATTTCACTCCTCCACCACCACCTCCATCACATTCTCAATAAGGATATGTATACCCACATGTCCAATCACCACACCCTCACAACAAAAATGTTATGATCCTCCTCCCCCTTATTATTCTCAGGAGCATGTGGAGGTTGTTACTATGTTAAGAAGTGATAGGACAATTGGGAGGCCAAGGAAAACTCTATACATTGATACGGTGATGGATGTCATAGTTGATATTGTGATATTGAACAATGATACTATGACAATGATGAATTTATGCAACTAGATACTCCTATTGTCATGTAAAGAAATTATCTTGTGCATCTGAGAAAAACAATGTGTGAGAGCCTCAAAATCTAGATGCATTGGAAGAGCCCTCTCCATCCCGAAGAAAGAAAAATCACACCAAATGCATCCTTAACACATTCAAGAAAGTTCACGTTAGAATACCCCTTGTGGATGTATGTAGTAGAAAAAAACTCTCAATGTGTAAACATTTCTAATGACATTTGTACATATAAGAGGAAGTTTGTAAGAAGTATGTCTTAAACTCACTGAGCAAGTGTGTTCATTTATGCAACATGTGTTCCCAAAGATGAGAAATGGCCCCAAAGGTCCTATCATTCATTAAGGTATGTATTGAAACATATGACCACGCTATTGGGGGAGTCCATATGCAAAGAGGGCACCCCGTCGCCTTTGAGAGCAGGAAACTAAGTACCATAGAGTAGAGGTACTCCATACATGAGAAGGAGATGAAGACTATGATTCAATGCTTATGGATTTGGGGGCCCTATCTGTTAGGTTCCAAGTTTGTTGTGTGCATAGATAATGTAGCACGGAGTTGCTTCAAAGGCCAAAAGAAATTGATCCTGAAGCAAGCTTGCTGGAAGGATTTCTTATTGGAATTTGATATGGAGTTGCACCATAAGACTAGGAAGAACAATATTGTTATTAATGCATTGAGCACGAACATGGAACCAGATGAGCCGACAGAAGTAGTGTTTGCTATTCTTATTGCGAGTGGTGACTTACTACAGCAAATTATGAAGAACTCAACCAAGGATCCTATCACTAAACCCCTACCGGAGTAGGTATGGGATGGATCTATTATATGGTTTTGGGAAGAGGAAGGAGTTATCTTTGCCAAAGGGAGGCATCCCTACATTCCTAAGTCTAAAGGACTTCCTGGTAAACTACTATGGGAGACATGTGATTCATTGTGGGTGGGGCATCTAAGTGTTGAGTTGATGCATGGACTGATGTCCAGTAGTTACTTTTGGCCCAAAATAGAGGAGGATATTGAAAAATATGTATGAATTTGCATCATTTGGCAATTGGATAAATTGGAGAAGCACAAGAAGCAAGGACTTTTGCAATTTCTTCCCATCCTTAAGTACATGATCTCTAGATTACCATAATTACAAGGATTCCACTTGATTATGGTGGTAGTTCATTACTTCTCAAAGTATGCAACGTTTATGGCCTTGCCCAATGCATGCTCAATAGAGATGGCATCATCACTCTACATGAAAGAAGTTGTGAAGCATTGGGGATTGCCAAGGACAATTATAAGTAACAAGGACACCCATATTACAGGACAATTATAAACTCAATTATTTGATGTGATGGGGACAACTCTAGATTTTTCCACAACAAATCAACCCCGGAACAATAGCCAAACGGAGCACATTGATAACATCTTTGAGTACTACCTTTGTCAGTACATCCTAACCAACCAAAAAAATTGGGAGGATTTACTTGGTATTTCCTAGTTTTCTTACAATAGACAAACTACCTCAACAACAAAGCTAAGTCATTTTGAATTAGATATAGAGAGGAATCCTCTCAACCAAAAAAGTTAGCCAAGGGCCCAAGCAAGGAGGGCTCTTGTGCCTCAGCATCTCGCTTAGTGAAAGTAAGACATCACTATGGTGAACAAAGTTGTGATACCCTGTCAAAGGATCAACAACAATGAAGAAAAAGGATCAGCATCAGCATGATAGAGAGTATAATGTTGGTGATAAGGTGTGGATGCAGCATCCTGCCTCAAATGTGGAGAAACGTCACCAAGAAAGTGGTGCCCAAAGGCCTAGTTCCCCTTTTTCATAGACCCTTTGTCGTCCTGAGGAGAGTTGAGTTTGTGGCCTACTATCTTGATCTTCCCAATCACCTCAAGCTTCATGTAGTTTTTCATGTGTGAAACTCAAGGACTATCATGAGGATAGTTCCAACCCATAATGCATGATTTCTTGAAGGGCCCCTCTAACTGTCATACTTCATCGTGCATGTAAGGTGGATTGAATTCTGGACTTAAAGTCAAAGGTGGGCATCACTAGAACCAGAGGTGTTGCTTCCTTGTCGGGTGGGTGGACTCACTCGAGTGTGAAGCTTTCTAGGATCAAAACACTACTTCGTAGGAATATGAAAGAATGCTATAGTCTTATGTGGAGACATTACCTCGAAGGACAGATGCACAATTTTGTGGGGGCGGGGGCTTGTGACCCCTTCAAGATCCTATATCTGATAGCGTGCGAGATGGATCTAAGGCCAGCTCAAGAGTATCTTGGCCTATCTCAGCGGAAGCTTCAACCAACTCTGTTAAGCTCAAAAAATATGGAGTTAGCTTGATTTCGTTCAACTTTGGCTCAGTCAGCTCATGTGCTACTTGACCAACCTTGAGCCAGCTTAGGTATGGTACTTGACAAAGGCTAGTCCTCAAGCTAGCTCAGAGATAGCACCAATATTGACCTGCATTCCTAGTCATTGTTCAATGACCTAAGCGGCAGTGAGGGAGACAGTCGCATGGCCGACAAAGCCCCACGTCACTGGGGTTGTGGGTGCGTATGGATGAAGACCAAGGAGACGTGACATGCTATGTAATTTTTGCTCAAGCTTGGGCCTCAGTGGAATGGTTCCAACAAGGCCATGTGCCTCGAAGGGATGTGAGCTAGACACACACGCCATCTACCAAAGGAGATCAGTGGAGTGGTTGTCAATGAAATGACACGTGCTAAACACAATGGAAGAGACGTGGAGCACCACTGGGGGATGTACAAGAGTGAAGTATTACAGGGGCCTATTAGTCCCAAAGTAATATTCCAATCAAGACCAACTCAGTCGTGTACTTCTCAAGTCAGATTCCTCAACTGTAACCATAATTTTTTAATATGGTATTCTGATCTAATCCATCACAAATTAGATCCTACAAACAATTAGAATGAGTTCTAAACACCCAACATAATAGATTTGGATTCTCATTTCTCAGGATTAACTCAGTTTAAACTTTTTTATGTACAAGAGTGAAAGGGAAAATTGGGATTAACTATGTAGGGGAAAATATAAGCCTTTGTCATTTCTTCATCTCTCATCTACCAAGAGTGGAATATTTTCCTATGTTATAATAGTAGCACAGAAAAGCCTTTCATATATTTGTTAGGATAATATAATTATACACTATCCTATCTCCCAATTCTTATTTTGGCATGGCTTACATATGAAGGTGGGTGAAAAGGATAGGGTCCAAATTACTGGGAGAATCTGTGCAACACCATGTTTGGGATCAGTTCGAATTCGGTCCTGAGGCCTCTTTTCTCAGGACGTCCTAAAAGTGATATGGACCACATATATATAACTTTTTGACACTTTTCGATTCTACAATACATATCGTATAGGGTACTTTTGAAACTCTATTTGGACCTTTTTTTATATATGTTCGCTTAGTATTCAAGTACCGGAATGAACTTTTGTTCCTTCCATGTTCCTTCTCCTCATTTGTGTTCCTTTTCTCACCCTATTTGTTTCTTTTCTCCTCATTCATGTTCCTTTCCTTTAATCCATCCTCATCCCCCTCCTTGCTCCTTCTCTCCCTTCCTTCTATTTCCATGTTCCTACTCTCCTCATCCATGTTCCTTTCCTCACCCTTTTTGTTCCTTTTCTCCTCATCTGTGTTCCTTTCACCATGTCTCACCCTCCTCCCCCTCCTTGTTCCTTCTCTCCCTTACTTCTATTTCCATGTTCCTATTCTCCTCATTTGTGTTCCTTTCCTCGCCCTTTTTGTTCTTTTTCTCCTCATTTGTGTTCCTTTCACCTTGCCTCACCCTCCTCCCCCTCCTTGTACCTTCTCTTTCTTCCTTCTATTTCCATGTTCCTACTCTCCTCATTTGTGTTCATTTACTCACCCTTTTTGTTCCTTTTCTCCTCATTCGTGTTCCTTTCATCGTGCCTCACCCTCCTCCCCTTCTTGTTCCTTCTCTCCCTTCCTTTTATTTCCATATTCCTACTCTCCTCATTTCCTTTCCTCGCCCTTTTTGTTCCTTTTCTCCTCGTTTTTGTTCCTTTCACCGTGTCTCACCCTCATTACCCTCCATGTTCCTTATCTTCCTTCCTTCTATTCCCATTTTCCTACTCTCCTCATTTGTGTTCCTTTCCTCATCCTTCTTGTTCCTTTTCTCCTCATTGGTGTTCCTTTCACCACGCCTTGCCCTTATCCCCCTCCTTGTTCCTTCCATCCCTTCCTTTTGTTCCCATGTTCCTTCTCTCATCATTCGTGTTCCTTCCCTCATCATTCTTGTTCATTTTCTCCTCATTCATGTTCTTTTCACCGTGCCTCATCCTTCATGTTCCTTTTCTCCTCATTCGTGTTCCTTCCTTTTCTCCTCATTTGTGTTCCTTTCATTGCAACCTCATTGTTCCTTTTCTCCTTGTTCATGCTCCTTTCCTCACCCTCCTTGCTTATTTCTCCTCATTCGTGTTCCTATTGACTTATTTTTGTTCCTTTTTTCCCTCCCTCTTTGCTCCTTTTCTCTCCTGACTCCTTCCTTTACTCTCATTTTGTGGTCTCTTTTTCCCCCTACTTGTTCCATTTTTCCTCATCCTTCTTGTTCATTTTCTCCTCATTCATTTTCCTTTCACCGCACCTCGTCCTTCCTATTCCTTTTCTCCTCATTTTTGTTCCTTCCTTTTCTCCTCATTTGTGTTCCTTTCATTGTGCCCTCATTATTCCTTTTCTCCTTGTTCATGTTCTTTTCCTCGCCCTCCTTGCTCCTCACTCATCATTTGTGCTCCTATTGACTTCTTTTTCATTCCTTTTTTCCCTCCATCTTTGCTCCTTTTCTCTCCTGACTCCTTCCTTTACTCTCATTTTGTGTTCCCTTTTTCCCCTACTTGTTCCCTTTTTCCTCGTCCTTCTTGTTCATTTTCTCCTCATTTGTGTTCCTTTCATTGTGCCTCGTCCTTCCTTTTCCTTTTCTCCTCATTTGTGCTCCTTCCTTTTCTCCTCATTCATGTTCCTTTCCTACGTCGTCATTGTCCCTTTTCTCCTTGTTCATGTTCCTTTCCTCACCCTCCTTGCTCCTTTCTCCTCATTCATGTTCCTATTGACTTCTTTTTGTTCCTTTTTTCCCTCCCCCTTTGTTCCTTTTCTCCTTGTTCATGTTCCTTTCCTCACACCTCGTCCTTCCTATTCCTTTTCTCTTCCTTTTTGTTCCTTCCTTTTCTCCTCATTCGTGTTCCTTTCAATGCACCCTCGGTGTTCCTTTTCTCCTTGTTCATGTTCCTTTCCTCATCCTCCTTGCTCCTTTCTCCTCATTCATGTTCCTATTGACTTCTTTTTTGTTCCTTTTTTCCCTCCCTCTTTGCTCTTTTTCTCTCCAGACTCCTTCCTTTACTCTCATTTTGTGTTCCCTTTTTCCCCTACTTGTTCCCTTTTTCCTCATCGTTCTTGTTCATTTTCTCCTCATTGGTGTTCCTTTCACCATGCCTCATCCTTCTTGTTCCTTTTCTCCTCATTCTAGTTCCTTCCTTTTCTCCTCATTCACGTTCCTATCATGCGCCCTCATTGTTCCTTTTCTCCTTATTTGTGTTCCTTTCCTCACCCTCCTTGCTCCTTTCTCCTCATTTGTGTTCCAATTGACTTATTTTTCGTTCCTTTTTTCCCTCCCTCTTTGTTCCTTTTCTCCTTGTTCATGTTCCTTTGCTTGTCCTCCTTGCTCCTTTCTCCTCATTCGTGTTCCTATTGACTTCTTTTTTGTTCCCTTTTTTCCTCCCTCTTTGCTCCTTTTCTCTCATGACTCCTTTTACTCTCATTTTGTGTTCCCTTTTTCCCCTACTTGTTCCCTTTTTCCTCGTCCTTCTTGTTCATTTTCTCCTCATTCATGTTCCTTTCACTGTGCCTCGCCCTTCTTGTTCCTTTTCTCCTCAAGCTAGATTTGGACCTAAAACCTCTCATTAGGAACTGAACAATTTTATCACTGAGCTACAAACACTTCCTTGTCTAGTAGCATGAGAATATATATATAATAATGATACGATGTCGCGCCCAGCTGGGATGCACTTTTTTAGTTTCCCACATACATCTAGGCCATTCGCGAGAATATGCCTCAAAGATACCCAAAAGATGTTCTTTTAGGGAGTGATATTTATTTAGAACGTTCTGAGGAACCCAAAATATGCCTCATTCATTTTATTTTATTTTGTATATATAAAATATATTGAATGCTCAAAGTATTTGGCAGGGGATTGCACATGGCTCACTACATTTGCTAATACCTACATAAGTCATACAGTGAAACTTCAGTCTTTAGAACACTATAAGAGCAATTTATATTCGTCACATGGTCCAATATAATTTATATAATGTGGACATAGTGGTTGACTAGATACAAACTCGCTATTATTATAACTATATGGAAGGGTTCTAAGGGAAGGGGGCACAACAAGAATATATTTTTTCCCCAAAAAAATTATCTGTCAACAGATCCATCGTAGTCACAAAATATCGATATATGAAAGACAAAAAAGGTATGTTGAGTATACATTGGTGCACACTATTTGTCCTTTAACTAGACACATCTTATGTCAGTGTAAACTTATATTTATGGATCCTCATCTGAAGTAGTCTTCAAATCCAAATCTAAAACTTAGAGTTTTCGATGTTCTAGTGTGTGTGTCTCTCTCTCCTCCTATTACGGGTTGTGATCCTTAGGATGAGTGTTTCTTTCTAAGTGGAAAAACTTTTAGACAATTTGTGTCATCATGTGTGTGTCTCCCATTGGATGTCCATCTTTTTACATAGGAGAGTCAAGAGCTTGAAACTAAAAAATCCAACCACATCCCTAATCGCAACTAAACATAGGATCAAACTAGGAATGTTGTCAGACTTTCCAATCAATTAGTTCATTTATCCAGTTGACTGTTGGGGATAGTTGCATCACCAAACTGACCGACTCACTTTCCAATTTAACTAGTTCACCAGTCTTGGTCCGATTTCAATTGACCAATTCGATTCCAATTCAAACAAGTATGACATTCCTTGTTGTTTCCTGAATTGAGTCTAAGATTCCTTATTGTTTCTTGAATTGAGTCCAATCAGATAACTAAGTTATCTAGTCCACCGATTAGTCATTTTCCTAAAGTGGTGATCAATAAATCGTTTAAAAATTAACCGATCCCTTGATCCAAATCACTTAGTTGATTGACATGCTCAAACAGTCGACTGATAGGGCTAAAATCAATATGTACAAGATTCCAAAGCATGTTCTAATCATATGTTTGTTGTGAACTTCAATTATCTAATGCATCCTTATGTGTGTGACCTTGTAGGTTCCACATTACATTAATAGTGATGCCCATTACCTCACAAGAAAACATCAATGTCTAGAAACATATTATTGCTATCTAAGTAATTGGGATAAGTTGTGAACAACTTTTACCTGAATGTATAATCCCTTTGTCATAGATATCAAGATTGAAATAGTAGTAGATAGTTTTCATCCTCTTAACATTCAATATATGTTTAGTCAACTAGAGGATACTATTGATATTGACGAGCTCAATATCAAATATTGACTCACATGATCAGGGTCATGCATTTCTAGTCTCACCTATTAAGTGTTTAGGATATCACTCTAATCGAGCAACAAATTCCATCTATGTCACTCACAATAATACAATGGTGTCACAATGACCCAATCACTACATGTATGGAAACCCTTATTTAGAGTCAGGTTGGGCAACGTTGAAGTGCATAGAACAACATGTGATTATTTTAGTCACTTTAGGTGAAAGGATCACAGTCACCACCGTCATATTGAGATATGAATCTAACTAGAATTTATGGATTTTGTGTGTCATTCTAAAAGTTAGTTTGTCTAGTTCAATATGTTCTCTAACAAGTACCCATTTATCTGAATTGATAACCAACATCATGATTAAAGAAGCATAGTCATCATTCATCAAATACACTAGTCTTATGTTATTGTTGTCTTATAATATCCAAAATGATAACTGAATAGGGACATAACAAGAATGAATAGTCTTGAGTATACATATGATCTCATGTTTAGCTTTTCAATCCAAACCATATGTCATGGATTCAAAATGTTATTTGGACATTCTACATATATTCATTATCTCAATACTGAAACAATCATAATAAGTACAATTTCCTTTATTAGTACTCATATCCAAGTAATTTTAATAAGTTGAGAAGTGTTGGTTATATGTCATGACAACCATCATCTGAAGATTTTAAAAGTGATATTTTATATTTTCTTTATTATAAGCAAAAGTCTATTCCACTTTTTGTGTTTATTTCATTATTGAGATAATGAATGAATTTGATAATGTTCTAAGAATGTTTTAATTTGATGACATATGGTTTGGGTTGAGGAATGAACTTGAGGTCATATGTATAATAAGACTACTCATTCTTGTTATGTCCTAGTCTGTTATTATTGTTCATAGTATATGTCAACAATAATACACAAGACGGGCAAGTATCGTGAGTGATGACTATGTCTATTTAGTCATGATATTGGATATCAACTCAGATACATGGGTACTTGTATGGAAATATGGCATCAGATAAGACCACGGAAACAAAACATTAACTTCCATATTCCCCTTTGAACATTAGATTGTGTCATTAATTATGTTATGAGAAGGAAGGTTTGCATGAGATATACCTAGTCCTAGAGCAAGTCTAATGACTTATCCTTGCAGAAATATTCTTCTTCTTTAAGAAACACTCAAGTAGTCATCAACAATGGCCTCCTGGTACAATACCATGAACAGTGGTTGACAACATCCTCCTAGAGGGGCAAACGCCTCCTCACCTCTAGAGTAGATCACACGGACCACTGAGAACTCCGTGTTACGCTACCAAAGGAATGGGAAGGAGTTGTCCCTTCAAACGTAAATCTACTAAGGTTGATTTACTCTCATGTGTTGTCTCTCCCTTGTTGTCCCTCCCTTTTACAGGTAGGACTTGCTCGGGCTCTTTTGGTCACCACAACCAGAGAGGACGACAACTTGTCATAGATATTGTTATATCTCTAGAAGCCTCGACTACTGCTATATTTATAGGAGGGACATGGTCAGGAGTTATAGTCTAAATGGGAGTCAAAGAGATGAATCCTCATAAATTTTCTAGAACCTACGATTGATGAACTAGTCGTTTCACAACTGAACCAATCGGTTCACATGTGAGACGATCAGTTGAACCCTTGAACCCATCATTTCACTATGTTTCCCAATGGCAATTGTAATGGTAATCAATAAGTGATTAATGCACAACATGATGTTAGCATCAATCCTTGATTCAATCAAATTGATCATTGAACTGGGTGATCTAGATGACGAACTGGTCATTTCAGTTTTGAACGATCGGTTCATGTCCCAGCTCATGCAATATTTAGCCAATGCAATTAAATTGACCTCACACTTGAATCGATCAATTCAAAACTTGGACCGGGCAGTACAATTAGTCAATTCTTAGTCATTATTGTTTTAATTGCATACCTAAACACTTTAGTATTCAAGTTAAACATCATTCAAAAATAACTCCTATTCCAACTACATCATATGTGTGCGACCCTATAGGTCCCAAATTATGTTAGCAGTGAATGTCCATAACTAACTTATGACAATAAAAACAATGAGTGGTGTCTAGTAATACATCAGTGCTACCCGACTAATTCAGAATTTTGGAGAACAACTTCAACCTACAATCTGTGATTAGTGTTACCATGATCGTATAGTTCCTTTGTCTCTGATATCCAGATTAAACTTGAAGAATGGAATGGTCATCCTCTTCAACATTCAATGCATGTTCCTTCCCTTGAACCATTGCAGACTGTCTAAGATGCATGTGAGTTCACATATCACATATTGAATCACATGAGTGTGGTCATACATTTCTTAGTCATTCTTAACAAGTGGCATGGATATCAAACTCTTGTAGGAGGGACAAATCTCATGTACATCATTCACACTTAATGTTGGGTTTTATTGGAGGCAGAGAAGGCAGCGGAAACAAAACAAATTCTCCCCCCAAACCCAGAAAAAGAAAACATGTCAACGTCTATACAATAGGAAAGGATGGTTTGTGGAATCATACCTTGTCCTGAGGCTTGCTCAGCGACAATACCTCACCGCTTGCGCAGTCTTCACCTCCGGTCTTGGACGGTGTCTGTGCAGCTCCTGGTCGCACCGGGACTGATGACTCCTGGTCTCACTGGGACTATCGGGATTGACAGTTGTCCTCCGAGCGGTAGAAATCTCCCGCCTCTGAAGTAGTCCACACGGACCACCTGGAACTCCAATCTCCTTGTCTCGCAAGGAATTGGAAGGAGTCTCACCCTCCTGTCAGCGTACTAGTCACTGACACACTCTTCTGCCACCAGTCACTTTCTGCAGTTGTCTTTCCCTTGTTGTGCCTCTCTTATCGGGTAGCAGTTGCTCGGGCTCTCTCGGTTACCAAAACCAGAGAGAATGACAACTTTACAGAGCAACTGGTTGCACTGAATTGTTCTTTGAAAAGCCCCCAATACCCCTATATATATAGGAGGGTCATGGGACAGGGTTCTCTATCTTGGGCAATGTGGGACTAAAGCAGGAGTAGAAGGGTTCGTGATTTTCCACAAAAAATAACCAACTGCGTAACCTGAACCGATCGTTTCATTTCTAAAACAGTCGGTTGGGGACCTGATCCGGTCGGTTGACACCTCAACCGATCGGTTGGGACCCATGAAACGGTCGGTTCACTTCTGAACCGGTCGGTTCGTGGTCCTGGTCAGTTCCCAATTGACTTTTCCTCTTTTGTTTCTAATTGGTATCAAATATCAATCCTTGTTCCAATCAAATTGGGCAAGTGAAACAAAAAGAAATTTCTCACCAATCCTACTTTCCCAACTTGCTCGGTTGGACCAGTTGAACGATCGTTTCAACACTTGAATCGATTGTTTCACCCTGTCCATGAGACGATCGAATCACCACTAGAGCCGATCGGTTCACCAAGCTCAGCCGATCGGTTCATCACATGAGCCGATCAGTTGGGAGTGCAAATTGTGCAGAAATAGTCAATTGCAGTTTCAATCAATCCGATACTCTAATCAATCAGTCCAACACTTTGAACATTATGATACTGAGCTATCAATTAATTGAGTGTTTAATTGAACTACTAAACTCCTTTAGTAATCAATCTAAACATTATTTGTGGACAAAACTCCTCTTCCAGGTTAAATCCTATGTGTGTGACCCTGCAGGTCCATTTCACATTGGCAGTGAAAGTCCATAACACTTATGACTTCACAAGCAAAGAGCGGTGCCTAGTCACACATCAGTGCTACCCAAGTGAAATAGAAAGTTGGAGAACAACTTTCAATCCTACAATCCGTGAATGGTGTTACAGTGAATGTATAATTCCTTTGTCACTGATATCCCGTTTGAACTTGATGCATGGAACAGTCATCCTGTCAACTTTCATTCACTTTCTTGATCTCAGAGATTGGAAGAGATATGTATGACATCAATATCACATACTGATTCACACATGCGTGCACTCCTTTCTCAATCCTACTCATCAAGTGGCCATGGATATCAAACTCCCTCAGGAGGGACAAATCCCATATCTATCACTCACCCCTCAAAAGCCCCATGTGTCAAAGCCACCCAATCATCACCTTTGTAACAACCCATGTTTCAGGACTGCGTTTGATGATGTCAAAGTGTGCCTAACGACATGTGTTGAGTGTAGTGATTTTAGGTCAAAGAATCACACTCACCACCATCATTGTGAGTACTGACTGTGACTACCATGTCATGGTTCCATGTGTCAAACTCACGGTGGGTCTGTCTGGTACACTTGTTCTCTAACAAGTACCTATGTGTTTGGTTTGATATCTCTATATCATGACTAATGAGATTCTATCATCAACCAACACCACAATCTAGTCTTGTGTGTCATTACTGTGTATCTACCTTCCACAATGACATCTGACTAGGCACATAACAAGAATGTACAAACTCTTAGCATCCGTATGATCTCATCGTTCAGGTCCTCAACCTGAAAGCATACGTCATTGAGTACTGTCATTCTCTAGACATTCAATCTGTTCTATCACTATCTCTTATGACTAAACCAGAAAGAATTGGAAGCTTGCCTTTGATGTTTATCAAATCAATCTTAATGTATCCCACCAATCATCCCATGATTGGCTCTCAGGGCATACATACCAACAGACTCCCACTTGCACTGCGAGCCAATAACCCTTGAATGATATTCATAGTGATCTTCAAACATGTCTCACATGTTACTCTACTCTAGTGCGATCATAGTGAGTAATGGCAACACCTTGCCAAAGTCGGTATAGATTGCATGTCTCACTTCTCTTCATTGTACGTCACACGTATGAGATGGAGTTGTCGTAATATGTGATCTAGTATTCCTTTGCTAACCTTTAGCCACATTGCATGATCAAGGATTCCATACTTGTCATCAATGAGCGGAATATCTATAAGTTCATCTCATGAACTTCCAGATCCATATAGTATCCACTGTTGTTCTCCAACACATAGATACTCGGCATTTCCCTTTTAAATGGTTTTATTGGAACACTTCCAATTATCAACAAACTTTCACTTTTATATATCTTATATATAATTTGCGATTAATTTTCTGTCCTTTTGGAAGTTCGCATCAATGTAACTCTTTACATTGAACTCTTCCTTATCTCCATAGAACTAGTACTTCTCAAGTACTTATCAAGTTCTCATGGTATTCCAGTAACCCTTACTGGAAGTCGACAAACATCCACTCATCATGTCTCACATACGAGTTATCAGGATGAGCACATCATATTTCCATGTCCTACATACAAGATGATGAATGCATTTTGTTCTTGCCATGTCGATACATGCAAGATAATGGGATGATTACATACATGATAGATCCATATCTATTCTTAGTGTTCCCATTCTTCATAATAATTGGACACTTGGCCTTGGGATACTAACTCCATGTAACATGGACAAGTTTTCTCCCAATGAATCTGTGCATACTGAACCCTTCAGTACAGATTGCCAATGTATGCTTTCTCTTTTCAGGTCAAGAGGTTTTTTGAGAACTATCTCTATAGATCTCTATTCCTATCACATAGGAAACATCTCTATCTTCCTTTAAGATAATTTCCATTTTTGGATTTCCATTCTAGAACATTTCCATTTCACATCAACATGTGGAATGTGAACACGCTCCTACTAAATCACAGATCCCTTCTTTATCTTTGACATATCAGTCAAACCCTTTGACTATATCATCACAGTAAAGATCCAATTCTGAGTTTCTTGTACTCAATCAAACACATTGATTAGTCCATTGTAACTTATAGACTTCATTTGCATTAGTGGATTCATAAACCTTATAAGTTGTGTCACATACACATCCTCATTTTATTCCTCATAGGAATGCAGTTTTAGTATCCATATGCCAAATGCCTTTAGTCATTAAGTTGCAATCAACAAGCATCATCCTTCTCAAAATGTTATCCATGTGTCTTAACACTTAAGATTCATTTTCACTTATGGATTTCATCCAATGGGTGCTACCATGAAGTTCATACCTTATGGTTCACATGGATGTCATTTAGGATGTAATGGTCATAAACCATAACTCAAAATTCGGTTCCTCATATTCATCTATATAGTTGACTCATCACATGAACAACTCATCACATGGACAAACGAGGTGTATCCATCAAGGATATAAGAACTTACAACTCCTTGTGATTCTTAATGTCCTTTGTTAGTGTGGGGTATTCTTTTATTCAGAAGAATTCAGTTATTTGATAATCATTCTCCAACTCCTTAGAGTATGATTCCTTCTTGATTTAGACATCACCATGCCTTAATCATGAGTTCACTATGATACACTATCATAATCACTCATAAGGATCTCAAACATTTGGTCCAAGTATTTCATTCATTGATCTCATCAACAATTAACACTTTACCAAATTTGCACTTCATTTATGATAATCTTGAACACTTCAAGATATTCATATTGGTATTTCTCCAAACACCATTTGAAGTATTAGCATTTGTTCCAATAGGTATGTAAATACATCACATGTATCATACCTAATAGGATAATCATTCTCCCACTATCTTTAGTGAAGATTGATTAATCATGTCCAAGATATTCATGTCTCTTACTGGTTCTCTAACCAAAAGAGTCTAGATTTATCCATCATATGGAAACTAGAAATGAATTTCTCATGATTGATGCTAATTTGATTGTTTGAGTTATCTATAACTTTTAGGTATCATTTTATCTTATGCATATAAAATACCACAAGATAAATAAGGCATTGCCACAAAGATCATATCTTTAGAAATTGAAACATCTCTTTATTGATTGTCGTCATTGTCATACAATATGCAAAAATAAAGTGTTTCTATCTATTGGCAAATATGAAATAGTAGTTCATAACTATATTACATGCCTTTTAGGCTGAAAATAAACTAAAGTACTCCTATCTATGGCGGCAACACTTGCCCCATTTATTGAGTGTTTTACACTTTACATCTTGGTATCATATACCTCAAAAGTGTTACAAGTTTACTTTCATGACACCTTTAAGTAGAGACGTTTGTCGCCTCCTTCTTCTTTTGTTCTTCCAGATAGAGAGGACAATTCCTTTTCCAATGTCCTGGCTTTTGACAATGGTGGCAATTGCCTTTCTTGGTCACGCCTCCCTTGGCCTTGAGAGCTGAAGACGACTTGGGCTCCTGGCTCGCATCAGAACCTTTCTTAGCTTTGCCCTTGCCCTTGCGCTTGGACTTGCCTTTCTTTCTCGTGATCACCATCACAGACTTAGGCTTGTCCTTCTTCATCTGTGTCTCGGCTGTCCTCAACATGCCCAACAACTCTGACAGTGTCTTATCAAAATTGTTCATGTTGTAGTTCATCACAAACTGACTGTAGGATTCTGGCAACGATTGCAGTATCACGTCAATAGCCAACTCTTAGCTCAGTGGAAATCCCAGTCTTGTTAGGTTCTCCACATACCCAATCATCTTGAGTGTGTGAGGACCAACTGGATCTCCTTCTGTCATGACACACTTGAACAGTGTCCTTGAGACATTGTATCTCTCTTGCCGTGCTTGATCTTCATACATGTTCCTGAGATGCTGAATCATCTCAATGACACTCATGTTCTCATGTTGTCTCTGCAACTCGTGGTTCATAGAGCACAACATCAAGCACTTTGCATCAATGGCATCATCAGAATGCTTCTTGTAAGCATCCCTTTCTGCCTTTGGTGCATTAGGAGCAGGTTCCTCTGGAATTGGAGTATCCAGGACATAGAGCTTTCGCTCTTGAGTGAGAAAAATTCTCAATGTCCTATACCAGTTGTGGAAGTTTGTCCCATTTAGCTTGTCTTTTTTAAGAATGGATCGCAAAGAAAAGTGATTGTTGTTTGTTGTCATTTGTACTACAAAAGGAAAATATGCAATTTTAGTCCAAAAACTTATTTGATTTATTTGAAAAGTTGATGATATAATTAGGCCTTTAATTAATTATCACTCCCACTATTTTACTTCAAATTGATAGCCCTCACCATCAATTTGGAAGATTGTAGCATACAACCTTCTAGTGGGCAAGATCCATATTTCATCAAGTCATGAGTCAACTTTGGCTGATCATCCACAATCTTGACTATTTAGGTAGGCCATCATGCCAATTGCATCATATGCAACTCTTGATGAATAAACATGCGCAACACCTTGCCATGAACATTCCTTGCCTCTGGGCTTAGACGCTCTAAGAATCACCAATTAAGTCTAACCCAAAAGTCGACACGGTAAACATGCACCCTGCATTGGCAGAACCTACATGTCTACCCTTCACACTTCCACAAGATAGACGGCGCACCACGCTTTAGCGTAACCTACGCTTGGTCGATCGAGTTTTTCATGTGTGCCGCTAATGGAAGGCATATAAGACTTAATATTTTAATGAGGGATTTGATTTTTATATACATATACATATCCAATCACCACAATACATAGTATGTATCATATACATGCTATATCCCACAGAAAACATGCAAAACAATAAAAGCGATGATTATGGCCATCCTAATGTGATTCCTCGAGCCAAGAAGAATCACAATCATTTAGGTCTACATCACATGCAACCTTTACAAGATGAACTCCGTGCTTTGCCTTTCTGGGTCTGATCAACTCATCACATGACTGATCGGCTCACCATCAGGCCGTTCGGCTGGGTGCCACCAGCCGATCGGTTGGCTCCTCCAATCGATCGGTTCACCTAGTCGTCGTGCATCTCATCATGGCCGCCACCCGCTCGTCACGCTCCTTGAACCGGTCATCAACCGATCGGCTCACTCCTTGAACCGATCGTCTGGAACGTCAACTGATCGGTTCACGCCTTGAACCGATCGTCTCAGCTATCGTCAGGATGTCCTCTATTCTTTGACATAACAGGAAATAAAATTCTATCCTATTTTACATTGTAAAAAGAGAAACCTCGAGTTAGATTTGAGGGGAGCAAAGGTAGGAAAAAATCTTGAATTATTTCGAGTTACATCAGGAATAGGAGAAGGAAGATCGGTGTGCAGACCGAGATGCAAGCAACCACATACAACCATACACAGATAGGGTTTATTGGCCATAACCACGCTATACATCCACCACAAAACTCATTTAAGGGTGACGCGTATCGAGTGCATTAATAATACATATCATATATGTAAATTGGGATTTGTGGATTTAGGATTGGACATGCATAAAGCCAATTTTATTCGCATCGTATGCAATAAATAAAGGCAACAAACCAAAATCGATCATATTGATAATCCTAAAGTATAGAGAAGTTGATGTGGCTCTGATACCACTGTTGGGTTTTATTGGAGGCAGAGAAGGCAGCGGAAACAAAAAAAATTCTCCTCCCAAACCCAAAACAAGGAAACGCGTCAACATCTATACAATAGGAAATGATGGTTTGTGGAATCATACCTTGTCCCGAGGCTTGCTTAGCGACAATACCTCGTGGCTTATGCAGTCTTCACCTCCGGTCTTGGACGGTGTCTGTGTAGCTCCTGGTCGCACCGGGACTGACGACTCCTGGTCTCACCGGGACTGTCGGGATTGACAACTGTCCTCCGAGCGGCAGAAATCTCCCGCCTTTGAAGTAGCCCACACAGACCACCTGGAACTCCAATCTCCTTGTCTCACAAGTAATTGGAAGGAGTCGCACCCTCCTGTCAGCGTACTAGTCACTGACACACTCTCCTGCCACCAGTCGCTTTCTGCAGTTGTCTTTCCCTTGTTGTGCCTCCCTTATCGGGTAGCACTTGCTCAGGCTCTCTCGGTTACCAAAACTAGAGAGAATGACAACTTTATAGAGCAACTGGTTGCACTGAGTTGTTCTTTGAGAAGCCCCCAATACCCCTATATATATAGGAGGGTCATGGGACAGGGTTCTCTATCCCGGGCAATGTGGGACTAAAGCAGGAGTAGAAGGGTTCGAGATTTTCCACAAAAAACAACCAACTGCGTAACCTGAACCGATCATTTCATTTCTAAAATGGTCAGTTGGGGACCTAAGTCGGTCGGTTGACACCTCAACGGATCAGTTGGGACCCATGAAATGGTCATTTCACTTCTGAACCGGTCGGTTCGTGGTCCTGGCCAGTTCCTGATTGACTTTTCCTCTTTTATTTCTAATTGGTACCAAATACCAATCCTTGTTCCAATCAAATTGGGCAAGTGAAATGAAAAGAAATTTCTCACCAATCCTACTTTCCCAACTTGCTCGGTTAGACCAGTTGAACGATCGTTTCAACACTTGAACCGATTGTTTCACCCTGTCCATGAGCCAATCGACTCACCACCTGATCTGATCGGTTCACCAAGCTCAGCCGATCGGTTCATCACATGAGCCGATCGGTTGGGAGTGCAGATTGTGTAGAAATAGTCAATTGCAGTTTCAATCAATCTGATACTCTAATCAATCAGTCCAACACCTTGAACGTTATAATACTGAGCTATCAATTGATTGAGTGTTTAATTGAACTACTAAACTCCTTTAGTAATCAATCTAAACATTGTTTGTGGACAAAACTCCTCTTCCAGGTTAAATCCTATGTGTGTGACCCTGCAGGTCCATTTCACATTGGCAGTGAAAGTCCATAACACTTATGACTTCACAAGCAAAGAGGGGTGCCTAATCACACATCAGTGCTACCCAAGTGAAATAGAAAGTTGGAGAACAACTTTCAATCCTACAATCTGTGAATGGTGTTACAGTGAATGTATAATTCCTTTGTCACTGATATCCCGAATGAACTCGAGGCATGGAACAGTCATCCTGTCAACATTCATTCACTTTCTTGATCTCAAAGTAGATTGGAAGAGATATGTATGACATCAATATCACATACTGATTCACACATGCGTGCATGCCTTTCTCAATCCTACTCATCAAGTGGCCATGGATATCAAACTCCCTCAGGAGGGACAAATCCCATATCTATCACTCACCCCTCAAAAGCCCCATGTGTCAAAGCCACCCAATCATCACCTTTATAACAACCCATATTTCAGGACTGCATTTGATGATGTCAAAGTGTGCCCAACGACATGTGCTGAGTGTAGTGATTTCAGGTCAAAGAATCACACTCACCACCATCACTGTGAGTACTGATTGTAACTACCATGTCATGGTTCCATGTGTCAAACTCACGGTGGGTCTATCCGGTACACTTGTTATCTAACAAGTACCTATGTGTTTGGTTTGATATCTCTATATCATGACTAATGAGATTCTGTCATCAACCAACACCACAATCTAGCCTTGTGTGTCATTGTTGTCTATCTACCTTCCACAATGACATCTGACTAGAGACATAACAAGAATGTACAAACTCTTAGCATCTGTATGATCTCATCGTTCAGGTCCTCAACCTGAAAGCATACGTCATTGAGTACTGTCATTCTCTAGACATTCAATTTGTTCTATCACTATCTCTTATGACTGAACCAGAAAGAATTGGAAGCTTGCCTTTGATGTTTATCAAATCAATCTTAATGTATCCCACCAATCATCCCATGATTGGCTCTCAGGGCATACATGCCAACACTTAATCCCCATGCGTTATAATGTATTTGGGTATCACCTTTATGACAAACCTTTATGGTGACCTAGAAGTCGAAACAAAACCGTGTCCTTTAGTGTTTCAACCTTGCTTTGTCAGTTTAGCGTTTGGGTCAAAACAAGGTCAACATGGATGGATTGTTGCAACCTTGATGATGGTAGTGACCATGGAGGTTGCTACACTTTCTAGATAAATATGAGATTGTTGTATTTTTGCATGTGGTAGAGGATAAGACCATGAGGTTGAAGGACATGTGTCCTTGAGCGATCTAGAATGGTGACACATTACAAACCACTTTCTATCTCTCCCTTGGGGTATATATCCCTTTCTCTTCATGTGTGAGACTTTTCAACTTCCTCTTTTTTCTCCTTTGAACATGAACCGACATTGGAGCCTCAGGAGCAAGAAGAAGCAAATCTTGAAGCTAGGGTGGCCGATCCATCTTGCATGTGGTGGATTTGGTGCTAGATCATCTTCTTGGTGGTGGTTTCTTGGAGAATCTCCTCTCTTGGTAAGTGATTCAGACCTTGGATCTGGTTTCCCCTTTATTCTTCATCTTCTTCTTCCTCCATCTTGACTATGAGGGTTGTGCATGGTCCATGGTGATTTCTCTTGGAGATTTCTTCTTCTCTTAGGCCAAAATCATGCTTTAAACTAGGGTTTCTTCATCTTCTAACTTGGTTCAAAGTTAGGGTTTTGGTTTTCTTTTCCCTAGACTTTTCTTTAATTATGGTGTTCCTCTCTTTTTGAAGGAGATCCAGTGGTCAAAGGTTTGGATCTACTTGGGGCTTTCTTTTCTTCTTTTGAGCTTAAGATCAAGGAGGCTTGGATCATCAACTATAGGTGGGTTATATAACTCCTTCCTCCTCTATTATGTGCAACTTTAAACCTGATTATATGTTGTTTGTATTTTTTTGTTCCAGATCCTAAAATATGTTCTTTAAGTAGAGTAAATGATGATAGTTAAGGTTGAACTATGTTGAATCTTAAAAATGATGTATACTTCTTGTAAACCCTAAAAATCCTTATACTGATTTGGGATATTTTGGAGAAATGAGTGATGATATCTTGTTCTTCATTTATGGAACTATTTTGTTCTATTTATGAAGCTTTCATTTAGTATAAATGATGGTCTTTGCATGTGTGAGAAGCCTAATTTCCACACCCTTAAGCACGATCCTTGAGATGATGTTCTATGATCTTGTTCTAGGGTTTTGAGAATACCCTTATGTAGGGTTCTTATTCTTGGGTTGATGTTTTAACATACCCTATTTGTGCCCAGGTGTTACAACATGTTGGTCGCAACACCTAGGATGGTGTGTGGTGGTGACCATGCATGTTAAAGGGTCAAAACACTTAGGGTTTTGAAGGTAATGAATATAGAAAGTGTTACGGCCGATACCTTTGTATAAAGAGGTCAAAACACTTGTAATAAGAGTGGTTAAGATCATGTAGAGTGTTATGGTTGATACACCCCATGTTATTGAGGTCAAAACACTATTCATATTAGGGTTGAAACCATGAATGGTTAAGGTTGAACCACCTTGAAGTGTGTAGGTCAAATTACTTCGGTTGGAGGTCAAGACATTCATGTCTTATGAGGTTGATACACCTAGTATGGTAGAGTTTGATACATCATCATGATCTAGGGTCGAAACACCAAGGTTTTGCAGTTGTGACACATGGTGTGTGTCTAGGTCGCTACACTTTATGGTTGATGTTGATACATTATCATGATCTAGGGTCAAAACACCAAGTGTTTTGGTCGTGACACATGGTGTGTGTCTAGGTCACTACACTTTATGGTGATGGGTCAATACAGTTACATTCATACATTGATAGATGATCAATACATAGTGTAATGATCTACATGAGATTATGTGACATGAATGGTTGATCATTAACCATAGTGATTGGCTCTAGAACTATGCAACATAGTGGGAATTGATGGCATTAGGGTTTAGGGGTTGAGTGGTGTTATGAAACCCTAATTGAATGCAATTGAAACCCTAATTGTTATGACCACATATGTGCTTAATTGGTAAACTGGGGTTTACCTGAATGATTACATGCTTGATTAGATTGAATATTATTTAGACTTTATTAATGATAGTAGCTCAATTGTGATGTTTCAAACCTAATAAGAAACTCTAATTATGATTTTAGTTTGAAGAATTAGGGTTTGAGAAATGTAAATCATAATCGGCAAAACATAGGGTTTTGATAGTACATGAATATGGAATTTGATTAGGACAGCAGTGTGGTAAATGATTTATCATATTTTCTACTATTTTTTATTTAATTGAATTTTGGATATGATATGGATAACTCAATTATGCATGTTGGAGAAAATTTTCAGAATATTTGGATGTTCTTTGAATGTGGTTCCCAGTCGAACTATACTTTGACTGAAATGTTGAAAGAGTGTTGTTCAGTAGTGTAGTGTTTGATTTTTAATTATTTATTCGTAATTTCTAATGGTCTGAATTTATAGTGAAGCTCTTACATTACATTTCATACATCATGCTAAATTCTCATAATTTTTTGAGGATGTTTGACTTCTTAAATAAATGAATTACAGTAACACTTTTATAACAGAAAAATCTGCTGAAATAAGAAAAAGTATAGTGAGGGGTTAATGTGTAAACTACCCAAGCACCTCAATTTCTCTATTTGGTCAACCTAACACACTATGAGATTTCATAATTCGTGATTCATTCTAGAGAAACGAAATCCTAGAGAGAGAAGGAGAGTTAGGGTTTGAGAGGAGAAAGTGATGGAATTGCTGATCTAGGGTTTCTCTATCCGAGATATGATGAAATCAAGTAAGTTTAGCTTCTTTACATAGCCTTTCATGGTGAATATTCTCTCACATGTCAATATTCCTTCCCTCCTCTAATTTGATTCAAAATGGTATCAAATCTTCCCCTTTTCTCACTCTTTCTTCATAATCCCTCATTTCTAGGGTTTCTGAGTTGAAAGGAAGAAGAAACTGGTGATTTGCTAGGGTTTTGATATGGATTCGAGATTTTTAGAGATGAGCTACGTTTTTAAGGTGTTTTCACACCTTAGGGTGAGTGGTTACTTCCTTTAAACAGTATATTGCATGAAAATGAATTTAAATAATCAACAATCTTTAATTGCTTAATATGCGAGTACAAACCCTAAATTGTCTTTTTGATCTAGTTTTTGCAAAATGATATGAAATGGATTATTCCTCTATTTCGATGAATTTTAGATGATAAAAGCATATTATAAATGGATACAATCTATCTTAATGATAATTCCCTAAGTATTTGCAGAGGTTATAAGAGTAAACTGAAATTTAGGGTTTTCGACTATGATTGAAATTGTTGTATAATTAAATAGAAAATGTGTCTATCTGAATCACATAGATTATGAATGATTGTTTATATAAATGTGTGGTACATATATGTTCGATACTGTCTTGGATTTTGTGTGATGTGAATAGTGTTTGCTTGATATCTCAGTATAGAGGGTGAAACCCTAGATGAGTGGAAAGTTGGAAATTTGTGAATAGATATTGTGAAATCCATTTGAAGTGCTTTTCTTGACATCATAGACTTTATTTATTAAATGTTATTCTTGATGAAAAATATCTCAGTGAATGGTGTGGAAACCCTGATTTAACTAAATTCTAGGATTTCATACATATGTTGATTGTATATGACTTGTTGAAAGCAATCTTTATTTAGTGAATGTTTATGACACATTAAATCCTTATGTGAGTCATACGACAAGTGAATGAGGTAAATGAAACCCTAAGGATAGGGTGTTCAGTGAATCAAGTATTGTGATATCAATGTTTCTCAGTATGAGATTTGGTGATGCTTAACAGTTCAGTTGTGGTAAATGTTATCAGATGGTCTATGAAATGAATGGTTTATAAAGTTAAACTAAGATATGTTGATGTGATGATTGAATTGTGAATTTAAAGAGTGAATTGGACATTTAGATGCCCTAAACACTGTAGAATCCTCACCGGATGAGGCTTGCGTTGTGGGGAGGAAACAGTTTCCTGACTGGAGGTAGTCCAGATCGAGGTAAGCCAGAGCACACCAGTAGGGTGTGGGGGTATTGACCAGTAGGGCAGACTCCTTACAGTTGTGTGGTACCCAACACCAACTGGGGATGCCGGTGGTACCTGTGTTACATGTTGTAGTAATCAGTGGTCAGTAGGTCCACTGATGCATAATAAGCCTAAGGGCTTTGACTTACCGTCTGAGTACCTAGGTTGAGAGGTGGAGTCTGATATATTCGGCCACTCCCATTAGCCGTCGAGAGGCAGACGTGTTGAGGCCCACTGTAGACGGGGTCTTACTTGAGAGATAGGATTAGGAACTCGGGCATGCTTCTAATCCTTGTACAGTGAGATCGTAGCTTGTTGCGATTCTTTCACATGTTGTGGTACACCTCATGTGGGTTTAGGGCATAATAAGTTGAATGATAGGTTAACCAAGTGTGTGAAGTTATTCAGTAACTCTTTGTATGTTTTTGGGTTATTAGTTTCCTTTGTGATTAATCAAGCATGTTCATATATTGATTCACTCTTGTAGATGTCTAGAGTATTGTGTCATATTTATTTTTGTGAATGATTAGTCTCTTTAAAGCTTACTACTGTTATAATTGATATCAGTTGCTAAATAGTATATCTATAAATTTATAAGTGCTTTAAATTGTTTCTATGAAGTAATCATTCACTGAACGAGTAGGCTCACCCCTCTACTCACAATTTTTAGGAATAACTTGTGGACTGAAGGTGTCAATGCATCATAGTAGATCTACCATAGGAGTTAAGTATGAGATTAGTTAAGTTCAGTCGGTCCCTATCACTCTAGGTCCTTGTATAGAGTTGAGAGAGAGTTGTAAATTTCATTGTGTAACTTTGTTTCTTTAATAATAGAGTATATATCAAGTAATCATGTTGTATGTACATGGAAGTGTGAGAAATATAATGAATGTCTGGATGTGTATCATTAATTTTGAGATCATATTAGAGTGGTCAAGGTTTAATTCTCTTGTAAAGTTTGTTTATGTGATTGAATGCGAGAAAACAAAGAGTTTGAAATAAAAGAAAAAGTTGGGAGTGAACTTTGTATTAAGTATAATCCTCAAACTTATGCCCTAATCTCATGATTAGTGATAATTGTGGGATGTGGGTGCAACACTAACCCTAATCCATTGTTTGTTTTATGTATGTGATTGCTTTACTTAAAGATTCTTATTCTATAATAGAATTTTCTCTCTCTTATTTATGTATCCCTAACTTTTTAGGTGAGATGAATATGCATAACTATGAGAATTATATGGTAAACCTTGTACAATACAGAGTAGTGATTATAAGAATACATCAATTGTCAAGATATCTTATGATATTTATTGCACAAGTTTCATGTGATGTGAACCTAGTAAAGTGTTGAGTACCTTGAGCACAGTTTAAGAAGTGAAATCCTCCAGAGATGGAATTGAGGGGTTGATACCCCATAGTGATGTGACATTGATGACCTTGTAATGGTTGTGATACAAGTATCTTGAGATGATGATACATTCTCACTTTGTACATTTTATACCTTCTATAGTTGTACCTTACTCTTAATTTTGTAGTATTTATTTAGGTTTAATACATTGTAATTTGATTGATGCATTAAAAGATACCCAATTAGAAGGTTTAATCAAGTGAAACCCCAATCACGTAGTTTCCTTATACCATAGATCTATCTTCAATGTCGGTATCTAGATGGATGGTGAAATGAGTAACTCCTATGAGAAACTCATAGTCCATATTATTGAATATGTGGGAAGCAATTGAATTATTTATGTGTACCCTTAAATTGTTGAAATGGTGATGTGATACTTTGTGATAGAATGATTATGCATCAGTCAGTTCTCTAGTATTGTGCCATGTACCAAGGCAGGCTAATTGCTTTACAGAACCATAGCTTGACTATGTGATAGAATGGTCATGCGTGATTCAGTTATATAGTATTGTGCCATGTACCAAGGTAGGCTAGTTGTTTTACAGAACCATAGCTTGAGTATGAGTTGTTGAAATAGTGATGTGATACTTTATGATAGAACGGTCATGTGTGAGTCGGTTCTCTAGCGTTGTGCCATGTACCAAGGCAGGCTAGTTGTTTTATAGAACTGTAGCTTGACTATGAGTTGTTGTCTCTACAGGACAACATCTATGACTATAAGTTGTTGTCCTTAGCAGTTTGACTATTATGTCACTACATTGTAGACTTGAACTAACCAAATAGTGTTGGTGATGATGGAGTCTAACTCTTCCATGGATCTTGTATGGTACTAATTTCGACTTAATAGTGGGTTGTTGGATTTGAGTGGTACACCTCAAATCCATAGGGCAACAATGATAAAAGTGCTAATATAGTCATGTAGTATAGTTTCTTATGGTCAAATATGAATCACATTGAATGACCCCATACTTTATTTCTTATACTGTTTAGTTTACAACAATCACACATGTTCTTCATATTCCTTCTAAAAGCATATGGTGTTCTAATATTCAATTGCAAGTAATTGAACTATTTAACTAGTATTTACTACTTTACTTAACTATTCTTCTTATAATAGATGTTGGTGGAGAGTTATATCTCCCGCTGAGATGCGATCTCACCCTGTTGGTTCCACAACTTTTTAGATGGATGTGGATGAGGAGGTAGAGGTCATGGTATATGTGCTGAGCAACAAGACGAGTAATATTTCCTAAATGTTGTATATGCTACTAGATCTTTGTAGTAGATGTCCTATGTGTCATCCTTGTACTCTTAGGTATTTGGGGAGATTTGTGTTTTGTATATCGACACATAGATTTTGGCTTTATGCCATGTGTGTTTATAAATGACATATATGTGAAGAAAGTTTATGTGTTGTATAGTAATGTCTTGATAGCCTTTGAACATAAGATGTAACATCCTTTGGTGTATATCTATATGAATCAGAGATAGCCTGAGTGTAACACCCGTTATCACAGCGACAATGAGTTTACACAAAATTACGTAGAAATAACCATCAATACAATTGTTGAATATGTTCATCTTATAATAATATTCCTTTCTGCTTAGTTGTTTGTGATAATAATAGAGTTGGCAAAGAGTTATATCTCTCACTGGGACTTTTGTCTCACCCAGTTGGTTAAATATCTTTTAGGTGGATGTGCATGCCAAAGCTAAAGATCGGATAGCTAAGGACATAAAATGAAGAATAACTACACCTAATTGATTATGGTATATGGATAGTGTCTAGTAGTAGAGTCCTATGTGTTGTCCCTGAACACTAAGGTCCTTGGGGGTGTTCTCGATGTATTTTGATGACATGATAATCGACATGTGGTTTTTGGATTGTGCACCTTGGGTGATATGCACATACATGTGGAACTGTTATCTTATGTAACATGTTGATTGGAAAGCAATGATGTAGCATTTTGAATATACGTTATGAAATTCAAGTGTTTACTTTTGTGTAATGAATATCAACTCATGGTGTTTTTTGCAAATCGGTTTTAATTTCTTGTGATTCTCGGTAATCCGCTGATTATGGTTGATCGTGGTTTAAGTTTTGAGTAATCTCGCTTTGTGTGGCAAAGGGTGTCACAACTAGAGCTTCAAGATCCAAAGCTTCACGTCCCCAAGGTTGAAGATGACTTATCCAAAGGTCCAATATTTGGCTATAGCTTCACCTCCATCAAGGAGAAGGTATCATAGTTGGAAACTTGGTGAAGGAGAAAAGTAAGAAAGGAATAAACCATGATCTGAGAAGCATAGCCCACCCAAGGTTGAAGATGATCATGGCTTCACCTTAGGCAAGATGCTAGACCTTCCTCTTGATCCTTGAGCTCCTAAGGTCATCCACCAAGAAAGGAATGATATGAGGGTCGAAATGTTTACTAGGAGGTGAAAAGAGAAGCTTATATAGTTGAGGCTCATGCGAGAGAGTGTATGTGAAGTGTCACCACCATATGCACTTAGGTGACACATGTCCATGCATGGTGACTCCATGCATCCACGATTATATTGACCTGCAAAACTCTTATGGATAATTCAACGATGAAATATCAGCCATTGGGTATCTTTCTTGAAACTCCACCTATGTTTTCATATTTTGTGCAAATGTAGTCGATCCCAAGCCCAAGTAAAGGAGGAGGGTTGGTGGTAGGTTGACTACCAGCCATAAAAACTTTGTCACTCTTTCTATGACATGGATCCTTATAAAACAATTGTGTGCAACACAAACCGACTAATGTGCCTATACGAAGCAATACTATTGAGGCAAACACAATTAATAGAAGAAGAGAAAGGCCTAAATTAACATGGTAAGAGCATATAAAGAGAGATTTTGAATCTCTACATCTCAACCAGAATATGACCTATGATAGAGCTGAATGGAAAAGAAGGATCCATGTATCCAACCCCAACATAGTTCGGATTGAGGCTTAGTTGTTGTTGTTGTTGGTGTTGTTGTTGTTGTTGTTGATGATGATGATGATGATGATGATGATGATGATGATGATGATGATGATGGTGGGTATCTTGCTTGACAAGATATCACAACCCGATTGATCGGCCCAGAATTGAGTCAGAACTTTTAATTTTATAACCCGAAGCCTTCAAAGACCCCCGCAACTTTTATTATGGGGTCGAAGTACATATACGGGTTCGAACACAGGGACGTAGGGACGTTTAGCATGCCACATATCTTGTTCTTGGGTTAGATAAGCCAAAAGCGATAGTTGATGAAAATATGTGCTAGAACTAGTCAAGCGGGTTGTCATGAATTAAAAAAATAAAGAAAACAAAACAAAACAAAACAGAGTTTGCGGGATTCTACTAATCAAGAGAGAAGGAGTTCCTGGATATGTAACTGCAATTTGGGCAGTCTAAGTGTGGGGACCCGTTACACTAAATGAGATTACTCAAAACATAAAACACAATCAATCACTAATTAATCACATACCCAAAAATATGGGTAAATTAAAACTGATTTCAACGTCAACACTCACTCAAAAACATTTGCATGAGAGACCAACATCTCTTATATCCATACTATGCTAAGAATTTGATACAAATTATTTTATTGCCTTAGCCACAACATATATACACATGAGAACAATATTTGTATATGCCACATAAACAAGCATTAATATGCTAACAAAAGTTTGATTCGTTTGAAACACCATATATAAACTTTTCTTGCTCGGATCTGAGAGTACAGGGACGACTCTAGAACAAACTAGACATCTAATCAACTTTATCAAATATTCATTATTGTAGTTCCTCTTTACTTCCATGGTTCTATTTTCGTCACTGCCGATTACCTAAAAAAATGTGGAAAACCACAAGGGTGAGACCCATGTCCCAGTAAGAGATATAACCTCCAACAACGTTTATTGATTACAACATTTTTAAGTAATTAAACAGTTAAGCAATTTAATCAGATATAACAAATAAGATCAAAAGTACTGATGATTAACAAAATACATAAAGGGGAAGATAATAACTATCATCATTAGCCAGATTATCATCCTTCATCATGTTGACAATATAAGCAATTCAGTAGCATATGCAGTTCTAGCATCATGAGCAAGTCTAGTAACATAGCATAGCTAACAACATGAGCATGTCTAATTGGTTGAACATATCAACATCATAAGAAGATCTAACAACATAAGCACAACTACCTAGATAAGCATGATTAGCAGTATATGCATCTCTAGTTACAAAGGCATGGATAGCATGCTAAACATAACTAACAACATGAGATATCTAGCATCATGATTATAATCAGCAATAGCAATATAGTTATCAACATAAGCATGGCTACCGTATGTATGCATATACAATCTTAAGCATATCCACAACATAAGTGTATTTACTATCTCTTAATTACACTAAGTATCATTTTTATCTAAAGATAACAAACAAGGGTTATCATCCAATGTGAAGCGTCATGTATAACCCTAAACAGATATGCTATACAGATGTATTTGATCTTTTATTATGCCCTGAGGAATTTGAGGATACCACTCAAAATCCAACTGACCACTGCTAAGTCGAAATTAGTGCCATACAAGATCTAGGAAGATCCGGACTCCTAAGATCTTCTCCGCCCCCAGTCAGTACGGGATTGCCACAGTGACACATAAGGTCAAGCTGCTAACAGCCTAGTCCGTCCTTGGTATAGGTCACGACACTAGTGAAACAAGGTGGGTATGCATACCCTACCATCCGAGGTACAACCACAGTTGTCCTCCAATATCATCACATATATAATCACCAAGACACGACCGCGACCATTCTCAAACTGAGGGCTAGGTATGATCATAGTCATCCTCCCTAAACACTTGAATTCAGGATGACAAGCACCCTGGATACTCATCAGTATGCGCTTGAGTTTCCCTTAGGAATACTCGTTTCACCATCTGGAAAGTTCTAACACTCAGATGGATCAATGGCACAGGGCACTACATGATTAGAGTTTTACTTGATTAGTTATGCCAATTGGGTGAATTAAGGCTGCATCAAACAAGTGGACATACAAACCCTAATTCACTTCTAGCAAGCATATAAATATCACAACTTCAAAAGATATAAAACGTATGAAACATAATTTCTCATCTCATCATCACATGTTAATATTCACTTGCCATTCATGAGACTACACCAGTCGTCATGCTATCACAAGATAATAATCTTGTTCACAATATCACAGGGTATCAACCCTTATCAACATGAAAGGATTACTCCTCATTCATGGCTCAACCATGCCCAAAGGTCATTAAGACCATCATATTATTCCATGGAAGATCATCATTATCTTTGCATGCCTTATAACAAGGCTCAACAACATCAATTATATATAATACACCAGATCAACACAATATTGCATTAATGAGCTAGGAGATATTCATAAACAATCATAGCATGGTTATGTTAACATTTAGCATTCCTTTATTACATCAACATGCAAGGAATCTAGATATGATTAACTCTCATCATATTCATTATACACATGTTTAGCATGAGAAAGTATCGACCATGTGGCTATAATAACCACCAATTAACATATCAAGGTTATGATCATTGTAAGGAGGTTATTCTACCATCATTCCATCATATAAGAATGTTAAACATGAATACTCATCTTTATCTAATTGCATTAGAGTTAGGTTCAGCATGATAAATTATATCAATGTTACTAATCATCACTTATACTCAAACCCTAACTCACGGCATCCCCATTGGATCATGGATGCACTTTTAAGATCAAAATTGTGCATTTAGGCATAAAGTCAAGCATTTGTCTATTATATTTGCACCATATGGCCATAATTGCAAAGCTAAAAAGCTGAAAATTTTGAAAATTTTAAAACTAAATGCAGGAAGTAAACATGCATGCTAGAAGGGTGAAGAGAAAGAAGGGAGAAGCTGACCACCCCAAGCTTAAAATTTTCTTGTCCTCGAGCAAGACTTAAACTTGAAATAGTGAGGCAGGAATGCATGATTTTAATGGCAGTTATTGAAGTTATAAAGATGATGCATGGATGCAAGGATATAAAAATAGTTAGAGGAAAGAAACTAACTACCAAGAACATGAAGTGCAAAATTTATTGTAATAAAAGGGCGGGAGGGTGGGTAGGAGTAGAATAGGTGGAGATGCGGGCCCTACCAAGTCTAAAGTAGAGGAATAAAATTCGGTGACTCGGTGAAGTCATCTCGATGTTGGAATTGACTTGAGCTGCACTGGGATGAATTCTTTGGCAAATCATCCTCAAGGTACCTTCCAAGATACAAATCTAAACAGGAAGGCCCTAGGATGTCGACACAGGATGAGATGGATGAGAGAGGTTGGACGTCATCTTGAGGACTCATATCTTCTCTCTCCATCTCTACACTTAAGGTTGGATGCTCAGATAAATCTTCATGTACAGTATGAGTCATCCAATCATCTTCTGAGCAAGAATTACCCCCAAAAGAATCTGTTTGTGGTTCTATCACCCCAAGCTTATCACCTGGGGTGGAGTCAGGGGTATCTTCATGCTCAGCAGCCATGTTGTAACACCCCTGACCTGGGTTATAAGCCAACCCTAGTTGTTTTGCCTAAATATGAAATTAAAAGTTTGTAATTATCCTTTGGCATGTAATTAAAGCTTTTATGGAGCATATGTTTCCATTTCTGTCCCTTATAAACCAATGTTGAAGTATTGTTTGCAAAACAGGGACCTATGTGCAAATTGCCCAATCAGAGGGGTTAACTTGCAATATGCATAGGTTAATATGTTCTTATGATAATGAGACAACATAAGAATGAATATGATGAGGTTTGAGGGATTTCCCAAGCTTGAGCACCAAGGTGCAGCTGTGGAAGCAACCCCTGTACTTGAAAACCCTAAATTGGTGTAAAATGTAATTTACCCAATTTGAAGGGTGAAAATTATAAAATATATCATCTAAAATATCTTGTATGACTTTTAGCATCATTTAGAAGAGGAATGATGAAAAGGTCACTCCATTTGAATAATCATATAATAAAGAACACCTTTGTGATTGAATAATCAAGGTGTATGTATAATAGCCCTTTTATGTGTATGCTTTAGTGAAGGGTTGATCCTCTTTGCCTTCAATTCTTGACCTTAGAAGGATTTTGTCCTTAGAAATAAGATGAGGGGACGTGCAAGTAAGAAAGGAAGGACTTAGATGAGAAATGAGGAAAACATATGTCCTTATGTTGAAATTTCACCTAAGTATATATACAACTTTTCCACTTAGCAAGGGAATGACCCTCTCCCTTTCATTTCTTTTCCCCTTGCTCAAACTGACCAAGGCTAGCTCTGGAGCTCAGGAGGACGACCAAGGGAGTGCAAGGTAGGTTTGGATCCTTCCTTTTGCTTAAATTCTTGGATGAAACTCGAATTCAAGGTCAAATTCATGGCTAGCTCACTTAGCTCTATCTTTCTAGCCATCTCTTCTCAACTTTCCTTGGAGGATTCACCTTGGCCGACCTGTGGAGCTTCTAGGACGCCATTAAAGGCTTGGAGCTCGAAATCTTGGAGCTCAAGGAGCAAGCTTTAGGCGGGTTTTATAACTCTAAACTTTATGCTTTGATTATACATCCTTTTCTATGCATATAGTTGCTAGTTCTTCTTCTTCCCTATCTTCCCTTGCATCCTTGCAAGAAAAATCGTGAAGAACTGCTACTGTTCTTAAGGTAGAAGATAAGGGCGTTAATTCCTATGCTTATCCACGGATTTCCACTTTATCAAACGACCTCCACCAATTGCTCAAACGGTTTCAAACCGTTTGGTGGGCAAACGGTTTCAGGGTCGTGTGAGGGCAAACGGTCTTCAAGACCGTTTGGTCCCATTGACAAAGCAAATAACGTATGGGAATCTTGTTCATAATTATGTAGGTTAATCACCCACAAAATTTGATAGGTTAACTCCAAAGGAATCGTGAGATATGAGCAAATCAATTAGCAAAACCAATTGAAATAAGTTCTGATTTTTCAATCTGTTTAAGTTTACCTTTTTGGGCAAACGGTCTCAAGACCATTTAAGATGGTTAACCAAACGTTGACCGTTTGGTATTACTGTTCATAATGATGTTAATTAACGACTCACCAAATTTGAGGGATTAATTCCAAACGAGTCATGAGTTTAAGGATGATTAATAGGGCAAACCCTAATTGCAATTAGTGCTGAATCTCCAATGAGTTAAGTTGAGATTTTGGGTTGTTTAGCCCAAACGGTTTCAAGACCGTTTGGGAATCATCCAAACGGTCTCAAGACCGTTTGGGGGTCACCCCAAGACCGTTTGGAGGTCTGAGGTCAAGTATAGTTGACCAATTGAAGGTCCAAAGGTACCAAATCATATTGCAATTAAGTATTGATGTGATGATCAACTCAATAGATCAAACCTTGATGAATTTTCACTAGAGTCCAAAGGATGAATGGGCAAACGGTCTCAAGACCGTTTGGAACTCATCCAAACGGTCTCAAGACCATTTGGTGTCAACCCAAGACCGTTTGGAGGTCTAGGGTTAAGGTAATTTGATCAATCGAGGGCCCAATTACAGTGGGTTATTGAAATAATCAAATTGCTGTTTTCTAAGTATAGATCTTGTTGAGTTTTGGGTTGAAGGACCCAAACGGTCTCAAGACCGTTTGGGGGTTCCTCCAAACGGTCTCAAGACCGTTTGGGCACAACCCAAGACCGTTTGGAGTTCTAGGGTTGAGATAATCTAATGGTTTGAAGGTCCAATTGCATTAAGTTGATGAATTGATAAAAATACTGATTTTTGACCTAATTAGAGTTCAATCCTAGTCTAACCGACTTGGTTCTTGGTCAAACTTTGGGCAAACGGTCGCAAGACCGTTTGGAGGTCATCCAAACGATCTCAAGACCGTTTGGGCCAAGTTTGGGCCCAATTGGAGGTCAGTTGATAGGTTCAACCTTGAGTTGATTCACATTGTTGAATATTGATGACCATCCGATTTGAAACCCTAATTGAATTAGAATCAACCCTAATTGGCTTTCAATTGAGGGTCAATTTGATGTCCAATTGATTAAGGCTAATCTTGGTTAACTCAATTTATAAGTGGTTATCATGGATTTGATTAATTGAGGGGTTCAACATACATATCCATGACCAATTGTAACTTTTGAACCACTTTGGAGGTCCAAACGGTTTGAGCCCATTTGGACCAAACGGTTTGAGCCCATTTGGACCAAACGGTCTCAAGACCGTTTGGATCCAAACGGTCTCAAGACCTTTTGGGCTCAAACGGTCTCAAGGTCGTTTGGACCAATCGATCTCAAGGCACTTTGATCAAACGGTTTCAAACCGCATGAGCTTCAAACGGTTTGAAAGTCAAAACGGTCAACACACCCAAAAGGTCTCAAGACCGTTTGACACCAAATGGTCTCAAGACCGTTTGGTGGTTGAAGGTTGAAACCGTTTGAAGGTTTTCAAGGTGGTTTGTACTTAATCAATTGGTGGTGTAATTGGTTCAATGGTGATCCAATCTAAACCCTAATGGTAACCTAAGTCATTAAAGGACTAAGTGACTAATGAATTGACCCATGATGGTGAGCATGAGGTAAATTACCAAAATACCCTTGAGGGGTTTAATTGGGTAATACCTTGTTCTAGTCAAACCCTAATCACATGATAATGATGTTTTGGCTTATGCTAGTCAATGAGGACTTAACCCAACTTAATCTAGAGTGGTGTTATCACCATCTACTAGTAAGAGAGAGAAAGTATCCTAAGAGAGAGAAAGTATCCTAAGAGAGAGAAAGTACCCTTTTATGGTGGAAACTCAAGTAAGATACCTTCAATACACATGAATGTGCATGATTAGGGTATGATCCACCTATGTGAATCACGGAAACCCTAATTATGATGTTTAGTGAATCTTAATCTTATCTAAGAACTTTAATAATGATGTTTCTCATACATGATGATGTTATGAGTTCAATTCACCATGAGGTGAATAGTAAACCTTAATTTTAGGGTAATGACATGTGAGGTGATTAGTAAACCCTAATTTATGGAGATGTTTATAAGGTAATACCTTTAAATAAAGTATAGTCAAATCAATGAGTATGATGTGTTCACACCATGATAAGATTGAGAAGTGAATTCATACCTTGAATTGATAATCATTATGATGTTCAATAAATGTTGTATTTAAGGCAAATACTCATCATACCCTGGTATGCTTCCAAGGATGGTAGAGTGGCATACTAGAATTGGACTAATAATCCAAAAAGGAAATATTAACAATGAAGGATAGGGTATGTTAACCTTAGTCCTGTGTCATGCTTTTAGGTATGAAACCTTGAGAACAAGTTACCAAAAATGATGTCTTATAAGATAAGGAGATTTCAATAACCTTAATTTGTATAGGGTGAAACCCTATTTCCAGTTATGCTTTTAAGCATAAATCCTCATGATTGAAGTATGAAATGAGGAATCAATATTCCTAATCATAAGTAAAGGAAATGAATAACCCTAATTGATGAATATTGGGGAACTTGACTCTTCTAAGAGTTTGAAAGTGTAACTTCTAGAATGAATTGTTTATTGTTATCAGTTGAATTAACCATGCAGGATGTCATGAGATGATGATCATATCCAGGTATGGATTATGAAACTATATTCATTGAAAGCATGCTTTAGCTTTATGAATAGTGATATATCTTGTTGCCTTGTCAATGGCAACCTATGAATTAAATGGGCTGTGAGAGCCATAAATACCATCAAGGTCATGCTTTAGAGATGACTTGTGATGAATGTATTGAGAATGATGATTGATAAGAGTTAGGCTTGTTACATTTAGTATTCTCATTTTATAGCTGTTATGCCAATGTTATTGTTTGAAGAACAATGTATGATGTTGAAAGAATACTGAATGTACCTAACTAATCAAGTGAAATGTAGAGCCCTGATCATAGATCCATCATTGTCAGAGACCAAATGATGGTGAAATAGGTTTTCCCAAGGGAACTCCTGGATCACATACTCTTGAGTATGTGGGGGAAATGGATGCGTAAATCCTTACATCCTAGTGTAGGAATTGATACCGTCAATCCTTCACTACAAAACCAAACGGTGAGATGTATCACAAGTCTCCCAAAGAAAACACAAACACCGCATCGGTGAGAGATAAACAAGAAATCTTCTGATGACGAAGAGAGTACAGAACGCCACTGTAACTCTAAAATAGCGAAGGACCAGTTTACCCTGGTAAGCTATAACAAAAGACGTCCTGCCAGATGTCTAACAAACAATCCTCTAACTGACTGAGGAAGATGAGGTCTTAAGAATCCGGCTCTTTTAATGACCTATGTATGATACTGATGTGACTTCTTAGCGATCAGTTGGAGTATGAGTGGTATGCCTCATCTCCACAGGGCATAATAATGTTTGTAAAACATAATCAACCGCGTAGTATATCTGCTTAGGTTTAACTACGAGGAACAATGTTTAGTGTTATATTGTTTACATTAATGATATGTTCAGATATTTTGTATACATGTCCTTTATATGCTTTAAAGACATGGCTGCTTAAGTAGAAGTTGCTTCACTTGTTATTAAACCTGCTGTTGTATGATTTATGTTATAATAAAGCTTCTAGTTGAGAGTTATAACTCTCGCTGGGACAATTTGTATATTGTCTCACTCCGTAGATTTTAATTCTTTTTAGGTGGTCGTCGAAGACGAAGGAGACCGTTTAAGGATGAGCAACAACGACAACAACAGTACCAGGGGCAGCAGTGAATCTCAGGTGGAGATACTGGCTACTGAGTTATGTAGTTAGATAGTCCTATGTCGTCTCTGTACTCTCAGGTCCTAGGAATCAGTGGTTTGAATTTTTGGTGTTGGCTCCTGAGATTTTGAATCATGTTGTATATAACTACTCAAGAAGTGGTTTAATAGAGATGTAAACTATTTACTTGGTTTCTTATAAAAGGAGTTTTATAATTTCCAGATCTTGTCTCAAAATTTTTAATTTCCAGTAATTTTTCATATTCCGCAACTAATCGAATGCTTCCGCTAAGTTTAAATCGTGTTTATATCGTGGTTTTGGGGATCGGAGCCCACACATGTGGTAGTGAACTATCCATCCTCCCTCTTTGACATCCACCCTACCTTGTAAAGGTATGGGTGCAAATGGCGGCTCGTGCCGCTCCAACTCGTCATCGTCAGTATACTCACTGCTCCATGTCGAGCAGCTGTCGTCGTCATCATGGAACAAGTTGTTCCAAACCATGGTTGGCATACTGCTCAAAGAAAAGTGACAAGTCTCAATATGAGAAATGTCACTATGGTCTGGTTCAATATCTAACTCTAGTTCCTCAAACCAACCTTCTAGTTGTGAGATAGCTTGGCTTTTAGAGTCTTTGTCATTGTCATCATAGACCCATTCATGTCTATGACTCATATCTTCCATTGGTTGATCAGCTGAATCACCTGGATAGAATGAAGGGTTTTCCTCGGTGGGTTGGTCTTCATAGAAAAATCCTAATGAATCCAGTTGATGGTCTGAATAGGATGATGGTGCATACTCCACTTCAAACCCAATGGAATGGTCTTGATGACTAACATCTTCGTTGTCTTGTGATGGCAGTTGTAACCAAATTGTAACCAAATCGATGAGCTCTTGGAGCCTCCTGCCTTGTTCAACATATTTATCATGAAGTTGTTGTACTTGAGCAACAATGCTTTCGAGACCCATCGATTCTTCCATGCACATATGAGGGGAATCTGCTGTATCAAACCGATGTGCTTGGATGGATCCTTGCTCAAGAGTTTGAAGTAGACTTCTACTGTGGTCTATAGCCTCGGTGACTAGTTTGAGATGACGATCTTGCTCTTCTAGTAGTTGTTGCATTGGATCAACATCTTCTTGGAGATGAGGGGCTAAGGAGGTGAGTGCATGAATACTTTCCCTAGCCGATTCCACTGCCTTAATCAGTTCTTGATCCCATGATAGCACGAGAGTCGAGGGATGACTGGTAGTGTTATAACCTCATTTTCCAAAACATGTAATGAGATTTGTGAATATCCTTTAAAAGATAAATAAGATCAATGTTTGATTTCATGGTTTGATTTGAATGAATTTCGTGTATGATAACCTTGCATGCTTTCTTGATGGGCCTTATTGGCCATTAAGCCCAATTGAAAGAAAAAGAAAAAGAAATGAAAAAGGAATTCAATGGGATAATGGGATATCTAAGAAAATGAATAAAGGATGATTAAAAGGCTAAAATATATTTTCCAAAAATATAATTTCGTAATATAAAGGTTCCTTGGGGATCAAGGAACTCTGGATAATTATATAATAGCAAGGAAAATAAAGAATATGAAGAAAATATGAATAAAAGGGTGTTTTCTTGCAACTAAAGAAAAGTAATTGTTTCCTTAAGATAATGATCCCAATTTTTTCAGGATGAAAGATAAAAATATGAAAGAGCTTTCCTTAAAATTTGAATAGAAAAGAAGTTAATAATTGGGAGTTATCAATTTTTCAAGTTATCCTCTACCTTGGAAATTAATTCAGAAATTAGGAAATTGATTTTCCTTTTGCAAGAACGGGAGAGATGAGGGTCGTTGGATCTTGATCCAACGCGTGCCACTCATCGTCAAGAGTCTCAGAGGGATGCAGACTCAGAGCTGACAGGGGATTTCTCCCCTCATTTTTTCGATCACTGCAATGCATGTACACACATGGGAAGAGTCCCATCGAGTTCGGGATAAAGAGACGAATCTTCAAGACCCTATTTTGATGTCCTTCCATCGTGTCTTCAAAAAATGCCCAACTGGGATAAGATGCAGTTGACGGCAGGGTTAAGAAACCCTAGGAAGAGCCCCCCCTAGTCCTATAAATAGGCCACCACTCGAGTCCTTGTGCCCTAGCGATCTCGAGCGGCCACCTATTACACCTTAGAGCCCTCTCCCTTTCTCGATTGCCCTTGCTCCGGCGAAGGACCGTCACGGCACCGCCGCAAATTCTATTTAGAGAGAAGAGAAGGACGACGAGCAGGAGTCATCAGATTGTGGAGCACGGTGGGCCGGCATGAAATCTAACGGCCTCAGGAGAGCCGCGCTGAGATAACTCACTGAGTGGAGTGAGTAGACGTGGGTCTTTAGATCAGAAGTCCATCGTGGACCCGAGTGCCATCCAACGGACGACAGCCCACAGCCGCGCGCGTCTTAGCACTAGTGGAGACCTTCTACGTGGAGTGTCAGATCAAGGTGAGGTTCTTCGGCGCACCGATTGAACGGCCAGAGAAATTCGGTAATTTCCTCTCTCTACCAAATAATCCAGAAATTGTTTTTCCTTGCTAAAATCATAGTAATAGCTAGGAACCTCATATGAAGGAACTTTATATATGAAAGTTGGGTAGAAAAATACAAGGAACCTGATAAAAATGATTTAAGAACCTAGTTCTATTTCGTTTTGCAAAAGTGCCTTATTTTGTTAGAAAAAGGTATTACAAGTTAATTAGAAACCCTAATTGTACATAAAGGATGATTCTTTGTAACTTAATAGGTTAAATTGAGGGTTATCAACCTATTAATTAATAACATGGAGTTTTCATCTATTTTTCATACAAAATTGGTTAATTTAGGGTTTGTGTCTATAAATGAAAAGGTAATGTATATGGAAACCCTAATTTAGGGTAAAAGAAGAGGAAAACCATGCTATTTCAGATTAAGAAAGTAAACTACTAAATAATGATCTTAATACTATTAGGAGTATTAAAATAAGAAGATTTAAAGGTTTTATGTAGATTTGATGAATTAGGGTTCATAATAATTAAGAAATGAGGCAAAACCCTAATTTCCAAGGAAACCCTAAAATTGGAATAGAAACCCTAAGGGATATGATGCAATTGGATAAATATTAATAAAAGTAAACTTGTACTTTTATTTTAGGGTTTCTGTGTAATTTTCTTGATTGATTGGATTTTCTCTCTCTACAAATTAATTTTGTATCTGAATCTGCAATACAGGTATGTGGTTACGCTTATGAATATCCCGACTAGTTTTCCAAGGATTTTATCGACGTTTCCCTCATGGCTTGAAATAACTGTTGGATGCTTTTATTTCATGCAAAATATAGAGTGACTATGACTATCACTATGAATATAGATATATAACTGGATTAGATCTGGGTCCACCCCTGTGGCTATGCAAAGGCTGAAAAGGGTAACCTAGAGCAAGGTCTAGGTTATCATGAGTTAGAAACTGGGCTACACACGTGTAGTGCCATGGGACTCTCAGCATGCCATGAGTTAAGGAGTGGGCTATCTACGAGTAGTTCCATGTGACTCAGCCCTAGAAACGGATTCACCTGTTGGGTGGGATCATGAGGGGTATAATGGGGATCTACCATAGGGAAGGTAGTATTCAGGTCCACTGCAGGGACAACGCAGGGGATAGGGTACCCATGGATCGTACAGTTATATTTAAATCGTAAAATTGTTTGTTAAATGCTAATTGACTGCAATATATTGTTATGGATAATTTCATGATTAATGTTTCCCCCACATACCAGCTTCGGCTGATCGTTGTTTTGTTTGTCGATGATTTAGGTACAAAATCCCAAAAAGGACAAACAGTAAAGTGACATATTTGGAATTCATGAATTAAAGTTCAAGGAGGATTAGTTAGATTAGTCTCAGTTCTGAATAGGAGTTTAGAAATCCAAATTTTTCAAAGGTATGCAAAATTTTATTTATTACAGTTGTTCAGTATAGTCTAGTAGAATTTAATAATTTTTATCAATTAATTGTCGAACCTTGATCCGGAAATTATGGGTGCGGCTTCGACCTCTCGGCCTCCCTTAATTGGGGGTTACCGGGAGGTGGGGTCGTAACATTTGGTATCAGAGCCAAGGTTCTCCACTTAATTGTTAATAATTATTAAATTTTGCAAACTCTATAGAACCCAAGGGAGTTATTAGAGGATTTTTTGAAAGACTGAGGTGTCTAGAAAAGGATCACTTCCGGGGGCTGGAAAAATTTTCCTCTGCACCACTAGTCGGAATACAAGGACTCCCGGATTGTGTGACTGCCTGGCTGATGTCCTAGGATCTGAATCAAAATAAGATACCTTAGGACTCTCTCATCTTATTCATCCCTTCTCATCACATATTCTATTAAGGACTTTAAGAGTTAGGGTTTTCTCTCTCTTCCTCACCCCCATGTGGTATGGGCAAGTAAGTTAAGGATTAAGGAATCCTCCACCAAATTAATAAAATATATGTAATGGGACGTCACTGACATAAGTATAATTAGTTTAATGATAAACTAAAGGTATGTTTGTTATGCTTATGTAGATGGCTCATACAAAGACAGTTTCTATCCCTGAGGGTACTGGGAACCCAACTAGGAGTGCTTGGCCTCCCCACAAAGGAAAGGGGTCTTCAGAGAAGAGGAAGAAGAACCATGATCATGAATCCTCTAAGAAGAGAAAGAGGCCTGAAGAGACCACTCATGAGGTCCCTAACCCTGACCTAATATCCTTCAGTAACCTTGATCAGGACTAAGGGTATGAGGAGCAACATGTGTATGAGGAAGTAGACCAGATGGAGGAGGACCAAGCTGGAGGTCCAGAACCGACCATGATGATCCACACCCCTGAAGCCTTGTGAATGGAGCAACAGAAGAAGTTGAGTGAGGCCATCAATGCCTTGGCCCTCCGAGACCTAGCCAGAGCTGAGAATGGTGAGCCACTTCCAGTTCGTCCTCGACTAGGAGCCACTATCCTGGACTTTGTCAAGTTGAATATCGAGAAGTTCTGGGGAGAGGACAAGATAGAGGTAGTCGACAAAGAGGAAGCTTGGCTGCTTGTAGTCGAGAATGGATTATGCATGCTTGAAGTTCAGTCGAGCAAGAAGGTTCTCTTTGCTGCTCATCTCCTCGAAGGAGCAGCCAAGATATGGTGGGAGACCCACATCACCGGCCGAGATTTGACAGAGGAACCCATGGCCTGGGCTGACTTCAAGACGATCTTCACCGCCAGATTCGTCCCAGTCTCAGCTAAGAAGGAAAAGGAAAGGGAGTTCACCAACATGACCCAAGGAAACTCTTCGATGGCGGACTTCGGGTGCAAGTTCCAGATCCTGGAATGCTTTGGGTACAAGATGGATGAAGAAAGAAGGGTGGATCACTTCATAGAGCATCTTCACCCTGCCATCAGGCCCCATGTGATGGCAAGCAAGCCTAAAACCTTCACCGAAGCCTACAACACTGCTTTAGACATGGAGAGTATTGTGATGCCTGCCCAGTTTCCACCCAAGGGGTACTTGAATTTCACTGAAGGAGCCCAAGGCCTGAGAAACAACCACAAGAAGGGTTAAGGACGTCATCAAGCTAAAGGAAAATATGGAGGAAAAGGGAAACCCCATCAAGAGAACAACCGACCTCCTTGTCGCACCTACGGAAAGGGGCACGCCGATGAATGTCGCTACAAGAAGAAGACATGATTTTGATGCCACCAAGAAAGACATCTGCAATCCGTCTATCCTATGCCAGATCCCAGAGGACCAGGACAAGTGGCAGCCCCACCTGTGGCAGCCCCACCTATAGCTGTAGCCCCACCTGCAGGAGAGAGAAGGCAAGCTCGGGTGTTTGCCATTGACAATGAGGAGGCTCAAGTTAATGTCAATTGGTTGATCGAGGGTAATAACCCTTAGAGTTTTCTTTTATGTTTTAAGTTAAGCATGTAATGATCTAATGCATGGTGAACAATAATGTAGGCATGCTTAAAGTCATGGGACATAATGTAAAAGCTTTGTTTGACTCTGGGTTTACTAATACTTTCACTTCGAGAAATCTTGTAAATATGCTTTGTTTGGATATCAAGGATTTAGGGTATGTCTTAGATGTTACAACCCCGAGTGGTCAAATCTTTACTTCCCTTTTGAAAACTCTGGTGATACCTGTGAAATATCGAGAACATGAGTTCCCTACAGACTTTATCCTTCTTGACATGAATGGTTTTGATGTGATCATTGGCATGGATTGGCTTTATACTTATAGGGCCAACATTGACTGTAGGGAGAAGAAAGTGATCATCAAGAGACCAGGTCACCCACCTTTTGTCATTAGGGGTAGGAAGGATGCCACTAATATCCCGTATGTGTCAGCCTTGAAGGCAGAGCAGATGATGAGTAAAGGGTGTCGAGCTTTCCTAGTAGTGGTTACCGAGCCTGAACCCAAGGTGCAACCCTTAGAGGAGATAGAGGTAGTTCAAAGCTATGAAAATGTTTTCCCAGATGATCTACCTGGGATACCTCCCGAGAGAGAGGTAGATTTTTTGATAGAGCTAGCTCCTGGAATAAACCCTATTTCCCAAGCACCTTATAGAATGGCCCCTGCTGAGTTGCTTGAGTTAAAGAAGCAATTGTAGGAATTGCTAGACAAGGGTTTTATCTACCCTAGCACGTCATCATGGGGAGCACCGGTTCTTTTTGTAAAGAAAAAGGATGGTTTGCTCTGAATGTGCATAGATTATTAGATGATCAACCAGGCTACCATTAAGAACAAATACCCTTTACCCCGAATAGATGACTTGTTTGACCAGTTGAAGTCGGCTCGAGTATTTTCCAAGATCGACTTGAGATCGAGTTACAACCAATTGAGAGTAAAGAGTGAGGATATCCTAAAAACTGCTTTTAGAACCCGGTATGGCCACTATGAGTTTGTGGTTATGCATTTTGGGTTGTCCAATGCACCTAGTGTGTTCATGAACCTTATGAACAGTGTGTTTCAAACCTTCCCTGACTCATTTGTCATAGTGTTCATAGATGACATACTGGTTTATTCTGATGACTTAGAACAACATCGAGACCACCTAAGTAAAGTCCTTGATATCTTGAGAAAGTAGAAGTTCTATGGGAAATTCTCTAAATGCGAGTTTTGGATAGACTGAGTCATGTTCCTTGGACACATCATCTCTGGAGGAACGATCACCGTAGATCTAGCTAAAGTGTCAGCAGTTCGAGACTGGCCAACACCAAATAACCCCTTCGAGATTCGAAGCTTCTTGGGGTTAGTAGGATATTATCGGCGCTTCATCACAGATTTCTCCAAGACTGCCTTGCCTTTGACCATGTTGACTCAGAAAGATGTGAAGTTTGCGTGGTCCGATGTTTATGAGGCTCGATTCCAGGAGCTGAAAGAGAAGTTGACCACTGCACCAGTTTTGACTCTACCATCAGGCAATGAGGGTTTCATGATTTTCACCGATGCATCAAAGATGGGACTTGGTTATGTGTTGGAACAAAATCGGCATGTTGTTGCATATGCCTCCCGACAACTCAAGCCCAACTAGGTGAATTACCCAACACATGACCTGGAGTTAGCTGCTATCATCCATGCCCTGAAGATTTGGCGGCATTACCTTTACAGTGCCACTTTTGAGATCTTCACAGACCATAAGAGCCTGAAGTATCTACTGACGTAAAACGACTTGAACCTACGACAACGACAATGGATGGAGTACATGAAGGATTATGACTTCACCATTGCCTATCATCCAGGAAAGGCGAACGTCGTAGCTGATGCTTTAAGTCGGAAACAGCTTAGGTGTGCAGCTGTGTTGTCCAGTCAGTGGAAGAGCTTAGAAGAGCTAGTGGAATGGTCACCTCAACCGTTAGATGATCGAGTTCGTTTGGCTAACATCCAGATACAGTCTGAATTGTTGAGTGAGATTGTCGCAGCACAATTGTCTAGTGGAGGACTTGACAAGATGAAAGGCTTGATGCAGAAGCCTCAGACCCGTCTTTGTTTGGGAATAGATGGAGGAATCCGTTTTGAGAATCACATAAAAGATTTGCCGTTGAAGGAACGTATCCTACAAGAGGCTCATGGTTCTAAATACACAGTGCACCCAGGGACTACAAAGATGTTTAAGGACATGCAAATGTTTTTCTGGTGTCCAGGAATGAAGAGAGACATTGCATCTTATGTAGCCAGTTGTCTTACGTGCCAAATGGTGAAGGATGAACACCAACGACCCAGCGGAATTTTACAATCTATGGAGATTCCAGTGTGGAAATGTGAGCAGATCACCATGGATTTTGTGGTGGGTCTACCCCGGACCAAGAGAGGGCATGATGCGATATGGGTTGTGGTAGATCGCCTTACTAAGTCAACACACTTCCTTGCCCTAAAGACCACTGCCAAGGTGTCATATTTAGCTGAGTTGTATATTAGAGAGATAGTGCGCTTGCATGGCGTACCCAGTTCCATCATGTCGGACAGAGACCCAAAGTTTACTTCCAAGTTGTGGAAGCAGGTTTAAGAGGAACTAGGTACAAGGTTTAAGTTCAGTACCGCTTATCACCCCCAGACAGATGGTCAGTCAGAAAGGACAATTCAGACCTTAGAAGATCTGCTGAGAGCTTGTGTGCTCGATTGGGGTGGATCATGGGAGCAGTACCTACCTTTAGTCGAGTTTGCTTACAACAACAGTTACCAAGCCAGTATCGGGATGCCTCCATACGAAGCTCTATATGGGAGACTGTGTCGGTTGCCACTTCACTGGGATGATATTGGTGAAAGGACCTTATTGAGGTCAGATGAACTCCAAGTGTATGCTGATAAAGTCGCTTTGATCAGGCAAAGGCTAAAGAGAGCCCAAGACCGACATAAGTCATATGTTGATGCGAAGCGGACTGATGTGCATTTCACTGTGAGAGAACATGTTTTTTTGAAAATCCGACCGCTTCGAGCTATAGCTAAGAATAGAGGAAAGTTGAGTCCCCGATACGTGGGTCCGTTTGAAGTGTTAGAACGGATTGGTGAAGTCGCATATCGTTTGGTGTTACCCCCTTAATATAGTATGATGCATGACGCGTTTCATGTGTCCAATCTGAAGCGATATGTGTAAGATCCAAGCCATGTGCTGAGCATTGAACCTATAGAGCTTCAAGGAAAGCTAACTTATCCTGAGTTGCATTTGCGGATTCTAGATACCAAGGTAAAAGAACTTAGAAATAAGAATATAGAGATGGTAAAGGTTCTTTGGAAGAACCATGGGGAGGATGAGGCCACATGGGAGCTGAAGACGGACATGGAAAAAGCATATCCTGATTTGTTTGTTTGATTGTTGAATTTTGAGGGCAAAATTTCTATAAGGAGGGGAGGATGTTATAACCTCATTTTCCAAAACATGTAATGAGATTTGTGAATCTCCTTTAAAAGATAAATAAGATCAATGTTTGATTTCATGGTTTGATTTGAATGAATTTCGTGTATGATAGCCTTGCATGCTTTCTTGATGGGCCTTATTGGCCATTAAGCCCAATTGAAAGAAAAAGAAAAAGAAATGAAAAAGGAATTCAATGGGATAATGGGATATATAAGAAAATGAATAAAGGATGATTAAAAGGCTAAAAGATATTTTCCCAAAATAGAATTTCATAATATAAAGGTTCCTTGGGGATCAAGGAACTCAGGATAATTATATAATAGCAAGGGAAATAAAGAATATGAGGAAAATATGAATAAAAGGGTGTTTTCTTGCAACTAAAGAAAAGGAACCGTTTCCTTAAGATAATGATCCCAATTTTTGCAGGATGAAAGATAAAAATATGAATGAGCTTTCCTCAAATTTTGAATAGAAAAGGAGTTAAGAATTGGGAGTTATCAATTTTTCAAGTTATCCTCTGCCTTGGAAATTAATTCGGAAATTAGGAAATTGATTTTCCTTTTACAAGAATGGGTGAGATGAGGGCCGTTGGATCTTGATCCAATGCGTGCCAATCATCATCAAGAGTCCCAGAGGGACGCGGACTCAGAGCTGACAGGGGATTTCTCCCCTCATTTTTTTGATCACTGCAATGCATGTGCACAGATGGGAAGAGTCCCATCGAGTTCGGGATAAAGAGACGAATCTTCCAGACCCTATTTTGATGACCTTCCATCTTGTCTTCACAAAACGCCCAACTGGGCTAAGATGCAGTTGACATTGGGGTTAAGAAACCCTAGGAAGAGCCCCCCTAGTCCTATAAATAGGCCACCACTCGAGTCCTTGTGCCCTAGCGATCTCGAGCGGCCACCTATTACACCTCAGAGCCCTCTCCCTTTCTCGATTGCCCTTGCTCCGGCGAAGGACCGCCGTGGTGCCGCCGCGAGTTCTATTTAGAGAGAAGAGAAGGATGATGAGCAGGAGTCATTAGATCATGGAGCACGGTGGGCCGGTATGAAATCTAACGGCCTCAGTAGAGCCGCGCTAAGATAACTCACTGAGTGGAGCGAGTAGACGCGGGTCTTTGGATCAGAAGTCCATCATGGACCCGAGCACCATCCAACAGACGACAGCCCGCAGCTGCATGCATCTCAGTGCTAGTGGAGACCTTCGACGTGGAGCGTCAGATCAAGGTGAGGTTCTTCAGCGCACCGATCGAACGGCCAGAGAAATTCGGTAATTTCCTCTCTCTGCCAAATAATCCAAAAATTGCTTTTCCTTGCTAAAATCATAGTAATAGCTAGGAACCTCATAAGAAGAAACTTTATATATGAAAGTTGGGTAGAAAAATACAAGGAACCTGATAAAAATGATTTAAGAACCTAGTTATATTTATTTTTGCAAAAGTTCCTTATTTTGTTAGAATAAAGTATTACAAGTTAATTAGAAACCCTAATTGTACATAAAGGATGATTCTTTGTAACTTAATAGGTTAAATTGAGGGTTATCAACCTGTTAATTAATAACATGGAGTTTTCATCTATTTTGCATACAAAATTGGTTAATTTAGGGTTTGTGTCTATAAATGAAAAGGTAATGTATATAGAAACCCTAATTTAGGGTAAAAGAAGAGGAAAACCATGCTATTTTGGATTAAGAAAGTAAACTACTAAATAATGATCCTAATACTATTAGGAGTACTAAAATAAGAAGATTTAAATGTTTTATGTAGATTTGATGAATTAGGCTTCATAATAATTAAGAAATGAGGCAAAACCCTAATTTTCAAGGAAATCCTAAAATTGGAATAGAAACCCTAAGGGATATGATGAAATTGGATAAATATTAATAAAAGTAAACTTGTACTTTTATTTCAGGGTTTCTGTGCAATTTGCTTGATTGATTGGATTTTCTCTCTCTACAAATTAATTTTGTATCTGAATCTGCAATACATGTATGTGGTTACGCTTATGAATATACTGACTAGTTTTCCGAGGATTTTATCGACGTTTCCCTCATGGCTTGAAATAACTGTTGGATGCTTTTATCTCATGCAAAATATAGAGTGACTATGACTATCACTATGAATATAGATATATAACTGGCTGAGATCTGGGTCCACCCATGTGGCTATGCAAAGGCTGAAAAGGGTAACCTAGAGCAAGGTCTAGGTTATCATGAGTTAGAAACTGGGCTACACACGTGTAGTGCCATGAGACTCTCAGCATGCCATGAGTTAAGGAGTGGGTTACCTACGAGTAGTTCCATGTGACTCAGCCCTAGAAACTGATTCACCTGTTGGGTGGGATCATGAGGGGTATAATGGGGATCTACCAAAGGGAAGGTAGTATTCAGGTCCACTGCAGGGACAACGTAGGGGATAGGGTACCCATGGATCGCGCAATTATATTTAAATCGTAAAATTGTTTGTTAAATGCTAATTGACTGCGATATATTGTTATGGATAATTTCATGATTAATGTTTCCCCCACATACCAGCTTCGGCTGACTGCTGTTTTGTTTGTCGGTGATTTAGGTATAAAAACCCAAAAAGGACATACAGTAAAGCGACATATTTTGAATTCACGAATTAAAGTTCAAGGAGGATTAGTTAGATTAGTCCTAGATCTGGATAGGAGTTTAGAAATCCAAATTTTTCAAAGGTATGCAAAATTTTATTTATTACAGCTTTTTAGTATAGTCTAGTAGAATTTAATAATTGTTATCAATTAATTATCAAACCTTGATCCGGAAATTATGGGTGCGGCTTCGACCTCTCGACCTCCCTTAATTGGGGGGTTTCCAGGAGGTGGGGTCGTAACAGGTAGTCTCTGTTGTTGGAATCTCGACATATGACGACGGTGGAGGTAAGTATAACTCGACTAGTTGTAGAGCACGACCTTCAATTATTTGCCAGCAGTCAGGACTATGGAAAAACTCGGGAGGACAGGTGGACAAGATCACTTGTCTTGTCGAAGCAAGATCCATGGCTGAAAAAGAGTATAGGAAAAAAAAGTTATTCAATATATATGGACAAGTATGTTTACAACAAAAGAAAAACTATGCATATATATACGGTTTTAAAAGTGACAGAACAAAATCTTCTAGGCGTGTAAACGTGGAAAACCACATCCCCGACAACGATGCCAAAAAGTTGATCGTCTCAAAAGGCAGGTCGACTTTTAATTTTATAACCTAAAACCTTCAAAGACCCCCATAACTTTTATTACGGGGTCAAATTAGATATATGGGGTCAAACACAGGGACGTGGGGACGTTTAGGACGCCACAAATCTCATTCTTAGGTCAGATAAGCCAAAAGTGATAGTTGATGAAAATATGTGCTAGAACCAGTCTAACGTGTTGTCACGAATTAAAACAAAATAAAGAAAACAAAACAAAACAAAATGGAGTTTGCAGGATTCTACTAATCAAGAGAGGAGTTCTTGGCTATATAACTGCAATCTGGGCAGTCTAAGCACCCGTTCTTAGGCGTAGACAACCCTCAAACACCTAAGCAGGCATCATAAAACCAAACATAGTACACATTGTGGTATCTGTTCCTGTGGGGCCATCCCACTCACTCCCACGTAGCGTGACTAAAACCATCAATGACATGTCATCTAACCTCTCTCAAGGATGACAAATCAATACCTCAGAATACGCTAAGTTCCCTCTCGTGTCTTAGGACATCCGGAGATATTAGGAATAGAGTACCTTGAACCATCCTCCACTTGGGTTCAGATCCAAACTATCGTCTCTTAGCTATTCCTACAATGGATCTCTCAATACAGGCAGAAATAGCAGTTCAAGCGAGTAAGAGATCAACCAAACTGGCAATCATAACTTAGAAAGAGAAAATAGAACATGCAACATACTAGATCTGATATGAATCTACTTTCTTAAGGCAAAAGTACATATACATGCCTAGATTGGGCTACATAGCCAAGAAGGAGCTAACTAGCCATAGACAAGCATGGTTAGCACCGAACAAAGATGGAAAAACATTGTTGTACAAGAAACCAAGGAACACAAAAGAAGATAGAGGAAGAAGATAAGATTTATCCCATGGAGGAGAGGTGGTTCTCACTCCTTTGCCTCCGTATAGGCTGGATCTCGTCTTTTGGTCATCCTTCTTGATAAGATATGGACTCCTTGGTCCTCTCTCTCTCTAAATTTGCCCCAAACATCGGCTCGGTGGATGAACAGAGGTGGAGGATGATCTAGATCTCGGTTTTCACCGCAGATTTGGGTGGAAATAGGCATATGGATGGAGATAGAATGAAAGCCTATTGTAGAGGGCAGCGTGGAGTGAGCACCGCAGTCTTCTCGGATCTCCATGCTCTCCCGTGCGACTCCGAGTCAGAGTCCTCCTTGGGCTGGACACAGACGGGAAGCCTTTCGGTCTGGACTTTCTCCTAGACTCCCTTCCCAGGTCTGGATCCTATATGGATTCCGACTCGATCCCCCTTGTTCAGATCTAGAGTGTTGGGTATTTATAGGCAGGATCAGGGGTCCTTTTCACTTGATCTAGTCGCGGTAGTAGAAACCGCGATCGCGGTTTTGGTATAAGGAAACCGCAATGCTGATCGTGATCGGTAGTTGGTGGAGGGACGAATTCAATGATAAAGTGGTCCAACCACGATCGCGGTAGGATCAAATTAAAGCAACATTGCGGGTTGATGTCGAGACCGTGGTTGGGAAGGTGTTGTCGTGACGTTGAGTGGCTGGAGTTGTGTGGTGGCAGAGCGGGCTGCTGGAGGAGGCGAAGATGCATCACTGCTGAGAAGTGGTGCTGAGCCGCGGGTGGAGTCGAGGAAGCGGGAGTCATGGTATGGAGATACCACGATAGCAGTGTCAACAACCGTGGTCACAGCTTCAACAACTACGGTCGTGGCTTGACAGGGACAGTAGGGAGGCGAGCGGGGTCGCGGATGTGTGTAGTTGGAGACTTGGAGGCTACGACCGAGGTGTAGGGTATCGTGGGTCATGGTTATTGCACTCAAACACAGTCGAGTTCATACGGGTGGTCGTGGTCGACGTGAGGCCAAGGGGAGTTGAGGTCGGTAGGTCTTGGAGATGGTTGTTAGCGAGTCAACGATGGAGCAGCTGGCGATCACAGTTGTCGAGAGGGTGGCTAGTTGGAGGTGGCACTACCGTGGGTCGAGGTCTGTTGAGACCACAGCCACAGTTGATGGATGTCGATTGATCACAGTTATGGAGGATGGAGTATCTGGTCACGGTGAAGGCATGGTCGCGGTTGAAGGAGACCTCGGGCGTTGAGTAGAAGAGACCGCTGTCTGTTGGATGTCGAGGCATTAGGTGGTCGTGGTTTCTGATTTGCTGGTGGTCGTGGTTCCTGTGAATCATGGGTCACGATTAGGGTAGAGAGGAGTCAAGTAGATAACTGCGGGCAGAATTAGGAGGGTAGCGGACGAAGTGGTTGCGATGTGGAGGGGAAAGGAATGGGGGGGGAGGTCACGGTTATGTAAACTGTGATTGCAGTTCTGAGTATTGAGAAGGGAGTCCCGCAGGCAGAACAGATAGAAACCATGGCTGGGGTTAAGTAGGGTTAGAGGAAGGCACCAGTGGATGTGTATAGTAGAGAGGGACCGGGACCATCAATGTAAATGAAATAAAAGGGACCGTCCCCATTAGTAGATGGGCTTTGGTGCTCGTTTGGGCCAAAATTATCCTGCACATCAAATATAAATCCAATTAAAGTCAACTAAGCTAGGTCAATTCGCATATTCGAATATTTAAGCAATAAGGAGGATAATCAGAGTAAAACTGGGCCCAAGATAGTGACTCATACAAAGATGAGAATGTATTTATCATTAGAAGATATAGCAAATAACACAGTTTCACTGGGCTTCAGAGAGAGAGAGAGAACATGGACCAAGATGTCATCACACGTTCGGTGTTTTCTTGTCCCAAAACTGACTAGATTGGCTACTTTATTGGATAGCTAGTTACTTTATCTATGTAAAGATAAAAAGAACTAAAACATGAGAAAAAGAGTGTGTATTAAGACCAAAGTGACACGAAACCATAGATAAAATGCATAGATAATATGCGTAGATTTGGGTGTTATCACCGATATCACTTCTCATGCAAACCAATACAACTTTTGCAAGGAACTTCTAAACCGATATGCTTCACTTACATGAGGTACTTATCCTAATATGAATACTTCAAAAATGTTTCTAAAATTATATGGGGCCTCCTCTATGGCTTCCAAGATGATAGTCACTCCCATATACACTTCATAACTCGACACAACCTTATTTAGGGTTCAAGGTACTCAACATTCTTTGGTTCTTTCACCACCAAGAGTGTTGCCACTCATCCAAGATTTAAACAAGATGCCCCCTCCTTTATCTCTCCTCTTGATGATTCTAAGAGAGAGAAGGGACACTCTAAATATGGTAATTTGCATGTTAACCCCTTACTTTGTGTAATTACAATCTACATCAAAACTAGCACACAAAGCACAAGCATCATCCATACAGGCTCAACTTGAAACTTAAACTCTCCAAAAGGTGCCCCATAGCATCATCCTCTCCTAATAATGCTAAATCACTAAGGTCACACTCAACATGTGACATATTGCAAGATAACTCCTTATCTTGGGAAAATTGCACTCTGGTCCAAAACAAGCAAACATTGTACAAACATTATTCAAATGGGACCAAAATTGAAACATAGGTGTGTCACATGTTAGTAAAACACTTCAAAGGATTATATTAATTTTTTAAACAAATTATTTAGGGAAAATGAATAAGTTTATCCCAAAACCCAGGTCAGGGGTGTTACACTGAGTTGAGGCTGGTTTAGTCAATATCTCCGCTTGAGATATTAAATTGCAATCGGTTCAAACTTACCCTAATTTATGGTAATATGAATTAGTGTTAATTTTGCATTTTTGATTTGAGTAATCTCATTTTATGTGACGAAGGACGTCACAATGAATATGCATTCATCATGGCACAAGGGGTGTTAACTTTATTAGAAACATGTCTGGAGTTGATAAAAGCTTCTAAATGACCTAGACAACGACATATTTTTTTATTGTATTCTTACTTCAACTGAGATGAAGGTCAAAAGAACCCTTAGTTTAGTCGAGAATGCCTACGGTGTGGTTGAGACGATAAGACTCCAAGTCTATAAGGGGAGTTGACAAAAGTACCAAAAATTCTTACAAGTTACAATAAAATCTAAATAGAATGAAATGAGCCTATTCCTAGTCAAAACTAAGAGACCTCACGTACAAAATTGGAATAGAAAAGCCATCAAAACTAGGATGAATATGCATTCATCATAGGTAAAAGGGATGTCAACTTTATCGGAAAAATGTCTAGAGTTGAAAAGAGAATTCTAAATGACATTGACAATGAACTATTTTTTTATTGTAATATTAATTCAACTGAAATGATTGAAAATTGAACCCTTAGTTTAGTTGAGAATTCCTAGGGTGTGGTTGAGACAATCATACTCACTCAAAATGTGAGATCAAAGAGCTCCATCCCGATTAAACTAAAGATCAAATTAACGGATATTGAAAACATCATCTCAATCAGATGAATAGACATTGTGCACATGACCTTGATACGAATCACATTTGATCAATGTTATAGTTTAATCAAATTTAAATTGTGACCAAAGTGCAAATCATGATATATTTTTTATCACACAACTTGTAAGGACCCTAACCTGGGTTTTGGGCTAACCTTGTTTGTTTTTCCTAAGTAAGTTGTTCAAAAATCTAATATAATCCTTTGAGGTGTTTTTTTTATCATGTGACACGCTTACATTTCAAGTTTTATCATGTTTGGATAATGTTTGAGCAATGTTTTCTTATTTTGGACCAAAGTGCAATTTACCCAAGATGAGGGTTATCTTGCAATATCTTACATGATGAGTGTGCCCTAAGTGCTTTAACATCATGAGATAGAGGATGATTCTATGGGGTTCCTAGTGAAGAGCCTAATTTCCAAGTTGAGCTTGTATGGTTGATGCTTATGCTTTATGAGCTAGTTTTGGTTCAAAATTTCAATTTACCCAAAGTAAAGGGTTAACATGTAATTTACCATATCTATAGTGTTCCTCCTTTTGCTTAACATCATCTAGAAGATATACAAATAGGTGGGTGCCTAGTTTGTATCTCGAGCAAGAAATGATATCCTTAGTAGTGATAATGATCTATGGACAATGTGTGATTTGACCTTGGAAGGTAGTGTATCAATTTGTTGTGGTATAGTGTATCAGTTTGGTGGTGTGTCACCCTTGGTAGTAATCCAAGAGGCCGATACTATAACTAGAGTATATCACCATGACCTTGCATGTTAAGCTAAGTGGTTGCATGTGGCCTTTGAACGTGGACAAGTGTCACCTAGACTCTTAAGGTGATGACACCTCTCCTTTGATCTCTCTTTCTTCCTCCAAGTATATAACCCCCTCCTTCTTCACACAAGTAAAGCCTTTCATCCATTCTTGTTCTTCTCCTCTTGGTGGACGATCTTGGGAGATTAAGGAGCTAGAGGAAGTCCCCATGGAGCTCGGGAGGTCGAGTTCCTTGCTCATGGTGATTCTTGGTTTAACTTCCATCTTGGTGAGTTATGTTCCTTGGTGACGATTTCTTTGAGCTCTCTTCTTCATCTTCTTCTTCTTCCTCTCTCGTCCATGGATCATACCTTGGCTGAAGGTTGATTAGGATGCAGTTCTCTTTCTTTCCTTTCTTCTTGAGCTATCATAACCTTAGCACCTTCTTCTTTCTTGAGGTGATGTTGAGGTTGAGTTGGGACTCTTAATGGACTATCTTTCACCATGAGAACATGTTATTTGGAGCTTTGATCATGGAGATTGAACCCTTGATGAAGACCTTCTTGAGGCATGTTATATAACTCTTAGCCTTCTTTAATATTTTCACTCTTTCATGTGCTTATATTGTTTCTCATATATATCATTTATCTCATATACATGTTGGTAGTTAAAGATGGCCTTATGAACTGATTTGATGAAGAAATTTCTTTTAGTTTGTTTTCCATATCTTGCACCTTCCTTATATGACAATAGATGAGCTAGTGGTTGATATCCCAAGTTTTAAGATGACTATAAATCGACACACCTTGATCTATACGACACTCAAACCTGACATGCCTTGAGGGTGCTAATCCATCATGCTTTGTGATGCTCAAACCGTGACGCCCAACCGATGCTCAAACTGTGATGTACAACTGATGCTCAAACTGTGACACCCAACTGATGCTTAAACTGATACACCTTGATGAAGTGATCCATTATACCTTGTTGATGCCCTAACCCTAATAACTCGACACACTTTTCTCAACACAAGTGTGATAGGCGACACACTTTGGCCAACACACAAAATAGTGGGGAGGCAGATACTCTAGAGTATGCTTAAATGACATGCTCTAGAGGGTTAGACCGATATGAGAGGGTGCTAGTCCATCATGACCTAGATGATCTCTTGGAGTGCCAAACCGTGACACCTTTGGTTGAGTAAGAGGCCAACATGACAATGCCTAACCCGATACACCTCAAGCATAGCTAACCTGTCACATTTTCAAGTAGGGTTGTCCGATACACCTTGGGGAGGTTAACCCCTTATGCCTTGTATAATGGTAGTCGACATGTTATGGTGGTTATAAGTCAACACCCAATGGCAAGTACCTGACACCCTTGGTGCTAAACTGATATACCTCATATGTAGTTAACCCAACATGCTTGGACTGGTGGTCTAAACCGATACCCTTGGATGAGCTTGCCTGACACACCTTGGAGTGGTCAGGCCGACACATGATGGTGATGAAACTGATATATCAAGGGCTGACCCAAGATGTTACAAAATGAGACACACCTTGATGAGGTAAACCGATATCACATAATGAGTGTGAAACCGATACCTAGGGTTGTTGATAAACTGGTACTTATGCTAATGCTAACTGACATCTAGGGTTAGGGGATAGATCGAGATGCCATACATTGACTAGTGATACATGAGTAATGATGGTTGTTACACCTATACTCTTATGTATGGATATATTCAATACATAGTGTGGTGAGCTATCTAAGATGTCGTGACTATGAATGATCAATATTTAATTATGATGCTTAGCCCTAAAACTCTCCAATAAGATGGGAGGTTATAGAAGTAGGGTTTAGTGGAAAAGTGGACATACATTAATCCTAATCATGAGATGGTAAGACTTATGTGCACACCTTAGTGAAAGATTCTAATCCATGATAAGTGTCTTCCATATTCTTTTCTACATGATCATAACTTATGAGAGAAGTTAATGATATCCCTATGTGAGCACATGATAATGGTGATGAGCCTAGATGAAATCAAAGGGGCGTTAGCTTTTGTGTAGAAATCATGTGAACAAGCTTAATAGTCTAATAAGTGCCTTGTGTATAACTGAAGTAAAATTCTCTAATTATGTAATCAAAGGGTTGACATTCCTTAGGATGATAAGGTGGTTGATAACTTGTGCAGGGTTAAAAAATAAGGGTCACATAATGATGAAATACCATGTCGGTGTGATAGTCAATGTGTTTACATGATGCATTGTTGTAACCCATGCATAACTTAATGAGGTAATACACATATGCCTTTATATAATGGTGATACCTAGTGTTGATGCCACAATGATCTCATCATACCTAACTAATGGTTATCAAACTTAAATCAGTTAAAAAAAAGTGGAAATGATGCGTTTAGGGTTTGGTGATGATAACAAGATGTAAAATCCTAATCGGATATATGTGAAAAGCTTTGACCCTGATTTTAAGGGCAAGTCATACTATGGAATGTATATAAATAGCAAGCATGATATTGTACTCTCTCTCTTAATTACATGACTTTAACCTTGTGAGTTAGTTGGGTGTTATAATTACTGAATACTATGAAGATGGTTAAATTATGTTAAACGTTGGCTATAAGTCTCGGTAAGAGGACATGGAAAAGTATAAAAAATGTGTTTGTGCTTACTTGGTTACATTGTCTAATTCTTAACCTCATACACTTCAACATATGGGAGGTAGTAAAAGTCATATATTTGAGATAGAATGATGCTTGAGAACCCTATGTGGAATAAGCATGAAGTCTAATCCTAAATTAGAGAACTTATGATGCATTGCTTATTTTACTTAAAGGTGTTTAATGTGTTTTAACATTTATCTCTCTAGATTTAATAGCTAATGATTGCTATGACAAGTATATGTGATGTGTCATAAGTAATGCTTATACGCCCAATGAAGCATGATGAGATAACAATGAATCATAGGTGTGATGTGATGGGTCTTAGGACAGGGCAAGGGTATAATACCTAATTGAGATGATATCCTCTGGTACTGGAATGAGGGATTGATATCCCATAATGATGTGACATTAATGATAGCCTAGAGAGGTTGTGTAACAGCGGTGATGGTATTTTGAATGACAATACATATATTATGTAGTGATAGTGTGACAAGCTCACACCTGATATGTTTACATCTGTTGAAAGTGTGTTATGCCCTTACTTTATAGAGTTTACTATGATTTTATACGTTATAACTTGATTGATGCTAAAAGACACTTTAATTGACTTAACCAATCAAGTGGAACTTAATCGTGTAGTTTTGCCTTGTGCCATAGATCCATCTCAGTGTCAGCACTTGGTGGATGGTGAAACGGGCTTTCCTTTAGAGGAAGCTTGGAGTCATATACTATTGAGAATATGCATTCATAGGATTGGTTGTGGGCCATACCCTGGTAAGAGTGTGGCTTCAGGCCATATGTTAGTGATTTGATGTTTATGAGGTTTCACATGATTGGTTGTGGGTCATAACTTGGAAGAGTGTGGTTGTGGGTCGTAGGTCAGTTTCACTAGCGTCATGATCTGTACCAAGGGGGGGCTAGGTTTGCACAGTTGGACTATTTGTCACTGGAAGTAGTTGACTCATGATGTCACTGTGGGTTCACTCGTGTACTGACCATGAGGTTGGTGAGGTCGTGGAATCTGACTCTTCCATTGACCTTGTATGTCACCAATTCCTACTTAGCAGTGGTCGGTTGGATTTGGGTGGTATGACTCAAATCCTCAGGGTATAATAAACTCGTAAACAACCGTATACCGTATTTGTTTAGAAAAAAAATATGAGAACATTAGATGAGGCCTTGCTTTGCTTTTATACTGTTTAGTTTGTAACAGTTATACATGTTCTTCGTATTCCTTTTCAAGCTTAAAGCTAATCTACTATGTAGTGTAGATGCCTAAACTGCTTAAACAAATGATAGTTGCTCTGCTTAAGAGAATTGTTGAATCTTCTCATCTTATAATAATATTCCTTTCTACTTGGTTATCTGTGATAATAATAGAGTTGGCAGAGAGTTATATCTCTCGTTGGGACTTTTGTCTCACCCCGTTGGTTAAATATCTTTTAGGTGGACGTGCATGCCAAACTAAAGATCAGATAGCTGAGGACATAATATGAAGAAGAACTACACCTAGTGGATCATGGTATATGGTTAGTGTATAGTAGTAGTAGACTCCTATGTGTCATCCTTGTACACTCAGGTCCTTGAGGGTGTTCTCGATGTGTTTTGATAACTTGATGATCGACATGTGGTTTTTATCTTGTGTACCCTTAGTTGTATGTATATACATGTGGAACTGTTATCTTATATAACAGGTTGATTGGAAAATAATGTTGTAGCACCTTGAATATATGCTATGAAATGCAAGTGATAACTCTCATGGAATAAATCTCAGCTCATGGTGCTTGTTGCAAATAATTTTTGATTTCTTATGATTTTTGGTAATCCACTTTTACTGGTTAATCGTGGTTTAAGTTTTGAGTAATCTCACATTGTGTGGCAAAGGGTGTCACACAACTAGTCATCAGAAGGTGAGTCAGACTCCCTACAACATGTATGTGACATCTAGATGCTCCTCTTAGACACCCTGAGATAACGCTAACATATTCCTGTGGATAGAAACCCTAAAGCATTTAAATTTGTTGTTTATGTTAAAAAAAGAGTAATATACTTTTGATATGTTGTTAGTAGACAAAAACTTCTAACAATAAGGCATATGTGTTTTCTTATAAGAAATGATTACTCTACGGCCTAGAATGTAACACAAACACATATAGATTTGGAGGCGAAGATAAGGTTGACAACACCCACAAGGGTAAAAAGCCCCGAGAGGGGGTGGACGAAAACGAGGCGGAAGCCCAAAAGTCTACACATGGAGTAAACAAGCCCAATAGGGGGTGAACACAAACAAGACCAAAACCCACATAAGGGGGTATAGAAGCCCAAGAAGGGGTGGATTGAAACAAGGCAAAAGCCTAAAAGACCACATAGGGGGTAAAGAAGCCCAAGAGGGGGTGGGTAGAAACAAGGCCAAAGCCCAAAAGCTCACACATGGGAGGAAAAGAATCTAGAGAGGGGTGGGTAGAAACAAGTCTAAAAGTATGACAACCCATGTAGGGAGGAAAGAAGCCCAAGAAGGGGTGGGAAAAAATAAGGTAAAAGCCCAAAAATTCACACATGGGGTAAAGTAGCCCAAGAGGGGTGGGCAAAAACAAGGTGTAACCCTTAGGGGCCACACATCGGGTAAATAAGCTGGAGAGGTAGTGGGAAGAAACAAGGAGGAAGCTTGAAATCCAACATAGGGGGTAAAGAAGCCCAAGAGAGGGTGGGAAGAAATAACATGGAAGCCTTGAAGCCCACACAAGGGGTAACGAAGCATGAGGAGAATGGGTAGAAATAGTGTGGAAACCCTAAACCCACACAAGCGGTAAGAAATCCCAGAGGTGGTGGGCAGAATCAAGGCAAAACCTAAAAGTCCACACAGTGGGTAAACAAGCCCAAGAGGGGGTGGGCAGAAGCCTGAAAGCCCACACAGGGAGAAAAGTAGCCTGACAGGGGGTGGGTAGAAATAAGGTGGAAGCCTGAAAGCCCACACAGTGAGCAAAGTAGCCTGACAGGGGGTGGGCAGACACAAGGAGGAAGCCTGAAAGCCCACACAGGGAGCAAAGTACCCTGACATGGGGTGGGCAGAAACACGGCAGAAGCTCAAAAGCCCACAAAACGAATAAAGAATCCCAAGAAGGGTTGGTCAGAAACAATATAAAAGTTTGAAAGCTCACACAACGGGTAAAGAAGCCTGAGAGGGGGTGGACAGAAATGAGACAGAATCCCAAAAGCACACGGGGGGGTAAAGAAGCATGAGAGAGGGTGGGAAGAAACAAGGTAGAAGCCTAAAAGCCCACATGGGGGGTAAAGAATTCCAAGAGGGTTGAAAAGAAATGAAGAGGAAGCCCAAAAACTCACATGGAGGGTTAAAGAAGGCTGAGAAGAGGTGGGTAGAAATAAGGCGGAAGTCCGAAAGCCCACATAGGGGGTAAAGAAGCCCAAAAGTGGGTGGCTAAGTGTAACGACCCTGACCTGGGTTATGAGGTAACCCTATTTGTTTTGACTAATAAAGTTGCTTAGAACTTTAATATAATCCTCTAATGTGTTTCGTTATCATGTGACACACTCATGTTTCAAGTTTGGTCCCGATTGAATGTTGTTTGAGCAATTTTCCTTTATTTTAGACCAAAGTGCAATTTACCCAAGTTGAGGGGTTATAATGCAAAATTTCACATGTTGAATGTAACACATGTGTTTTACAATCATAAGAGAGATAATTATGTTAAGTGGTGGCTCGTGCAATGCCTAAATTCCAAGTTTGAACTTGTTTGAACAATGTTGGAGCATTGTGCACCAATTTTGGTACAGATTGCAATTTACCCAAAATGTGAGATTAATATGCAAATTACCACATCTAGAGTGTTCCTACTCCATTCTAGCATCATTTATAAGAGAGAGAAAGGAGGATACACCATACTTGATTCCATTATGAATGATGGTGATCTTGGTGAAGAAATGACCAAGAAAAGGGTTGAATTTGAAAGCTTAACTTGAGTTGTATCAAGTTGAAAAGCTTATATATGAGTGCCTATCGGCCATGGATCCCAAGGAAGTGTCCCATATCATTTTGTGGACTCTTGGCAAAGTCCATATCGTGCAAAGCACCTCAAGGAGGTGAGGTTTGTTGGGTTACAACTTCCTTAGCAAAGTTGTGATGAGTTGTGAATAAAGTAGTGATTTTGTTGATATATCTTATTCAAAGAGATATGTAATGGACGAATCTTTATCCCTAAATGATTCTCAACTATTTTGCAAGACAAGATAAATGTTGATGCATGCATGTACATGTGTCACCCATGCATGACACGTGGCACCTACTAGCTCAAAATGTTGACACCTCATTTTTGCCTTCCTTCATGAACAACAAGTATATATACCCCTAGTTTCACCCCTTGGTGATTTTTTGACCCTTACCACCCTCCTACCTTGTGGTATCGTGCATGGGGCTCTTGTATCGTGCAGGAGAGCAAGCATATTGTGCATAGGCCCTTGGATATCGCCCATAGCAAAAGCATATCGGCCAAGTAGGTGAAATTGGCCATATAAGGTGATATCGGCCAATAAGGTGAAGAGTTGAGTGCCATATCGTGCAAGTGAGTGCCATATCATACAAGTGAGTGCCATATCGTGCAAGAGGGTTGGCATATCATGAAAGGGCTCAAGGGTATCGTGCATAGGCCTTGGGTATCGGCGATAGCAAGTGTATCGGCCATACCATGTTGATATTGTCCATAGCAAGTTGATATCGGCCAATTGAAGTGATTTTGGCCACAAGTGAGGGGGGTATCAGCCACAAGCAAGGTTTTGTTGGCCAAGATGAAGTCCATATCGCCCAAGAGTGGTGGGGTGTCGGCCAAGGAGCTAAGGAACTCAAAACTTAACCCTAAGGTGAGGATAAGATCATCTTCAACATTGGTTTGAAGCATGAATTTAGGGTTTTGATCTTCTTTTCTTTTCTTCTTCACCAATTGCTTATCCATGGTGATTCTTTGCATATAGAGGAGTTGTGAAGTTCATCTTCAACCTTAGGAACGTGGAGCTTTGGAGCTTGGAGCTTTGAAGTTGTTCTTAAGGCGAGTTATATAACTTGAACTCAACCATGTTATTATTCATCACCTAAATTGCTGTATTTAATGATCTACTTTTAATTCCAAAAATTTCCTGAAATATTTGATGAAATTATGAGTTCTAGTAGTTTCTTAGACCTGTTTACATGAACTATAATAGTTAGAACAAAGGTCTAGAGCTTGAAGATGATGATATTACCTTATAAAAGTGATATCGGGTGCAATCACACAAGTAAGCACCTTTAACCCGATATGATGATGCACCTTCTTCACTTGAGAAATATGGATATGAATGAATACATTGTTGCACGATATGGAGGTGTAGTGTACACCTCTTTCACGATAGGGAGTCAAGTATAGACTCCATGCATGATACAAGGTTAGATGAATACTTATAAGTTGATGTGAAACCCTAATTTGGGCAACCAAATATGAGTAAAGAATAGCAAGTGCTATTGCACGATATGGTAGCCTGATACACAACCCTAGTTGATGTCTAGCCCGACATGGTGATGGCTTAATACCTCATGCATGACATGGGTAACACATACAAACACCTTTAGTCCGATATGAAAGGTGTGTATATACTTCTAGCCCGACATGATGAGTGCCCATATACTTACAACCTAATATGGTGAACAAATGCACACTTCTAACCCGAGATACCTTGTAAAGGTGAGGGAAAGACACTCTTAGGAGTGATAAGAGTAACACCAAGTTATGGTGTGGCTAATACCTTTATAGGTGAAACACCTAAAGTGGTTGATAATGGACAACCTTATATCAACAGTGTCTTAACCCGAGATGAATCCATATCATTGATGATAGTTGGGTGATTCAAGTGTATGACTTATGGCCAATACTTTACAAGATTAATATGATGGGATAGTGGATAAAGTATTAGGATGGGAAATACCCTAATATAAGATAAGTTGATGAACTTAAGTAAGTTAAAAGTGATGAGGGAAGTGATACACCAAGGTATGGTAAATATCACATCAAACACTTTAAGGTTGCACGCTACACCTTGATGCATCTTAAATCCAATATGTATGGATGAGTAACACATGAAGAGTGTCATGCCAATTGTTACATTGAAATGTAATGAGTTTAATGCACTTTGATAAGTGTAGGCTAACATACCTAGAGAAAGGGTTAAGCCAAAACAATAAAGTATGATGTAATTAATATCCTAGAGAGGATGAGAGAGAAACTCGTACCTTGTGTTGGTAATCATTTAATGATAAATGTTGAGAATAAATAAGTATGATTGGATACTTATGATAGCAATGTATGCTCCTAGATGTGTGGAGCAATGAGTTAGGGTTTGGATCAATAAAATAAACATGAAACCCTAATCGGTCATAAAGGGGGAAACCCTAATCCCAATGATGGAATGGTTGTAATTCTCTTATTGCATAAGCCTTGTAAGGCATGTTAAATACTTGTATAAAAGTATAAAGATGTGTAATGGGCCTTGTGAGCCATGTGATAATTTGTTGCCTAGAGAGAGGTGACAAGATGTGTTATGGCCTTGTGAGCCATGTGATAATTTGTTGCCTAGTGAGAGGTGACAAGATGTGTTATGGGCTTTGTGAGCCATGAGAATAAGTTGTTGCCTAGTGAGAGGTGACAAGATGTGTTATGGCCTTATGAGCCATGTGATAATTTGTTGCCTAGTGAGAGGTGACAAGATACTTAATGGGCCTTGTGAGCCATGAGAATAAGTTGTTGCCTAGTGAGACGTGACAAGATGTGTTATGGCCTTGTGAGCCATGTGATAATTTGTTGCCTAGTGAGAGGTGACAAGATACTTAATGGGCCTTGTGAGCCATGAGGATAGTTGTTGCCCAGTGAGAGGTAACAAGGTGTTTATAAAAGTCTCATGTAAGAAATGATAATGTTCAAAATAAACTAAGAAATGGAAACTTAGTAATATAATGATAATAATAAAGGGATACAATAATAATAATGAAATCTTGATCATACATGCTTTATGCTTATAGCCAAATAAGGGCTTTAGTGTTTGAAATATATGAGAGGGATACTTGTCTATAGAAAGGATGTGAATAAGTATGATGGCTTGGCCAAGGTATAATGCCTAGTAAAATTGATGTGGTATTCCGTGATGTTTGCATAGGATTGGCATAGTCCAATGCCTGAAATAGTTGCACAAGATTGGCATAGTCCAATGCCTGAATATAATATGATGATGTATACTCACATGACTGGTACAATTAAATATCTGGTTAGCAGATTGGCTGAGGCCAATAAATAGAAATGAGAATGATTCATGGATGACATACCATGATAATGAGTTTCACTAGATAAGCTTGAGACGTTGATATAGTATGATGAGTAAATGATATACATGTTCTTCCAATTCCTTATAAAGAGAATAAATGACTTACTGCTCTATCACAGATAGTTGCAATGCTTTAAAAGATGAGAATATTCTAAAATGCTTATCTTCTGCTCAGTTTTATACCATTTAAACTGTGATAATAATATTATTGGCAGAGAGTTATATCTCTCGCTGGGGAAATTTACAACTGTCTCACCCCCGTGGAATCCAAATTTTTAGGTGGACGTGCACGAGGAGGTGAAGACCATTTTGCAGAGGAAGAACAACAACTGAGGCAGCAGTGACAGCTCAGGTTGAGTGTATTGTCTGTCCTGTCTTATAGATATGAGTCCTATGTGTCGTCTCTGTACTCTCAGGTCCTTGGAGTTGGTTTGTACTGGTTTCATGAAAAATATGAGATTTTAGCTTGAATGCCTTGAGGTTTTATGTTGCTCCAATATGTGTTTTGATAGAGCAACTGTTATATGTTGTCCTCGAGATGAGATGAAACAATGTTGTACAATGTCAATCATGATATGTATGAGTTTTGAATCTTTCAGTAAAAGTTTTCTATACAAGGATCTCCTTGCAAAATGGTTTTAAATTTTAGTGATTTTTGTTAATCTGCTGTTTATGTTTATTCCTCTTAATTACTAACGATTTGTTTGTCAGTTTGGCGACTGTCGTAACACTAAGAACAAGGCAGAAGCTTGAAAGCCCACACATGAAGCTCGAAAGCCCACATAAGGGGTAAAGAAGGTCAAGAGGAGGTGGGAAGAAACAAGCAGAAGCCACACGAGATAAATAAGTCTGAGAGGGGGTGGGTAAAAATGAGGTGGAAGCCAAAAAGGCCAGACATGCTATAAAGAAGCACAAGTGTGGGTGGGCATAAACAAAACTGAAGCCCAAAAGTCCACACATGGGGTAAAGAAGCCCGGGAGTGGGTGTGCAGAAACAATGTTAAAGTTCAAAAGCCCATAGGGGCGAAGGCCCAAACAAGAGGGCGTCCAAGACCTAGAGAAGCCCATCGTTTATCAATGCATTTGTGCTAATAAATGAAATACAAACGATTTTTTTAGCTGATGTAATAATGCCAGTTTTGTGAATATGTATCTCGTTAATGGGATGACTAATATACGGCACTTAATAGTACCTTTGGATATAAGAAAGTAATTATACCATCATTTTTACATAAACCTTGTATAATGTCATCTTTTTTTTTTTTGAAAACTTGTTTAATGTCATCCAGTGCTGAAGATTCGGCAGATCAAGTATTTATTAATGGCATATCCGAAGGACATAGGATCGGATCGAATTTTTTTGTGTGTGGATTCTTTCGGATTTCGGCACCAAAAGGAGAACTGTTGTGTGGGATCGTACATGGTAAGGTACGACCAAAAAAAGGGACCAAACGAACCCCACCCGGTCTGAGGTCTCGAGCCGGCTCCCCGCTTCGGAATTTCCATCCATCCGCCCAAAACCAAGTCCAGATCACAGAACAGCACTACTGGCTACTGCTGCCACCACAGCACAGACTACACTGGCACACTTCCTATAGCCACCAAGGCTGCTAAGCCTGGCCTGCCTGCCTGTACCAACCACCTTCACCCTCCTCGCTCGCCACCACCCTCCACTCCCCCAAGGCCGAGACCTGCTATAAATACACACCACCTCCCCTCCTGCTCTTTTTTTCCACCCTCTTCGCCTCCATAACCCTCCTCCTTAGCCTTCAGTAACCCTCTGCTGCTTCATCTTCTCCTCTCTACTCTTCCCCGCTTTCCTTAAGCCCTCTTAAGTCCGGTCACCCCTCGCCTGCTGCGCGGCTCCTCCTCGCCGGTCTTCCAGCTCGGAGGTCCTGCCGCGCAGCTCGCCGCCGCACGCTGACACACGGCCAGCCTCCACTGCCTCCTGCCAGGTTCGTCCCTTGCTTCTTTTCCACTCGACCTTTCTCTCGCATTTTCATGGTTTCATCACTGGTACTGTTAATATCATCATGATCATTATACTTTGCTTAGAAACCAGATCTCGCCTGCTGCTTCATCCTTTTCACTGTCTCCACTCTCCAGATAATACACCAGGTCCCGCTGGCCAGAGCCTTTTTCCTGTTTTATTTTTTGGTTTTACTCGTTTTCCGTCACAGATCTGCGCCAGCTCTATGATTGCTGGTAGTGCTACCTTAGCTTCACCAGCAGCTTTTTATGTTTTTTTTTCTTTCATTTTTCGATTTTCTCTGTTTGTTTATGCGTTTTTTTTTTCTTGTGGAAAAATGAAGCGCTGTCGTTGCCGGTCGCTCTCTCCCTGCCCCCGCTTCGCCGGCGCGGGAACTCCGACGCCGACAGCGCCAGTAACAGTAGTACACTGCTGCTCGACTCACGCCCTTCTTCTATTTGTGCCCCTCCCTCCCCGTCTTGCAGATCACTAGACAACAACCTAACCAGCCGCCTCAACAACCTTCACAGCATCTCCCGCCTCTTCTAGATTTCCCGGAGAGAGATGGACAGCGCCGGGGTGGCGACGGGGATGCGCCGTGTAGGTTCCCACAGCTCCCTGGCTGCCTCGGCAACGGGTGTAGTGGACGCCGACGACTTTGACCTGTCCCGGCTCCTCGACAAGCCGCGGCTCAACATCGAGCGCAACCGGTCCTTCGATGAGCGGTCCTTCGTCAGTGAGATGTCCGGCGCTAGGCTCGGTGGCGCGGCGGACCACTCGTCCTCGTACGAGTACGTGTCGTCCCCGGCCGCAGGGTTAGGCGGCGGCGGAGGGTACCGGTCGGGGTTCAGCACCCCGGCGTCGTCTTCGCGGTTCTCGTTCGAGCCGCACCCCATGATCGGGGAGGCATGGGAGGCGCTCAGGAGGTCCACTGTCATGTTCCGCGGGGGCCCCGTCGGGACCATCGCCGCGTATGACCATTCGTCCGAGGAAGTGCTCAATTACGATCAGGTAACTAAAGGAATTTGTTGAAATAGGAGTGGTTTTAGGAGTTCTATATCGGGTAGCTTAAAATAGTGACATACCGCAGATTTTATTATGTCATAACCCCTTTCTCAGTTCGCGGCATAATCACGATTAATGGATAATTATCACCTTAAAACCCCAACACCACACCCCTCCCACAGGTGTTTGTCCGCGACTTCGTCCCCAGCGCGCTGGCTTTCCTGATGAACGGCGAGCCGGAGATCGTCAAAAACTTCCTGCTCCGGGCCGTGCAGCTGCAGGCGTGGGAGAAGATGGTCGACCGATTCAAGCTAGGGGAAGGTGTCATGCCGGCGAGTTTCAAGGTGCTTCACGATCCCAAAAGGAAGACGGACACACTCGTGGCTGATTTCGGGGAGACGGCCATTGGAAGGGTGGCGCCCGTAGATTCCGGGTTCTGGTGGATCATATTGTTAAGGGCGTACACCAAGTCCACTGGAGACTTGTCGCTGGCGGAGTCGCCGGAGTGCCAGAAAGGGATGAGGCTTGTCCTTGCGCTGTGTCTGTCTGAAGGGTTTGATACTTTCCCTACACTGCTGTGCGCCGACGGGTGCTCCATGATCGATAGGAGGATGGTGAGTCGGTTAACCAAACTTTTTTTTTAACTGTTCAAACTGAAGATTTTATATGACAAACATTTTCCCCCTCGATTTTGCAGGGCGTGTACGGCTACCCTATCGAGATCCAGGCTCTCTTCTTCATGGCCCTCCGGTGCGCCTTATCCATGCTCAAGCACGACTCTGAGGGAAAGGAATTCGTGGAGAGGATCGTAAAGCGACTCCACGCACTAACCTTCCACATGCGGAACTACTTCTGGCTAGACTTCCAGCAACTCAACGACATCTACAGATACAAAACCGAGGAGTACTCACACACAGCCGTGAACAAGTTCAACGTCATACCGGATTCCATCCCGGACTGGGTGTTCGACTTCATGCCCATCCGTGGAGGGTATTTCATTGGAAATGTTAGTCCTGCAAGGATGGACTTCCGGTGGTTCTGTTTAGGGAACTGTGTGGCAATCTTGTCGTCTATGGCGACGATGGAACAGGCGCATGCTATTATGGATCTTATTGAGGCGAGGTGGGAGGAGCTGGTTGGGGAGATGCCGTTAAAGATATGTTATCCGGCGATTGAAGGACATGAGTGGCGGATTGTTACTGGGTGTGATCCGAAGAACACCAGGTGGAGTTACCATAACGGTGGATCATGGCCAGGTTAGTCCAGTAGATTCTAACTTTTTTTTTTTTGAAAGGTAGTAGATTCTAACTTGATTACTAGCAACTTGTTCTTTTTTAATTTGTCTGTTCCTAATTGTTATTTTCGATGTAGAATACTCCTTGATTCTTTTTTTTTAAAACCTTAATAAGGGAATCAGTCTGTAGCCAAATGACACGCGACCCTGTTCTGTTGAACATTTTCTTCGAACCAGAACAGGAGAGATCAACCAAGCCTTCCAATTTCAACGGCCTTTCTAACTCAATCATTTGCGCTTTTTATTGATCTTTAGTGGGCGAATCATTCTGCGACCAAATTAGAATCGACACACGACCCTACTCTGTTGAACATTTTATTCAATCCAGAAACCAACCCTTTCAATTTCAACTGCCCTTCCAACAAAACAATCATTTACAATTTGTCACCTTCCCGTATGTCTTACTAACTGACATTCCATACGGCCTTTCTTCTGCAGTCCTACTGTGGATGTTGACGGCAGCTTGCATCAAAGTGGGGCGACCGCAGATCGCCAGAAGAGCCATAGAACTGGCCGAAAGCCGGCTTCTCAAGGACGGTTGGCCTGAGTACTATGACGGCAAGCTGGGGCGGTACATCGGTAAGCAGGCCAGGAGGATGCAAACATGGTCTATCGCAGGCTACCTGGTGGCCAAGATGATGCTTGAAGACCCGTCCCACCTTGGCATGGTCTCCCTGGAAGAGGACAAGGACATGAAGCCCATGATCAAGAGATCCATGTCATGGACTTGCTGAGGAGGAAGTCGTTTCTGTCGGCAAGCAATTCACAGGGGAAGAAAAAGAAGCTTAGATCATAACATCTATTCTTTGCTGATGCTATCTTCAAATTTAGTTATGTTTCTTCCAGTTCCACCTAGTTAGTTGAAGAAAGGTTGCTTCTTGTAGCCGTTTCCCACAACTTCAAGGTTTTTCCCCTCTTCTATGTAACATAGAGACGTACTCGATTATTGATCATATTATCAGCTCGTGAATGAAAGAATAAAGGCGCTTGTAGGTTTCTTTTAGCTTATACTGTGTACTGAAACCATGCTTTTGGCCGATTGCCAAGTTTTTAGCTTATCAGGTGAAAAATTCCTAAAGTACACAGATATGCACATCAGGAATAGTGGTTCTCACAACCTGGATTGGAACTTGGAAGTCTTACAGCTAATAGTATGCGCGAGACAAGGTGGGGTTTGTCTTTTTCAAGGCATAGTGCCCACTAAAACCTATGAACCCGCCGGCGCCATTTAGCTTTATCAAGGTAGCAATGTAAAGATATTACAAACAAATTAAAAGTGGCACTATTATCACTGGCATAAGTAGACCGAATCCCCAACTACTCATCCGTTTTTAATGAGCTACGTTTTTCTTGTGAAAGGTCTTCACTATCCATTAACGAAAGTAATCATGGAAAGAGAGAAAATAACATAAAAAATTATTTTACTCATTACTTTTAATTTGTTGTCAAAATAAAAAGTATTAGATTTCTTAAAATGAATGTCGACATACTTTGAAGAAAAATCATATAAAAAAAGTATAAAAAAGAAAGAAGGAAAGTATAAAATGAAGGAAATATAAAATAAAGATGAGGGGAGTAGACAAGTGAGAGAAGAGAAGTAAAAAAAGTATAAAAAGAGGGGGGATGAACATTGGTATTTTATCTCCAAAATGGGGGTGATGTACCCCCATAATACAGTAATTAAATTATACTACAAAACTATGATATTGAGCCCCAATAGATAAATAAGAGAGTGAGAATACTCTTGTTTTGTACGAGATCTTGTATTTTAGAGTAAAGTACTCGTATTTTTGGATACAATATTGATGTTTTGGTGTACGTTACTCATATCTTGAAAAGTGTTTTATATATGAAATCTAATTTTTAGGATAAAATATTCATATTTTGGGGATAAAATTCCATATTTTGAATCCTTTGTTTTATACTTTTCTAATATTAGTTTTTTTTCTAAATTATGTCAATATTAGTCTTGTTATAATGTATCTTTTTTTATAAGGAATTTATTACTTTTTATTTCCGTATCAAATTTAATACGGATTGGAAATTATGAATAAAATAATTTTCTATTTTTAAAGTTAATGGATTGTATTCTCTCTCCTAAAAAGATACAATGGAGATAGAAGGAGGACCCCTCCATTTTTTCCTACTCCTGAGACGAACTTTCTCGAGGAATGGGTGTACGGACGGGAATGGCAGGTAAGTTGTGAAGAAAAAATCCATAGAGTAATACCGGCTATATGTAACACTGAGACACACTAAATTAATGATCATATTATCAGCTCATGAATGACAGAATAGAGGCTTGTAGGCTATTTTTATCTCGAGGGTTTACATAAGTTTGCTATGCATACCCATTTTGGAACTCAAAACAGAACTTCAAGCATTTTCCACCACATGTTACAAGGTATGATAAATAAAATAATACATGCAGTGGAGAATGTTTGGGGTTCTGTTTTGGGTCCCAAAATGGTGTCCACCTGGCATATTTCTTTTTATTTCGCTGTGTAGTGAGCAGTCCATGCCGCCATCTTTGCCTAATCTGCCAACTTCTAGCTGTCTTGGGGGAAGATATCCTTGGTGTGCACAGATATGTACATCAATAATAGTGGTGATAAGGACCTGAATTAGAACTTTGGAAGTTCACCTAGGTTGCGTTTGGGTGCGGTAATTCGGGGCGGTATTGTAATTCGCTCTAGTATTTGAACTACGACATTTATGAAGATGTCCCTTGGCTAGCTTAGTGGAATTTACGAACATCAGCAGTTGGAACACGACGTTCCCCCTGCTATGCATTTATCAAACTTTGCAAAATCCGTCGATTTTGGCGAGCTTTGCAAATCACTGAGCGAGGGTTTCGACCCCAACTCTCCCGACCCCCGTCACCCTTCGACCCCCATCGCCCCGACTCCTCCTCTTCTTCTCCCTCACATCCTTCCATCGGCTCATCCTTCCGCCGCTACCACTAGTACTCTTCTCGCCATCAACGTCGCTCCTCCCCTGCACCCAATCCTCTCTGGGGTCGCTAGGGTTTTAACCCTAACCTCTTCTCCTTCCCCATCGTCTCCTTTCCCCATCATCTCCTCCTTCTCCGATAAGGGTCTGGTCGCGATTGAAGTCGTCGGGGTGTCTACTCACGATTGAAGTCGTTAGGGTGTCTGCTCACAATGTTGCGGTGTTCGCTGGGCTCGCTGGGAGATCCGATTGCTGGGCTCACGATTGAAATACGGCGCATCTCTCCCTTCCTTGTAGAGCAGTTTAGTTCTCTACCTTTGTTCCTTCTCAGACTTCCTCATCTTCTTCGATTTCACCTGATTTCACCCCCTTTTGCCGCCATCCCTAGATCTTTGTGCTAGGGTTTCTCAATTTTGCCTGATTTTTGCCCCTTTTTCCTCCTCTTCGCCGTCGCGTGCCTGTGGGAAGGAGGTTGGCGAGGTGGGCTGTGCTAGCCAAGGCTTGCGAGAGGGCACACTGCTGCTGGAGGAGAGGAGTTGCAGGTTGCAGAGCAACGATTCACAGGTCACCTGAGAGACCAGGTCTGTTATAACCTCAATTTTCCAAATTACATAATGAGTTTTGTAAATATCATTTAAAGATAAATGAAGTTGCTTGATTGATGTGATATGGTTTGGAATGGATTCCACGTTTGATTGATTGCATGTTTCTTAATGGGCCTTGCCTTATTTGAAGCCCAAGTTGATATTATCAAAGAATACACAGAGAATTCCATAAAATAAGGTGAAGGATGTGGAATATTTCCCTAAAGATAATAATTCGAGATTATGGACATCTTGGAGTTCAAGGAACTCAAAACCAAGAAATAATAATAAAGGGATTAAGGAAAAGAGGGAAAATGTGAATAATATAATAATAACTTGCATTACAAGAAAAGGAATTGAATTAGTATTATTATGAAACCAAATTTGGAGGAGTGGAGGGTAATACAGTATCCTAGTTTCCCTCAAAATTTGGGAAAGAAATATCAATCCAATTGGGAGATATGATTTTTCTAAGAATCAATGGAAATAGGAATTTAAAATTCAATTATTTGGAATTGGTTTCTTTTCCTGGTTGAACGCGGACGATTTGGGTCGTTGGATCTTAATCCAACTGACCCGGATCATCGTCTAGATCCCGATGAGTCAGGGACTCGAGCTGGATTGAGAGGAAACTTCCTCTCCTTTTTCCGTGAACGGATGGCAGGGATATCAATCCCATTGAGTCCAGGGGATCTGCGCGACTGGTTTTGACCCAAATTTTATGGGCAGTCCTTGTCGGGAAAGGATCCCCAATCTCGGGACTCCTAGTTGCTAGCCTATATAAGGGGGGGACATCGTGAGAGCACCCGCATCGCTACAAGCTGTCCCTTTGGCTGCGGAGAGCGGAGACGAGCGGAATCGTACTTCCAATTGATGGTTTTAGCCTGCTAGGCCCCTGCCGCAACCTGCACAACGACGACGACCTTTCGGCGAGTCGCTAGGGGTGAAGGTCGGGGGTGAACGCGGATTTGAGGACGGCAGCAGATTCGAGGGGCACCGGCAGAGCTTTGGGGCTCATTAGTTGATCTGCAGGCGGTTGGGAGCTCGGAGTCAACTACTGAGTTGACCACGCGACCTCGCTCCAGAGCAAGAGGTAGACGATGACACGATGACCCTTGGATCGCGGGACACAGTGGACTCTGGTTGATCCAATGATCCCGTGCAAGGGAGGCTGAAGCTAGGGCGTGCTAGGCTGAGCCGTCGGATCTGAGAAGTGGACCACCGGTCCACTGATCGAACGACTACCAAATTTCCGGTAAATTACTATCTCTGACAAATAATCAGAAAAAGCCCTTTTTCTTGCAAAATTCGTAGTAATAGCTATGAACATCAGATGAGAAAACTTAATATATGAAAGTTGCATAGAAAAATGCAAGGAACACGATAAAAATAATTCCAGAACTTAATTCTGCCTAGTTTTGCAAAAGTACTTTATTTGGCTAATAAAGTTTATTAAAATTGAACGAGAAACCCTAATTACATGATTGAGAGGGTAATTAGGTAATTTAACAAGTCAAATCGGTAAGTTTGACTCTGAGAAGGTTAATGGTAGTTTAATTTTCTATTTGAATGCAAAAATGTTTAACTTGGAATTATAATGATTAAAAGGGGGTTAATTTGCAAGAAAACCCTAAATTGAGATAAAGAGAGAGAAAAACCATATTTTCATGAAATAAGGAAATCATTTGTCTAATAAAGGAAATTCAATGAGAAATTAGGAGTTTCATGGGAATTGATAAATTAAGGATGTTAATGAGGAAGTAAGAAGTAAAACCCTAATTTCTAAAAGAAACCCTAATTTGGTATGATTAAAATGATTAATGGGGTTTAATGAATCATTGGAGTTGATGTTAACCTGTTAAATGAAAAGTAGTACATTATGTCCAAAGAGGAAGAACTTTGCACATGATTAGTCTAATTTGGAGTTTACGTGCATAAATATGCTTGTAATTTAATAAGGGCATAAAGTTATCCTCTTTAATGATTTAATGTTGTGTAATGGATAATTCAAGCCGATGATAACCTATTGCTGATAAATGTGAAGATGAAATCTAAAGGGATAATCTTTTCATGAAATTGGCTTAATGCATGAATATACATTAATGAGCTTGAAAACCCTAATTTAGGTGAATATGACTTTTGAATGTTTTAATTGTTCAAATCCATAAACAAGAAGGGATATGATGATCCTAAGTCAATCCGAGTATAAAAGACTATTAATTGAATAGTTTGAGCAATTAGGGCTTATATAAATGGAAAAGAATATTTTTAGAGTTTGATAACCAAAAAGGGATAAAATTTGAGAAATTGATCTAAGAAACCCTAATGGATGTTAATGGAGCCTTAATGCGGATTAGAAATCCTAGAAAGAGAATCCAAGTCGGTAAAGTAGATTCTTGATGAAGTGTGTAATAAATAGAGTACCTATTCTTTTCAGGAATTACATGATGATTGAATTACTTGCTTGGATATGTTGATTGGCTTGATTGAATGTACATGAAGTATATGTTGAATAATATGCATGACTCATCAAATCAGGTATGTGGTTACGCTTATGAATAATCGCTTTAGTTTCCCGGCGATTTCCGAAGGATTTATCGGTTGCTTGAAATAACTGTTGAATGTTTATTTATTTCATGCAACTATAAAGTGACTATGATTATCATCATAAGTATGCATATAACTGGCTAGATCCTTGTTCACCTCTGGTGTTTTAAAAAGGCTGAAAAGGGGGTAATACCTAGAGAAAGGTCTAGGATTGCCGTGAGTCAGAAACTGGATTGCCTTGTGCGTTCATGAGACTCTTCAGCATACCGAGAGTTAGAAACTGGATTGCCTTGTGTGGTTCATGAGACTCTTCGGTTTACCATGTAACTCAATCCTAGAAACTGGTTTACCATTTTGGTGGATCATGAGGGGTTGTAGTTTGGTATACAGGTCCACTGCAGGGACAACACAGAGGTTATGGAACTTGTGGATCACAGATGTTATATTAAAATGTAATCTTGATTGTTAAAAGATTAATTGCTTGATTACATTGTTAGCATAATTTCTTGATTATTGGATCCTCCACATACCGACTGACCGTTGTTTTGTTTGTCGGCGTTTTAGGTACATATTCCAAAGCACAAAACAGTAAAGTGACACATTGTGAATTCAAGAATTAAAGAACAAGGATGATTTAGTTAGAGTAGATCATCTGTGGTTAGAAGTCTAGTACTTCCAACTTTTCAAAGGTATGATAAAGAAAATTTTTATTACCATTTTCAGTATAGTCTGTTAGAATTTAATAATTGTTATTGGTTATATGTCGAACCTTTGATCCGGAATTTCATGGGTGCGGCTTCAACCTTTTGGTCTCCCTTAATTGGGGGTTATCGGAAGGTGGGGTCGTAACATTTGGTATCAGAGCCTGGGTTCCTCATTTAACCATTAATAATTATTAAATTTTACAAACTCCATAGAACCCAAGGGAGTTATTAGAGGATTATCCGAAAGACGGAGGTGTCTAGAAAAGGATCACGACCGTAGGCTGGCAAGATTTTCCTCCGCACCGCTAGTCAGAATACAAGGACTCCCAGATCCGTATGACTGCCTGGCCAAAGTCTTAGGGTATGAATCGAAATAAGATACCTCTAGGACTTTCTCATCTTATTCATCCCTGCTCATCACAAAATTCTGTTAAGGACCTTAAGGATTAGGGTTTTCTCTCTTTTCCTCACCATCTTGAGGTATGTGTAAGGTTAATAAGATCTAAGGAATCCTCCATCAAATTAATGAAAAGCATGTAAATGAGATGTCATGGACATAAGCTTAATAGATTAAGCGCAAATTAAATGATAGATACATGCTTAGGTCGTATGACATAAAATGTCATGTCCTTAGAAGAGACATAGGGCTAGACCTTCTTGTTGGGAGGATAAGTTAGTTTTGGAGATAGAGATCTCCATGGTAAGTAGAAACCTGACTCATCCTACAAGGATGACGTTAACCCTAACCCTAAGTGAAGGATATAGAGAGAGATGGCATGATGAGTTAGACCAGGTGTTTGGATGGACGTGCCTGGGATGCCATATGAGCATTGAGAGGATGGATGATCGAGTATCTTTGGCCACCCAAATCCTAGAGAGAGGATGAGTCTGTTTATATCTTTGTACCTATGGTATAGATGTGAAGAAGAGTTCCATAAACCCTAGAGAGGTATAGTAACAGGTTTTGAGGCCTTGTACCCTGTTAGTTGTCCTGGAGGAGGACTCAACCTTAAAGGGTTGTTTGAGTTGAAGGATGACAGGAAGTGCACGTGATGTCTTTTGCAAGCCGGATTCATGGTTAAGGGATAGAGCATACAATTGGACACCTAAATGTGAACCTAGGGTTCCTAGGCCTTTGAGGGGAAGTGGTATACCTAATGCTCATGACGAGAATTTGGTTACTATAGTTTTGAGCATGGTACTCCTCATGCATAACGGAAGATGAAATCCCCTTAAGTTTAAGGTATGTTTGATGAACCCTCACAGCTAGGTTGATAATTAAGGAAGGTATGATCTTGATCCAACATTGAGGAGAGAGGACAAGTATGACCTAGCATGGTTCAGTGGGTGATCTACTTGTGCCTTAATAGCTTGCTAGGGTTAAGTAGGCTCATGTGGATGTAAACCCTAGACCTAAGAGTTTTTGTGACCTTGTGGTCAAGAGTTAGTCTTCCTCCCATCCTGGGAGAGGGACCCCTTTAGTAGGGTGTATATCAGTTTTGTTGGTTTAAGGTAACCTAAAGAGGTCTCATAGGATCTTGAGAAGCTAAGTGAAGAGTACATAATATGAGGATGAACTTATAGACCCATAGATAATCATCTCTATGTGCATGTAGATGAGTTACCATGGAGGTAATCGGTATGGGGCTTGACCAAGGTAGGCAAGTTGCCATGATCTCTATGGAAGGGTGAGAGTCAGCCCGTGAATGTAGAAAGAGAGATGATGAAGACTTGGGTAAGGTTCTAAGTGAACATGTACAATGATGGAGAATCCTAAGTCTATCCTAGGGTCAGGTAGGGATAAGACCGATGAGAGTAGGAGTTGCCTAATTCCCCAGTTGCACATGACCATAGGGTCGGGAGGTAACAGTTATCATTGTCTGAGGGCCATGGGTTAGGAGATTGATCACCTTCATGAACTCATGGGACCCAAAGGGCAGATGAGTAGGGCACTCTCTTGATGCATAAGGGAAAAGGGATGACCCCAAAAGTGTCGGCTCCCTATAGACCTAGGGGAGATGACCAAGGATTATGTGGTAACCCAAGTAGGTTCAAGATTAGTTTGTTATCATGATGTCTGTGATGTAGAGACATATGTGGCACGTTGCAACTTAGATGTAAATGTAACATCCCTGACCTGGGTTATGAGTTAACCCTAGGTGTTTCGCCTAAATATGTAATTAAATCTTTGTGATTAACTCTGAGCATGTAATTAAGTTTCTCAGAAACATATATTTCAGTATTTGCTCCTTTTTATTTAAAGTTGTAGCATTGTTTTGATATACAGGAACCTATGTGCAATTTACCCAGTTAAAAGGGTTAGCTTGCAATTTGCACATGATGAGATGTTCCTATGATGTTGAGACATCATGAGAAATCTTTTTAGCAAAGTTGAGGGATTTCCCAAGCTAAGGCACCAAGGTGCAGCTGTGGAAGCAATCCCGGTTCTTGAAACCCTAGTTTGGGGTAAAATGCAATTTACCCAAATTCAGGGATACAAATTGTGAAATATGTCATCTAATGTATCTTTTTAGACTCTTGCCATCATTAAGATAAGAAATGATGAGGAAGTCACCTCAATTGAATTATCAAGTTATGAGATATGCCTTGTGATTGAATAATCAGGGTATATGTGTAATATCTCTTTATGTATGTACCTCATTATTAGCTTGCTCTCCTTTATCTTCTTTTCTAAGACCTTAAGAGAAGGTTTGACCTTAGAATAAAGAGGAAGGGACGATCAAGTAAATAAGGAGGGACCTAGTTGGAATTATGGACAACTTATGAACTAATGTTGAAAATCCTACCCCATGTATATAAGCTCTCCTTCCCTTAGTTGCAAGGGAACTCACCCTTCGTTCCCTTACTGTTTCATTTCACCAAAGACGACCAAGGACTGCTTTGGAGCTAAGGAGGACGACCAAGGGGTGCAAGGTAGGTTTAAACCCCTCTTCTTGCCTAATTCCATGGTTAAAACTCGAATTCAAGGTCATCTTCATGGCTAACTCTTGAAACCCTACATTTCTAGCCGTCTCTTTTCATCCTTCCTTGGAGTTTTCACCTTGGCCAACCTATGGGAACTCAAGGACGCCATTAGAGCTTGGAGCTTGAAATCTTGGAGCTCAAGAAGCAAGCTTTAGGCAGGTTTTATAACTCTTAACCCATGCTTTACTATGTGCATCTTTATATGCGTTTTGATGATAACTCTTAGTGTTTCCCTACTTTTCCCTGCTATTTTGCAAGCAAACCCATGGGATATTCGTACTGTTCTTGAGCTAGGAGATGAAGGCGTGATTTCCAAGAAAAACCCACCGCTTTTCTTTTCCTTAAACGGTCCTAACAGTTTGCTCTCTCGGACTCAAGACCGCGAGGTGAGCAAACGGTCTCGAGACCGCGACAGGGCAAACGGTCTCAAGACCGTTTGGCCCCGTTGACCGAGCGTGGATCGTATAAGAAATCTGTTCCTAATTATATAGGCTAATTACCATCAATATTTGGGAGGCTAACTCCAACGGAATCGGGAGATATGACCTTTTTAAGTAACAACTTTATTTGAATTTATTCCTGAATTTCAAACGGTCTGAAATTGCCTTTTTGGGCAAACGGTCTCAAGACCGTGTAAGGTCGTTTACTAAGCGTTGACCGTATGAGATTACTGTTCAAAATAATGTTAATTAACAACTCACCATGTTTGATGGTCTAATTCCAAACGGGCTAAGAGTTGAAGGGTGAATACTAGGGCTAACCCTAGGTAAAATCAGTACTGAAATTATGGTGACCTAATTAGGGTTTTTAGGGTTGATTGACCTAAACGGTCTCAAGACCGTTTGGGGGTCACCAAACGGTCTCAAGACCGCGAGGGCAATCAACCAAGACCGTTTGGAGGTCTGGGGTCAAGATTTGTTGACCAATTGAAGGTACAATTACACCAAATTACTTTGCAATTAAATATTGATATAATCATCAACTCAATGGGTCAGACCTTGATGAATCTGCACTAGAATCCAAACTTTGGATGGGCAAACAGTCTCAAGACCATTTGGAACTCATCCAAACGGTCTCAAGACCGAGAGGACAATCACCCAAGACCGTTTGAAGGTCTAGGGTTGAGTAATTTGACCAATTGAGGACCCAATTGCAAATAAGTTATCAAGTGATTAAAATACTGAATTGGTGACCCAATCATAGTTCAACCTCTATCAAATCACCTTAGATTTTGATGAAATATTGGGCAAACGGTCTCAAGACCATGTGGGGTCCACCCACATGACCTCAAGACCGTTTGGGCCAAGTTTGGGCCCAATTGGAGCTCAATTGAAGGGTTCACCCTTGTGTTGATGCACATTGTTGAGTGGTGATGGGTGAACATTGATTGATCCCAATTGAATCGATTTCAATCCTAATTGGTCAACAATTGAGGGTCAATTGAATGACCAATTGGTTAAGCATAACCTTAATTAAACCAATCCATAGGTGTTCAACATAGATGGGACCTTTTGAAGGCTTCAACCTCGATTGACATTATCGGTTGCATCTTTGAGTCTTGATTGGAGGACCAAGCGGCTGAGACCATGAGAGCCTCGCGGTCTCAAGACCGTGAGAGGGATCGCGGTCTCAAGACCGTGAGAGGGCTCGCGGTCTCAAGACTGTGAGAGGGCTCGCGGTCTCAAGACCGTGAGGGGGCTCGCGGTCTCAAGACCGAGAGGAGGTTCGCGGTCTCAAGACCGCGAAGGGCCTCGCGGTCCTGAGGTCAAACTAGCTAAACGGTCTTCATGACCCTCGCGGTCTTAACCTCAATTGGAGTCTTCGCGGTCTTGGATGCATGAAGGCTCGCGGTCTTGAATGCATGATGGCTCGCGGTCTTGGAGTTAGAAAGAGGCTCGCGGTCTTGGAGGGTCAAAGTGGGCAAACGGTCAACACTTTCAACCAATCTCAACCCAATTGATGATTAATGATTGAAATCAATCAATGTGATTCCAAGTTGACTTCTTTCAATCAATTCATAATATAAATGGTCCAATGTTGCCCAAATCAAACCCTAATGATAATCTAGGATAGTAAGGGGTTATTTGACTAAGGTTTTTGACCATGATGATGATCAATGGGGTGAATTACCAAAATACCCCTAAAGGGTCAATTGAGTTATACCTTGCTCAATTCAAACCCTAATTACATGAGAATGAAGTTTTTAGTCATAATGACTCTATCCAACTTGATCTAGTCTAATGTTATCATCAACCATTAGTATGATGAAAGAGAGAGTACTCTAGAGAGAGAAAGTACCCTAGAGAGAGAAAGCAACTCTAATCACATAATGGTGATGCTTTTGGCTATGTTAGCCTATGATGACTCAATCTAACCTATTTTAGAGTGATGTTGACATCACCTAACATTATGATGAGAGAGAAAGTACTTCTAGAGAGAGAAAGTACTTCTAGAGAGAGAAAGTACCCTTTTTAAAGTGGAAACTCAAGTAAAGCATCTCCAATGCACATAATTGAGCATAATTAGGGTATGGTCCACCTGGGTGAGGTCATAGAAACCCTTATTATGATAAATGATGAACCTTTAACTAACCCAAGAGCATCAATGAAGATGTTACTCATACATGATGATGTTATGAGTTTAATTCACCTGGATGTGAATAGTAAACCCTAATTCAAGGGTGATGACATGTAATGTGAATAGTAAACCCTAATTCAAGTGAAATGGCATGCTTTTGAGCATTAAACTCTATTTGATTTGAATTAAAGACTTAACTCTTATAACAAGAGTAGGAAGGACATTCCTTATTGTTGTATTACCTTTATCAGATGTATTAACCATGCAGGTTCTGATATGAAGGTAATCATATCCAGGTATGGATGTTGATGTTATATTCATTGAAGGCATGTTGTCAGCCTTATGAATAAGTAAAGTAATCTGATGCCTTACCAGTGGCATCCTATGCTGATAATGGGCTGTGAGAGCCATGAATACCATCAAGGTCATGCCTTAGAGATGACTTGTGATGAGGATAATGAGAAATAATGTTTGATATAAGTTAGGCCTGTTACATTTAGTATTCTTCTTTTATAGCTGCTATGCTACTGTTATTGTTTGAAGAACAATGTATGCTGTTAAAGAATACTGAATGTACCTAACTAATCAAGTATAATGTAGAGCCCTGATCATAGATCCATCATTGTCAGAAATTAAGTGATGGTGAAACAGTTTTTCCTCAGGGAACTCCTGGAGCACATACTTTTGAGTATGTGGGGTACATGGATGTGTAGAACCTTACATCCTAGTATAGGAAAGTGATGTAGATGTGGAATCCATCCATCCTTCACTATAGTTCCATACCGTATCAGTGGTAGGTAGGCATGAAACCTCCTGATGATGAAGAAAGCACCGATATCCGTATCAGTGGTAGGTAAATATGAAACCTCCTGATGACGAAGAGAGTACAGAACGCCACTGTGACTCTAGAATAGCGAAGGACCAGTTTACCCTGGTGAGATATAGTAGTAGAGACACGAGATGTCCTACAAGTGATCCTCTTACTGACTGAGGAAGGTGAAGGTCATGAGAATCCGGCTCTCTTAATGACCTATGTATGATACTGATGCGGCTTCTCAGCGATCAGTTAGAGTATGAGTGGTAAGCCTAATCTCCACAGGGCATAATGTTGTTTGTAAAACATAATCAACCATGTAGTATAACTTGTTAGAGATGACTCCAAGTTAGTTGATTGATGTTACATTGCAATAATGTTGATATTCTCCATATCTCCTAAATTGTAGAGATCTTGTTATACCTGCAACTGTTATAGAATGCTTTGAAGGCTTTACTGTTTAAAATAAAGCTTCTGGTGAAGAGTTATAACTCTCGCTGGGACAATTATGTATAATTGTCTCACCCCGTAGGCTTCAACTTTTTAGGTGGACGTCGGAGACGAAGGAACCAGCCTACAGGTGATCAGTCTCAGCAGCAGCAGTACCAGGGGCAGCAGTAATCTCAGGTGGAGATTTGTCCTGCCATGTGGTGTAGTTAGAGTCAGTCCTATGTGTCCTATGTACTCTCAGGTCTTGGAGTCTTTTGTATAGTGATCTTGAGATTTTGTATCTTAATGTATATAATTACTCGAGAAGTAATTATCCTGAGATGTAAACAGTTTATCTCTCTTTATGAAAGAAGCTTTTATGGATTCAAGCTCTTGTCACGAAAAGTTTTAATTTCCCGTGATTTTTGTCTTCCGCTGATTACCGATTCACTTCCGCTAAGTTTTAATCGTGTTTATGTTATGGTTTGGAGATCAGAGCCCACAACTAGTGGTATCAGAGCTCCAGGTTCAGTCGAGTCTACAGAGGCATAGGACTTAGGATGTCGAGTCTACCTTTAGTACTCCTTCCTCATCTAATAGAATCTTCTGCTCCTCAGGAGAAGAAGATACATAAGAATGTCAGAACATCGTGATGAGCACGTAGCAGAGAGTAGTGCTAGTACGCCTCGAGGCGGTGCAAGAGTTCCGAGAATAGAACAACCTGCACCTGAGTCGCCAAGAGAGCCACCCCAGTTCGACCCAACTGACATGAGTGATCCAGCTGTACAGACAATGTTCGGGCAGTTTATGACTGCCATGACACATATAACTGATAGGATGCCCATTCCTACACCTAGGGCACCTGTACAGCCTGAAGTACAAGGTATTGGTAAGACATTCGAACGACTTCATCGTGTCGGAGCTACCGAGTACTTCGGAACTACCGACCCTACAGATGCTGACTTATGGTTGACAGAGTTGGAAAAGGCTTTCAGGATTCTTATGATTCCGGAAGCTGAGAAGGTTAGACATGCTGTCTATCTTCTCAAAGGCAGTGCTGGTCACTAGTGGAACATGGAAGAGCAGAAGAGACCTGGAGTAGAGTTCTCATGGGAAGAGTTTCGTCGGGAATTTATCAATAGATATTTTCCAAAGACCTTCCTAGATGAAAAGATCTCTCAGTTTGAGAAACTAAGGCAGGGTATGATGAACATTAGTGAGTATGAAGCTAAGTTTATGGAGTTGTTGCGGTTCTGTCCGCACATGGCTGCTACGGATGAGGAAAGAATCAGAAGATTCGAGAAGGGTTTGAATTCTGATATGTCAACCCCTGTGTCTGCCTTAGAAAACAGAGAGAGATTCTCTACCTTTGTTGAGTCAGTCCAAAGGATAGAGAGATCTGTGGTTGAGAAAAGACAAACCCATAAAATATATCCACAGTTCCAGGGTTCTTCATCTAGGGATTCCAAGAAACCTAGATTCTCTGCACCTAACCCTCCACCACCTAGATCGAGTTTTCAAACTCAATGGACACCAAGCAGAGGTAGAGGGCGGAGTCAACCGCTTCAAGGGACGCACAGTTCTACATCAGTGTCAGTTACTGGACCACCCAGACCACAACAACAGGAGAGAAGTTGCTACAACTGTGGTAAGGTGGGACACTTGATGAAGGATTGCCGTTCTAGGCCTGTCGGTGTGACACAACAACCCCCGAGACAGAATCAACAGGGATCTCAGAATAGACAACATCAAGGAGCAGCTCGAGGACATGGACAAGCGTCTCAAGCTAGATCATCAGCACCACCTCAACACCAGGCGACTGCGAGGTTCTATGCTATGAACCCACCTGAGGCAGTGGTCAATCCACGGGTAGTGGCAGGTCAGATGAAATTTTTATATTCTGATATGTCTACATCCTGTATTGTATCCGTTCTGATTGATCCGGGTGCTATACACTCTTTCATCACTCATGAAATGATTCGTAACTGCAATGTGACTGTTAGTCATAGAGCAGATAGTTTGTTGTTAGAAACTCCATTGAGTGGGTCTGCCGTTTTGCAGGAGGTATGTTCTCCCTGCATCCTTTTCTTTTCTGACCATCGCATTCAAGTGGATCTTATACCACTTGATATGCAGGGATTTGATATAATCCTTGGGATGGATACCTTAGAAAGGTATAGAGTTGTCTTGGATTGTGAGTCCAAGTTGGCTGTGTTTGCTGATGAAAGCAACACATGGATCTTTCAAGGTGAAAGAAAGATTCTGCCCACCTGTCTTGTGTCAGATATGGTTGCTGATAAGCTGTTGAGGCAAGGATGTTATGCATTCTTAGCCCATGTGGTAGATGTTACCAAGGAAAGGACCAATCCTGCTAAGGTTCCCATAGTCGGGGAATTTGAGGATGTGTTTCCTAAAGAACTTCCTGGTATACCACCACCTCGAGAGATTGATTTTGAAATTAATCTAATCCCAGATACGAAACCCATAGCTCAAACTCTGTATAGGATGGCGCCTGCCGAGATGGCAGAACTCAAGAAACAACTTCAAGAGCTACTTGAGAGAGGTTTTATCCGACCGAGTACTTCACCTTGGGGTGCTCCGGTCTTGTTTGTTAAAAGGAAAGATGGGTCAATGCGGTTGTGCATTGACTACAGACAACTCAATAAAGTAACAATAAAGAATAAGTATCCTCTGCCGAGGATTGATGATCTCTTTGACCAGTTGCGTGGTGCAACAGTCTTTTCAAAAATAGACTTGAGATCTGGATATCATCAACTCCGTATTAAGGATAGTGACATATCCAAGTCTGCCTTTAGGACAAGATATGGTCACTATGAGTTCACGGTTATGTCGTTTGGACTAACCAATGCACCAGCTGCATTCATGGAACTCATGAATAGAGTTTTTCGACCTTTCCTTGATCAGTGTGTTGTCGTCTTCATAGATGACATACTGATTTATAGTAAGGATGCCCAGCAGCATGAGAAACATCTTCGCCAAGTTTTGACCTTGCTAAGAGAACATAAGCTGTACGCTAAGTTTAGCAAGTGTGAGTTCTGGCTGCCGGAGGTATCTTTTCTTGGTCATGTAATATCCGCCTCGGGAATTCGTGTTGACCCTACAAAGGTAGAATCTATTCTACAATGGGAACAACCAAAGACACCGACGGAGATTCGAAGTTTCTTGGGGTTAGCTGGATATTATCGAAGGTTCATTAAGAACTTTAGTTCTATAGCTTTACCTTTGACCAAGTTAACCCGGAAAGATGTTCCTTTTTCTTGGAGTGATAAGTGTCAACAATCTTTCCAGTTACTGAAGGAGAAGTTGACAAGTGCACCTGTGCTAGTGCTACCTGAACAAGGAAAAGGGTATATAGTTTTCTGTGATGCTTCCAAGAATGGGCTTGGATGTGTGTTGATGCAGGATAAACAAGTGATTTCTTTTGCTTCCCGACAGCTTAAGAAACACGAGGAGAATTATCCAACACACGATCTGGAGTTAGCTACTGTGGTTCATGCTTTGAAGATCTGGAGACATTATCTCTACGGAGAGACATTCCAGATTTTCACAGACCACAAAAACCTTAAGTATATCTTCTCTCAGCATGAGCTCAACATGAGGCAACGTCGCTGGATGGAGTTAATCAAGGACTACGACTGTACAATTGATTACCACCCAGGAAAGGCTAATGTTGTTGCAGATGCCTTGAGTAGGAAATCAGCAACATCAACCATGAATAGAGCACAACTAAACTCTTTAGTATGCTCTAGAAGAGATATGTTTATATCTTTAAGGCAAGACAATGTACGGTTGAAGGTGTCATTGTTAGCCGGTTTGTTAGCTGAGATGCATATTAAACCTACTCTAAGGGAGCAGATTAAAGAGGCACAGCTAGGTGATGCTGCAGTTCAACATATAAGATCTGAGTAAGGAAATGAGAAGCAAGATGGTTTTCATGACTCAAAAGATCAAGTAGCTTGTTATAATGGAAGAATGATAGTGCCAGATGTGGACAACTTGAGAAAGTTAGTCCTGGAAGAAGCCCATTCTTCCATGTATGCTATGCATCCAGGGAGCACCAAGATGTATCGGAATTTGAAAGATCTGTATTGGTGGCCTGGAATGAAGAAGGACGTTGCAGAGTTTGTTCTGAGGTGCCCTGTGTGTCAGCAAGTTAAAGCTGAACACCAGAAGCCTGCAGGAACAATGCAACCTTTACCCATATCACAGTGGAAATGGGACCATGTGACCATGGACTTTGTTGTTGGCCTACCCAGGACAAGCAAAGGACATGATTCCATTTGGGTAATTGTTGATAGGTTGACTAAGACAGCACATTTCTTACCTGTCAAAACAACCTATTCTGCTAAAAGGTTATCATAGTTGTATGTTCAAGAGATAGTGCGTTTGCACGGAGTTCCTGTCACAATAGTTTCTGACAGAGGTCCTCAGTTTACCAGTCGTTTTTGGGAACAGTTGCACAAAGCCTTAAGCACTAAGCTGAGGTTTAGTACGGCCTTTCATCCACAGACTGATGGATAGTCGGAAAGGACCATACAAACCTTAGAAGACATGTTGCGAGCATGTGTTCTCCAGTTCACCGGAAGTTGGGATCTACACCTAAGCTTGATAGAGTTTGCCTATAACAATAGCTATCAGCATAGTATTGATATGGCACCTTATGAAGCCTTATATGGTAGACGTTGTAGATCACCCTTGTGTTGGTTTGAGACTGGTGAGCACCAGTTGTTAGGTCCTGACCTGGTGCAGCAAACCACAGAAAAAATTAAAGTTATACAACATAAGATTAAGACTGCTCAGGATAGGCAGAAATCTTATGCTGACAAACGTCGTAGACCCTTAGAGTTCCAGGTTGGAAACAAAGTGTATCTTAAGGTCTCACCTTGGAAAGGGGTCCTTCGTTTTGGAAGGAAAGGGAAGTTAGCTCCTAGATATATGGGGCCTTATCCAATCATTGAACGGATTGGAAAGGTAGCATATAAACTAGAGCTTCCCCCAGAATTACAGAGGTTACATCCTGTGTTTCACATTTCTATGTTGAAGAAATGTCACCCAGACACCGAGTCAGTTCTACAACCCATGGAAGTAGAATTGAATGATGACATATCCTATGAGGAGGGACCAGTGTCAATCCTTGATAAACGAATTAAAAAGTTAAAGAAGAAAGATATAAGTCTTGTGAAAGTCCTCTGGAACCATCGTGGTATTGAAGAAGCCACTTGGGAGTTAGAGGATGAGATGATAAGGAAGTATCCTGCCCTTTTCTCTTAGTATGTTTTATCGATTTCGGGGACGAAATCCTTGTAAGGGGTGGATAATTTGTAACATCCCTGACCTGGGTTATGAGTTAACCCTAGGTGTTTTGCCTAAATATGTAATTAAATCTTTGTGATTAACTCTGAGCATGTAATTAAGTTTCTCAGAAACATATATTTCAGTATTTGCTCCTTTTTATTTAAAGTTGTAGCATTGTTTTGATATACAGGGACCTATGTGCAATTTACCCAGTTAAAAGGGTTAGCTTGCAATTTGCACATGATGAGATGTTCCTATGATGTTGAGACATCATGAGAAATCTTTTTAGCAAAGTTGAGGGATTTCCCAAGCTAAGGCACCAAGGTGCAGCTGTGGAAGCAATCCCGATGCTTGAAACCCTAGTTTGGGGTAAAATGCAATTTACCCAAATTCAGGGATACAAATTGTGAAATATGTCATCTAATGTATCTTTTTAGACTCTTGCCATCATTAAGATAAGAAATGATGAGGAAGTCACCTCAATTGAATTATCAAGTTATGAGATATGCCTTGTGATTGAATAATCAGGGTATATGTGTAATATCTCTTTATGTATGTACCTCATTATTAGCTTGCTCTCCTTTATCTTCTTTTCTAAGACCTTAAGAGAAGGTTTGACCTTAGAATAAAGAGGAAGGGACGATCAAGTAAAGAATGAGGGACCTAGTTGGAATTATGGACAACTTATGAACTAATGTTGAAAATCCTACCCCATGTATATAAGCTCTCCTTCCCTTAGTTGCAAGGGAACTCACCCTTCGTTCCCTTACTGTTTCATTTCACCAAAGATGACCAAGGACTGCCTTGGAGCTAAGGAGGACGACCAAGGGGTGCAAGGTAGGTTTAAACCCCTCTTCTTGCCTAATTCCATGGTTAAAACTCGAATTCAAGGTCATCTTCATGGCTAACTCTTGAAACCCTACCTTTCTAGCCGTCTCTTTTCATCCTTCCTTGGAGTTTTCACCTTGGCCAACCTGTGGGAACTCAAGGACGCCATTAGAGCTTGGAGCTCAAGAAGCAAGCTTTAGGCGGGTTTTATAACTCTAAACCCATGCTTTACTATGTGCATCTTTATATGCGTTTTGATGATAGCTCTTAGTGTTTCCCTACTTTTCCCTGCTATTTTGCAAGCAAACCCATGGGATATTCGTACTGTTCTTGAGCTAGGAGATGAAGGCGTGATTTCCAAGAAAAACCCACCGCTTTTCTTTTCCTTAAACGGTCCTAACAGTTTGCTCTCTCGGACTCAAGACCGCGAGGTGAGCAAACGGTCTCGAGACCGCGACAGGTCAAACGGTCTCAAGACCGTTTGGCCCCGTTGACCGAGCGTGGATCGTATAAGAAATCTGTTTCTAATTATATAGGCTAATTACCCTCAAAATTTGGGAGGCTAACTCCAAAGAAATCGGGAGATATGACCTTTTTAAGTAACAACTTTATTTGAATTTATTCCTGAATTTCAAACGGTCTGAAATTGCCTTTTTGGGCAAACGGTCTCAAGACCGTGTAAGGTCATTGACTAAGCGTTGACCGTATGAGATTACTGTTCAAAATAATGCTAATTAACAACTCACCAAGTTTGATGGTCTAATTCCAAACGGGCTAAGAGTTGAAGGGTGAATACTAGGGCTAACCCTAGGTAAAATCAGTACTGAAATTATGGTGACCTAATTAGGGTTTTTAGGGGTGATTGACCTAAACGGTCTCAAGACCGTTTGGGGGTCACCAAACGGTCTCAAGACCGCGAGGGAAATCAACCAAGACCGTTTGGAGGTCTGGGGTCAAGATTTGTTGACCAATTGAAGGTACAATTACACCAAATTACTTTGCAATTAAATATTGATATAATCATCAACTCAATGGGTCAGACCTTGATGAATCTGCACTAGAATCCAAACTTTGGATGGGCAAACGGTCTCAAGACCGTTTGGAACTCATCCAAACGGTCTCAAGACCGAGAGGACAATCACCCAAGACCGTTTGAAGGTCTAGGGTTGAGTAATTTGACCAATTGAGGACCCAATTGCAAATAATTTATCAAGTGATTAAAATACTGAATTGGTGACCCAATCATGGTTCAACCTCTATCAAATCACCTTAGATTTTGATGAAATCTTGGGCAAACGGTATCAAGACCATGTGGGGTCCACCCACATGACCTCAAGACCGTTTGGGCCAAGTTTGGGCCCAATTGGAGCTCAATTGAAGGGTTCACCCTTGTGTTGATGCACATTGTTGAGTGGTGATGGGTGAACATTGATAGATCCCAATTGAATCGATTTCAATCCTAATTGGTCAACAATTGAGGGTCAATTGAATGACCAATTGGTTAAGAATAACCTTAATTAAACCAATCCATAGGTGGTCAACATATATGGGACCTTTTGAAGGCTTCAACCTCGATTGACATTATCGGTTGCATCTTTGAGTCTTGATTGGAGGACCAAGCGGCTGAGACCATGAGAGCCTCGCGGTCTCAAGACCGTGAGAGGGCTCGTGGTCTCAAGACCGTGAGGGGGATCACGGTCTCAAGACCGAGAGGAGGCTCGCGGTCTCAAGACCGCGAAGGGCCTCGCGGTCCTGAGGTCAAACTAGCTAAACGGTCTTCATGACCCTCGCGGTCTTAACCTCAATTGGAGTCTTTGCGGTCTTGGATGCATGAAGGCTCGCGGTCTTGAATGCATGATGGCTCGCGGTCTTGGATTTAGAAAGAGGCTCGCGGTCTTGTAGGGTCAAAGTGGGCAAACGGTCAACACTTTCAACCAATCTCAACCCAATTGATGATTAATGATTGAAATCAATCAATGTGATTCCAAGTTGACTTCTTTCAATCAATTCATAATATAAATGGTCCAATGTTGCCCAAATCAAACCCTAATGATAATCTAGGATAGTAAGGGGTTATTTGACTAAGGTTTTTGACCATGATGATGATCAATGGGGTGAATTACCAAAATACCCCTAAAGGGTCAATTGAGTTATACCTTGCTCAATTCAAACCCTAATTACATGAGAATGAAGTTTTTAGTCATAATGACTCTATCCAACTTGATCTAGTCTAATGTTACCATCAACCATTAGTATGATGAAAGAGAGAGTACTCTAGAGAGAGAAAGTACCCTAGAGAGAGAAAGCAACTCTAATCACATAATGGTGATGCTTTTGGCTATGTTAGCCTATGATGACTCAATCTAACCTGTTTTAGAGTGATGTTGACATCACCTAACATTATGATGAGAGAGAAAGTACTTCTAGAGAGAGAAAGTACCCTTTTTAAAGTGGAAACTCAAGTAAAGCATCTCCAATGCACTAAGGCAAGCATAATTAGGGTATGGTCCACCTGGGTGAGGTCATAGAAACCCTAATTATGATAAATGATGAACCTTTAACTAACCCAAGAGCATCAATGAAGATGTTACTCATACATGATGATGTTATGAGTTTAATTCATCTGGATGTGAATAGTAAACCCTAATTCAAGGGTGATGACATGTAATGTGAATAGTAAACCCTAATTCAAGGGAAATGGCATGCTTTTGAGCATTAAACTCTATTTGATTTGAATTAAAGACTTAACTCTTATAACAAGAGTAGGAAGTACATTCCTTATTGTTGTATTACCTTTATCAGATGTATTAACCATGCAGGTTCTGATATGAAGGTAATCATATCCAGGTATGGATGTTGATGTTATATTCATTGAAGGCATGTTGTCAGCCTTATGAATAAGTAAAGTAATCTGATGCCTTGCCAGTGGCATCCTATGCTGATAATGGGATGTGAGAGCCATGAATACCATCAAGGTCATGCCTTAGAGATGACTTGTGATGAGGATAATGAGAAATAATGTTTGATATAAGTTAGGCCTGTTACATTTAGTATTCTTCTTTTATAGCTGCTATGCTACTGTTATTGTTTGAAGAACAATGTATGCTATTAAAGAATACTGAATGTACCTAACTAATCAAGTATAATGTAGAGCCCTGATCATAGATCCATCATTGTCAGAAATTAAGTGATGGTGAAATAGGTTTTCCTTAGGGAACTCCTGGAGCACATACTTTTGAGTATGTGGGGTACATGGATGTGTAGAACCTTACATCCTAGTGTAGGAAAGTGATGTAGATGTGGAATCCATCCATCCTTCACTATAGTTCCATACCGTATCAGTGGTAGGTAGACATGAAACCTCCTGATGACGAAGAAAGCACCGATATCCGTATCAGTGGTAGGTAAATATGAAACCTCCTGATGACGAAGAGAGTACAGAACGCCACTGTGACTCTAGAATAGCGAAGGACCAGTTTACCCTGGTGAGCTATAGTAGTAGAGACACGAGATGTACTACAAGTGATCCTCTTACTGACTGAGGAAGGTGAAGGTCATGAGAATCCAACTCTCTTAATGACCTATGTATGATACTGATGCGGCTTCTCAGCGATCAGTTGGAGTATGAGTGGTAAGCCTCATCTCCACAGGGCATAATGTTGTTTGTAAAACATAATCAATCATGTAGTATAACTTGTTAGAGATGACTCCAAGTTAGTTGATTGATGTTACATTGCAATAATGTTGATATTCTCCATATCTCCTAAATTGTAGAGATCTTGTTATACCTGCAACTGTTATAGAATGCTTTGAAGGCTTTACTGTTTAAAATAAAGCTTCTGGCAAAGAGTTATAACTCTCGCTGGGACAATTATGTATAATTGTCTCACCCCGTAGGCTTCAACTTTTTAGGTGGACGTCGGAGACGAAGGAACCAACCTACAGGTGATCAGTCTCAGCAGTAGCAGCACCAGGGGCAGCAATAATCTCAGGTGGAGATTTGTCCTGCCATGTGGTGTAGTTAGAGTCAGTCCTATGTGTCCTCTGTACTCTCAGGTCTTGGAGTCTTTTGTATAGTGATCTTGAGATTTTGTATCTTGATGTATATAATTACTCGAGAAGTAATTATCCTGAGATGTAAACAGTTTATCTCTCTTTATGAAAGAAGCTTTTATGGATTCAAGCTCTTGTCACGAAAAGTTTTAATTTCCCATGATTTTTGTCTTCCACTGATTACCGATTCGCTTCCGCTAAGTTTTAATCGTGTTTATGTTATGGTTTGGAGATCAGAGCCCACAGTAAAGGTGTATAGGTGAGGTGGGATGTACCATCTCTACTCTTGGAACAGGAAGAACTCCGTGTTTGGACTGCAGCCAAATGCTTATTTCCTCTTGTTATAGGAGTGATAGATAGTACATTATGCATGCCATACACAAAGGATAAGAGATAATGTAGGTTGGAACGTTGCCAAGAGAAATGGGGATAGAGAAGATATCTACCCTGGTAAAGTGAATGATACATGGATAGTTTGCAAACATTAAAGGAATGAGGTAGTCACCTTATGAGGATGTCTTTATCACGAATCATGTGGAATTTACAAGTTATACCAGGTTGAGTTTGATCACCCTGATGATGAAATCAGAGAGTGTTCTTAATAAAGATGGACATAGAGTTGGAGGTGAGATGATAAGTGAAATAAAGAGAAGTGTATGTCTTTGATGTTATCTAATACCTAAGGTTATGAAGTGATAATGGATGCTCTGGTTGAGTTATAACTACCTCGTTTAGCTAGAAGAGGTTGCTTGGCTAACCCTAAGTTTGAAAAGGAGTGGTGTTTGGATAACACTCAAATGTGATAAGATGTGTTGAAAAGTTAAGGGTTGTTTGGTTAGCTAGTTTACTCCTTGATGCAATAAAAAGAAGGTGATGAAACCCCGACATGAGCAGTTTAGGGTTTCGGAGGAATCGATCTTGAAGAATCATGACCTACAGGAAATCATGATTGAAGACCACCATACATCGTGGTAAATAGCAATAGCACTTTGGATGCGTAAGATGAAGTTGCATGTGGTTTATGGCCATGCAAGCTAGGAGGTAAAGGACGAACCCCAGTAACCCAGTGTATCAATATAGAGGACAAAAGAATTCCTGAGAAGGAATGAGAGCTCGACTCTATGGATGTGGTGATAGGTCTTCCCTGGACCAAGGAAGGTTGAGATACAATGTGGGTTATGGTAGGTCGCCTTACCTAGATAATATGAGAAAGGAAGAGTTCTGTCAAGGGACAAATCCAGTTGAACTACCCATGAGAAAGATGGTTCAATTACACCATGAAGCAAGTTTGACCTAAAGGTTCGCTTCTATAAAGTGGAAGTAGGTACATGAGAAACTCAATGATAGTATAGTTTATCACCCCTAACTATGGTTAGTATGATTCAGACTAAAGGGTCTGATAAGGGCATGTGTGCTCGTTTAGGGTGATATCTAGAGATAGTTCTTGTCCTTTGAAAGATGTGACAATGACCACCATAACCAGTATCGGGTTTTATATTAAGCTCTATAAGGGAGGTTGTGTCGGTCACCACTTCAGTAAGGTGATGTTGGTGAAAGGACCACGTGATGGTTAGAAAAAGGGGCCCTACTGCATGTAGATGAAGTCACTTTGATCGTGCAAGGGCTGAAAGGAGCCTAGAGACGATGAGAGTCATGAGCAGATGCAAAGTAGACTGACTTACAAGTTACTGTGGGAGAAAATGTGACATGAAAATCCGACCCCTCTGAGCTGCAGCTGAGAAAGCTGAGTCCCCGATACATGGGTCCATTAGAGATGGATAGGTGGAGATGGTTAGGTTTTGACCTTACCCTCAGGATAAAGTTATGTGAGGTGTTTTCCATGTGTCCAATTTGGAGCACTATGTGAGGTACCCGACCATGTGCTGAGCAATGAACTGAGTGAGCCCCAAGGGAGGCTGACATGACCTGAGTCACCTGTGCAGTTTATAGACTCCGGGATGAAAGGACTCAAGGAAAAGGATATGTGATGGTAAAGGTTCTTTGGAAGTGCCATGAGTACGGTAAAGCCACATAGGGGCCAATGATGGACATGGGAAAAGGCTTATCCTGAATTGTTTGTTTGTTTGGTTGTGAATTTTGAGGACAAAATTCCTATAAGGAGGGGAGGATGTTATAACCTCAATTTTCCAAATTACATAATGAGTTTTGTAAATATCATTTAAAGATAAATGAAGTTGCTTGATTGATGTGATATGGTTTGGAATGGATTCCACGTTTGATTGATTGCATGTTTCTTAATGGGCCTTGCCTTATTTGAAGCCCAAGTTGATATTATCAAAGAATACACAGAGAATTCCATAGAATAAGGTGAAGGATGTGGAATATTTCCCTAAAGATAATAATTCGAGATTATGGACATCTTGGAGTTCAAGGAACTCAAAACCAAGAAATAATAAAGGGATTAAGGAAAAGAGGGAAAATGTGAATAATATAATAATAACTTGCATTACAAGAAAAGGAATTGAATTAGTATTATTATGAAACCAAATTTGGAGGAGTGGAGGGTAATAAAGTATCCTAGTTTCCCTCAAAATTTGGGAAAGAAATATCAATCCAATTGGGAGATATGATTTTTCTAAGAATCAATGGAAATAGGAATTTAAAATTCAATTATTTGGAATTGGTTTCTTTTCCTGGTTGAACACGGACGATTTGGGCCGTTGGATCTTAATTTAACTGACCCGGATCATCGTCTAGATCCCGATGAGTCAGGGACTCGAGCTGGATTGAGAGGAAACTTCCTCTCCTTTTTCCGTGAACGGATGGCAGGGATATCAATCCCATTGAGTCCAGGGGATCTGCGCGACTGGTTTTGACCCAAATTTTATGGGCAGTCCTTGTCGGGAAAGGAATCCCCAATCTCGGGACTCCTAGTTGCTAGCCTATATAAGGGGGGGACATCGTGAGAGCACCCGCATCGCTACAAGCTGTCCCTTTGGCTGCGGAGAGCGGAGACGAGCGGAATCGTACTTCCAATTGATGGTTTTAGCCTGCTAGGCCCCTGCCGCAACCTGTAGAACGACGACGACCTTTCGGCGAGTCGCTAGGGGTGAAGGTCAGGGGTGAACGCGGATTTGAGGACGGCAGCAGATTCGAGGGGCACCGGCGGAGCTTTGGGGCTCATTAGTTGATCTGCAGGCGGCCGGGAGCTCGGAGTCAACTACTGAGTTGACCACGCGACCTCGCTCCAGAGCAAGAGGTAGACGATGACACGATGACCCTTGGATCGCGGGACACGGTGGACTCTGGTTGATCCAACGATCCTGTGCAAGGGAGGCTGAAGCTAGGGCGCGCTAGGCTGAGCCGTCGGATCTGAGAAGTGGACCACCGGTCCACTGATCGAACGGCTACCAAATTTCCGGTAAATTACTATCTCTGACAAATAATCAGAAAAAGCCCTTTTTCTTGCAAAATTCGTAGTAATAGCTATGAACATCAGATGAGAAAACTTAATATATGAAAGTTGCATAGAAAAATGCAAGGAACACGATAAAAATAATTCCAGAACTTAATTCTGCCTAGTTTTGCAAAAGTACTTTATTTGGCTAATAAAGTTTATTAAAATTGAATGAGAAACCCTAATTACATGATTGAGAGGGTAATTAGGTAATTTAACAAGTAAAATCGGTAAGTTTGACTCTGAGAAGGTTAATGGTAGTTTAATTTGCTATTTGAATGCAAAAATGTTTAACTTGGAATTATAATGATTAAAAGGGGGTTAATTTGCAAGAAAACCCTAAATTGAGATAAAGAGAGAGAAAAACCATATTTTCATGAAATAAGGAAATCAGTTGTCTAATAAAGGAAATTCAATGAGAAATTAGGAGTTTCATGGGAATTGATAAATTAAGGATGTTAATGAGGAAGTAAGAAGTAAAACCCTAATTTCTAAAAGAAACCCTAATTTGGTATGATTAAAATGATTAATGGGGTTTAATGAATCATTGGAGTTGATGTTAACCTGTTAAATGAAAAGTAGTACATTATGTCCAAAGAGGAAGAACTTTGCACATGATTAGTCTAATTTGGAGTTTACGTGCATAAATATGCTTGTAATTTAATAAGGGCATACAGTTATCCTCTTTAATGATTTAATGTTGTGTAATGGATAATTCAAGCCGATGATAACCTATTGCTGATAAATGTGAAGATGAAATCTAAAGGGATAATCTTTTAATGAAATTGGCTTAATGCATGAATATACATTAATGAGCTTGAAAACCCTAATTTAGGTGAATATGACTTTTGAATGTTTTAATTGTTCAAATCCATAAACAAGAAGGGATATGATGATCCTAAGTCAATCCGAGTATAAAAGACTATTAATTGAATAGTTTGAGCAATTAGGGCTTATATAAATGGAAAATAATATTTTTAGAGTTTGATAACCAAAAAGGGATAAAATTTGAGAAATTGATCTAAGAAACCCTAATGGATGTTAATGGAGCCTTAATGCGGATTAGAAATCCTAGAAAGAGAATCCAAGTCGGTAAAGTAGATTCTTGATGAAGTGTGTAATAAATAGAGTACCTATTCTTTTCAGGAATTACATGATGATTGAATTACTTGCTTGGATATGTTGATTGGCTTGATTGAATGTACATGAAGTACATGTTGAATAATCTGCATGACTCATCAAATCAGGTATGTGGTTACGCTTATGAATAATCGCTTTAGTTTCCCGGCGATTTCCGAAGGATTTATCGGTTGCTTGAAATAACTGTTGAATGTTTATTTATTTCATGCAACTATAAAGTGACTATGATTATCATCATAAGTATGCATATAACTGGCTAGATCCTTGTTCACCTCTGGTGTTTTAAAAAGGCTGAAAAGGGGGTAATACCTAGAGAAAGGTCTAGGATTGCCGTGAGTCAGAAACTGGATTGCCTTGTGCGTTCATGAGACTCTTCAGCATACCGAGAGTTAGAAACTGGATTGCCTTGTGTGGTTCATGAGACTCTTCGGTTTACCATGTAACTCAATCCTAGAAACTGGTTTACCATTTTGGTGGATCATGAGGGGTTGTAGTTTGGTATACAAGTCCACTGCAGGGACAACACAGAGGTTATGGAACTTGTGGATCGCGGATGTTATATTAAAATGTAATCTTGATTGTTAAAAAGATTAATTGCTTGATTACATTGTTAGCATAATTTCTTGATTATTAGATCCTCCACATACTGACTGACCGTTGTTTTGTTTATCGGCGTTTTAGGTACATATTCCAAAGCACAAAATAGTAAAGTGACACATTGTGAATTCAAGAATTAAAGAACAAGGAGGATTTAGTTAGAGTAGATCATCTGTGGTTAGAAGTCTAGTACTTCCAACTTTTCAAATTTATGATAAAGAAAAATTTTATTACCATTTTCAGTATAGTCTGTTAGAATTTAATAATTATTATTGGTTATATGTCGAACCTTTGATCCGGAATTTCATGGGTGCGGCTTCAACCTTTTGGTCTCCCTTAATTGGGGGTTATCGGAAGGTGGGGTCGTAACAAGGTCACTATCTCTCAACGTCTCTCCCCGACATCCAATCCGTCACTGTACCCTGCAGCGTCACCGCACGTGAGTTCCGGCGATGCCCTCCAGTTCGAGTTGCCCGGCCTCCCTTGGTGACGTGGGTTGGTGTCGATAAGGTTGAGGGAGATCATAGGTTAGTCTGGAAGGAATGGGGCTGGAGTATGGTGGGAAGTTGTGGCTGCTTGGGCATGGATTGAGGTGAGAGACGGTTGAGGAAGCAAAGTCAGAAAGGAGTGAGTTGTGGGGTTCATAGGAGGAAGGTGAAGTAGGGCCGCCCGAAATTTAGTTCTGAAACTGTGATGGATCATGGGCCACTCTGCCATTGCTCTCCTACTTCTCTATCTCTTTCTCTCTTGTTCACTCGATCAGACCTTCAACACAACACACACACACACACACTCTCCCCCTCTCCCATGTTTTCTTTTACTTCAATGAGTAATGGATCAACTCAATCATGCCAGGCCAGTAGCAGAGTAGACCAGCGGTTGCTCTGTAGCTAGTTATCCCATATCCAAATACAAAGCATCCACACCACCCCTAAATTCGTCCTCCTGCTCCTGTCATCTGCCTTTCTTTGTTCCTCTGCTTTGCCTAGGTGTGATTGACTTGCACCTTTTTATAGTAAATATATTGTTATTTGTCATTTTATTTTCTTTCTTTTTCCCTGCCCTTTTCTTTGTTACTTTCTTCTAGCACTTGGTTAGTAACTTGGTTTCTCATGTACAGATACCAATGGGAGATAGCTAGATTCTTCTATAACTTCTTCAAACTCTATGAGCTGGGCTTTGAGGGAAGCAACAAGAGTGCTTGTAACAAGCCATAGATTTACTGGTATGATTCACTTGCAACTCTACAACTTTTGTGTTATTCATTGTTGATACAATGTTGGTCTATAACATGCTCTTATGAATATTATGATACAATGTTGGTCTGTAACATGCTCTTATGAATATTATGATATAATGTTGGTATGTATAAAGAGTAGTGAATATAATGAATTATTATAATGCAATGATAGTTTTTCTCTCTCATTTAATACTGAATATAATGTATGGTCTTATATAGTGTTTGATATGGCTTCACATGGAACGAGTGAGTTTTTAGAGCATCTCCGTATAAAGAGAATGACGGATGAGGAAGAGAAGAAAGTGAATGAAGAGGAGAGAAATAAAGTCATTGTTGGTGTTGCTACCATGACTGTGACTAGTGTGGCAGCATGGTACCATGATAGTTTTATGGTGATAGATCCTCCTACTGATTGGGATCATGTAAGGAAGTGCTACTTGAATAGATTATACAATGGTACCGATGATGACTGTGTTGAACAATTGCGAGTAAGCAAAAGTGGATTCCATAGGTTGTGTGAAGTATTGATAGGGATTGGGGGTTTAGTTCCCACAAAGCATGTTGTAGTTGAAGAAGCTGTTGCAATGTTCTTGTACATCCTAGCTCATAGTCTCAAGTACCGAGTAGTAAGGTTTCATTATCATAGGTCTCAAGATACGATAAGTAGATAGTTTCAAGCAGTTCTGTGTGTTGTTATGAGAGCGAGCAAAGAATATATTAAACTACATGAGTGCACTCTCAATGGGATGATGTCATGAGATGGAAGTGGTTTGAGGTATATATATTTATTAAAGTATTACTTAAATATATATATATACTCATATTTGTTTTTAATGAGTGATAACTTCTTTTTTGCTTAACTAGAATGGTCTTGGTGCACTTGATGGAACTCATATTCCTCTCATAGTTCCAGTCGAGAAGCAACCTGCCTTGGGAGTGGGCTGCTGAAGGATAGAGCCACTGGGGAAGGTGCAGAAACGGTTGCTGAAAAAAATGAGGTGATGGACTTGGAGTCGGTGGATGAGATGGATATGACAACCATAGATGAGGATACAATGTCCACCAGCTCAACTGAAAAAAGAAAGAAGCCATCAACTGAGTGTACACCCTCAAGGAAGAAGGGAGGTGGTACTTCAATTGCTGCTGCCATGGATAAGATGGCTTCCAGTTTTGTTGACTACATGAAGCCATATCAGGTCCAAAAGGTGTTGACCCACAGGCTGTGTATGAGGAGGTGTTTTCCGTTGCCGGACTTGATGATTCCCAGAAGATGAAGGAATGCATGTGGTTCATGGACAATGAAAAGCAGTTCTCTCTATTGAAGTCTCTGCCTATGGAGAGAAAGAAAGAGTTGATTCTCATTTTAATTTAGGTATGATTCGTGTTGATATTTTATTATACCTTGATTTAATGGTGTCTTTTTTCTATAGTATTATTATTGATCTGCTCCTACATCTTTTTTCAAACTACAGGTGTTGTTACTGCTGCATGTGTTGTTACTGCTACAGGTATGTTACTGCTGCAGGTGTTTTTATAATTTATGTTACTGCTGATCGGGTGGTGGTTGGGTTGTTGTTATGTGAAGGTGTTGGTGGCTGGGCTACTACTGGTGTTGTTGGGTGGATGATGCTGATGTGCATGTGGTGGTGTTGTTGGGTGGCTGTTGTTGGATGGTGGTTGATGTGTATATGGTGGTGCTGTGGTGGGGGTGTTGGTGTGTGGAGGATGTATGGAGCATGGTGGCGAGGTGTTGCTATTGGCTGTTGTGATGGTGATGTTGGCTGTTGTGATGGTGGTGTTGGATATTGTGATGGTGGTGGTGGATGCTGGCTGCTGGTGGTGGTGTTGGTTGGTGGGTGGGAGTGCTGATGTGCAGGTGGTGGTGTTGGCTGGTGGTGGAGTGGAAGCAAAAACTTGCTGCAGTAATTGGGGTGTTGTTGATGATGGTTGGGTGATGATTTGGTAATGGTTGTGTGATTGGTTGATTCTTGGATGATTGGGTGATGCTTGGATGATTGGGTGATGGCTGTGTGATGATTTGGTGATTGGGTTATGATCGATTGGCATTTTTGTGGCCTTTTTTGATTAAATATAGTAGTTGGTTTCTTTCTCATATAGCTACTACAAATATCGTCTTTGCTGCATACAAATCTAGTAGTTGGTTTCTTTCTCATATATTGTAGGTGGTGGTTGCAGGTGTTGGAGGGTGATGGGAGAAGCTGCTGTGAGAAACTAATTTTGTAACTGATCTTGTTTAGGCAAAGCAGGAAGAGCACACCACTTGTGGTGCCTACGTCCACATGTAGTCATGATTTATAATTGTTGTGGTTTATGTTGACAATGTATGTGTGACTTTTATTATGGGTGTATAATCAATGTACTGATGTAATTTATATTTGACTATTGAGATAGTTTGTTGGGGTGATGTTGGGGCTATATCGATGGATGGAGCAATGTTTTGACGTAGTTCAAATGATGAATACAATGTATTGATGTATTTTGTATCATGTATTCATGATATATCAAACAAGGATCGTTTATATATTATCTGCTTTATGTCGAATGTACTTGTCTTATTTCCAATGAGCTCTAGTAGGTGATGAATATGGATGGCTTCTATGCCATGTATTCGCATAAAAAGTATACAAATGATGTGTAGGTATCCCTTTTCTATGTGTAATATGTGCATGTAGTTGTTGTGTCAATAGGAATAACGATCATGGCTGGTTAAATATGAATTTATAAAAAAGAACAAAAATGCTACGTTTCAAATATGTAATTACCAAACAACGTAATTAAGAATGGTAGTATTCATAAATTCTGCATTTCTAAATTAACACTCATCCAAACAATGCAATCAAGAATTATGGGATTTGTTAATCAAGTAATTAGAGTCCCGTGACTTGCTGATTACTACAACAGTCAGAAATGGGGTGCCCAAACGCAACCCTAATGTATGTGTGTGATAAATTGTAATTTGTCTTTTCAAGGCATACTCCTACTAAAAACTATGCAGCCGTCGGATCGATTAAGCTTTATCAAGGTAACAATGTAATATATTACAAACAATGAGAAAGTGGTGTTGACAATGTCTGCCCACTAATATTGCTGGCATAATGAATGTAGCAAGCATAAGAGATAAGGCATATGACAATCTAGCATGGTCTTTATTTAGAACTCTTATTTGACCTCAGCATACATTATTCTGAGATACAGCTTGTTTTGAGAGTTTTTTGAGGCAGGGATGCTCCAAGATTCATTAGGGATAATGAAACAACAAGAAGCATATGTCCTTATAGTGTTGTCCTCTTCCCCTACTTTTGCCTTCTTATAATATCAGTATGGACTGTTTCATCAACTTGGTCTTTCATTATGAGCAACTACAAAGTAGAAGCCGACTCAACCCTATTTAGTGGAGGTCCTCCCTTGACTTTTTTTAAATATAGGATATGCTTATATTTGTAATAGAAATCGATGAGTATATGCAACTATTTTTATGTAATGTAGAACAACACCCCCCAAACAAAATTATCGGTAGGCCTAAACCGCCAAAATGTATGAAAGCAAGGAGCCGGAATTTGGTCATCGAGTATAACTGGAAAATAAGCCTAATGTTTCAATCTCAAGTGACTCTGGTCATGGGAGCAAATCTCATTAACCCATTGCACTCACCACTAGAATGTCAAAACAATGCAATATATTTATGGAAATCTTTATTCTTTTTAATAACCCATTCAGATTTTGTTAGGAATCCAGGTGTGAATGCACCATTCAAGGAGCAAAATTTAACATGGAAAACTCTCTTCAACATGTGAAGAAAAAATCTATAGAGTAATACCGACCACTAAGTACTATGTAAATAAAAGCACAACTTACACCTTAGATATTCAATAACCTTTAAATTTGAATACTTCTGACACTCAAAATAAATATAAAGATTAAGAGAATGACACTCAGCTTGTACATAATCTTCCACTTAACTTTTACTCCTCATGACACTAATGTCGTTGGTGGGGATGAGATACATGTATGTATCCTCTATTTGTTGTCATTGCAATTACTAACCGGGCTGCCTCTGCTCGTAATGTAGTCGCCTACCTTGTTACTACTTACGGTACTTTTTTTGGTTGACTCCTCTGAATAGAACTTTGATGTGTCACTGAAACTCTCTCTATCTAAGAGAGTAGACATGCATCCTCTGTTGATCAGATAGACCGTTACCATTGCAAAAATATTGATATTGTGCCATTGAAGGATGTGCATCCTCTATTGATCGGATCTTCTTTTGTTGTCAATGTGCCACCTATGTGCCGCCTCTCAGAGATGTACATCCTCCACTAACTTGATAGATTGCAGTCAAAGTTGATGCACCTATTGTGTCATTTATTGATGCGTGTCTACCACTAAATGGAAAGATCACCATGATGTCATCACACTCATTGTGCTGCAAAATGATGTGTGTCATTTTTTAATGGAGAAGACAATCGTCGATGTCATCACACCCATCGTGTAAACAAAAGATGCACATCTTCCATTGATCTGATAGACTATCATCAATATTAATCCACCCCATTGTGCCAATGACTCTCAACCGCTACTTCACCTCAAGGGAAATTCACTGACCCTCTCTTATCCACAAGACATCTCTATTTTCAATGTAGCTAATGTGAAACTAATGTCAATGATTGTTTCACCTCAAGGAAAAGTAATTGGCCTTCTCACATCTACGAGCGATCTTCAACAGTTTTTCTTGTTTTCTTGATTCTCTACCATAGAAAGCAACAACAACGAACACCTAGAGAGACATCACCTACATCTGAGATGATATCGATGGACTTCACCAGGGCCTCTATCTATATGGGATTAAGAGAGAAATATTTCTCCCGCCATCTCCCACGCCCGTGGCGTAGGTTGAATGCCCGAGAGGGTGGTAAATCAAGGCGGCAACTGGGATTCAAACCCAAGTACCTTTCTTAGGGGGACACCGTGTTTGACCACATGAGCCACTCCTTGTCGACATGGCCTCTATCTATATGCCTTTATGCCATGTGGTTAAACTAGGAATCCCAGTTCAAATCTAGTCCAATTCCAAATATTAATCCATTTTGTATGCAAGGATTCATTTTCTTTCCTTTCTGAGTTTACTCCTATTAGGATTGAAAATACACAAGACCAAGTTCTATTAAGAGCCCAAATCCAAACAGGGCATGAACCACACCTTCATATTCCAAAAATATCCCTTTTGGCCCATGAGGAAGACTTTGTCTTCAACGATCATCTGGAGTAATTTTAAGACTCCATCACCACATATGATGGACCCTAATAGGTGGAAATCCTTCTCAAGCATGTCAACATCCTATCATTTCCATCCATCTTCTTCAATCTCTACCTTGACTTCACTTTGTTCCTAGAAAACTAAGAAGAAGAATCTTGATCAATGAATCTTCTCTCTCCATTTTTACATCTGGGACTTAGTTGTCTCACCATCACCAGTCCTTCAAGCCATCCTAGATGAAAAACATTATTTCTTACCTACTATAACAAGGATTGAAAATCTTGTGATTATATTCCCCTTTTCTATGTAATTCTTCATTAGAAGCTTGATCCTCCTGAAAAACACTAGAGGGGGGGTGAATAGAGTTTTAAAATAATTTTAACAATTTATTGAACTCAAACAACCACAATTGAAAATTGGAAGAAGGAGACAGGTGTTTAGAGTGGTTCCAACTTTAGCAACTACTAAAGTTGTCAGTCCACTACCCGGTTGCTTACCCAACTGGGATTTTGAAAGTATTTATTTTATTACCTTCTCAAGGATTTATACAAAATACAATACTTTCCTTTACACCCTTTGAACAACCTTCACTTGAAGTAGGTGCACCAACTTTGAGGTAGCCTTCTTGAAGTAACTCCAAGCTCCCCCTTGAAGTAGCCTTCCTCTCTAGAAGTAACCTCCCGTTGCACCAGCCTTCTGAAGTAGCTCAAAGTCACCTTCTTCACCAAGAAGATCTCCACCCTCTCCAATCAGCAACCTCCAACCTAGGAGTAGCAAGGAGAGTACAAACGGTAATAGAGAACAAGAAAGGAAAAAGGAAATTACAACTTATCCTTTGTAGCCCAAGGCTTGATTTGCCTAGATCAAGCGTATAGATCTCCTAACCAAGTGTATGGACTTGTGATTGCAGTGGGTAGGAGATACTAGCCTATAGGACACGAATTTTGAGCTAAGGAAGGAAGTAGCCAACTGTCACAATGCTCAAATTGCTCACAAACAGATTGCTCAAAGTATGCTCAAGGATTTCTCAAGTGTAACAAGTGTATTTGAGTGTCCTATGGCTTGTCCTATTTATAGGAATGGCTTAAGGATGCTTAAGGACGTTTTAGACAACTTCTAGGGGTTTCTAAGTGCTTAACTAGCCGTTAGGTACAAGCTTGTTGCTTTAACAATGACTAATTAATTAATTCTGCAGTTGCTGTCAGAGACCATCTCGGTCGAGGAATGGTCGACCGAGACACCTACTCGGTCGAGCTTTTGTCGACCGACAGGCTCTCTGGAACAAGTGTTTTGCAACATTTATCTCCAACTGACAACTGCCTTGTCAGTTGTGTCTAACGGCTACTTTGGATCTTTCTCGGTCGAGAAGATTGTCGACCGAGAGTGTCTCGGTCGAGGAGTTTGTCGACCGAGATTGATCCTGTTTCAATGTTTCAATTTAGGCATTAATTATATGTATGAGTGTGCATATGTAATCCTATTTGAAGGGGATGACCTGTCTAAATGTGGTGTTTATCTAGGGAGAATCTAACGCTTGATTTACATGAAATCTAAGTACTTGTACATTATATATTTGTACAAGTTTTTACAAGGTGATTACATTTCATGAAAATACAAACATATAAGCATATGGATTTCCCTAATTGCTTTTGTCATCCAACTTGTTCCTGCACACTCAAGTAGCTCGTTAGATCAATAAGAATGAAATGTTTGTCATAATCAAAACAAAGGGATTTATAGATGTCCATTTAGCCAACAATCTCCCCCTTTTTGAAGATGACAAACATTTCCAAAATATAAATGAAATAAATATAAAACATATGAGTTTCATACCTGAAGATTACCTTTTGTAGCCATTATTGGTTTGCAAGTAAGCGCTTGGCCTTTTTCATTATGAAACTCAGTTATTATAGTTTTGATCTTTATTTTATTTTGATATTCTTTTCTCCCCCTTTGTCATTTCAAAAAGATATCCATGTTGAATATTTGATATTACTTCTCCCCCTTAATTTTATACTATGCTCCCCTTTAGATAGATATCCCAAGGTATAAGTGCTTTGCAATAGATGTCAATTTAGCCATAACTTTAACTTTTAGGTATTTGCAAAGATTTTCATCCTTTTTGATTTATTTGTATTTATTACTCCCCTTATTTTGTATGCTCTACAATAGTCTTATAATCCAAATTCAAATGATGCCAAAAAAAATATCCATTATAAAGATAACCAATTTCATTACAAGCATTAAAAGATAGCCAAATCATGTAAAGATAACCCATTTATTACAATTTTGCAAAGATTCCATTACAACTAATACAACTCCAAATCTCACTAGAAAGACTTAAGAATTACATCAACATCAGGGTCTTTCCCAAGAAAAGGCTCAGCTCCATAATACTGGACCAAAGTTTGCCACTCCAGAGCACCTGTCTTGGTTAAGGCATACGCTTCCAAGAAGGTAGGAACCCGATCAAATCGGAAATGAGCAGCAATATCTTGTAGTTGCATTGATGAAAACTGGGTATGCGTGAGATCTGTAGATGGTGGAGGTGGAGGTTGATAGTAGTTGTAAGATGGATTATATGGATTGAGCATGCCCAGATTTAAAGAATAAGGATATTCATCTGGTTGGTTTGGAGAAAGGGTTTGCATTCTTTGGTTTAGATAAGTCATGGCATGATGGTTATAATCTAATTGTTTACTAAGATGATATTGTGACCCAGCAACATAGGTTAGAGTGTTTTGGATGGGATCATAGGATAAGCTGGTAGGAGGAGGTGGAGGTGGAATATCTTGGGTAGATGTCTCTCCTTCTACCCTAGCCCTCTTATGACCGAAATCAATTCCCATTTTTTCTACAGTATTCTTACTTATTTTTTGTGGTCTACGCTCCCATGTATATCCCATATCCTCAATTTGGGTCTTAAGAAAATGTTGAGTAATTTGGCATACAAGATCAGCATATGGAGGATTGCCAGAAAACTCAAGCATGTTTTTAAGAATGATGCGGATAAAATTTGTGGGAATACGTTGGATAATAGCATATATTAGACACATACAAAAAATAGGAACTTCAGACTTATTTGCTCTAGGATGTATGTTTGTTGAAACAATAAGGTTTACAATCCTAGCAGCTGGTTTGAGATTGATAGCATAGTATGTGCCTCTATCTTCGTGACAGGTTGTATTGGATTGAAAAATGGTTCATTTGATGTCACTAAGACTAACGGTATGGTTATCTCGGGAAAATTGATTAAGTGGGTTTTTAGTGGTAAGGTCAAGGGTGTCTTGATATTCATCTAGGTCAATATTTAGCATGTCAAGAATATCTCCTTCAGTAAATCGAAAGCTATGCCCATTGACCATAGTATAGAAGAAGATGGTTTCTCTTTCAGAATGGGAGATGAGGTTAGCATAGAATTCATTCACTACCTTGATGGAATAGGAAGGGAAAGAAGGGTTGATGAATTCTTTCAACTTTTGCACTTCAAAAAGATCCTCCAAGTCGACGATGTTGAGGAAGTCCATAACTTCAACTGGTCGTCGTGGGAGAGGAGCTTTGGAGGAGAGCCGTAGATAGCGATCACCAGCATCTCCGTCGACGAAGGCAATGTCGTTGATGATCGTCAATGGTGGAGTAGCCTCCCTGTGTTTCCTGGCAGCGACCTTCTTCTTTCCACGAGCAGAGGATGATGCCATTGCGTTGCTTGAAGGAGAAGAAGCACGAAAGTCTTGGGGATGAAGATGCTCTGATACCAATTTGCACAAGAATTCACTAGAGAGGGCCTATGGAAACAAGAATATGAAAGTGTGAAGAAGTGACCCGTTTTTGGTCCCTTTTATAGCAATCCAGTGACCCAGTCGGTCGACGATTTGTCGACCGAGCGTCCGCAACGGTCATATTCCAGACGCGCCACTCGATCGTCCAATGGTCGACTTGCAACGGTCGGCCGTTTAACGGTAACGGTCGGATTGCAACGGTCATATCCCAACGGCTCTTTCTCGGTCGAGCAATTGTCGACCGCCACTGTCTCGGTCAAACAATTGTCGACCGGAAGTGTGTCCGATGTTAGGTCTTGTCTAGATTCTGTCGGTCGAGAGAGGTAGGCAGACCGAGAGGTTTTCGGTCGAAGATTCGTCGACCGACAGACTTACTGGGTACGCATTTTTAAGCTGATGATAGACTGAATTTGTAGAGCATATATATTTTCTAAGGGAGTAATATTTTGTTTTATTGACAATATTGGGACAATTTTGTGATCATAAATTAATTTTGCTTTTAATCACAATAAAATGATATTCAAATAGTTATTGTGTCAAACTTATTTTAGGTCGAATTTGACTACGACCATAGCGCCCCTTGGTCAAATTTCATTTTAACCAAGAGGCAAATTTGCAGATTTTCAAATTGAACATATCAAGTATAATATCTGCATAAAATAAGTATCAAGTTGAAGCATACTTACTTGATATAATTCTTAAATGAAGGCACAATTAATATCTCAATTCTTCAAAGATACTAATTTAGAGATTTTGTCTTATGTGTTGCAAGCAATAGCATATAGCCAATAAATCATTTTGCTTGCCGGATATTATCACGGATCCATGCATACAATTTATCATTATCTATGCATACCAAATATTGAAAGCATATCCATGATGTAATGATAACAGCATATAATTCCATCACATGATCATGTGAAAATAGAAATTTTCTTTTTATTTGAGCTAAGCATAATTTCAATTTAAACTTAAATCATTTATGAAATAAACTAATATTAATCTCATTTAAATTTGTAGGGATGATTTTCAAAATATATATCCATTCATCAATCACAAATAGATAGCAATTTCATCAATTTCAAAGAAATTCAGCAATTTTGCAACAGACTGGAAATCAGTGACATGCTCGGTTGACAATTTCTCGACCGACAGTGTCTCGGTCGACAGTCTCTCGACCGACAATATTTCTGGAACTGTTAATTGCTTCCAAATAAAACATAACTATGCAAGTTAAATATTTAGATACTTAAATTTATTTGTTATCCCATTATGTTGAGTTGAGATAGATGTAGAAATATGCAACTAAGGTTCTTGGTCATATCTCAACTTAATTGCGTTTATTTAGTTTGGAGTTTTTGGAACCCAAACTAACTCGACATCTTTTCTCTTGTAAGGGCATGAAAAGGAATAATGACCAAGGCGCAAACAATAATGACAACATATCGAGTCAACCTCATATATTTTTCTATGGTTGTGTGCAGTGTTGTCATATCGTGATGATGTTCCTTTAGGTACATATATAGATTGATGTGTTTGTGACTTTATCCAACTAGGTTGTTGATAGGATTTCCCTTTAGGCTTGTAACCTAGTCCTCTTCTCCCGATTTTATGATAGGGATTATCTAAGATTTTATCAAGAATGCCATTACTATTCAAATTACTAACTTTTTGTTGTAACTTGGCAATCTCTTCCATTCTCTTCTTGATATCTAGTTTTGCTTGATCTAGATTAGAAGACAATGAATTTCTTTCTTTGACAATAGAATCATAATCTAGATGGTTGCATAAGATGGGTTGTTTTTGAAGATCATTCACTTGACTTTGCAAATTATTCTTCTCTAAAGAAAGTAGATTACAATTTGCCTCTATAGATTTTATCTCAATATCATGATCTTCAATGATCTTTTTAAGATCTTCATTTTCAGATGTAATAGCAAGAAGCTTAGCATGTAATTCATCATTTGCTTTATTAGATTTCTTTAATTTCTTCTTGCATTCAACATATTTAATATGTGTTTCTTCAAGGCTAGCAACTAGTTCTTCTTTAGATAAATCAAAAAGACTTACCTCTTCTTCTTCTTCCTCGCTAGTTGTAGCAATGAGACAATCTTTGTTCTCATCTTCCTTCTTTGATCTCCATGGGCATCTAGTTGTTGTGTGGCTTGTTCCTAAGCACCAGTTGCAACATGTTGTAGTTTTGTCCAAGCAGCACCTTTTGTTGTGATTGTAATCACCATTACCCTCCATTCTTCAAGACCTGGTTAGGGTTCCTTGAATCCTGCTCTGATACCAATTGAAAAACACTAGAGGGGGGGTGAATAGAGTTTTAAAATAATTTTAACAATTTATTGAACTCAAACAACCACAATTGAAAATTGGAAGAAGGAGACAGGTGTTTAGAGTGGTTCCAACTTTAGCAACTACTAAAGTTGTCAGTCCACTATCCGGTTGCTTACCCAACTGGGATTTTGAAAGTATTTATTTTATTACCTTCTCAAGGATTTATACAAAATACAATACTTTCCTTTACACCCTTTGAACAACCTTCACTTGAAGTAGGTGCACCAACTTTGAGGTAGCCTTCTTGAAGTAACTCCAAGCTCCCCCTTGAAGTAGCCTTCCTCTCTAGAAGTAACCTCCCGTTGCACCAACCTTCTGAAGTAGCTGAAAGTCACCTTCTTCACCAAGAAGATCTCCACCCTCTCCAATCAACAACCTCCAACCTAGGAGTAGCAAGGAGAGTACAAACGGTAATAGAGAACAAGAAAGGAAAAAGGAAATTACAACTTATCCTTTGTAGCCCAAGGCTTGATTTGCCTAGATCAAGCGTATAGATCTCCTAACCAAGTGTATGGACTTGTGATTGTAGTGGGTAGGAGATACTAGCCTATAGGACACGAATTTTGAGCTAAGGAAGGAAGTAGCCAACTGTCACAATGCTCAAATTGCTCACAAACAGATTGCTCAAAGTATGCTCAAGGATTTCTCAAGTGTAACAAGTATATTTGAGTGTCCTATGGCTTGTCCTATTTATAGGAATGGCTTAAGGATGCTTAAGGACGTTCTAGACAACTTCTAGGGGTTTCTAAGTGCTTAACTAGCCGTTAGGTACAAGTTTGTTGCTTTAACAACGACTAATTAATTAATTCTGCAGTTGCTGTCAGAGACCATCTCGGTCGAGGAATGGTCGACCGAGACACCTACTTGGTCGAGCTTTTGTCGACCGACAGGCTCTCTGGAACAAGTGTTTTGCAACGTTTATCTCCAACTGACAACTGCCTTGTCAGTTGTGTCTAACGGCTACTTTGGATCTTTCTCGGTCGAGAAGATTGTCGACCGAGAGTGTCTCGGTCGAGGAGTTTGTCGACCGAGATTGATCCTATTTCAATGTTTCAATTTAGGCATTAATTATATGTATGAGTGTGCATATGTAATCCTATTTGAAGGGGATGACCTATCTAAATGTGGTGTTTAGCTAGGGAGAATCTAACGCTTGATTTACATGAAATCTAAGTACTTGTACATTATATATTTGTACAAGTTTTTACAAGGCGATTACATTTCATGAAAATACAAACATATAAGCATATGGATTTCCCTAATTGCTTTTGTCATCCACCTTGTTCCTGCACACTCAAGTAGCTCGTTAGATCAATAAGAATGAAATGTTTGTCATAATCAAAACAAAGGGATATATAGATGTCCATTTATCCAACACCTCCACTCTGAATGAAACAACTAAAAATATAATAAACTTTCCTATCTCCTTCACACTTGCTTTGTCATGAAGAAGGCTTTGGAGTGACCTTGTTTGATAGAGAGTCATCAAGCTGCACCTTTTGTATTTTATTAAATGTATCCCTATACCTTTTCAAACATAATCCCATATCTCAAACATGTGACTATTCTTATGACTGATTCTAGTCAATTTGCACCTTCACATCTTCATAATTTCATCACCACTCCCACTGCATCCTTCAAAACTTTCTTTGATATCACTTGTTAGGAATCAGGATGGAAAAGTGATGATACGCAGTAAGACTTAAAGTGAAAGATTTAATGTAGAAATCATTCCCTAAGAAGAGGAAAGAATCCATAGAGCAATCTTGGCTGATTATTACTATCTAAACTGTAACGTCCCAGGATTTCAGGCCTAATATAAAATGATTTTAAAAGGAATAATTGAACTACCCATATCACCAAGGTGTACCTCATTTTCATGGAGCCCATCACTAAAGAACTCTATGGTTAAGCACGCTCTGCCCAGAGTAGTACTAGGATGGGTGACTAGTTGGGAAGTCTATCCTAACTTGTGTGTGAGCAAGGACAAAGCACGTAGTTAAGGCTAGTGGTGGTATGTGGGGCCAATCATCATTCCTGAAACTCTACTAGAGCCTTGGGCAGTGGGCCCAAGAGTTACACATTGTATCAGAGCCAAATCCCCTCCAATAGGTGGGGCCCATGTGGACATGGCACGCCAGTCTTAAGCTGTGTGGTCTGAGCATGTTAGAAAGGGCTATCCTAGTTGATGGAGCCACCCATGTGCCGATAGCTATGGATGGGAGCTGGGTGTATGTGTGCCATTCTGGGTCTGCACTGGAACACAGAGAGATTATGATACCATATTGTTGATCCTTAACGAGGACGCAAACATTCTAAGTGGGGGAGATTGTAATAACTCTACAGTTACGCATGCTCTTCCCAGAATAGTACTAGGATGGGTGACCAACTGAGAAGTTTATCTTGGATTGTGTGTGAGTGCGGACAAAGTGTGTAGTTAAGGCTAGTGGGGGTTTGTGGGTCCAATCGTCATTCCTGAAACTCTACTAGAGCCTTTAGCAGTGTACTAGAGCGTTACATAAAAAAAATTAGAACTCACACAATCAAAATTTAATCACCCTAAATCTGGATAGATCCCCATACTCAAGAACAAAGATAAGGAAGAAGAGAATCACATCCAAGGTGTACAAAATATTTCACTTAACCTTTTCTTCAGATGACACCACTCTCATTACTAGGGATGAGACACACACCTCTATTCTTTCTTGTTGTCACTTCAACTGCTGACCATGCCGCCTATACTCTTGACAAAGTAACCTACCTCATTATTGTCTCTATATTTTTTCTAGTTTTCTCCTTCAAATAGAACTTTGTCTTCTACTAGAACTCTCTCTTTCCCAGAGAGTAGATGTGCATTCTCCACCGATATGATAGACCATATTTATATCTGCCACTCCAATAGTGTGCCACTGATGGATGTGCACCCTCTACTGATCAGAAATGCATCCGTTGTTGTTGCACCACCTATGTGTTGTTGGCTAAGGACACACTTGTTACATGGTAAATCATGGGGAGGGGAATGATGGTGAAATAAAAAATGTTGTTTGTTTACCATGGTATAGGGATCATGGTGAATCCATGGTGAATTCATGGTGAATTTTGGTCTATTTTTGTCCCTATGAAAAAGCATGGTGATTCATGGTGAAAGAAGGTTTTTTTGAGACTCCACTACTTATTTAGACACATATGTAAAAAATATGTTCTAATAAATATAACTCTAACTTTTTAGGGTGTTTTTTATAAAGAATCCCCTCTCCCTATCCATATAGCCATGTAACATACACATTTTTTATGTTTTCCCCCATCCCTATCCATATCACAATGCACATGTTACCAAACAACACATTTTCAAAATTTTCCCATCACTATCACCATCCCCTTCCCCATCATCGTCCCCATCCCCATCACCATCATTTTTCTCACCATGTATCAAACACAGTCTAAGAGATTCATCTTCTCCAGTAATTGATAGACTATAATTGTAACATCCCTGACTTGGGTTAAGGCCTAACCCTAGAAGTTTTGCTTAAAGGATGTTATTTTGATTCTTGTATTTATCTTTTGAAAAGTAATTAATACTAAAGTAGAGTTTATGTTTCAATTTTGGTCCTATTTGAATAATGTTGAAACAATATTTTACCTATTTTGGACTAAAGTGCAATTTACCCAATTTAAGGAGGGTACTTTGCAAATGTTACATGATAAATGTTCCTCAAGTGTTTTAGAATCATAAGAATGAGAATGATGCTGAGGTATGGATTCCACAAGCCTAAGTTCCAAAAATGAGCTTGTTTGAATAATGTTTGTGCATTGAATGCTAGTTTTGGTGTAATTTGCAAATTACCCAAAATTTGGGGTTGAATATGTAAAATACCACTCCTATTATATCCCTACTATTTCTTGGTATCATTTATAGAAAATAAAAATTAAGGGGCGTCTTGTTTGAACTACTTTTGAGGAGAGATAATCTTGATAATAAAATAATAAAGATTTAAGCATAATTGCAACCCTAATTTATTTTGTAGCAAAAATAAATATATTAATTGAAGTTCCCATCAACTAAAAAGGCTGTGGTTGAAATCCTATAGTGCAAGGACGTCCAAATGCCTTGATTTGCACCGAAATATCCTAAGTAGGTGAAGAAACCCACTCACATTTGTTAATTAAAAAGTAATGTCCACTAAAAATGAATAAATAGTATTATAATGATTAAGGTGCTTAAGTGATTGCTTTTGATTCAAGGATAAACGAAAGGTAATTTAAGGGAAAGGAAGATGTCTTGGAAGGCAAGGAAGGGGGGGGGCAAGTGGCAAGAAAGTGGATGAATTTTCCCCTACTTTCTCTCTCCTAGATAATCAAATACATATATTCGATTTTCTCCTTACTTGAAAGGTTATTTTGCAAACCACTTTCTTCCTTTGCTTTGGCCGATGACCAAGGAGCTTAGGAGTAGGAGGAGAACGTTCCCCAAGTTGAATGTAAGCTCCATGATTATCTTCAACCTTGAATTGATGGTTGAAATCGGATTTAAACATTGATTTGCTTCTCTTTTCCATCCAATACTCAACCTTGGCTATCATTTGCATCCAAAGAGTTGGAAACGAGCCTTGGATAGTTGAAGGAGATTATTTCACCATTTGATACGTGAATCTTGAAGCTTTGAAGATAATTTGAAGGTGGGTTATATAACTTGAATCCATCAATGTTATTATTGATTTCAATTTCTCATCATATGTTGATCATTTATTTCCTTCTTGAATAATTGATGAATTTATCATATATATGGCAGTAGAAATTGTAGGTCTGAAGCTTGATGATGATGACATCATCTTAGAACACACCTCAAGAAAATCAGAAGCAAACAATTTCATTGTGTTGTTCAAACAGTTTCAAACCATTAGAGATCAAATGGTTTCAAAACCGTTTGGTGACCAAATGGTTTCAAAACCGTTAGAGGTCAAACAGTTTCAAAACTATTATGGGTTAAATAGTTTCAAGAAGGTGTAAAAGTTTAAATGTTTCAATTTGATTGAGTCCACATGGTCTCAACCTTGGATGGCCAATCAATTAGAACTCAATTGATTTCAAAACCCTAGGTCAATTGATGACAAAACCCTAATTTAGGGTTAAACAGTTTCAAGTTGTTTTGACCAAACGGTCTCAGACTGTTTGAAGACCAATCAGTCTCAAACCGTTTGAGGACAAATAAGTCTCAAACCATTTGAGGACCAAACGGTCTCAAACCATTTAGGGTTAAACGTTTTCAAAGTTAATTTGATCAATCAGTTTCAAACCCTAATAAAATCAAACGGTTTCAAAACCAGTTGAAGATTGTGGACAAGACCGTTTGAGGGTCTAACAGTCTTAAGACCGTTTGGAGGATTGATTCAAGACCGTTTAAGGTCTAACAGTATTCAAACCATTTGATGAGAAAGTGATCAAGACCGTTTAAGGTCTAACGGTCTTCAGACCGTTTGGAGGTGCAATTGGTCCAAGACCGTTTGGAGATCAAGTAACCTCAAGACCGTTTGAAGGTCAAGTGCCCTCAAGGCTGTTTGAAGGTCAAGTGAACTCAAGACTGTTTAAAGGTCAAGTGACCTCAAGACCGTTTAAAGGTTCAATTGGTCCAAACCGTTTGAAGGTCTAATTGACTCAAACCATGAAAGTACTAATAACCCTATAAGTGGTTGAAGAGTATCTCAAGGTTGATTTTAATGGAAGTACCTCTAAAGTACTTAGGTGATTAGTGTAATTAGATTGATTATTACTCATTGCCTATGGAAGTAATAGAACCAATACACTATGATAAGCATAGATGTATGTACTTAGTGAGAGGTTAAGTCAACCTAATAAGGTATGATGATGATGTTGTGTGTTCCTAAGCACATGGAACAATGATAAGTATGATTTAATACTTAAGTAATGCTATGTGCTCCAAGATATGTGGAAGCACCGATTTAGGGTTTGGATTAATGAGATAATCATGAAACCCTAATATAGGGTGATGTTATGTAAAACCCTAATATAGGGTGAGGTTATGTGAAACCCTAATTGATGTTATGTAAAACCCTAATATAGGGTGAGGTTATGTGAAACCCTAATTGATGTTATGTGAAACCCTAATTGATGTTATGTGAAACCCTAATACAGGGTGATGTTATGTAAAACCCTAATATAGGGTGAGGTTATGTGGAACCCCAATTAATGTTATGTGAAACCCTAATGGATGTTATGTGAAACCCTAATTGATGTTATGTGAAACCCTAATACAGGGTGATGTTATGTGAAACCCTAATATAGGGCGAGGTTATGTGAAACCCTAATTGATGTTATGTGAAACACTAATTGCTAAAGATGGAAACTCTTACCCTAATGAGGGAATAGCGATGCTATCTTTGTATTGCATAATGCTGATAGGTAATTGATATGGTTGTTATCAAGTATACTAACCATGTATGTATCATGAGATGATGAGCATAACCAGGTATGAGTTATGATGTTAATGTGCCTTGCGAGCCATTATTTTTTTTGTTGCCCAATGAGAGGTGACAAGAAATTGAATATGCTTGGTGAGCTATGTGAGATGCTTGTGTAACAAGTATCCTGAATACCTTGGTCAAATGACCTAGAGGTAATAGTTACCTGATAAGTGGTAACCATGTTCAGTGATGAACTAAGGGTTTGAAATACTCAGATCCAGCAAACATGATGATGGTATTGTGAGGGATGTGAATTCCAAGTAATGAGACAAGGAATTGAGATCCCAATGTGTTATAAAGTTTTGAAAAGTACTTGATAGGAGTATTGTTTCTTTTTAGCATTTGTCATAATAATTCTTGTTTTAAAAATTTACTGATGCTAAAAGAATATGGTAATGTACTTAAAATAATAAAGTGGAATATTATCATGTAGAGCCCTGGCCATAGATCTATCATCGTCAGTAGCTGGTGATGGTAAAATGGGTTCTCCTGCTGGTTAATCCGGAGCGTATATTATTGAATATGCGGGGTTACTCGTAGTCGAAAATAGGAGGATTAGAGTGCAACTTCAGTTGTAGACTCAAGATATGTTTAAGAGCATGGTGAATAGGCCCATGGTTCAGTGTGATGGAGCATGAATGCATTCATGGCTCAGAGAGCACAGTGAACTGGCCCGTGGCTTAGATTTACTAGCGTCGAGACCAGTACCAAGGCGGGCTAGCAAATGGGTAGCCTATGAGAGCTAACCTTGTGACTGAGGTCACTTAATCAAGAGACTGCGATCCTACTTGTGGTCTCACACTGACTGAGACAGATGAGATCAAGGAGTCTTGCTCTTCCTTTGATCTTGTATGGCACCAACTTTGGGTTTTGCAACTGAAGGTTGGATTTGAGCAGTACGGCTCACTTCCTCAGGGCATTAGAATGATTGTAAAAAGTAATCATCCGTGTAGCATATTTGCTTAAGGATGAATTATGGAAATCATTGGTTGATGTTACACTGCTTATTTTATCCTAAAAGTGGGTAAATATTATACATGTTCTTCATATTCCTTATTAAAATGAATAGATGATTTACTGCTTTATCATTTGTAGCTGTAATGCTTTGAGAGATGATATTGCTCTATTCTGCTTAATAGTAATTAAATCTTGCTGTTCAATAGAGATTCCTCTATTCAATTTATTACTAATTATTTGCAATAATAATGTTTTTGGCTGAGAGTTATATCTCTCGCTGGGACAGTTTCAACACCCCCGTGGGATCCAACCTTTTTAGGTGGACGAGGACGAGGAGGTAGAAACCCTGAAGCAGGGGAAGGACAACAACATCAGGGACAACAATAACATCTCAGGTGGAGATACTGTTTGTTGTGTCTTGTAGATCAGAGTCCTATGTGTCGTCTCTATACTCTCAGGTCCTTGGAGTCAGTAGTTAGTGCTTTTATGATTGATCTGTGATTTTGGCATTAAATGCCTAGAGGTTTTATGTTGCTTATATGTAGATTTAACAGAGCAACTATTGTATGTAATCCTCGAGAAGAGAAGGTACATGGTATGTACTTGGTGGACCAGAATGTATATATAATGTTTGGTTCTTGTTATAATAGTTTCTTGGAAATGGATCTCTTTGCAAATGGTTTTAATTTTTAGTGATTTTTAGTAATCCTCTACTAATGTTTAATTCCAAAATTAATTACATAGTGACAGTCTAATTTTGCGTCGGGTCATATCAAGTTAAGTGGTATCATAGCTTAAGGTTTTCTGAGTCTACAGAGACATAGGATTAGGGTCGTTGAGTCTGTTCTAGTGTCTTTCAGTTTATCTGATAGTGAGTTCTCCTCTCAGGAGAAGAATTAAAGCTTGAAGATGGCTGGATCACACGAAGAACATGCTGCTGAAAGCAGTGTTGCTGCACCAGGAGGAGGTGCAAGGGATCAAGCTAGAGAAGAACTAGTACCTAAACATCCCCAGCTTGACCAAACTACACTAGAAAACCCAACTTTCCATGCTCTGTTTAGGCAGTTCATGGCGACTATGACACATATGGCGAATAGGATGCCACCACCTGCACCTAGGGCACCAGCCCACAATGAGGGACATGGAGCTGGCAAGACTTTTGAACAGCTTTGCCGAGTAGGAGCCATTGAATATGCTGGTACAACTGACCCAGTAGATGCAGACTTGTGACTAACTGAGATGGAGAAGGCTTTCAGAATCCTTAATATCCCAAAAGCTAAGAAGGTTAGACATGTGGTGTACCTATTGAAGGGGACTGCTGGCCATTGGTGGGCCATAGAAGAAGGCAAAAGGCCAGGTGTTGAAGTCGGATTGGAAGAATTCTGACGTGAATACGTTAGCAGATATTTTCCCAAGACTTACCTAGATGAGAAGATCTCTCAGTTGGAGAAGATAAGGAAAGGACCAATGAAAATTAGTGAGTATGAAGCTAAGTTCATAGAGCTTCTATGGTTCTATCCGCACATGGATGCTACAGATGAGGAGAGGATTCGACATTTTGAAAAGGGTTTGAACGCTGATTTAACTACACCAGTATCTTCTCTAGAGAATAGAGAGAGGTTTTGTTATGACCCATTTCAAAGCTTATTGGTAAGCATTATGATTTGAGCCTAATTAAAGTTATTTGAGCCAACTTATGTGCTCATGTGATGGTTAGTGCATCATTAACTTGATTTAGTTGAATTAAGCACATAAGATCAATTAGTGCATAATTAAGATGATTAATTTGAGGAAAAGTAATAATTGGATGCAATTGGAATGTTGAATCATTAAAATAGTGTAATTAGCTTGTTTTCATGCCTTGGGTTTGTAGTGGGCATTTTTCTTGAAAATATGCAAAAGAAATCACCTGATTTGGACTTTCGAGTCAAAAGTTATGATCTTTTCCGATTCCAGGGTTGAAATTGCAAAAATTCCAAAACTTTTCCTTATAAACTTTCCTTTATTTTCTCTGTTGGTTATCCATTTCATTTTCATCCTGTTGGAGGCGGCGCACAGGAGGTGCAGGCCCGCAAAGGCGATCATAGGGGCGATCATTTGCCTACTTCCAGCAATTCGATTCCGCTTCCTCTCTTCTCTTCTTCTTTTCTTCTTTCTTCTTCCTACCTCTTCCTTCCCTTTATACTACCTTCCTTAGCTAGCTGCCGCATAGCAGCTTGGCTGCGGCAAGCTGCAGCTGGAAGTAGTTGCCGTGCGTGGCCTGGAGAAGGTGGATTTGGGGCGGCCAAGGCTTCCAATCATCACCTTGGACCTCGGCTAGGAGGTCTAGTTCAGAAATTGCAATCAATTCAGCCCAAATCAGCACATAATAGCAGATTTTCGTTGAAGCGTGAAGTTCCTGTTCCGTGAACAGGAACAATGAAGAAATAATACCAAGGTTGAAAATGATCCGAAATCCCCTAGAATCCGGCCTCTAGACGCAATTCTGGACGAAGTGAGTAGGAGTTCATTTAGTTATCATCATTTAACTCCTTCGTTGGAATTTTTCGGTAAAATGTGCATTTTTTGCACTGATATCAGTGGTTATCAGGCGTTTTATCAGTATTTGATGAAACTTGAATTTTATTTTATAAATTGCTTCTGTATGATTATACATGATCTAGAATAGCTTCTGATCAGTGTAGAACAGTTCAATGATTTTATTTGGTGCAATGGAAACCAAAAGTGCTTGATACAATTACTGGAATAGAAATACTGCTGTGTATGTTTTGGATAATTTAGATATTTGACAAGCTCTGAGAATGCTTTTGTACCTGTTGAGTAGTTTGTTGAATGTTGTACAGTTCATATTCAAAGAATATAATAAAAATGTTAGATTTAGGTGCCCTAACACCGTAGAATCCCCTTTGTGCGGTCTGTGATCTTAAGGGGATGAAACGACCTAACTGGAGGACAGTCCAGACGGTCGGCAACCTACTGGAGAATAGTCCAGATGGTTGGAGAGAGATACCTAATGGAGGACAGTCCAGATGGTCTAGTAGTTTTGTGAGGCCTACTGGAGGACAGTCTAGATGGCCGGGTAGCCGTGTTACCTACTGGAGGACAGTCCAGATGGGCACGGCTCGACACTCCGCCTGTGTGCTCAGGTAGGAGGAGTCCAGTTTACACTCTTCGAGAGTGCAGTGAGGCCAGAGATCCTGTGGTCCTGTAGCAGACCAGGACGAGAGCAGTCAGACTTAGCATTTCCCGGGTGTGTCGCTAAGTCTTGTACGGTAGGATCGTAGTTCGCTACAGATATTTATATGCAGAGTGCACTGCATATGATTGGGGCATAATAAAATATGTAATCATGTAGGACCACAGAAATTTAAAATCTTAAGAGTCTAGAATCACTGCGCAAAAATCTCGATAGTTGTTTTTATGTTTAAGATATGCAAATCCTGATATTAAATGCTTCATAGTTATGTACTATCTGCTAGTTTCACTATGTCACTAGGACTGCTCTGTATAGTATTGTTCTTATGCTTTATTTCATTTTAATAAACTTGACGAGTTGTTTAGTGATAGTTAAATGAAAAACTATTCACTGAGCGAGTAGGCTCACTCCTCTACTCAAACATTTTCAGGTCAGCGACAGTTCCAGGAATCTGAAGGATCTTACCACCCTAGTCAGTATAAGGTATATGTAGTTAGTTAGATAGTGGTCTCTTAGTTCTTTCCCCTTGGTCCTTGGGACATGGTGTGGAGAGAGAGTGTGTTTAATATGTAAATCAGTTTTGTAATTAACTGTCAACTTTATATTCCGCATGTAAATGTAATATGACAATTACTCTATTTATGTTTCTAGCAAGTAAAATTTGAAATGCCTCCGCAAGTTGTGTAAGTTTCAGTATTTAAGTAATTTGTAAGATTTTCCTATTGGTATGTTTAATGTGACTAAGAAAAGAAAATGTTAAGTGTGGTTTTTGTGAAATGTGTTAATCCTTCTTACGCCCTAATCTCATTATTAGTGGGTAATGTGAGACCAGGGTGTAACAGTTTTGGTATCAGAGCATAGGTTGAGTACATAGATACTCAGAGTCCAGGTCAGGGGACGATAAGAGACCAATATGACTAGGATTTAGGTGTCTTTTTTTCTATCTGCAGTTTTCTAATAGGAAATGTTCTATTTTAATATTGTAGATGGCAGGAAAGGGACTTGGTCATGATGACCAGGCTGAGAGCCATGTTGGGCTAGATCCGCAGGATATGGGTCCAGGTGGAGGTGATCATGTGGAAGAAGCATCCCAGATGTATAGGATGTTTCTGGAGACCAAAGAGAAGTATAAGACTGACATACGAGCATCTACTTCCAGCAGTAAGGACCTGATGCGATCATATGGGCTTGTGAAGAAACTTGGTGGCACAGAGTTTAGTGGCACCACAGATCCTGTAGAGGCTGATGAGTGGCTGAGGTAGATAGAGAAGGTCTTCCATCTGATGGAGCTGCCAGAGGAGAAAAAGATTAATCATGCTGTTTACCTTCTGAAAAGCGATGCAGAGTTATGGTGGCGCAGTGTGGAGGATAAAAGAAGAGGCACAGAGCTTACTTGGCAGGATTTCACTGAGGAATTCCATCTCAAGTATTATCCTCCTACTTTCCTGAATGTGAAAACAAGGCAGTTGGAAAATATTAAGCAGGGAAACATGACAATCACTGAGTATGATGCGCTTTTCACCAGGTTGGCAAATTTTTGTCCTCACCTTGTACCTAATAACTTAGAAAGGTGCAGAAGGTTCCAAGAAGGGCTGAGGTCAGAGATTCGACATACTATTTCTGCTACTAGTAGGAGAAACAGAGAGAACTTTGGTGAGTTTGTAGAGGTAGCCAGACAGGTAGAGGAATCTATGAATGCTGATAAGCCAACTGAGACCAAGAAGAGATCTGGGGACTTTGCTAGAGGACAACCTAGCAGTGGTTACCGAGGAGGTAGCAGTGGTTTCTTTTCCAAGCTTGGACGTGGTTTTGGCTGTTTCAGTAGGCCAAGATCTAGTGACGTGACATCTTCTCGCAGTAGAGGAAGTTTTAGTCCTGGGAGATGGAGCCATCCACCAATTGGACGGTCTTCTGGGTCATCAGTGTCAGTGAAAGGTCCACCGAGGCAGGAGGCACCGATATGTGACAATTGTGGGAGATCACACTATGGTCAGTGTTGGGGTTTGAGTTCTCGAGGTTGCTATCATTGTGGTCAGACAGGACACATAAGGAGCAACTGCCCCCAATTACTGCATGCAGCATCACAAGCTTCTCAACCTCAACATCAAGATGTTCTGAGACAACCTCCTGTTGATAGACCGAGTTCTTCTGTAGCTTCTGGCTCTTAGGGTGGTGGAATACCCAGTGGAAGAGGTGGTCAGCGAGGACGCCGTGGAACTGGTAGAGCTTCAGCACGTTTCTTCTCGTTAACACCACAAGAAGGTATAATTTCTTCTCAGGTTGTTACTGGAGAAATGCTTTTATTTAATAGTATACCAGTTACAGTTTTGATAGATCCGGGTGATACTCATTCGTTCATACTACATTCTTTAGTCAGTGACCTTAATCTGTTAACTCAGGAATTAATGCATGAATTGGTACTAAGGGTTCCACTAGGTGAAGCAACAGTTTTATCTGAGTTTTGTCCCAGATGTTTGCTGTCTTTTAGTGGTTATACCTTTGCTGTTAATCTTATACCCTTGGATGTTAATACCTTTCAAGTTATACTGGGTATGGATTGCCTTGAAACGTATCGAGTTCAACTCGACTGTTGGAAGAAGGAAGATGTCTTTCAACAGGGTGAATTTTCTTGCGTCTTTTCTGGAGACAGGAAAGTTCTACCTACGTGTATCGTGTCAGCTGCCGTAGCTAATAACATGCTACAGAAAGGATGTGAAGCTTTATTAGACCATGTGGTCGACATAAGAGAAGAGAAGAGCACAGTTAGTGTTTATGATGTACCTGTGGTTTGTGAGTTTCCAGATGTCTTTCCAGAGGAACTACCAAGTTTACCTCCTGTAAGAGATATAGATTTCGAGATCCAGGTGTATCCAAGTAGTCACCCAGTAGCGCTGCCAGCTTATAGAATGGCACCTGTAGAGTTGAAGGAACTTAAGGTTCATTTACAAGAGTTGTTGGACAAGGGTTTCATTCAACCCAGTTCTTCACCATGGGGTGCACCAGTTTTGTTTGTGAAGAAGAAGAATGGTACCATGCGTCTATGCATAGAATACATGCAGCTGAATAAGATCACTATCAAGAACAAGTACCCGTTGCCAAGGATTGATGATCTGTTTGATCAGTTGCGTGGAGCGACAATCTTCTCTAAGATAGATTTGAGGCCGGGGTATCATCATTTGAGAATAAAGGCTTCCGATATTCCTAAGACAGCCTTCAGAACCAGATATGGGCATTATGAGTTTCTGGTCATGTCGTTTGGACTGACTAATGCCCCAGCAGCTTTTATGGACATGATGAATCAGATTTTCAAACCGTTCTTGGATCAGTTTATTGTGGTTTTCATTGATGATATTATAATTTACTCCAAAGATGATGAGCAGCATGAGCAACACCTGAGGATGACGTTGCAGTTGTTGAGGCAACACCAGTTGTTTGCTAAGTTCAGTAAGTGTGAGTTCTGGTTAGCTGAGGTGGCATTCCTTGGACATGTCATCTCAAGAGATGGAGTAAGTGTTGACCCTAAGAAAGTCGATTCTGTGCTTCAGTGGGAACAACCTAAGACTCCTACTGAGATCAGAAGTTTCTTAGGATTGGCAGGTTACTACAGAAGGTTCATTCAGAACTTTAGTGTGATAACATCACCTCTGACACGTTTGACGAGGAAGAATGCACCGTTCGTCTGTCTGATAACTGTGAGAAGAGCTTTCAGATTTTGAAGAAAAAGTTGACCACAGCACCAGTGTTGATTTTACCTGAGGCAGATAAAGGTTATACAGTGTTTTGTGACGCTTCTAGAAGAGGTTTAGGCTGTGTGCTGATGCAAGAAGGTAAGGTAGTGGCTTATGCATCTAGACAGCTTAAGAAGAATGAAGAGAATTACCCGACTCATGATCTGGAACTAGCTGCTATAGTTCATGCTCTTAAGACATGGCGTCACTATCTTTATGGTGAGACATGTCAGGTGTTTACAGATCATAAGAGTTTGAAGTATATCTTCACCCAGAAGGATCTGAATCTGAGACAACGAAGATGGCTCGAGCTAATCAAGGATTATGAGGTGACAATTGATTATCATCCTGGGAAGGCGAATGTGGTAGCAGATGCTTTGAGCAGGAAGTCAAGTTCAACAGCTGACATATATTCTATGGCATGTTTCAAGAGATACTTGCTTGTAGATATGCGAAGGTTGAACTTAGACTTGGGAGTGTCAGGACAGAGTGGTTTGATTGCACAGATGCAAGTTAAGCCTACCTTCTATGACCAGATCATAGAGTTACAACAGAGTGACAGTGAGTTGTGGCAGATTATGTAGGATATGACAAAGGGAACAAAACCAGAGTTCAGGTTTTCAGATGACGGATTGCTATATCTGCATGACAGGTTGTGTGTACCTAGAGATGGTGATTTGAAAGAAAAGATTCTTGAGGAGGAACATGCATCGATGTATGCCATGCATCCGGGTAACACTAAAATGTACAAGAATCTCAAGGAATTGTACTGGTGGCCAAGTATGAAAAAGGATGTAGCTGAATATGTGGCTAGATGTAGTGTGTGTCAGCAAGTTAAGGCTTAACATCAAAAACCTATAGGTACCTTGCAGTCTCTTCCTATACCAGAATGGAAATAGGAACATATCACAATGGATTTTGTGATACGGTTACCCAAGACACCTAGAGGTTGTGACTCGATATGGGTGATTGTGGATAGATTGACTAAATCTGCTCACTTTCTTCCTGTTAAGTCAACCTTTGATGTTCCAAAGCTGGCTAAGATATATGTGGATGAGGTAATCAGATTGCATGGAATTCCAGTTTCTATTATATCTGATAGAGATCCTAAGTTCACATCCAGGTTCTGGAATCAGTTACATCGTGCTTTGGGCACTAAGTTGAGGTTCAGTACAACTTTTCACCCGCAGACGGATGGTCAGTCTGAGAGAACCATTCAGACTCTCGAGGACATGCTGAGAGCATGTGTTCTGCAGTTCAGAGGAAGTTGGGAAGAACACTTGAGCCTTATGGAGTTTGCATACAACAATAGCTACCATTCTAGTCTTGGTATGGCACCGTATGAAGCTCTGTATGGCAGAAAGTGTAGATCACCTGTATGTTGGTATGAGGTAGGATAGAAAGAGATTCTTGGGCCAGAGATAGTGGATATGACTACAGAGAAGATATATGTGACCAGAGAGCAGTTGAAAGCTGCACAGGACAGGAAGAAGAGTTATGCTGAGATACGACGTAGACCTCTTGAGTTTGAGGTTGGTGACGAGGTATATCTAAAGGTTTCACCGTGGAAAGGAGTGTTGAGGTTTGGTAAGAGAGGCAAACTGACTCCTAGGTTCATGGGCCCATATCCTATCATTGAGAGGATTGGACCTGTAGCCTATAAGTTGGATTTGCCATCTGAGTTAGCTAATCTTCATGATGTGTTTCATGTGTCTATGCTTAAGAAATGTTACCCTGGTACAGAGAAGATAGTAGACCCAGAACCTGCACAGCTCAGATCAGATGTGTCTTACGTTGAGGGACCAATTCGGATAGTTGATCGAAGGATCAAGAAACTCAAGAATCGTGAGATACCATTAGTGAAAGTTCTGTGGAGGAATCATAACCTAGAGGAAGCTACGTGGGAGCTTGAATCTGAGATGCGTAACAAGTTTCCTTTTCTCTTTTAGGAATTTCGGGATGAAATTCTTATAAGGGAGGGAGATTGTTATGACCCGTTTCAAAGCTTATTGGTAAGCATTATGATTTGAGCCTAATTAAAGTTATTTGAGCCAAATTATGTGCTCATGTGATGGTTAGTGCATCATTAACTTGATTTAGTTGAATTAAGCACATAAGATCAATTAGTGCATAATTAAGATGATTAATTTGAGTAAAGTAATAATTGGATGCAATTGGAATGTTGAATTAGTAAAACAGTGTAATTATCTTGTTTTCATGCCTTGGGTTTGTAGTGGGCATTTTTCTTGAAAATATGCAAAAGAAATCACCTGATTTGGACTTTCGAGTCAAAAGTTATGATCTTTTCCGATTCCAGGGTTGAAATTGCAAAAATTCCAAAACTTTTCCTTATAAACTTTCCTTTATTTTCTCTGTTGGTTATCCGTTTCATTTTCATCCTATTGGAGGCGGCGCACAGGAGGTGCAGGCCCGCAAAGGCGATCGCAGGGGCGATCATTTGCCTACTTCCAGCAATTCGATTCTGCTTCCTCTCTTCTTTTCTTCTTTTCTTCTTTCTTCTTCCTACCTCTTCGTTCCCTTTATACTACCTTCCTTAGCTAGCTGCCGCATAGCAGCTTGGCTGCGGCAAGCTGCAGCTGGAAGCAGTAGCCATGCGTGGCCTAGAGAAGGTGGATTTGGGGCGTCCAAGGCTTCCAATCATCACCTTGGACCTCGGCTAGGAGGTCTAGTTCAGAAATTGCAATCAATTCAGCCCAAATCAGTGCATAATAGCAGATTTCCGTTGGAGCGTGAATTCCTGTTCCGTGAACAGGAACAGTGAAGAAATAATACCAAGGTTGAAAATGATCCGAAATCCCCCAGAATCTGGCCTCTAGACGCAATTCCGGACGAAGTGAGTAGGAGTTCATTTAGTTATCATCATTTAACTCCTTCGTTGGAATTTTTCGGTAAACTGTGCATTTTTTGCACTGATATCGGTGGTTATCAGGCGTTTTATCAGTATTTGATGAAACTTGAATTTTATTTTATAAATTGCTTCTGTATGATTATACATGTTCTAGAATAGCTTCTGATCAGTGTAGAACAGTTCAATGATTTTATTTGGTGCAATGGAAACCAAAAGTGCTTGATACAATTACTGGAATAGAAATACTGCTGTGTATGTTTTGGATAATTTAGATATTTGACAAGCTTTGAGAATGCTTTTGTACCTGTTGAGTAGTTTGTTGAATGTTATACAGTTCATATTCAAAGAATATAATAAAAATGTTAGATTTAGGTGCCCTAACACCGTAGAATCCCCTTTGTGTGGTCTGCGATCTTAAGGGGATGAAATGACCTAACTGGAGGACAGTCTAGACGGTCGGCAACCTACTGGAGGACAGTCCAGATGGTTGGAGAGAGAGACCTACTGGAGGACAGTCCAGATGGTCTAGTAGTTTTGTGAGGCCTACTGGAGGACAGTCCAGATGGCCGGGTAGTCGTGTTACCTACTGGAGGACAGTCTAGATGGGCACGGCTCGACACTCCGCCTGTGTGCTCCGGTAGGAGGAGTCCAGGTTACACTCTTCAAGAGTGCAGTGAGGCCAGAGAGCCTGTGGTCCTGTAGCAGACCAGGACGAGAGCAGTCAGACTTAGCATTTCCCGGGTGTGTCGCTAAGTCTTGTATGGTGGGATCGTAGTTCGCTACAGATCTTTATATGCAGAGTGCACTGCATATGATTGGGGCATAATAAAATATGTAATCATGTAGGACCACAAAAATTTAAAATGTTAACAGTCTAGAATCACTATGCAAAAATCTCGATAGTTGTTTTTATGTTTAAGATATGCAAATCCTGATATTAAATGCTTCATAGTTATGTACTATCTGCTAGTTTCACTATGTCACTAGGACTGCTCTGTATAGTATTGTTCTTATGCTTTATTTCAATTTAATAAACTTGACGAGTTGTTTAGTGATAGTTAAATGAAAAACTATTCACTGAGCGAGTAGGCTCACTCCTCTACTCAAACATTTTCATGTCAGCGACAGTTCCAGGAATCTGAAGGATCTTACCACCCTAGTCAGTAGAAGGTATATGTAGTTAGTTAGATAGTGGTCTCTTAGTCCTTTCCCCTCGGTCCTTGGGACATGGTGTGGAGAGAGAGTGTGTTTAATATGTAAATCAGTTTTGTAATTAACTGTCAACTTTATATTCCGCATGTAAATGTAATATGACAATTACTCTGTTTATGTTTCTAGCAAGTAAAATTTGAAATGCCTCCGCAAGTTGTGTAAGTTTCAGTATTTAAGTAATTTGTAAGATTTTCCTGTTGGTATGTTTAATGTGACTAAGAAAAGAAAATGTTAAGTGTGGTTTTTGTGAAACGTGTTAATCCTTCTTACGCCCTAATCTCATGATTAGTGGGTAATGTGAGATCAGGGTGTAACAGGTTTTCCACCTTTGTGGAGTCAGTTAGGTGGATAGAAAGGTCTGTGACTGAGAAACATCAAGCCAAAAGTAAGAAGGTGTATACACTGTTCCAAGGACAGAGGTCCGAGAGTTTTAAGAAACCAAGGTTTTCTACACCAACATCGCCACCAAGGTTTAATAATCAGACACAGTGGACATCCAACAAGGGTAGAGGTCATAGTTTACCACCAGAGGGAGCCCATAACTCAACTTCAATGTCAGTAACAGGACCGTCTAGACCACAGCGGGAGAGCATAGCTTGTTATAAATGTGAGAAGATGGGACATTTGATGAAAGACTGTCTAGTTAGAGATGTGAGTGTAACCCAACCACCGAGGCAGAGTCAACAAGGCTCTCAGAAGCGACAGTTTAGTAGTGACACTCGAGGACATGGATATGCATCCCAAGCTGGCACATCTACATCCAATAATAGGGCAAGTGGTCAACAACCAGCAACGATAATATTCTATGCTATGAATCAGTCAGAAGCAGTGGTTAACCCACGAGTCATGACAGGTTAGATGGAATTATTTCATTCTGATATATCTTCATCCTGCTTTGTATCAATTTTGATTGATCTGGGTGCTACACATTCTTTTATCACTCGAGAAGTGATTCATGACTGCAATATGACTGTCATTCATAGAGTAGATAACTTGTTATTAGAAACTCCATTAGTTGGATCTATAGTGTTATGGGAGGTATGTTCTCCCTGTGTTCTTTCTTTTTCTGAACATAGCATTCAGGTGGATCTTATACCACTTGAGATGCATGGGTTTGACATAATCCTTGGGATGGACACCCTAGGAAAGTATAAGGTTTTCTTGAATTGCAGTTCCAAGTAGGCTATGTTCACAGACAATGGTGATACATGGATCTTTCAGGGGGATAGAAAGATTCTTCCAACCTATCTAGTGTCAGCTATGGTAGCTGAGAAGTTGATGAGACAAGGATGCTTCATATTCTTGGCACATGTGGTAGATACCAGAGTAGAGAGTCCTAGTCTTTCTGAAGTTTTGGTTGTTAGGGAGTTTGCGGATGTGTTTCCTGAGGAACTTCTAGGTGTTCCTCCACCCCGAGAGATTGATTTAGAGATTAATCTAATCCTGGGTACACAACCCATAGCTCAAACACCTTATGGAATGACACCTGCTGAGATGACAGAACTCAAGAAACAATTACATGAGTTGCTTGAAAAGGGTTTTACTCGACCGAGTACTTCACCATGGGGTGCTCTGTTTTTTTCGTTAAAAAGAAATACGGGTCTATGCGATTATGCATTGACTATAGACAGCTAAACAAAGTAACCATAAAGAACAAATATCCTCTGCCAAGGATAGATGACTTGTTTGACCAGTTGCGTGGTGCGGCTATCTTTTCTAAAATAGATCTGAGGTCAGGATACCATCAATTACGCATCAAGGAGAGTGACATACCTAAGTCAGCCTTTAGGATAAGGTATGGTCACTATGAGTTCATAGTTATGTCGTTTGGACTAACTAATGCACCAACTGCATTCATGGAACTCATGAACAAAATCTTCCGACCATTCCTTGATCAATTCATAGTAGTCTTTATAGATGACATTCTGATTTACAGTAGAGATGCTCGACAACATGAGCAACACCTTCGTCAGGCCCTGACTTTACTGAGAAAGCACAAACTATATGCCAAATTCAGTAAGTGTGAATTCTGGTTATCAGAAGTATATTTTCTTGGACACATAATATCTGCCTCAGGTATCTGTGTTGATCCTAAAAAGGTAGAATCTATCTTCGAGTGGGAACAACCAAAGACACCAATAGAGATATGCAGTTTTCTAGGATTGGCATGCTACTATAGGAGGTTCATTAAGAACTTCAGTTCTGTAGCATTACCCCTAACCAAGTTAACCAGGAAGGAGGTTCCTTTTTTGTAGAATGACAAGTGTCAACATTCTTTCCATTTGTTGAAAGAAAGGTTGACCAGTGCACCTGTGTTAGTGTTACCTGAGTAGGGAAAGGGGTATGTTGTTTTATGTGATGATTCTAAGAACAGTTTAGGATGTGTGTTGATGCAGGATAAACAAGTGATTTCTTTTTCTTCTTGACAGCTTAAGAAACACGAGGAAAATTATTCAACACATGATATAGAGTTAGCTACAGTGGTACATGCGTTGAAGATCTAGAGACATTATATCTATGGAGAGACATTCCATATTTTCACAGATCATAAGAACCTAAAATACATCTTTTCACAACATGAGTTGAACATGAGACAACACCGCTGGATGGAGTTAATCAAGGACTACAATTGTACAATTGATTATCATCCAGGAAAGGTTAATGTAGTGGCTGGTGCACTAAGTAGAAAACCATTATCACCAGCCATGGACAAAGCATAGTTGAAATCTTTAGTGTGCTTTAGACGAGACATGTTTGTCTCTTTGAGGCAAGACAATGTATAACTTAAAGTATCCTGGTTAGCTGGACTGTTAGCTGAGATGCACATAAAACCTACTCTGAAACAACAAATAAAAGAAGCACAACAAGCTGATACTGTGATTCAGTAGATCAGGTCAGAATATGGTAGTTATTAAATGGGATGGTTTTCATGAGTCAGATGATGAGGTAGTCTGTTACCATGGTAGGATGGTAGTACCTGATACCAATGACTTAAGGAAGTTAGTCATGGAGGAAACTCATTCATCTATGTATGCAATGCATCCCGGGAGCACCAAAATGTATCATAATTTGAAGGAATATGTATTGGTGGCCTGGTTTGAAGAAAGATGTAGCTGAGTTTGTTATGCGGTGTCCAGTGTGTCAACAGGTTAAAGATGAACATCAGAGGCCCACAGGAACAATGCAACCCTTATCTATACCACAATGGAAATGGGATCACATGACCATGGACTTTGTGGTTGGTTTTCCAAGAACAACCAAAAGTCATGATTCCATTTGGGTAATAGTTGATAGGTTGACTTAGTTAGCACATTTTCTTCCTATTAAAACAACCTATACTGCTGAGAAACATGCACAAATCTATATAGATGAGATAGTGCGTTGACATGGGGTTGTAGCTATGATTGTTTCTGATAGAGGTCCCCAGTTCACGAGTCATTTTTGGGAACAACTACATAAAGCTTTGGGTACGTAGTTAAGATTTAGTACCGCCTTTCACCCACAGATAGATGGACAATCTGAGAGGACTATACAAACTTTGGAAGATTTTCTTAGGGCATGTGTCCTTCAGTTTGTAGGAAGTTGGGATATACACTTGAGCTTAATACAATTTGCTTACAACAATAGTTATCAGCACAGTATTGATATAGCACCATATTAAGCATTATATGGTATACATTGTAGATCTCCATTGTGCTGGTATGAAATTGGGGAATATAAACTTTTGGGTCCTGAGTTAGTACAACAGACAACTGAAAAGATTAAAGTAATACAACAAAAGTTGAAGGCTGCACAGGGATAGACAGAAGTCATACGCTGATAAATTGTGAAGACCTTTAGAATTCCAAGTTGGAGACAAAGTATATCTCAAAGTCTCACCCTTGAAAGGTGTTCTTAGATTTGGAAAGAAGGGTAAGTTAGCTCCTAGATTTATGGGGCCTTATGCAATCATTGAACGGATTGGGAAAGTAGCCCATAAGTTGGAGTTTCCACCTGAACTACATAGATTGCATCAAGTATTCCATATATCCATGCTAAGAAAGTGTCATCCTGATATGGAGTTAGTATTGCAACCTGTGGAGGTAGAGTTAAATGAAGATATATCCTATGTAGAGGGACCAGTGTTGGTTCTTGATAGGAGAATCAAAAAGTTGAAAAAGAAAGACATAGTTCTTGTGAAAGTTCTTTGTAAATGATCATGGCATTGAAGAAGCTACGTTGGAGCTGGAGGAAGAGATGAGGAGGAAGTACCCTTCTCTTTTCTCTTGATGATTTCGGGGACGAAATCCCTGTTAGGGGTGGATAATTGTAACATCCATGACCTGGGTTAAGGCCTAACCCTAGAAGTTTTGCTTAAAGTAAGTTACTTAGTTTCTTATCTTTATCTTTTGAAAAGTAATTAAGACTAAAGGAGAGTTTATGTTTCAATTTTGGTCCTATTTGAATAATGTTGAAACAACATTTTACCTATTTTGGACTAAAGTGCAATTTACCCAATTTAAGGGGGATACTTTGCAAATGTTACATGATAAATGTTCCTCAAGTGTTTTAGCATCATAAGAATGAGAATGATTCTGAGGTATGGCTTCCACAAGCCTAAGTTCCAAAAATGAGCTTGTTTGAATAATGTTTGTACATTGAATGCTAGTTTTGGTGTAATTTGCAAATTACCCAAAATTTGGTGTTGAATATGTAAAATACCACTCCTATTATGTCCCTACTATTTTTTGGTATCATTTAGAGAAAATAAAAAGAAAGGTGCATCTTGTTTGAACTACTTTTGAGGAGATATAATCTTGATAATAAAATAATCAAGATTTAAGCATAATTACAACCCTAATTTATTTTGTAGCAAAAATAAATATATTAATTGAAGTGCCCATCAACTAAAAAGGCTATGGTTGAAATCCTATAGTGCAAGGACGTCCAAATGCCTTGAGTTGCACCGAATTATCCTAAGTAGGTGAAGAAACCCACTCACATTTGTTAATTGAAAAGTAATGTCCTATAAAAATGGATAAATATCATTATAATAATTAAGGTGCTTAAGTGATTTCTTTTGATTCAAGGATAAATGAAAGGTAATTGAAGGGAAATGAAGATGTCTTGGAAGGCAAGGAAGGGAGGGGGCATGTGGCAAGAAAGTGGATGAATTTTCCCCTACTTTCTCTCTCCTAGAAAATCAAATACATATATTCGATTTTCTCCTTACTTGAAAGGTTATTTTGCAAACCACTTTCTTCCTTTGCTTTGGCCGATAACCAAGGAGCTTGGGAGCAGGAGGAGAATGTTCCCCAAGTTGAAGATAAGCTCCATGATCATATTCAACCTTGAATTGATAGTTGAAATCAGATTTCAACATTGATTTTCTTCTCTTTTCCATCCAATACTCAACCTTGGCTATCATTTGCATCCAAAGAGTTGGAAACGAGCCTTGGATAGTTGAAGGAGATTCTTTCACCATTAGATACGTGAAGTTTGAAGCTTTGAAACTACTTTGAAGGTGGGTTATATAACTTGAACCCATCAATGTTATTATTGATTTCAATATCTCATCATATGTTGATCGTTTATTTCCTTCTTGAATAATTGATGAATTTATCATATATATGGAAGTAGAAATTGTAGGTCTGAATCTTGATGATGATGAAATCATCTTAGCACACACCTCAAGAAAATCAGAATCAAACAGTTTCATTTCGTTGGTCAAACGGTTTCAAACCGTTAGAGACCCAACGGTTTTCACCAAACGGTTTCAAAACCGTTAGAGGTCAAACAATTTCAAAACTATTAGGGGTTAAACGGTTTCAAGAAGGTGTAAAAGTTTAAATATTTCAATCTGATTTAGTTCACATGGTCTCAACCTTGGATGACCAATAAATTAGAACTCAATTGATTTCAAAACCCTAGGTCAATTGATGACAAAACCCTAATTTAGGGTTAAACAATTTCAAGTTGTTTTGACCAATCAGTCTCAAACCATTTGAGGACCAATCGGTCTCAAACCATTTGAGGACCAAATAGTCTCAAACTGTTTAGGGTTAAACATTTTCAAAGTTAATTTGATCAAACAGATTCAAACCCTAATAAAATCAAACAGTTTGAAAACCGATTGAAGATTTTGGACAAGACCGTTTGAGGGTCTAACAATCTTAAGAGTGTTTGGAGGATTGATTCAAGATCGTTTAAGGTCTAACGGTCTTCAAACCATTTGATGAGCAAGTGATCAAGACTGTTCAAGGTTTAACAGTCTTCAGACCATTTGGAGATGCAATTGGTCCAAGACCGTTTGGAGATCAAGTAACCTCAAGACCATTTGAAGGTCAAGTGTCCTCAAGACCGTTTGAAGGTCAAGTGAACTCAAGACTGTTTAAAGGTCAAGTGACCTCAAGAGTGTTTAATGGTTCAATTGGTCCAAACCGTTTGAAGGTCTAATTGACTCAAACCATGAAAGTACTAATAACCCTATAAGTGGTTGAAGAGTATCTCAAGGTTGATTTTAATGGAAGTACCTCTAAAGTACTTAGGTGATTAGTGTAATTATATTGATTATTACTCATTGCCTATGAAATTAATAAAACTAATACACTATGATAAGCATAGGTGTATGTACTTAGTGAGAGGTTAAGTCAACCTAATAAGGTATGATGATGTTGTTGTGTGTTCCTAAGCACATGGAACAATGATAAGTATGATTTATTACTTAGAAAATTCTATGTGCTCCAAGATATGTGGAAGCACCGATTTAGGGTTTGGATTAATGAGATAATCATGAAACCCTAATATAGGGTGATGTTATGTAAAACCCTAATATAGGGTGAGGTTATGTGAAACCCTAATTGATGTTATGTAAAACCCTAATATAGGGTGAGGTTATGTTAAACCCTCTTTGATGTTAGGTGAAATCGTAATTGATGTTATGTGAAACCCTAATTGATGTTATGTGAAACCCTAATACAGGGTGATGTTATGTAAAACCCTAATATAGGGTGAGGTTATGTAAAACCCTAATTAATCTTATGTGAAACCCTAATTGATGTTATGTGAAACCCTAATTGATGTTATGTGAAACCCTAATACATGGTGATGTTATGTGAAACCCTAATATAGGGTGAGGTTATGTGAAACCCTAATTGCTAAAGATGGAAACTCTAACCCTAATGAGGGAATAGCGATGTTATCTTTGTATTACATAATGCTGATAGGTAATTGATATGGTTGTTATCAAGTATACTAACCATGCAGGTATCATGAGATGATGAGCATAACCAGTTATGAGTTATGATGTTAATGTTCCTTGTGAGCCATTATTTTATTTGTTGCCCAGTGAGAGGTGACAAGAAATTGAGTATTCCTGGTGAGCTATGTGAGATGCTTATGTAACAAGTATCCTGAATACCTAGGTCAGATGACCTAGAGGTAATAGTTACCTGATAAGTGGTAACCATGTTCAGTGATGAACTAAGGGTTTGAAATACCCAGATCCAGCAAACATGATGATGGTATTGTGAGGGATGTGAATTCCCAGTAATGAGACAAGGGATTGAGATCCCAATGTGTTATAAAGTTTTGAAAAGTACTTGATAGGAGTATTGTTTCTTTGTAGCATTTGTCATAATAATTCTTGTTTAAAACTTGACTGATGCTAAAAGAATATGGTAATGTACTTAAATAATCAAGTGGAATATTATCATGTAGAGCCCTGGCCATAGATCCATCATCGTCAGTAGCTGGTAATGGTGAAATGAGTTCTCCTGGTGGTTAATCCAGAGCGTATATTGTTGAATATGCGGGGTTACTCCTAGCCAAAAATAGGAGGATTAGAGTGCAACTTTGGTTGTAGACTCAAAATATGTTTAAGAGCATGGTGAACATGCCCATGGTTCAGTGTGATGGAGCATGAATGCGTTCATAGCTCAGGGAGTACGGTGAACTGACCAGTGGCTCAGATTTACTAGCGCCGGGACCTGTACCAAGGCGGGCTAGAGAATGGGTAGCCTATGAGAGCTAACCCTATGACTGAGGTCACTTAAGCAAGAGACTGCGGTCCTGCTTGTGGTCTCACACTGACCGAGACAGATGAGATCAAGGAGTCCGACTCTTCCTTTTATCTTGTATGGCACCAGCTTTGGGTTTTGCAACCGAAGGTTGGATTTGAGCGGTACGGCTCACTTCCTCAGGGCATAAGAATGATTGTAAAATGTAATCAGCCGTGTAGCATATTTGCTTAAGGATGAATTATAGAAATCATTGGTTGATGTTACATTGCTTATTTTATCCTAAAAGTAGATAAATATTATACATGTTCTTCATATTTCTTATTAAAATGAATAGATGATTTACTACTTTATCATTTATAGCTATAATGCTTTAAGAGATGATATTGCTCTATTATGCTTAATAGTGATTAAATCCTACTGTTCGATAGAGATTCCTCTGTTCAATTTATTACTAATTATCCGCAATAATAATGTTTCTGGAAGAGAGTTATATCTCTCGCTGAGACAATTTCAATTGTCTCACCCCCGTGGGATCCAACCTTTTTAGGTGGACGAGGATGAGGAGGTAGAAACCCTACAACAAGGGAAGGACAACAACATCAGGGATAGCAGTAACATCTTAGGTGGAGATATTGTCTGTCGTGTCTTGTAGATAAGAGTCTTATGTGTCGTCTCTGTACTCTCAGGTCCTTGGAGTCAGTAGTTAGTGCTTTTATGATCGATCTGAGATTTTGGCATTGAATGCCTCGAGGTTTTATGTTGCTTATATGTAGATTTAACAGAGCAACTGTTGTGTGTAATCCTCAAGAAGAGAAGGTACATGGTATGTACTTGGTGGACCAGAACGTATATATAATGTTTGGTTCGCATTATAAGAGTTTCCTTGAAATGGATCTCTTTGCAAATGGTTTTAATTTTTACTGATTTTTAGTAATCTGCTGCTAATATTTAATTCCACAATTAATTACGTAGTGACGGTCTGATTTGGCGTCGGGTCATCTCAATAATAATTGTCGATGCAACCAATGTGTCATCAACTAATGCACATCAACCACTAACTAGACAAACGGTCATCAATTTGTCACACATACTATGATTCGAACATATGCAAGTCCATTCTTGATCTAACAAACTGATATCATGCCATCACAACCACTATGTCACCGAATAATGTGCATACTCTACTAATTGGAAAGAATTTTAGCAATGACGATGCATACACTATTCCAAGTACTACTTTGCCTTAAGGAAAAAATGACTAACCCTCTCATTTCCATAAGAGAGAACCACCGTTGATGCACTTAATGTGCCACCAACTTCCAATTGTTACTTTACCCCAAGGCAAAGTCATCAGTCCTCTCTCATCCAAGAAAGATTTCCACAAGCTGTTCTTTCTCTCTTACTCTTCTACCATAGAAGGCACCAACCAAAACCAAATGATGAGAACCCACAAATGTGTGCAATGATATAAAGGGCCTACTCTAGATACTCTATTTATAGGACTTCATGCCATATGTTGCAAACATAAATCATATTTCAAATCCTAGTCCAAATCCAAGTAGTAATCCATGTTGAATATAATGAGAAATCTTCTTTATTTTTTAATGAGACTCATATTACTATTGGAAACACACAAGACCAACTCCTATAAGTAAGTTCAAATAGGACATGGCCTATGTCCTTTCTATTCCTACAAATATATTATTATAGTTGAAGGTAAATGCAAATACATACACTAGTGAATGCGAACACATATACAGATATAATACCAAGAACCATAGCATAAAAAGGGTCATCATGGGTGTCTTAAAGTATGTGAAACAAGGGATGAGCGCTTTGATTAAACAACCTTCACCAGAAATGAGTGACTTAAAGTCCCAAGGCTGTCTTAAATTATGCAAAATACTGAGGATGTCGGGTCATCTCTTGGAGGGTCCTTCTTGGTGCAAGCTCATTATCCATTTCTCAAGTAGTGTTAACAAATTAAGAGAAGAATGATAATTGATATGGCTAGGGATCAAAAAGAGCAATTAAATTTTAATGAGATATGGATTTCTCTCCAGAAGGTTAAACATCTCTATCTAGTAGGCGGATCACTATATCAAAGAGTGCCCTATTACACAATTCAAGTGACTAAGTGTCCTAGTTGCGCTTGTCAAATAAGATTATATGGAAACTTTAGAGTAAGGAAGAGGAGAATAATTATATCCCCCTTGTTTCTAAGAAGAACATCATTATATCTATAATGTGCGTGAGAAAGGAGGGGTTTAACCAGTTGAAGGTACTTACAAACTTATACTGTGAATGTGGGACAAATACATTTGCAAGAAGAGCATGTATTTTGGGTATAGTGAATGTTCAAACAACAATGATAAATGCTACCTAGATTTTGATGTAGTTGTTTGGTATATGAAAATGAACATGCATTCCTACATCTTTCAAGGGGAACCAATATTAGCTCCTAAATTTTTTCTTCATTCGCATAGAAAATATTAAGAGAATCTGAATCTAAATAGTGAATTACAAAATCAAGAAATGACAACAAAGATGATAAAGTGCCCTCCTAGGGAGGAATTGGTAAAATTCCATACTATATTGTGATTTTTTTAAAATCTCATCCTTTTTGGAGCATTCATGAATTGAAAGGGATAACGAGAGTGTGTCTATTTATCTAATGTTGGATAATATTCTTCATTTAATACTATACGTTTGAAATGTGGCATGGTTTTCCACAACATGAAATATGGGATATAGATGTGTCTTACGACCCTCTCTCAAACACCTACATCATAATTGAATCTTTTGAGAGTAGGGTACTACATGGAAGCGATTACAATTCCATCATTGCATAAGATGATCCTTGTGAGTTTTTATGGGATGCAATGAGTCTGACGTGCTACTATTTCATACTCCATCATAGTTTGGACTTGATAAATCCAAACTGAAATTTTCACTATCTATAATATTTACCCTAAAAAATAATTTTCTTAAATCATGTAAACCTAGAAGTATCAGCCCTAATTTTTTGAATTACTTTTGATAACTTCAGTATAATCCATATTTGGTTAAATAATCAAAATTTATCGAGTAAAAATTCCAGTATAATTTTGGAAACAAAATAGTTTGGAAAATAGTTCCTCACATTTTTTTACCCTTCACCTAAAGTCTCAACATATTTGAAGTTTTTTTTATAAATATCATAGATTTTGAAAGATTTTGGTAACTTATTTTTTCTAAAAGAAAATTAAACCCCCCTCCAATTTACATGTCACATATCTTCTCATTCTTTTGATCTGAATCCAACATGTGGGTTGTGGATCTATATACTCTTTAAACACTAAGCAATAATAGTATACCTATGGTCCCTTCCTGATATGAGGGTTGAACTAGTTATTGTGGATTTTTTATCCTAAGGGAAGCTTGTTGTTTTATTCCTCTAGTCTATACACACATGATTGTGCAATGTAGGGGTGTCACAGATAGGCCAACTATCTCAGCTCATGAGAGTGTGATTAGTTTATGTGACCCAAACCCACTACTAGGGATTAAGAGCATGCGACAATGGGATTAAATACTACCATCTCATTGAAGTCAATAACACTTTGTTTATTAAATCATACATGTTATACAAGAACATGTATCAAAATATAGAAGTAACCAAGGTTATTACATAGAAACTTGGAATGGAAAGAAATCCAACTATCACAAGGTACAACATGGTAAGCTGATTTTTACTTCATTTACATATTGCACCTAAAATCTCACTTACACCCAAGACTCAAGAAAAATAAGAGACAATTAGATATATCTGTTCTACCATAACGACATACTCTTGAAATACTAAACTAAAAAATGAAATGACTTTTATATGGTTCCTCCCGTTAGTTAACTACCTAAAATATCATTACTAGTGATGTTGGGTAGTAGCTTAATGAATAGATAGATCTAATTAGTAAAATTATACAAAAAGAAATATAATTTGTAGTAACAAATAAAACAATAATTACATAATAGATATTCACAAAGTTCAAAATCATATACAACAATTTGATAGTTTAACTACATCCAATAATTCTACGTCTTAGATAAGGTCTTTAATAACTAGATACAAGTAAATATATACCTTTCAAAACAAAACTCACACTAGTAAATTTTTGATCTATGGTGTCACTTTTCTCAACATCGATTCCCATATAAAAACCGACACTACAAGCATATATCATCGGTTAGTAAAGCACAAATGTCACAATTGGTCAAGTCTTTTCAATTAACAAAAATACGAGTACCATTTTTATAGTAATGTTGGTTTCTTAGGGTAGAACCAATGTCACATACAACCTGTAAAATTTTATTTTCTAGGAAAAAAATAATATAGACGTTTAGCATCAATGGCATAGAAATTGATACCCAAACTAAGAAATTGAAGAAGAAAGATGTTGTCCTAGTTATGATCTTGTGGAAACATGAAAACCTAGAAGAGGTCACTCGGGAATTAAAAGATGAAATCTAAGAAAGTATCTAGAACTAGTTAATACCTAAAATTTCAAAAATGAAAATTTGCTTAGGAGGTAGGATTGTAACAACCTCATTTTTAAGATACATTTCTTAATATTTTTCATATTACATATCCTTCATGGTCAAATCATAACCAAAAGGATCATTTTTTCATTTAGGACTGTTAACATGCATTGAAAATATTCCATAAAATGTGAATGTGTAAAGTGTACACAAAATTTCATGATCCATTTATAGTTGGATAATTAATTATTTAATGTTTAAGTATTAACTTGTTTTAATCTATTTTTAAATCACCTAGATACAAAACTAACACCATGAAAATATTTCATACACTAAAATAAATGGCAAAAATTTGGGATTATTTGAAGGTCATTTCATTAGGTAAACCGAATCTAGAAGATAGTTATAGATTTGGGATTATTAATCTCAGATATTCAAATTCATGTTGAATAGGGCTCACATTGAGTTGTACAATGAGGACACGAGATTAATTGGGATAATCCATTCATTCACTAATTATCTTCAATTTTCAAAGTTCTCATGCCAGATATCTTCTCCCCAATCATTTGAATAATTCTTACAACTCACTCAAACAATTTGGAAACTAGTTTCACTGTCGATCTTGTGAGATCACTACACTCCTTTAAGCCCATACACATACCATAAACCCCACCCAAAGATATATTATCAATCATGGACCAACCCACAACCTTGGTGACCTGTTGTAGATGACCAACAAGTGAAGCCCAATGCTATGTGAGGTTTGGTAAAGCTTCATCAAAGTTTGCATGCTTCCTCTGATCCCAATTGATCTTGTTGACAAATAAACCACCCTTAACTACCCTTTATTTCACGTACAAAACTCCACCATTGTTTTCATCCATGTCACTGTATCTATCCAATTCCCTACACTAAAAAAAACCAAGGATGCCATAATTTTTGTCTTTTTGGATATGCCACACTCATATTTCAATGATGCATATATTTCCCAAATTATATTACTAACATGTGTATCAAGTATTTCAGGTGATCAAGGAACTCAGTCAAGATTCAACTACAAAGACGTTGCAATTTTATATGATTGGATGCTTGCAAATAAAGTTGCACCATGTATTTTATTGTACACGTTTGTTTTTTGTACATCTTGATAGACATGATGTAAGGAAAAGTGATGATCTTCCAAAAACTGACCCAAAACCCTAACCCACACTCATATGAAGCCTCTAGGGTTTATAGGGTTTATTAGTTAAGTCATTGGATACATTTCCACACTTTAGCATATTCCTTCACAGAGTCTATCTCAGTCAAAAGCTTTGTCAACCTAAGTCCATTTAGTTGAACTCTTTGTCAACCAAGAAATAGACTTTTTATAATTTGAGTTCTAGGTCATTCTCGATCGAAGGAAATCTTGGCCGAGAAGGTCAGTCAAAGAGTTTGTCGATCAAAGAAGAGTCATTATGCTTAGTTGGAACGAGGAAATAGACTGACACATAGTTATAAGAGTTAGTTGACCACGGGACTCCTATCGATCTACGAATTTGTCGATCGAGACTCTTTCAGTTGGAGTTTTTGTCAACCAAGAATGGTTCTGAAATGTTAGTTTATTAATGATCAAATTAGCCATTTCAACTTAATTAACTTCCTGCTAATGACTAATTGACCACTAAGAACACTCTAGACATTCCCCATAGGTACCTTAACCACTTGTAAACATTTCCTATAAATAGGAGTGGTCTTCAGGTACCTAGACATCAACTTTGTATACAACTTTGCACATTACTTTGCAACAACATTTGATACATACTTAAGCATAGTTCTACTTGACATCTGTCTCAAGATAGATTATGTTCTATACTTAAAGTTTCTATCATTCTAGCCTAAGCCCTTATCTTAGTTATAGTATCCTCTCCACCTAATACTACTTTGCCTAAACCCTTTTTGGAGTGGATCATCATCACTTGTCCGTAAGAGGTGAATTGTATATCTTGTGAGCTTACTTTTTCTTTCTCCAATCTATTTCTTCATTCTTGTATTACTCTTGGGCTACTTCTTAGAGTGAAGGTTGTCCAACAACCTACGAGAAGGAGTCTTCTCAACTTGGTTTTGTTCTACTGGCCGTTAAAAAATAGGTGAAAATGGTGTTCTTCCTCGTACGTCAAAGAAGAGGTGGTTCAGTTCTCTTCTGCACCCATCAAAGAAGAGATGCATAGGGTGACCTTCCAGTGTCCCGTCAAAGAAGGTGATAGTTCTTTTTGAGTTGAAAAGGAGGGTTTGTCTTGATCCAAAAAAGACATCAATAATTTTTTTGTAATGTGTATCAGTATATAAAAGGAATATATACAAGGTTTAGAAATTCTAGTTGGAAACAACTAGGTAGTGGATTGATGTCATTTAATAGAACCACTCTAAATTTTTATTTTCTGTGGTTGCCTCTTTTGCTTTATAATTTTGTTGCACTTTAGGTAAAATAATTTAATTTATTAAAATGATTATAAAGCTCTATTTACCCCCTCTAGATCTTTGGTATCATAGAAGGTCTTCAAGGAGCACTAATGAGTCACGAATAATGGTGGATGGCATGCTTGGCAATCTCAACCTAGACGGAACACATGTTAGCCGACCACCAATGTTTGACGGATCAAACTACACATACTAGAAAAGGGGGATACAATTCTACTTCTATGGAATCAACTTTGAACTTTAGAAGATGATAGCTCATCCACACATGTTTCCAACCACTAAGTTAGAAACATGGATTCCTAATATGGTAAAACAAACCATACTCAATGCAAAGGCAGTAAACAATCTTTATTGTTCTTTATCTATTTGTGAATTTAATCGCATATCTTCATGTGAAATCGTTCATGAAATTCAGCACAAATTAGTTGTAACACATGAAGGAACTACTTAAGTAAAGAATACTAAAATTAGTATGTTAAAACACAAGTTTGAATTAGTTTGTATGCAACCTAATGAAATCATTAGTGAAATGTATGAAAGATTCTATAACATTGTTTTTAGCCTAAGTGCGTTGAGGAAGAACATAAGTGAGGAAGATCAAGTATCCAAGATACTTAGATCATTGCCTCCCAGATACAAGTAAAAGTTCACTACTATCGAGGAAGCTATCAATCTTACTACACTAAAGATGGATCAACTCATTGGGAAATTGAGACACATGAAGTCATGCTTGCAAAGGAAGAAAATTTGAAATTTGAACAACAAAAGGAGATAAGGAAAGATCTGGCTTTCAAATCTGCCACCAAAGCGTCATCAAGAAACATCATTCAAGAAAGAAGTGACACAAGTGATGAAGATGATGAAAGCACCTTGAGTGTAGATGGTAAGAAATATAAGAGATTTCAATGTAACAAAACTTGTAGTACCCCTTCATCTTCTTCTAGGTGCTTTGAATGTGAAAATAAAGGCCACTTGGTTTTTGAATGCCCAAAACCCAAGAAAGGCAAGAAGTTCTCATTGATGAAGAAAGACAAAGCCTACTTAGCTGCATGGGATCAATGAAGTGACAATGGTGAAAGAAAAGAAGAGCACGAGGTAGGTTTTCTCATGGCAATAACGGATGAACAAGAAACTAATGAGGTAAGTATTTTTTTATTTATCTAGATAAGAATTAGTTAGTAGTCCTGAAGAATTTCATGACAAATATATTTATTGCAAGAAAAAAAGAAGAAACTTGCCAAACTATTGACGAACTTAATGTTAATCTTTTTAGTTCTAAAAATGATGCTTTAAAAATTTAAAATAATGCATTAAAAGAATCTTGTGAGAGTTATAAGGCTAAAATACTTGATCTTGAAAATGAAAATAGTTTTCTCTCTCAAGAAAATGTTGATATGCTTGCTAAACTAAATGATTATCAAACTCAACCTATTTTTTACACTCATTCAGGTTATGTTAATTTAGTATAAGAATGAGATACCTTACTTTCAAATCTTTCTCAAGAAAATTTGGATATAACTAAAAAGCTTGCTGAAAATGTTGAATTAAAAAACAAGTTTCTAGATTAATACAAGGAAACAAAAATATTGATAACATCTTAGATAATGCTTCTAAACAAGTATAAAGGAGGTTTAGGATATGTGTCGAAGAACAAATCCTCAGATATGCCTAAAACCAAAAGACATAATCTTCCAAGACTATAACTACATATGTACCTAAGACTAAAGTTGCATATTCTAAAAATGTTGAAAAGAGAAATGAAATATCTTTTATTTCATGTCATTATTGCCAAAGTATTGGACACTATTCCTTTTGATGTGAACATCTGAAGAAAGGAGCCCTTGACTTGGTTTAGGTTCCAAAATTCCCAACTTAGAATAAAAAGGAAACTTGTTCAGATTTGACCTATGCTTAATTTGATTAATATATCTATGTATTATCTCAACTTAATTTGAGGTTAAATTTTCTTATAAAACTCATTTGCATAACTTTTAATTGTTTAAATAATATTTCACTTGCATATCTTACTAAATAGAAATTTTGTTTTCTCTAGAATTTGTTACCAGTAGACAAAATTTTGACCATGATGTGCCTCGGTCGAAAAATCTTCTTGATTGAGACAAGTCTGTCAAAAATTTAACCTAAATATTTAATTTTAGCAAGAAAATGTGTTAAAAATCATATTTGTAATAGTCTTTCTAGCTTGATAATAACAGTTCCATTCATGATCATCTACGTTAACCATCATGGAGTCTACTTGAGTATTAAAACCCTTTCAACTTCGTAGGATTGAGTGGTTAATGGTGGATGCTCCAATCATATGACTGGAGATTAAAATGCATTTAATACACTTGAAAAGCAAAATGGAGGATTACTCATATCAGAAACAATGGCAAAGTAACCATCATTAGAGTACGTGATTATCAATAAGAGTACACGCAAGTGCACATGATAAAGATGAAGTTTAAGGTAGTGATAATGATGAGGTATCTCTTTCTAATCTACTAAAAAAATCATGTATAACTTGTTGTAATCACCTTTGATAAAGTAAAATAAACAAATAAGAACAAGTTGTCTAATATGATCGATTACAAAATGCTATTTACAAAAAGAGATTAGACGATCTTATTGCTATAGTTACTTCTTTTCAAAATTAAGTCTTTGCATGCCTTATATTAATAATTTACTTCTTTTTGTGCTCATGACCATCATAACATTATTCTTTAAGAAAAATTTATGATCAAATTCTATGGTTGAAGAAAATCCCTCTACACAATGCTTGATTTTTACTACTAAAACAATCTCTTGTTAAAGAAAAAAGGTAGACTTACTATTGGATAAATTTCTAATAGTAGAAATGGTTTGCATTCTAATAATCATGATGGTACTCATGGAATTATTTATAAACATGATAAGAAGTAAAGAGATCATGAGCTTTATTTACATTTTTTTTAATCTTTATATGGAAATAAATAATATATGTTTAAATTAGTTTTCTACTAAACATTTCAATCGACTAACTCTTGGACCAAACAACAACTCAGTCGAAAACATTGTCAACCAAGATCCTATCAACAACAAAATTTATTTGGATCTCTTTAGACTTGATTTATGATTAAACCTTTTCTAGATTTCTTAGTTTCTGCATATGATATGAATACTTTATCATAGTAATTGGGTTCTTAAATGGCATCTTTTTATTTTTGAGCTTATTTCACTTGGTATGGGATTAAGGGGGAGCTCAAAATCTTTAAAAAATATCTTGCATATATATTCTACTCTTAATTGATTCTCTATATTAATAAAGGCTTACCATCCTTTGACATTTGGTTTAGAGATTCTTTTAGAGATGTTATTATGATGCTTGATGGATTTTCTATACCAATATGAGCTTCAATATCCCTTATATCTGGTCTTTAGATTCTTTTGTGGATCTCTTTTTGTGTCTAAAGATCTCTAATCATTTCTAGGCTTCACATCCTTTGAAAATGATTGATAAAATCCATTTATCTTTATCTTTTGATTTTCATGGCAAATCTCTATATCATGGAGGACTTAACATTCCTTACATTGATATTGAGATATCCTTTGGAAGATAGTGTTTTTTCATGTCATCTCTATACCGTGGTGGACTCAACATTCCTTATCATTGGTTTAGAGTATCTATTTTAAATTGTGCTAATTGGAACTTGTTATCACAAAGGACTTAATATTCCTCTCATTGGTAATTAGACAATATTTTGATATCATTCCTTGATCAAATATGACTTTTTGACTATGTTGTAATTTGATTTATGTCTATAATTGTTTTCACATCTTCCCATCAATTGGTATTCTTATTCAATTGTCTTTGGTTATAAGTTTTTCCCTCTCCAAATTGAGAATCATATTTAGGGAGAGTATCTCGCTAGGGAGAATCATTTTAATGGCCTTCTATCTTTTTGAGATGACAAAGGGGGAGAAAAATCCATGAGATAAATTGTCTATCATCATAGCAATTTAAAAAGGGAGAATATTCATCATGAGATAAAATTAAAGGTATGATGTTCTTATTTGGCTACTTTTAGTTTATCTTATGGAAGTATTATTGACTTGAGAGTTATACATTGTCCATATTTTGATAATGACTTAACCATTCCATTCATATGTATCTAATATGTTTGTTTGAGATTGATTTCAGGCATTAGGCACATGAAAATGATCAAATTACACAAGCCCTAGCTTGTCCAAGTTCAAGTCAAAAGCAATGCAAATGTACTTTTGTGGAAATCACTCGAAAACACCATAGAATATTTTGTAATTATTTGTATTGATGATATGACTTTTAACTAAGATGAGAAAAAATTTGGGACACTTAATTCAATCGTTTGATCACTTAAAAATCATTTTGGAAAATTTGTCACAACACTTTATTCGGTCAAGTTTGAATCTCGACCGATCAGTGATGGATTTTTGGAAATGGTTGCATCGGTCGAGTTATACACTCACAAAACTCGACAGACAAACTTTTTGACCAAAGTTGATTTTAACTGGCAGGACAAACTCGAATGACAGTTTGAAAATTGGCTTTGTCGGATAATGGATTAGTTGAGTTATCGTTAATGAAACTCGACTGAATATATTGTACGGAAAATGTAGAAAAGTAATTCCAACCCTTTGAGAGTTCTTAGAAATGAAAATATTTCTATTGAAAGTTGTAAAATGGCTATTTTTTGTTCTTAAGTGATCCCACACTTAAAGGAACACCCCCATCTATAAATAGGACCTCTTGAAGTTCATTCCTAGGTTACTCATTCATGCTATCATTTGTCCTTGCTATAGTTGAGTGTGCTACAACCCTTTGAGCCCCTTTCACTATCTAATTTACAAAGAATTTTGTGATTATGAGTGAGTTAGGCATGTTGTAAGAGAGCTACCTCATTGTTACCTTATAAAGCTCTCCATCTTTCCATCTTCCCAATCCCCTTTCTCAAAGAGCAAAGGCTGAAGCGATCTTCTTTGAGTAAAGGAGGAGTTTCTATTCTTCTTCTTCAAGGATGAAGAAGGTGTGAAGGTCTTCTCCAAGTGAAGGAGAAGGACAAGGCGGAAGATCCAAGGACCTTGGTGGATAAATCCTCATGGTTGAAGACTTATTGCAAGGAGGAGATGTCTTAGGAGAAGGAATCGAGCTACTTGCAAGAGTGGGTAAGACCTGTTGTGAGGTAAAAGACTAGTTCTTGGTTAGGTAAGCCCTTACATGTAAGGTTGTCTTCTTTTATGTCTTATAATGGAATATAAGTATACATAGGTTGAAAACTCCTAGAGGTTGACCTCTCTAGGTAGTGGATTGATGGTCTCCTAATTTAGAGATTGGAACCTGTAACACCCGGGCCCACTGCCTAAGGTTGTAGTAGAGTTTCAAGAATGACGACTGGCCCCACAGACCACCACTAGACTTAATTGCATGCTTTGTCCACACTCATGCACAAGCCAAGATCAACTTCCTAACTGGTCACCCATCCTAGTATTACTCCAAGTTGAGCACACTTAACTATGGAGTTCTTTCGTGATGGGTTCCTGGAAAAGGAGGTACACCTTGGTGATATGGGTAGTCTAATCATTCCTTATAAGATCATTTTATCTGAGGCCTTAAATAGTGGGATGTTACAATATCCCCCACTTAGACTCTTAACGTCCTCATTAAGTCTTAACTATATGGCCTCATAATATTTCCCCATTTTAATGGCCTCATAATATTCCCCATTTCAGTGATAAGCTCTAAATACCTTGTCTAAGTATTTGTTTCAATCTCTCTCATCCTTTCTATGCTTGTTTAGATAGGACTTCAAATTTAGTTTTAGCATTTGATTTCAATTGTTATAATTTGAAGGTCTAACTATTATTGTGAGAATTTTGAAGCTCTATTCACCCCCTCTACAACTATAAATCTAACAAGTGGTATCAGAGCAAGGATCTTCTCCAACAAATTTCCTATGAGATGAGAAGATGGGTGAGAACATAATTGGTTCCCTCAACCTAGAGGGAGGCTTCTCCATTCACCCTCTGATCTTCGATGGCACCAATTTCCTCTATTGAAAGAGGTGGATGCAATTTTACATTCAAGGAATGAACTTTGATATGTGGAAAGTGATTATTGCACCCTACAATGAGACAAACAAAGCTGTATTAACTTGATATGAAGCAACTCTAAAGAATGTATAGCTTAATGCCAAAACAATTAGCATCCTCTATGCAGCCCTCACTCCATCCGAGTTCAACCACATCTCATCATTGGATACAATGTATGAGATATGGGACAAGTTGTGAATCACTTATGAAGGCACAAAGCAAGTGAAGGAGGCCAATATCTACATGTTAGACAACCTCCTAGAGAACTTCAAGATAGGGAAGAAAGAAGTAGTTGTTGAGATGTACTAAAGGCTCAACATCATCATCTTCGGCCTAGTTTCTTTGGGTAATACTTTGGATAGAGGAAAAATCAACTCAAAGATCTTTAGGTCTCTTCCAAAGAGATGGGAGTTAAAATTGATCTCCATTAAAGAAGTAAGAAGTCTTGGTGATCTTCCAATCGAGGACCTTATTGGAAATCTACAAGCTCATGAGCCAAGACTTGACAAGCACAAAGAGGAAGCAAAGCAAGAAGAAAAAGAATCAAGGAAGATCAAAGATAGTTCCTTCAAAGCAAAAGTGGAGGCTCTCATCCTTCAAAAACAACTTGCTTTTCGGACCTCTCCATCCTCCTCTAGTGAAGATGATGGCCCTAGTGAGCATGAAGACAACTTCTCCAAGGGAAAACACTTCAAAGGAAAGCAATCTTCTTCATCTACTATAAGGTTCTACAAGTGTGGTAAAAAAGGGCACTACAAGAGTGAATGTCCTAAGGCTAGAAAGTCACACCACAAGAGCAGCTCCAGGAAGGAGGACGAGTACAAGAAAGATAGCAAATACAAGAGGAAGGACAAGAAGGATAGGAGGCACAAAGACACAGCTCATGCAGCTTGGAAAGGATCATCCTCTAATGTCTCAAGCTCCGATGAAGATGGAGAGTGCCACCTTGCACTCGTGGCCTCCACAAGTGAAGATATTGGTGAGGTAAGTGAGGTAAGTTTTCATGAGTTAGCTAAAGAAACTCTTATTGACATGCTTAACTCTACCTGTTCTTCTTATTCCAAATGTAAATATAAAAAGAAGAGGTTGGGTAAAATCATTGATGACTTGTATGCTAAATTTGATATTCTTGAGAAAAATAAAAAAATTCATCGTGAGAGCATTGATTCTTTGTAAGGATAATTTCTTGATCTTGAGCTCCAATACAACGGAGTTGAAGTAGAGAATGATGTCTATCTTAAAAATATTGTATCTCTTAAGGAAAACAACCAAAAGTGACTTAATGAGCTTGAGTTACTTAAAATCGAAAATGCTGAGCTTAAGCTTATTGGTGATGCTCGTAGAGATGGGAGGGATGTTTATCTCAAAGAAATTAAATTTCTTAAATGTGAAAATGCTAGGTTACTTGGTCAAGTTAATGATTTATCTTCTAGACCTATTTTTCCTAGTAATGGTGTCGCTTCTATTACTCTTGAAAAGGATTCTTATTTGAAGAAAGCCCTCTGTTTAGAGGCCAACCTTGTTCATGATAGATATGATTTTACTAGTTTGTCTTCTATTGTTATATCTCTTACTGATGACAATCATAGACTTAGAGCCTCTCTACAGAAACTCCTCAAAGGAAAAAACTCCCTAAATAAAATCCTTGACCATTCTACCAAACAAAGTGGTACTAGTGGTTTGGGATTTGTAAGGGGGAGCTACTAAGGGCATGAGTAAGGCCAAAGGTAAGAAAAAGAGTAAGGAAACTTCTCCAATCATTGGAGAGTCTTATGGCTCTATGAACCCTATGATTTTCCCTCATTGCAAAAGTGATGATCATTATTCTACTTATTGCCCTTACAATACTAAGGGGACCAACCCAAAGATGATATGGGTCCCCATGCTAACACCAGATCCCAAAGTTTAAGTTGGGAACCAACACTATCCTTTCTTATAGGAAAAAGGAAAATAGATTGTTGATAGTGGCTGCACAAAGTACATGACAGGTGATATAAGCCATTTCAACAATTTCACAAAGAAGAAAGGAGGTTCAGTCACTTTTGGGGACAACAAGAAAGGTAAGGTAAAAGGTGAGTGTGATTAGGTCAATCCTGGCATATCAAGAATGTTCTCTTTGTGGATGGCCTACATCAAAATTTAATAAGTATTAGTCAATTATGTGATAATGGTTATCTTGTGCTATTTACTTCTTTTGAATGCTTGCTCCTAGACTCCCTCACTTACCATGTCATATATAAGGCAACTAGGAATGGTAATCTTATGTAATTGTGCTTGACTATATTAAGCTTATTGTTGGTAGATGCCTTGTAGCCAATTTGAATGATATTTCTCTTTGACATTGTTGGCTAGGTCATGTAAATATGCATAATTGAAGTTGAGCAAAAAGGACTTGGTCAAGGGAATTCCCAAATTGGATTTTGAAAGGGATGAGGAATGCCGACCTTGCACCCAAGGAAAGAAAACCAAGTCCTCCTTCAAATCCAAAGGAGTACTTAGTACCAAGCAAGCTCTTAAAATTCTCCATATTGATCTATTTGGACCTATGAGAACTATTATAACCTCAATTTCCTAAGTATGTAAAGAAAAATGTAATTCTCTTTTAAAGAATAAATGAAATCTATTTCTTTGATTTGTGATGGATTTCGTGTGAAATGGCCTTGATTGATTGATATTGGGCTTTGTTGGCCATTGAGCCCAATTGAAAAGAAAAGAGAAATAAAAAGGAAAACTATTTAATTAATAAAAGGGAAATATGAGAAGTAGACATTTAAAAGAGGATAAAGGCAAATCGATATTCCCCAATATGGGAATCCATGCCTTTAGTATTTCTTGAGGTCCAAGGGACCCAAAATAACAAGATAATGGCAAAGGGAAAAAAATTACTAATTAATTTTGAATTAATTAATGGATATCTTGGGAGATAAGGAAACCTTCTCATACATTGTAATTTGTTTCCCAAATTTCATACATAGCTAGATAATGTAAAGACAAACGTTCCCTTAAAATTTGAGACAAAAAGGAGTTGTGGTTTGGGAGATATCAATTTCTCAATTTATCTCCAAAATAAGGCATTAATTTGGCAATTGAAAAATGTATTTCCCTTTTGGATGATCACGTGCAATGAGAACCGTTGGATCTCGATCCAACACTGACCGCTTATTGTCTAAGTCCCACACGGACTGGGACTCTGCAAGTTATAGGAGGAATTTTCCATCTTGGATTCCTCGTGATCTAGAGAGTATGCCAACCACCCGACCGTTGTGGCTCGGTTGGTTAAGCCACGGTTGGCCCCCCCGGGGGTCCCGGGTTCGAAACCCACCGTTCCACAGCGTATTTACAACCTCTTGGGTCATCCGGGCTCTGGCACCTATTTGGGGGGGGGGGCTAATGGCCCTTTCATATCCAAAAAAAAAATAGAGAGTATGCCAACCTGTTGATAGCTTCTTTGGACTCGGGAGAGGAAACCGTATAGGATCATCCCTAATTTGTCGAGGGTTGGCCGCCAATTGGGGAAATACCCAATCCTTGCAGCACTGCCTCCGACCCAATATATAGGGGCGGGTGAAGGGGGATACCATAATATCCTTTTGCTACCCCAAACGCTGTGGAAGAGCGAGGGGAGTGTTCCTGTGCGATCAATTTGGAGATCCAACCTGACCTACACCCTTGTATTCTTGGCAAACCTCGCCAGAGTCCGACGAGTAGGGGGTGGTCTTGGCGAGTCCCGAGCGAGCAATTGAGGTCGTAGGCAGGTTCGATAGAGGGAGGCAGAGCTCCCTAGATGTTTGGCGCGCTCGCACGATGACTGGATTGAGAAGTCAACCACACAGTTGACCATCGCAGCAGCTACAAGATCGCAAGGTTGAAGACGAAGGAGATCCAGCGAAATTACCCGGCTACCCCTCTGCGCCTTCAGTCAAGGTAAGGGAAATCTTGTCCTTTGCAACTTAAAATGAAAATTAGGCACGTGTGTCCCTAGTCGTTGGATCCTGAGTGGACCAACGAACCATTGATCTAATGATCCGTGTTTTTCTAGAATTGCTAATAAATCAATAGAAAGGGATTTTCTTACAAAAATCATATCTTGAGCTAGAAAACTCGGATGAGGAAAGTTTATACATGAAAATTGATAAAAAATATGAGGAGTAAATTAAAAATGGTTTGGAAGCCTAAATCAATATACTTTTGTGAAAGTGTATAATTTGGATGGGAAAAGTATTAAATTATGGTTAGAAACCCTAAATTGTTGATAAAGGATGGATTTAATCTTGCAAGTGAATAAATTCAAGCATTATTAACTTGTTTAATGATATAGATGGATATTAACCTATTTTGAAAAGGAAATTGCAAGAATTAGGGTTTTAAACCCAATATTGTTATTAATACCCTTAGAAACCCTAAGTGAGGAAAAGGGGAAGAAAAGATATAGTTAATCCGAAAATTAGGGTTTTGTGGTCCAAACCTAATCTTGGGATCTTAATGGAAAATATGATGAGATAATTAGGGTTTGATGGATATTTTAATAAAAGTAAAGTAAAAGTGGTAAAAAGGAAGTGAAACCCTAATTATGGTCAAAACCCTAAAAAGGGATAGTAACCCTAGGGCACAATTAGGCCTATTAGACTTGGATACCATGATCCATGATAGAGAATATTGGATGTATATTTCAGGGCCAAATTGTGTGCTTGCTTGCTTGATTCTGGATTACTTTCTTGTTTGGATTAATTCTGCATTCAAGACAGCTTGACAGGTATGTGGTTAATTACGATTAATCACATTAGTTTTCTTGAAGGTTTCCTGGATGGTTGATCGCATTGATTGAAACTAAACAGTTTGGATGTTCATACTGCAATTATAAAGTCACTATGGTTATCACAATTATAAATACATGTGTATTCTCACACCTACATGCCACCCTGATGGATGATGCCATAAAGGTCAGGCCCAGGAGGGTAGACCAATGGGAACCACGAGAGGTGACTCCAGACACCAAGCTCGAGAATGAGAAGGTGGTCTATGTTGCATGACTATGGGGCACCATGAGAGGTGACCCCCCAGGCATCAAGCTCGGGATTGAGAAGGTGGCCTTAAGTCAATGGCAAAAGAGAAACCCTAGAAGGGTATTCCAGGGTTAGGGCAAAAGCGGTGGAGAATGACACACTCAAAATGTAAATTGGTTTGCTAAATTGCCCTGATTGTGATAATTAAATTGTTAGCCATAATTGTGAAATGTTAGATGTCCCCACATATCAGCATATTCCCGTATGCTGATCACGTATTTCTTTGTCAGCATTTTAGGTATAACCCTCAGAAGCACAAACAGTAAAGCGACACATTGTGAAAATAAGAAATAAAGTGCAAGGAGGATTAGATAGAAAATTTCAAGCTGTGGATAGATAGATTTCCAAAGTTTTAAAAGGTATGCAAAGTTTTATTTTAATACCAGATTTCAGTTTAGATAGTAGAATTTCATAATTATTATTGATTACTTGTCAAACCTTAGATCCAGTTTATTGGGATAACGGCTCTGACCTCTTGGTCTCCCTTAAGTGGGGGTTACTGGGAGGCGGGGTCATTAAAATTGGTATCAGAGCATATGTTCCTCAATTAATCTTTAATAATTATTAAATTTTACAAATTCCATAGAATCGAGGGAGTTATTAGAGGATTTTCTGAAAGATTGAGGTGTCTAGAAAAGGATCACGTCCGGGGGCTGGCAATATTTTCCTCCGTACTGCTAGTTGGAATACGAGGACTCCTCTATTGTGTGATTGCCTGGCCGATGTCTTAAGAAATGACTCGAAATAAGATACCTTTAGGACTCTCTCCTCCTGTTCATCTCTTCTCATCTTAAATTCTTTAGAGATTTTTCAGTATTAGGGTTTTCTCTCTCTTCCTCACCCTCTTGAGGTATGTGTTAAGGTTGATAAGGTCTAAGGAATCCTCCACCAAATTAATAAAAGATATGTAATTAAGATGTCATCGACATAAGTATCAATGGTTAAGTATAGACTAAAGGTCAATTTGTGTGCTTATGTAGATGGCTCGTACAAAGGTTGTGGCTATGCCGATTACCACCAATGGTGATGGGCCTCCCCGCAAAGTGAATGGGTCCTCTGAGAAGAGGAAGCAGAAGCATGGTGGTGAGACCTCAAAGAAGAGAAAGAGACCTGAGGAAGCTGTGCATGAGGCCCCCAACCCTGAACCAATACCCTTCAGCAACCTTGAGAAAGAGGAAGGACCATGATATGAGGAACAACATGTGTATGAGGAGGTATCCTAGATGAAGGAGGACCAGTCTGGTGGTCCAGAGCCGACCATGGTAGTTCACACTACAGATGCAGTTTGGATGGAACAGTAGAAACGGTTGATCGAGGCTATCCGTGCCTTGGCCCTCAGAGACATGGTTAGGGACAAGAATGGCGAGCCACTACCTGTTCGTCCTTGATTGGGATACACCATCTTGGACTTTGTCAAGCTGAACATAGAGAATTTCTGGGGAGAAGATAAGTCTGAAGTGGTCGACAAGGCAGAAGCTTGGCTGCTTACATTCGAGAATGGATTTCGTATGCTTGAAGTACAACCAAACAAGAAGGTTCTATTTGCTACTCACCTTTTGGAAGGTGCATCAAAGATATGGTGGGAGAACCATATCACAGGAAGAGACCTAAGTGAAGAACCGATGGTGTGAACCGATTTCAAGACCATCTTCACCGCCAGATTCATCCCCGTCTCAGCCAAGAAGGAGAAAGAAAGAGAGTTCACCAACATGACTCAAGGAAGCTCGTCAGTTGCAGACTTTGGTCACAAGTTCCACATCCTAGAATGCTTCAAACACATGATGGATGAAGAGAGGAGGGTGGACCACTTCATCGAGCACCTGCACCCTACCATCAAGCCACATGTGATGGCTAGTAAGCCGAAGACCTTCTCTGAAGCCTACAACACTGCCTTGGACATGGAAAGGACAATGATGCCTACACAGAATCAATCCAAAGGGTACTTAGGTTTCACTGAAGGATCTCAAGGGCAGAGGAATGATCACAAGAAGGGACAAGGACGCAACCACAACAAAAGCAAGCATGGGCACTGAGGCAAGACCCGTGGTCGCCTCCAGTAGTGTCACACCTATGGACATATACATCCTGGGAAGTTCTGCTTTGAGAAGAAGGTGTGTTTTAGATGTCAACAAGGACACTTCATCACCAGTTGCCCTCATCCCAACCCGAGAGGACCTTTGGGGTCACAACCTATGGCAGCATAGCCAGTAGCTGCAACACCTCCAGTAGGATCACCATCCAGAGCACCCCCAGCTGGAGAGAGGAGACAAGCTAGAGTGTTTTCCATTGACAATGAAGAAGCTCAAGAAAATGCTAATAGGCTGATCGAGGGTAATAACCCTTAGATGTTTTCTTTTAGTTTAGTAGATCATGCAATAGATTTATGATGTGACACAAACTATATAGGCTTGTTGGAAGTTATGGGACAAAATGTAAAAGTACTCTTTGATTCTGGTTCTACTAATACTTTTATTTCGAGAAATCTGGCAACTATGCTTGGTTTGGATATCAAGGATTTGGGTTATGTTTTGGATGTCACAACCCCGAGTGGTCATATTTATACCTCTCTTTTGAAAACCCCTATTTTGCCAGTCAAGTATCTGAACCATGAGCTTCCCAATGACGTCATCCTTCTCAATATGAATGATTTTGATGTAATCATCAGTATGGATTGGCTTTCTACCAATAGAGCCCAGATTGACTGTAGAGATAAGAAGAATCTCATTAGGAAAACCGGCCATCCCCACTTCACCATTCGAGGAAGGAGGGATGCGACAACCAACCTTTATCTGTCCTCCTTGAAAGCTGAATGGATGCTAGCCAAGGGTTGTCGAGCCTATCTAGCCATAGTTACCGTACCTGAGGTTAAGGGGCAATCCTTAGATGAGATAGAGGTGGTTCGGGGGTATGCGGATGTGTTTCAAGATGATCTACTAGGGATTCCCCTTGAGAGGGGTAGATTTCTCTATTGAGTTAGCTCCTGGGACTAACCCTATATCTAAGGCACCATATAGAATGGCCCCTACATAGTTTCTTGAGTTAAAAACCCAGTTGCAAGAGTTGTTGGATAAAGGCTTTATCCGACCTAGTACATCACCTTGGGGAGAACCCGTCCTCTTTGTGAAAAAGAAGGATGTGTCACTTCGGATGTGTATTGACTGTCGAATGATCAACCAGGAAACCATTAAGAATAAGTATCCTTTGCCTTGGATAGATGACCTGTTTGACCAACTCAAATCAGCTCGAGTCTTTTCCAAGATCGATTTGAGGTCAGGATACCACCACGTGAGAGTAAGGAGTGAGGATATACCTAAAATGGCTTTTTGAACCCGATATAGTCACTATGAGTTTGTGGTCATGCCGTTTGGGCTATCCAATGCACCTAGTGTCTTCATGAACCTCATGAACAGTGTGTTCCATCCTTTCCTTGACTCTTTTGTAATAGTGTTCATAGATGACATCTTGGTGTATTCAGATGACCTAGACCAACACCGTGACCACCTAGATAGAGTCCTTGATATCCTGAGAAAGCATAAGTTTTTCAGAAAGTTCTCAAAATGTGAGTTTTGGTTAGACTGAGTCATCTTTCTTGGACACATCATCTCAAGAGGAACGATCGTCGTAGATCCAACCAAAGTATCGGTAGTTCGAGACTTGCCGACACCAAAGAACCCCTCTGAGATTTGTAGCTTCTTGGGGTTGGCTGGATACTACCGCTGCTTCATCAAGGATTTCTCAAAGACTGCCTTGCCATTGACCATGTTAACCCGGAAGGATGTGAAGTTCGTGTGGTCTGACGTATGTGAAGCTCACTTCCAAGAATTGAAGGAGAAGCTGACCACCACCCTTGTGTTAACTCTTCCTTCTGGAAATGAGGGTTTCATGATATTCACCGATGCTTCCAAGATGGGACTTGGCTGTGTGTTGGAACAGAATCATCACGTGGTTGCATATGCTTGCCGACAGTTCAAGCCCAATGAGGTGAATTATCCAACACATGACCTAGAGCTAGCTGCTATTATCCATGCCTTGAAGATATGGCAGCATTACATGTACGGTGCTACCTTTGAGATCTTCACCGACCATAAGAGCTTAAAATACCTGCTGACACAGAGAGACCTGAACCTACGATAATGACGATGGATGGAGTACATGATTATGACTTCACCATCACCTATCATCCTAGTAAGGCGAATGTTGTACCTGATGCTTTGAGTCAGAAACAACTCAAGTGTGCAACTGTTCTGTCCAGTCAATGGAAGAGTTTGGAGGAGCTCGTGGAGTGGAATCCACAATCATTAGAGGACTGAGTTCGGTTGGCTAATATCCATATCCAATCTGAGTTGTTGAGTGAGATCATAGCAGCATAGTTGACCAGTGAAGAGTTAGACAAGATGAAAGGTTTGATGATGAAGCCACATACTCATCTCTCAGTGGGAATAGATGGAGGAATCAGGTTTGAGAATTGCATATGGGTTCCAGTGGATTCATCGATAAAGGAACGCATCCTGCAAGAGGCTCATGGATCCAAATACACAGTACACCCAAGAACTACTAAGATATTCAAGGACCTCCAGTAGTTTTTCTGGTGGCCAGGAATGACGAAAGATATTGTGGCATGGGTGGCTAGTTGTCTTACGTGCCAAATGGTGAAGGCTGAACACCAACAACCTGGAGGGCTTTTACAGTCGATAGAAATTCCAGAATGGAAATGGGAACAAATCACCATGGATTTTGTGGTGGGTCTACCCCAGACCAAGAAGGGTCATGATGTGATATGGGTTGTGGTAGATCGTCTTACCAAGTCAGCACACTTCCTTGCCTTAAAGACCACTGCTAAAGTGTCAGACCTAGATGAGCTATATATTAGAGAGATAGTGCGTTTGCATGGCATACCATGATCGATCATCTCAGATAGAGACCCAAAGTTTAGTTCCAAGTTATGGAAGCAGGTTCAAGAGGATCTTGGTACCGGGTTAAAGTTTAATACCACTTATCACCCCCAGATGGATGGTCAGTCAGAAAGGACGATCTAGACATTAGAAGATCTATTGAGAGCTTGTGTGCTCGATTGGGGTGGCTCATGGGAGCAATACTCACCTTTAGCTAAGTTCGCCTACAACAACATCTACCAAGCTAGTATCAAGATGCCTCTATATGAAGCTTTGTATGGGAGACCGTGTTGGTCCCCACTTCATTGGGATGATGTGGGTGAGAGGACCCTGTTGAGGTCATATGAGCTCCAAGTGTATGCTGATAAAGTTTCTTTGATCAAGCAAAGGCTGAAGAGAGCCCAAGATTGACATAAGTCGTATGCTGATGCAAAGCGGACTGATGTGCATTTCACTGTAGGAAAGCGTGTGTTTTTGAAAATCCGACCGCTCCGAGCTATAGACAAGAATAGAGGAAAGTTGAGTCCCCGATATGTGGGTCCGTTTGAGGTATTAGAATGGATTGGTGAAGCTGCATATCATTTGGCATTACCCCTCAGTATAGCATGATGCATGATGTGTTTCACGTGTCTAACCTGAAGTGATATGTGTAAGATCTGAGCCATGTGCTGAGCATTGAACCTATTGAGCTTCAAGGGAAGCTGACTTATCCTGAGTCACCTGTGCATATTCTACATACCAAGGTGAAAGAGCTCATATGAAAAAATATAGAGATGGTAAAGGTTCTTTGGAAGCACCATGGAGAGGATGAGGCCACATTCGAGCTGAAGATTGACATGGAGAAAGTATACCCTGAATTGTTTGTTTGATTGCGTGAAATTTTGAGGGAAAAATTCCTATAAGGAGGGGAGGATGTTATAACCTCAATTTCCTAAGTATGTAAATAAAAATGTAATTCTCTTTTAAAGAATAAATGAAATCTATTTCTTTGATTTGTGATGTATTTAGTGTGAAATGGCCTTGATTGATTGATATTGGGCTTTGTTGGCCATTGAGCCCAATTGAAAAGAAAAGAGATAACAAGGAAAAGGATTTAATTAATAAAAGGGAAATATGAGAAGTAGACATTTAAAAGAGGATAAAGGCAAATAGATATTCCCCAATATGGGAATCCATTCCTTTAGTATTTCTTGAGGTCCAAAGGGACCCAAAATAACAAGATAATGGCAAAGGGAAAAGAATTACTATTAATTTTGAATTAATTAATGGATATCTTGGGAGAGAAGGAAGCCTTCTCATCCATTGTAATTTGTTTCCCAAATTTCGTACATAGCTAGATAATGTGAAGACAAATATTCCCTTAAAATTTGAGACAAAAAGGAGTTATGGTTTGGGTGATATCAATTTCTCAAGTTATCTCCAAAATAAGGCATTAATTTGGCAATTGAAAAAGGTATTTGCCTTTTGGATGATCGCGTGCAATGAGAATCGTTGGATCTCGATCCAATGCTGATCGCTTATCAAATAAGTCCCACATAGACTGGGACTCTACGAGTTACATGGGGAATTTTCCATCTTGGATTCCTCGTGATCTAGAGAGTATGCCAGCTTGTTGATAGCTTCTTTGGACTCCGGAGAGGAAACCGCAGAGGATCATCCCTAGTTTGTTGAGGGTTGACTGCCTATTGGGGAAATACCCAATCCTCACAACACTACCTCCAACCCTATATATAGGGGCGGGTGAAGGGGGTTACCGAAATATCCTTTTGCTACCCCAAACGCTGCGAAAGAGTGAGGGGAGTGTTCCTGTGTGATCAATTTGGAGATCCAACCTGACCTACACTCCTGTACTCTCCGCAAACCTTGCTAGAGTTTGACGAGTACGGGGTGGTCTTGGTGAGTCCTGGGCAAGAAATTGAGGCCGTAGGTAGTTTTCACAGAGCTCCCTGTACGTTTTGCATGCTCACACGATGACTGGATCAAGAAGTCAACCACACAGTTGACCATCGCAGCAGTTGCGAGATCACAAGGTTGAAGACGAAGGAGATCCAACGAAATTACCCGGCTACCCCTCCGTGCCTTAAGTCAAGGTAAGGGAAATCTTGTCCTTCGTAACTTAAAACGAAAATTAGGCACACATATTCCTGGTCATTGGATCCTGAGTGGACCAATGGACCATTGATCTAACGATCCATGTTTTTCTAGAATTGCTAATAAATCAATAGAAAGGAATTTTCTTACAAAAATCATATCTTGAGCTAGAAAACTCGGATGAGGAAAGTTTATACATAAAAATTGATCAGAAAAATACGAGGAGAAAATAAAAAAGGGTTTGGAAGCCTAAATCAGTATACTTTTGTAAAAGTGTATACTTTGGATGGGAAAACTATTAATTATGGTTAGAAACCCTAAATTGTTGATAAAGGATGGATTTAAACTTGCAAGTGAATAAATTCGAACATTATTAACTTGTTTAATGATATAGATGGATATTAACCTATTTTGAAAAGGAAATTGCAAGAATTAGGGTTTTAAACCCAATATTGGAATTAATACCCATAGAAACCCTAAGTGAGTAAAAAGGGGAAGAAAAGATATAGTTAATCCGAAAATTAGGGTTTTGTGGTCCAAACCTAATCATAGGATCTTAATGGAAAATAAGATGAGATAATTAGGGTTTGATGGATATCTTGATAATAGTAAAGTAAAAGTGGTAAAAAGGAAGTGAAACCCTAATTATGGTCAAAACCCTAAAAAGGGCTAGTAACTGATACGATGATTTTGAGTCACATTTATATACTTGTTTGATATGTGTTTTATGCATTTATTAGTCATTTTCATGGTTAATGTTGCATAATTCTTCTAATTTGGTCTATGCTACTTCTTTATGTCAAATTTCCCCTATTTCAGCATTTTGAGTATTAATCATCAAAAGAATACGTTTTGTGTAGACTTATGTGGTTTCGTGTGTTAATTTCAGGAAAAACAAGTATCTGCTACTGTCGATACCATCGACAGTGGTCGATACCATCGACAGTGGTCGATACCATCGACCGAACCACAGGTTGCCAGCCGCAAGGACAAGAAGAAAGTTGATACTATCGACAGGGATGTCGATGGTATCGAGATACCATCAGGTTGCTGGTGAGAAGTGAGTCGATACTATCAACCTATATGTCGATACTATCGACTAGTGGAGCTACAGTGACACAAAAAGACAAAACCGTTGCTACAGGTTCGTCGATACCATCGACCCTCATCGATGGTATCGAGATGACATCAGGCGCAAAGACAAAAGAAAAGAAGAACTGCCGATATCGTGCTAGGTTGATACCATCAACCCGCATCGATGGTATCGACACCGTCAGATATGAGTTTGTTTCAGATTGATCTTAATCCGACAGCTGTGATTAATTGGCGACCTAATTCGGGAAATATACCTAATGACGACGCCCAAGAGGGAATCATCACGTCATTAGCCGATGCACATATCCTGAGATAAGGTGGAGAGAAGAATGGATCCCAGAGCACGCCCCAGCCGATCCGGACACCGAAGAAGACGATTTCCACCACCGAAAGGCGGGAGAACGCGTATTCCATGCCAAGGATCGCTTGGATCTTCTCCGTTCAGGGGTTTCACCACTCAATCACATTTTTCTCCATGTTTCCCTTTTTCTACTCCACGTTTTACTCTGAGATAAACATGCGGGGCTAATCCCCTTTGTCTTTAGGACCAGGAGCAGCCCGAGAATTCATTGTATGACGGTTTTATCATAGTAATTCATATCTTATCTCTTAAATCCGTGGTATAATTTCATTTTCTCAATTATATTGTTATGCTTGATCACCATAATAATAATCTAATGCCCTTAATTGCTTTGAAAGAAGAATTAATGGTTGAAAAGAGACATAATTTACATTAATTGACAAATCCCTTGAACAAGGTGGTGTAAGATTAATGGTAGATATCGAGAGGTTGTTTTTAATGCACCTAGTTTAGGGTATAGGTTACTACGACGGTGGAACCGACCTAGACATATGTAGTGAATTGTACCACGACAGTGGGCAATTCTGATTTCAGGCCACTACCCGGATAGAGAGATAAAATTGAGTGACTACATAGAATGTAATACAATGAAAACCCGCGGTGAAACCGCAATCCTAAAGATCTCCTTTTGAATTGATTAAACCAAACATTTAATCGATTTCTTTGTTTTGTTTTATTTTTATTTTCTTTTAATTTCAACATATCTGAACTATTTAATCAGCTTAGCTGATCACGAGTAGTTAGTAAGAGTCTCCGACAATTTCACGTATCCCTGAGTTCGACTCGGGCCTCACAAAGGCCTATATTACTTCGACGCGTTCACTTGCGTTTCTGCACATGGTAAATTTGCGTCAAGTTTTTGGCGCCGTTGCCGGGGAGTTGGCATGGTTAACACTATAAAAAGTTAGGATCGACCACTCTAGGCCATTGTATTTATTTTCATTTTTTAGTTTTTTTTTCTTCTCATTTTTCATTACATAAAACTTTACTATTATTTTTGGCATTGTACATATTCATCTAAATATTTCTTTGTAGTTTGTCTTTTTTTTTAATTTAAAAAAAGTTAAAAAAAGCACATGGCCCCTATTTGTTCTGAGTGTGGAAATGCACATGTAGGTTATAGATTTCTGAGTCCATCTTCATTACATTATGAGAAAATCTCAAAGAAAATTCATCGTGAGCATATTAGGATTTTGGTTCAATATGTTTTAAATCGCAAAGGTCCTATTTCTAATGGAGGATGGGGTAGAATAGGGAAAATGGAAGAAGTTGAGATTGAGGATAAGGAATTAGAGAGTGAGGATAACATACTGGAAGAAGTTTTAGGATCACCTCTATCATGTCCTTCCATTGATCCCACACCCACACCCTCGACTCCTAGGATTGATCTTCAATATGATTGGGGATCTGATGAGGAAGATGAGGAGAATGATGCAAATAAGGTGGAAGACAATTTTGATACATGTGTTTGGGATATGAGTGAAGGAGAGGAGGATCCAAAAGGTTCTTTATTTGATAATGATCTTAGAGAGGAGGAAGAGAATGAGGAAGAGGATATTGAGAGTGAAAAGGTGGAGGAATTTCCCATTACCCATCACATAATTCCTTCACCACAAGACCCATATCTTCATTTCCTTATTGAGGATCCTATATGGGATATATATCCAGATGATAATTTTGATAGTTTTTGTGAGGATATTAAATGTGGGGAATTGAATTACTAGAAGAGGAGGCACACAAATTCACCTTTGATATAACCCCACCATTATGTGTAGATAAGAGTGATCCATTGGGGATGGTCATAGAAATTAAGGATCAATCATCATTATACCTTTCACCTCATGGCTATCTATTTCTACATGTGCTCCCACATCAAGACTTGATTGTGAGTCGTGTTCATGTTCATGTTCACTGCAATGATAATTTACTATTGAAATGGAATGTCAACCATACATGTTGGTCTTCTGACTATTATTTATTTTTGCTTATTGTTGCAAGGAACCAAAAGTTTAGAAGGAAGAGGCGAATAGAGCTTCACCCTCCTCCATGACCACCTGATTATTGTTGATTGACATGTGTCTATCCTAGAACGTTAAATAAGGGAGCTTGTGGGAGGCAACCTACCAACTAGGTTTATTTTGTTAAACTTTCAATTCTACTTTTACATTCATATTTGTAGATTGTGATATCTATTTTTGATGTAAGTAAAAAAGGTGCCTTGATATGTGTATTCAGTGTGCAGGGACGCATTGAGTCAGTACCACCGACTTCACTGTCGGTAGTGTCAAGTTTTCATTAGTGACTTCTCACAAGTTGAGCAAGCATAGACACTTCATCGAGCTTGAGTGCTTATTGGAGGGCATGTCTTAATGTGGATCCCTCCCATTCGTCTTTTGTCTTGAATCTCATCTCACATATCGGTACATCTGTTCCATTTATCTTCCTTTGCTTTTGACATTGGGGACAATGTCATATTCAAGCTTAGGGGTGGAGGAATGGAACATTGCTTCTATCTTTACCTCTTGCATCTTTTCTTTTTATCATACATCTACATGTTTTTGTTTTAGAAAAATTAGATTTTTCATTTTGTTTTTAGAGTCCACTTCTATCTAGTGTACTTGTGGACAAAATATAAAATTTTGGTTAGGATTATCCGTTTCTTGATGATGTGGTATCAATTCTGATAATTGTTGAAAATTGAATGTGCTTTTATGCTATGCACTTTAAGCTAAATTTGCTAAGTTTAAGAGTACATAACTGGAGGAATTGTTTGGATTAGTTAGCTTGAAGACATACTGAGTGAATGAAAAAAAACCTAACTTAACCCTATGTCTTGTGTTATGACGATGATGTTTGAGTCCAAACCAACCAAACAGTAACGTGATCTTTAATGTGAATTCTAGAAATAAACTCTAAGGTTACCCTATTACACAAGTTGATAGAAGAGGGACATATCATGGTTGGGAAAGACATTGTCTCTTAGTCATGTGATCTCATCCACCTTCCATTCATCTTCATTCACCACCATAGGATGATCAAGTTTAATCCAAGTTATTTTCCTCTTGTATGTAATGCATGGCATGATAGGAAGCATATAGTTAGTTCATTTTATTATGCATTAGAAAAGGAAAAAAATTCAGATCATCTTTTGAGCATTTGTAGTTTGCATAACAAAATCATATATAGTTTCATTTGCATTGCATATTTCATAAGGCATTACATATTTGTTATCTTCTATGATCTTCTCTCATGTAAGAGTGACAATATGTGTTTATCCTTACTCCTCTAAAAAAAAAATAAAAAAAAGCCCAAGCATGAAGTATTTATGTTGCTAAAATAGAAGGGCAGAGAAAAAAGAGTTATTGAAAAAGAAAAAAAAGAGGAGAAAGGAGGAACATGATTTTAATTTCAATGTCATATTCTCTCTAAGAAACAAAGGAGGGGATTCTGGATCTTGTTGTAAACACCTTTCCACTTATACTCATCATTAGGATGAGATATCCATTGCATGCATCATTCCACCAAAATAAAAAAATAGTCATTAGAAGTCATACATTCACATTTTATCCATCATATAGGTGCATCATATTTTTTTATGTCTTGCATAAATAATTTGGATGATTCTTGTGAATCCTATTTTCATAGCCACCCATTTTTTCCACCCATTGCTCTGTATGGTAGGCCACCATCACAATTAATCCCCTCATCCATGTTTATTTGGGGATATGATTCCAAGTAGTTTATTTAGGTAGATCAGATCAATGTAGATAGGGAGATCACATGGTGCTTCAAGCATGTGTCCTACTGGCCATGATATTAACTGCTTCATATGGATAGTGTTTTTCATTAATCTTATTATGGACATCTATTATGAACATTATTGACCGCTTTAGAGTAGTTACTTGTTCAGTGGTTGGCAAGGATCAGTTTGGGACCGACTGGTGGACGGCGGTTAAAAATAATAATTCATAGGTACCTGTCTTCTTGCTGACTTTTTTAAAACAAATCCAAGAGTAGTGTTGCTGGAGGACGAGCAATATTCAAGCTTAGGGGTGTGATGTATGCACAAATTGTCGTTATTTTGATATCTAATTTGGTTCTTTTCTTTGTCATCTATGCTTAATTGAATATCTTTTTAATACATATTTTACCAAATTAGTAAAAATCACTTGTGCATCATTTCTTATATTTTTACATGTATTTTACATGCATTTTACATATTTTAATTATTATAATAATTATTTGATTTTATTCATTGATTATTTTATTGCAGATAATTATTATTTACCGGAGCAAAGTCGATACCATCGACTTGCAACTCGATGGTAGCGACATGGCATCAGAGTACAAATATTTTTTGCTCTAGATTGAAAAGAAAAAGGATATTTTACTGTGAAGAAGTCGATACCATCGACTTCTAACTCGATACCATCGACTCAGACGTTGCAGACCAAATTTTAATGTGTTAAATCTAACACATGTTTGTATTAAAAATTGTATTTTTAGGTTTCCTCTTGACCTAAACATGTACGACGGCTATAAAAGGCACCATTAGAACCGCAATTGGGAGATCTATCACGGGGGGACGATACGGCAACCGAACGAAAGGAGAAAAGTAGAGGAACCCTACACGGAAGACCTCAGAGGCATTTTGGCGGCGGAAACGACGGCAAATTCTCTCCATCTTCTCCAGATCCACTCTTTAACCCTTTCTCTAATTTACTGTATCTCGAAATTCATGTTTTACATCTTTTCGACTTACTGTGATACCATGTCGTCTATTTTCGGCTAAAAACCGTAATTCTTTAGGACTAGGAGTAGCCCGGATAATTGTTGTATGATACTTTTTGCATAGTTTATCATAATTTGTCTCTCAAATCTGTGGTATGATGTCATTTTCTCCATTATATCATTATGATTGATCACCCTAATGATAATCTAATACCTTTAATTACTTGAAAGAAGAGTTAATGTTTGAAAAGAGACGATAATCACATTAACTAATAAATCCTTTGAACAAGGCGATGTACAGTTAATGGTGGAAACCCAGAGTATGATCTTCATGCACCTAGTTTAGGGTATAGGTTACTACTACCATGGAAACGACCTAGATTTAGGTAGTGAATTGTATCACGACAATGAACAATTCTGACTACAGGCCACTACCCGAAATGAGAGATGGATTTGATTAACTATATAGAAATAAATACAGTGAGAACCCGCGGTGAAACCACAATCCTAAAGATTTCCATCTAAATTGATTAAACTCAACATTTAATCGATTGTTTTGTTTTCTTTTATTTTTATTTTCTTTTTCAATCAACTCTTATTTTCGGCATAGCTGATCAATCCTAATTAGTAATAGTCTTGAACCTCACAACTCCCCGTGTTCGATAACTTGGGACTCATAATCCCATATTACTTCGACACGCACACTTGCGTATTACACACACATTATACGCGTGTCAAGTTTTTGTAATGTATGCACAAATTGTCGTTATTTTGATATCTAATTTGGTTCTTTTCTTTGTCATTTGTGCTTAATTGAATATCTTTTTAATACATATTTTACCAAATTGGTAAAAATCACTTGTGCATCATTTCTTATATTTTTACATGTATTTTACATGCATTTTACATATTTTAATTATTATAATAATTATTTGATTTTATTCATTGATTATTTTATTGTAGATAATTATTATTTACCAGAGCAAAGTCGATACCATCGACTTGCAACTCGATGGTAGCGACATGGCATCAGAGTACAAATATTTTTTGCTCTAGATTGAAAAGGAAAAGGACGTTTTATTGTGAAGAAGTCGATACCATCGACTTTTAACTCGATACTCAACGACGTCATCGCATCGGACCGTGAGTGGATAAAGGGCCGGGTGTCGTTCCGGCTGTACAACATCGACTACACTCTTACGCTCGAGCAGTTCAATGAAATATACAACTGGAATCATTCGCAATATGACTACCGACGGCCGGAAAACCGCACCGACTACGATGCAATCTTCGCCGAGCTGGTGACGGTGCCGCCAGGGAAGTCAGTGAGCTACCATAATGCTACGGTAGCTGATTTCAAGCATCCATTCATCCGGATACTTCATCGGATGCTGAGTTCTACGTTGTTTTCTAGGGGTGATCTATCCCTTAGCAAATTCTAGGATTCAGATTTATTTTTCCTATATAAACTCCTCAAGCGCCAAGAATGCAACTGGGGCGCCTTCTTTCTACAGCGGGTCTTGGCAGTCAAGCGGAGCACGAGGAAGGCTCCAATTCACTTTGGAGGTCTTATTTCTCCGTTGGTGCACTACCTCAGGCTCAATTTCTCTACCTTGACCCCGCTTTCTAACCGAAGCAAGGTCAATGTGCAACATCTTCACCGATCAAATTTGATCCTGCTTCAAGATGGTTTACCGTATGCTCACTGTCACGTAAACCATGCTTACCAAGAATGCTCGCTTCCCGATCCGGTCTTCAACACCGAAGGGGTGCAACACTTCTGATGGCCTATCATAGCCATTGCTGACTCCGATGAAGACGACGACAACGACGATGATGGCAACAACGACGATGAGGCTGAAGAGGAAGAGGAGGCCTACACCCCTCTTCGGGCACGAGTGGCACCACGGAAACGTCCTTGGATGCATCTGGGTGCATCTTCATCTTCACAACCTCCGCCACCACTACCACCCTCGCAGCCAAGTGAGAAAGTCTATTCTATGCAGGGCATGTATGCTATGTTGCATGAGATACAACAGACGCAGCAGCATCACAAGGCGATGTACACCGATATTCAAGAAACTACAAACCATTTACTGGACAATCAAAGGGCAATGTTCGAGAACGAGCGTCTTGTCCTTGACAACCAACAACAGATTCATGATCGGTTGCATAGGATGGAGATGCAACAGCAACCCTTTTACGATTACTATTGGAGCCAAAATTACTTTGGAGGCTATCCACAACCTCCACTTAGGGCCCAGTTTGATCCGAGCTTCCAGGGGGAGTATCCGTCTTGGGACCCTACAGCTCCGCAGTACCCGCCTCCACCTGAAGAGTAAATCGGTATCTCTGTTCCAACCTTTAAGATTGTTTTTAACTATGAGGCCATAGTTGAATTCAAGCTTAGGGGAGTTAGGGTGTTGGAATAGCTCTATCTTTTATTTCTCTGTTTTTAGTTTTATTGCTTTTGTTCTTGTCATTTGTTTCTTGCAATCTTAGTTTGTTTGTAGGATCCACATTCTATCTAGTGTAATCGTGGATGTCTTTAATCTTGAGTCATCTCAGTTGCTTGTACATGGGAATTAAGGGAAAATTAAAATTTTTTTTGAGTGTTTGCAAGCTTGAGTGTTGTTCAACTTTGATCACTTAACTTGGAAAATGATTGGTTTTGTCAACTTTAAAATAGAAAATCACAGCTGTACATTCCTAATGATTCATGAAAGTGGACGGAACTGGTTGTTTGAGCCTAAACTGACCAAATGATAATGAGACTTTAATTTGAAGTAAGAGAGAGAAACCTCTTAACAACTACACAAGTCAGTAAGGAGGGACACATAATATTTTTCAAAGGTTCAGTCAATTAGTCTGGTGATCTGTCCACCTCATTGCTTTTCACAATCCACCAAGACTTGGAAGTAAAGTACAGTTTTAACCTTTTTGATTGCATGTCATGTAGATAGGACTTGCATTACAACCACCTTCATATGTTTTGCATGAAAAATGAAAAAAAATAGAATAGGTATACATGCACATTACCCTTAGGTGCGTGTCATTTAGTTGCATTCATAACTTTTTTGCATAGAGTATATCATGTACCTCATTCCTTCTTTAATGGTGAATTAAATTGTTCCATACCTTCTGAATAGTGCAAATATTCGAGTTATGCAGAAAAAATAAGCCCAATAAAGTATTCATTGTCAATTATGGATATAAGGGTTTGAAAAAAAATGAAAAAAAAATCTGAAAAATCTGAAATTGAAAAAAAAGAAAAGCCATTTAGAAGCAACTAGAATAAGAAGGAGAAAGGAACATAATCTCACCTGCATTTTAAGATGAGTGAGTACATGATGTATCTTAATTAGATATCCATCTCATTTTGAGAAGGAATGTTAGTGCATGCATCATTCCACCCAATCTTAGGCATTAGGGCATTTTTCATGTGCATTTGCATCATTTAGGGCATTTTTGTTTTGTGCATGTTGAAACCGTATAATGCTTCCACTCCTTCCATGAGCCACCCATTCCATCCACCCGTTGCTCGGATTGGTAGGCCACCATGATTTTCTCCTCACTTGTGAATATCAGGAGAACTACTTCCATGTAGATGGTAGTTAGGGCGAGCAACGTAGTATAGGAGATCACGAGATGGACTAAGTCTGGACTGGCGAATTTTATTATGTTAACTGCCTTATGTGATAGTGTTCATCAGTTTTGAGGTTAATATCTTTTATGGATGATTACTGTCGCCTTTAGGGTAATTATCATTATGTGGTTAGCGAGGGCCAGTTTGTGAATGTCCGGTGGGAGTCATATGGGATGTTTGTTGTGATGCTTTGTTCTTCAGTTGACTCTGGCAATTCTATTCTAAGGTTTAGTTGCTCGAGGGCAAGCAATGTTCAAGCTTAGGGGAGTTTGATGCGATGATTTTGAGTCGCATTTATAGACTTGTTTGATATGTGTTTTATGCATTTATTAGTCATTTTCATGATTAATGTTGCATAATTCATCTAATTTGGTCTATGCTACTTCTTTATGTCAAATTTCCCCTATTTCAGCATTTTGAGTATTAATTATCAAAAGAATACATTTTGTGTAGATTTATGTGGTTTCGTGTGTTAATTTCAGGAAAAACAAGTATCTGCTACTGTCGATACCATCGACAGTGGTCGATACCATCGGCCGAACCACATGTTGCCAGCCGCAAGGACCAGAAGAAAGTCGATACTATCGACAGGGGATGTCGATGGTATCGAGATACCATCAGGTTGTTGGCAAGAAGTGAGTTGATACTATCGACCTATATGTCGATACTATCGACTAGTGGAGCAACAGTGACACAAAAAGACAAAACCGTCGCTACAGGTTCGTCGATACCATCGACCCTCGTTGATGGTATCGAGATGACATCAGGCGCAAAGACAAAAGAAAAGAAGAACTACCGATATCGCGCTAGGTCGATACCATCGACCCTCGTCAATGGTATCGACACCGTCAGATATGAGTTTGTTTCAGATTGATCTTAATCCGACGACTGTGATTAATTGGCGACCTAATTCGGGAAATATACCTAATGACGGCACCCAAGAGGGAATCATCACGTCATTAGCCGCTGCACACATCCCGAGAAGAGGTGGAGAGAAGAACGGAGCCCAGAGCACATTCCAGCCGATCCGGACACCGAAGAAGATGATTTCCACCACCGAAAGGCGGGAGAACGCATATTCCACACCACGGATCGCTTGGATCTTCTCCGTTCAGGGGTTTCACCACTCAATCACGTTTTTCTCCATGTTTCCCTTTTTCTACTCCACGTTTTACTCTGAGATGAACATGCGGGGCTAATCCCCTTTGTCTTTAGGACTGGGAGTAGCCCGAGAATTCATTGTATGACAGTTTTATCATAGTAATTCATATCTTATCTCTTAAATCCGTGGTATAATTTCATTTTCTCAATTATATTGTTATGCTTGATCACCATAATAATAATCTAATGCCCTTAATTGCTTTGAAAGAAGAATTAATGGTTGAAAAGAGACGGAATTTACATTAATTAACAAATCCCTTGAACAAGGTGGTGTAAGATTAATGGTGGATACCGAGAGGTTGTTTTTAATGCACCTAGTTTAGGGTATAGGTTACTACGATGGTGGAACCGACCTAGACATAGGTAGTGAATTGTACCACGACAGTGGGCAATTCTAATTTCAGGCCACTACCCGGATAGAGAGATAAAATTGAATGACTACATAGAATTTAATACAATGAAAACCCGCGGTGAAACCACAATCCTAAAGATCTCCTTTTGAATTGATTAAACCAAACATTTAATCGATTGCTTTGTTTTGTTTTATTTTTATTTTCTTTTAATTTCAACAACTCTCAACTATTTAATCGACTTAGCTGATCACGAGTAGTTAGTAAGAGTCTCCGACAATTTCACGTATCCCTGAGTTCGACTCGGGCCTCACAAAGGCCTATATTACTTCGACGCGTTCACTTGCGTTTCTGCGCACGGTAAATTTGCGTCAGTAACCCTAGGGCACAATTAGGCCTATTAGACTTGGATACCATGATCCATGATAGAGAATATTGGATGTATATTTCAGGGCCAAATTGTGTGCTTGCTTGCTTGATTATGGATTACTTGCTTGTTTGGATTAATTCTGCATTCAAGACAGCTTGACATGTATGTGGTTAATTATGATTAATCACATTAGTTTTCCTGAAGGTTTCCCAGATGGTTGATCACATTGATTGAAACTAAACAGTTTGGATGTTCATACTGCAATTATAAAGTCACTATGATTATCACAATTATAAATACATGTGTATTCTTGCACCTACATGCCACCCTGATGGATGATGCCATAAAGATCAGGCCCAGGAAGGTTGACCAATGGGCACCACGAGAGGTGACCCCGGACACCAAGCTCAGGAATGAGAAGGTGGTCTATGTTGCATGACTATGGGGAACCATGAGAGGTGACCCCCAGGCACCAAGATCGGGATTGAGAAGGTGGCCTTAAGTCAATGGCAAAAGAGAAACCCTAGAAGGGTATTCCAGGGTTAGAGCAAAAGCGGTGGAGAAAGACACATTGAAAATGTAAATTGGTTTGCTAAATTGCCCTGAATTGTGATAATTAAATTGTTAGCCATAATTGTGAAATTTTGGTTGTCCCCACATACCAGCATATTCCTGTATGCTGATCGCATATTTGTTTTTCAGCATCTTAGGTATAACCCTCAAAAGCACAAACAGTAAAGCGACACATTGTGAAAATAAGAAATAAAGTGCAAGGAGGATTAAATAGAATATTTCAAGCTGTGGATAGATAGATTTCCAAAGTTTTAAAAGGTATGCAAAGTTTTATTTTAATACCAGATTTCAGTTTAGATAGTAGAATTTCATAATTATTATTGATTATTTTTCAAACCTTTGATCTGGTTTATTGGGATAACAACTCTGACCTCTTGGTCTCCCTTAAGTGGGGGTTACCGGGAGTCGGGGTCGTTACAAGAACTCAATCACTTCATGGTTCCAAGTGTTGTCTTGTTATCATTGATGATTTCTCTTGATATACTTGGACCTTCTTTCTCATTTCTAAGAGCCATACTCATGATGTTTTCTCTAGCTTTTACAAACGAGTTGAAAATGAAGCTTCTTGCCACATTGTTTCCATCTCTAGTGATCATGGGGGAGAATTTGAAAATGATATTTTTGAACATTTTAGGGAAGAGTCTGGAATTGCACATAAATTTTCTTCACCTGGAACGCCTAAAAAAATGGGGTTGTAGAGAGGAAGAACAAGTCACTACTAGAAATGGCTAGGACCATGCTTTTAGAGTATGAGACTCAAAAGAAGTTTTGGGCTGAAGCCGTTAGTACCTCATATTTTGTGCAAAACTGGGTTTTCACATAGCCTTCTTTGAAGAAATCCCCCTATGATCTATGAAATGGTAGAAAGCCTTCTATCTAGTATTTTCATGTTTTTGGGTGTCCTTGTTTGTTTTGAACACAAAATATACTCTTGCCAAGTTTGATCCAAAATCGTACAAGGATTTCTTTCTTGGCTATAACACTACTAGAAAGGCTTATAAAGTGTTTAATGTCAATCTATCTAAAGTAGAAGAATCTATTAATGTCAAATTTATTGAGACTAACCCTATGTTTCTAAGGATATTTCTAATGATGATGTTGTAGAAGAAGAAGTTTCTATCCTAAAAGAACTCAAAATCACCCAAAGGGAAAAGAGGTGGCCACTCAAGAAGAAGAGTGTAACACCCATGCCCACTGCCCTAGGCTCTAGTAGAGTTTCAAGAATGATGATTGGCCCCATAGACCACCACTAGACTTAACTATGCGCTTTGTCCTCACTCACATGCAAGCAAGGGTCAACTTCTAGACTGTTCACTCATCCTAGTACTACTCCAAGCTGAGAACGCTTAACTATGGAGTTCTTTAGTGATGGACTCCTGAAAAAGGAGGTGCACCTTGGTGATATGGGTAGTGCAATCGTTCCTTATAATTCATTTGAGGCCTCAAATCGTGGGACGTTACAATCTCCCCCACTTAGACTCTTGACGTCCTCATCAAGGCTCAATATATGGCTTCATTATCTCTTTCCCATTTCAGTGCAGACCCAGAATGGCCCATGGACACCCATCTCCCATCCAAGACTACTGGTGTAAGGGCAGATCCATCTTGTATCAGCGGATAGTCCTTTCCAACTTGCCTGGACTGCATGCCTTAAGTCTGGCATGCCACATGCCCATGTGGGCCCCACATACTAGAGGGAAATGGGCTCTGATACCATTTTTAACACACGGGCCCACTGTCCTAGGCTCTAGTAGAGTTTCAAGAATGACGACTGGCTCCACAGACCACCACTAGCCGTAACTGCACGCTTTGTCCTCACTCACGCGCAAGCTAGGGTCAACTTCCTGACTGGTCACCCTCCTAATACTACTCCAAGCTGAGATGCTTAACTATGGAGTTCTTTAGTGATGGGATCCCAGAAAAGGAGGTGCACCTTCATGATATGAGTAGTCCAATCATTCCTTATAGGATCATTTTATCCGAGGCCTCAAATCCTGGGATGTCATAAGGAGATAGATTAAGAAAATAAGGATCCTACCCCCCGATTTGTGAAGAATCATACTAAAGAGATAATCATAGGAGGCCCCTTTCAAAGAGTGAAGACATGGGCTGCCTACAATAAAGAACAAGCCGACACACCTTCATCTCATAATTCGAGCCAAAGAATGTCAAAGAAGATCTTGGGGATGATGAGTGGATCCTATCCATGTAGGAAGAACTGGAGCAATTTGAGAAGAACAGAGTGTGGACTCTAGTGCTAAGACCATTTCATAGAAAGATCACTGGCACCAAGTTGGTCTACTGCACCAAGCTAGATGAAAGTGGCAAGGTGGTAAGAAATAAATCAAGGTTAGTGGCTCAAGGCTACAATCACCAGGAAGGTATAAATTTTGATGAAACATATGCACATATAGCTAGACTTGAATCCATTTGTATGTTGCTTGCCTTTTGCAGTTATAACAATTTCCTTCTATATCAAATGGATGCTAAAAATGAATTTTGGAATGGTACAATTGAGGAGGAAGTGTATGTTGCACAACCTCTGGCTTTTGAACATGATAGTTTACCTAACCATGTTTATCTATTACAAAAAGCTCTGTGAGGCCTCAAACAAGCACCTCGAGCTCGATATGAGAAATTAAAGAACTTTTTGTTAAATCATGGGTATATCATGGGAAAAGTAGATTCTACCTTATTTCTTAAACACACTTCTAATAATTTTCTTATCATTCAAATTTATGTTGATGATATCATTTTGGAGGAACTAATCTTGATCTTTGCAAGGAGCTTAGTGATCTTATGCAGAGTGAGTTTGAGATGAGCATGATGGGTGAGCTTACATTCTTCCTCGACTTTCAAATGAAGCAAATAAAAGATGGGAATTTCATCAACCAAGGCAAGTACACAAGTGAGCTACTTAAGCGCTTTAGAATGGAGCACACCAAGCCGATGGACACCCCCATGTCAAACACCACCAAACTTGATAAAGATGAAGAAGGTGAGAAAGTGGATGCGAAGCTCTATAGAGGTATGATTGGAAGTTTACTTTACTTAACTACCTCTAGACCTGACATAATGTTTATTGTGGGCTAGTGTGCTCACTTTCAATCAAATTCCAAGAAATCACATCTTTTAGCTGTTAAGAGGATTTTAAGGTACTTACCCAAAACCCAAAATTTTGGACTATGGTATTCCAAGTCAAGGAACTTTACTCTTATTGCTTATAGTGATGTTGATTACGCATGATGTCTAATTAATAGAAAGTGTACATGTGGCACTTTCTTCCTCCTAGGACCATGCTTGGAGTCTTGGTTTTCCAAGAACCAGAACACAATGGCTTTATCAACTACTAAGGCCAAATACATTGCAGCTGGGAGATGTTGTGCCTAGGTTTTATGGATGAAGCAAATGCTCCAAGACTTTAACATTTATTTTGATGCTTCTCCTATCTATTGTGATAATACTAGTGAAATCGATTTATCTTACAATCCTATATTACACAATAGATCTAAGAATATAGAGGTTCATCATCATTTTCTTCATGATCACATTGCCAAAAATGATATTTCTATCACACATGTGGACACAAAAAACCAAATGGCGAATATTTTTACTAAACCTCTAGCTAGAGAGCAATTTAATTTATTAGATCTAAAATCCTCATAACTACTTTGGATGAATCTGATCTTCCTTCTAATTAGTTTCGATCTATCCTATATGCTTTTCTTATGTCTTGATCACCCTTGCTTGCGAAAGTGCTAAAATTTCATGTTCTTTTGCCTTATTTTTTTCACTTGTTTCGGGTTTTGCAAACACTTATTTTATTGCTAAATAGTACCCAATGATGGGTGATATGTGCCTAAGTATTTTTAAAATGTAAAATGTACTAGAAAAATAATTTTGATTAGGACTCAAATGTCTAGACTCTAAGATTTCTATGTTTGGGACAAAACCTCAGTCGGACGATTGCCAAATCGACTAATTAGTGGCCGAGGACATTTGTAAAAAGCCATCTGGTCGAGTTTCCATCTCACAAAACTCAATCGATGGTCGGGCTGGAAAAAAACTTAAGTAGGGTTCAGAGGACTATTCTCCCTCTCAACTAGAGAAAATTCGACACATTCCTCCTCCATCCCTCTCAAACTCTCAACCATAGCCCCGACCTTCCCTATCCTAGCCCTAATTGTAAGGCCCCTAAACTTGCTTAATGAGTTGAATAAGATTAATGATCATACTTGAATTATTATAACCTTAATATAACCTTGTGGTATGTTTTGAATTCATAATAGAAGCTTAAGTTTCAAATTTGGTCCAATTTGGACACTGTTTGAGCAATTTATGCAATTTTATGCACATTTTGGACTTTTCTGCAATTTACCCAATTGAGAGATTTTATTTGCAATTTATCACTTGCATTATGTTCCTTGCATATTCTCTCATCATTATTGATCTTTTTGGGGCACCCATTTAATCCTTGCGTTGTAGGTGTTTTCTCCAAGGGTATTTTAGAGTTTAACCTATCATGGATGAGCTACCTTTAGTAGCTATCAACTAATGAGTTATTTGTTTTGCTTGGAAATTCAAGAAATGAGATAGAAGAATGTATATATGGACGGTGGGGGGAGGTGCTTGAGTGTATGCTTGTATATTCTTAATGGTTTAAGGCCATGTACACTTGGAAAGATACTAGAACTTCAATTTTTCTTTTTCTTTATCTTAAAGTTTTATATACTTATCCCTAAGCACCAAAACGAGCCATTTTCTCTCCACCACTTCCATCCTTCTACAAACCTCATCCTCCCTCTGTGCTTCTGCGAATTTCCTATCCAAGGAAGAAGAAAGAGGGGAGCTTCTTGGAACAAGAATCTAGGGTTGCAATTGACTTCCATTTAGGGTTTAAAAGGCTTCCTTCTAGTGATCTTGACCTAAAAGAGTAACAATCCCCTTCTTTCCTCCATTTATTTATTTTTTATCCTTCCTCATAGATTTCTCCAGGTCGTAAACTTTCTGTTCCATGGTAGAAATTTCTCTAAAGCTCTAAAACCCCACCTTTCTTACTCCTTATGCTTAGGGTTTGCTCATTTGATGAAGAAAGGTGCTAGATGAACGAGTTCATAGCTTATTCTTGGATTTTCTACCCCATATGGTCGAGTTTTCTTCTGTTTGGGATTTCATCTTCTCATTATAGGTAGGTTTTATAACTTGCACCACGTTTATTGCTTACCATAAGCTTGCTAGCTCATGTTCTTGCTTGAAAATGTTGATTCATGCACTAAAAAGCTATGCTTGACTTGGATTTTGATTTTTATAATGTTCCATGTTTTGATTTCAGTTTTAGATGAACCTGTGATCATGCTTAGATTATTATTAAGGTATAATATTACTTGGATCAGGTTGGTTTGAAAACCTATTGTGCTAAGCACCTATCAACCATTGGTCAATTTTAGGGTTTAATGTTGGTTCATTTATAAACCCATGACCCGATGATGGTACCATTGCAACAACCCTATGGTGTTGTCTGCATGATAACGGATGGTTGAGATCAAAGGTGTTAGATGATGGTGAAAACCTATTGTCACCCCCTTAGGTCAGGTTTTGGATCAATTAGAAGTTTAATGATCAACCATTAAGTACCCTAATAATGTTATCAATCAATGATGACATTAGCTTAATATTTGATGCTAATTAATGAATATAATGCTAATCTAACAACCTATGGTTACTTAATGGTCACTAATGATAGTGGATCATGTCACCACAACCTATGGGGAGTTAATCATATAGTTGTAGCATCAATTAAGCCTTATACCAATGGTTTCTTGGATCACTTGATGCAATGGTCGGACCCATACTAAAATTGATGGTTTTAACATATGAACTTGACCCAATGGTCAAGATCTAATGGTTATTCCTCCAATAAAGTGGAATGATGGCTAATGTAATATGTTGGTCCTAATAATGTGATTTATAGGATTTCCTTTATATGGTCAACTTAAGGAGCTTACTTGTTGACAATGGATGGCTTGTTTTAAATGAATAACCGATTGTGGGTTTTACCCTAATCTCAATGGAACTTTTTGTGTTGTTAATCAAGGGATGTCTAGGGTTCTATGGTGACTCTTTCTATAGAACAAATCAAGGACTTCATTTGTGGTTTATCCAAGGTTTTTACTTATGTAAACAACCAATGGTCTTATCTTTTAAACATCCAATGGTTCAGGGTGACATAGTGGTATGGAGATATGGGTTGAAAGATGATGGAATAAATAGAGGGTTACCCTTAATAAGGTAATCTTACCTATTCACTCATATGAATAGTAGGAATGATAATTATATTGTGTTGATATGTAACCCTAATGAGGTATAGCTTGTTATACCTAGATTTAATATAACTACATGATGGTGATTGGGTATGAAAAGTCCTTGAATGACTAATACAATTGTGGAGTACTCTGATACTGTTGTTGAAACCCTAGTATGCTATAACTCTATGGTTATACCTTTATTTATGTGTGGGTTCATACTTGAGAATGGTATGGAATGTGATGGTCATGCTTCACCTTATGCATCCATGATCCAATAGGGATGTCGTGCGTTAGGGTTTGGGGTATGAGTGCATATTAGTAACATTAATATGATTTATCTTGTTGAACCTAACTCTAATGCAAACAGATAAAGATGATTATTCATGTTTAACATTCTTATATGATGTAATTATGGTGGAATAACCTCCTTAATTTGATCATAACCTTAATATGTTAATTGGTGGTTATCATAGCCACATGGTTGATACTTTCTTATGCTAAACATGTACATTATGAATATGATGAGGGTTAATCATATCTAGATTCCTTGCATGTTGATGTAATAAAGGAATGTTCTTAATGTTAATATAACTGTGATATGATTGTTTATGAATAACTCCTAGCTAATTAATGCAATATTGTGTTGATCCGATGTATTATATGTAAATAATGTTGTTGAACCTTGGTATAAGGCATGCAATGATAATAATGATCTTGTAGGGAATAGTATGCTGGTCTTAATGACCCTTGGGCATGGTAGATCCCTGAATGAGGTGTAATCCTCTTGTGTTGATAAGGGTTAATACCCTATGCTATTGTGAAAAGCATTTATATCTTGTGATAGTATGATGACTAGTGTAGTCCATTGAATGGCAAGTGAATAGTACCATGCGATGATGAGATGAGAAATTATGTTTCATATGTTTTATATCATTTCAAGTTTTGATATTTATATTCTTGCTAGAAGTGAATTAGGGTTTGTATGTCCACTTGTTTGATGCAATCTTAATTCACCCAATTGGGATAACTAATCAAGTGAAACTCTAATCATGTAGTGCCCTATGCCATAAATCCATCTGAGTGTCAGAACTTTCCATATGGTGAAATGAGTTTTCCCAAGGGAAACTCAGATCACATACTGTTGAGTAAGTGGGGGTGGCAAGTTGAGGATATATCTTTGTTATCCACAATGTAGGTTGTAGAGGATGGATATGGTCATGCCTCATACATATGATGCGATTGAGAACGGATGCGATTGTGTCTCGATGATTATATATGTGACAAGATTGGAGGACAATAGCGGTTGTACCTCAGATGGTAGGGTATGCGTACCCACCTCCTTTCACTAGTGTCATGACATGTATGAAGGATGGACTAGGTTGTTAGCAACTTGACCTTATGTGTCACTATGGCAGACCCATACTGATTGGGGGAGTAGAAGATCTTAGGAGTCCGACTCTTCCTAGATCTTGTATGGTAGTGATTTCGACTTAGTAGTGGCCAGTTGGATTTTGAGTGGTATCCTCATATTCCTCAGGGCATAATAAAAGGTGTAAGATAGCAGTGTAACATATATGTTTAGGGTTATACACAACACTTCATATTGGATGATAACCCTTGTTTTCTTTCTTATCACTGAGATCCTATATAGTACAATAAGAGATGACATATATACTTATGCTGTAGATATGCTCATGTTTTAAGCATGCTTATGTTGTCAAATATACTAACACTGATGCTTCTAGCTATGTTTAATATTGCTAGCCATGCCTATGTAATTAGAAATGCTTAAACTGCTAATCGTGCCTATGTAGTTCATTGTGTTATGATGTTAGTTCTAGTTATGATATAGATCTGTTCCCTTTATTTGAGATTCCAATATTGATAGCCATGTTAGGTTACTAGACATATTCATGACGTCAGGGATGCTTATGCTACTAGATTTCTTGCACTGTTAGCAAGGTATATAATGAAAGTCATATTAATGATAATGATTGTTATTAGATGCAATTTGATGATATTTGAGTAGATATCTATCCAGAAAAATGGATTTATTTGTTATCTATATATGCATTGATGATCATACTTGTTGCTAAGATGATTTTTTTAATCTATTTAGCATACTTGAACTGTTCAATCTGTTTAATTGATTATTAAATACTCCAACTTCTTAGTTATCTACTTTTTAAAATGTTGTAATCAATAAGCATTGTTGGAGGTTACATCTCTTGTTGGGACATGGGTCTCACCGTTGTGGTTCGCCACAACGTTTTAGGTAATCGGAAGTGAAGACAAAATAACTGTGGAGGTAAAGAGGAGCTATAGTAATGAATCTTTGAGAAGTTGATTAGATGTCTAGTGTGTCCTAGAGTCATCCCTGTACTCTCAGGTCCGGGTGAGAAAAAATTGTGTATGATGTTTCCAACGAATCAGACTTTTGTTAGCATATTAATGCTTATTTGTGTGGCATATACAAGTATTGTTCTTTTGTGTATATATGTTGTGGTAAGGTGATAAAACAACTTGTATCAAATTCTTGGCATAGTATGGAAAAAAGAAAGATGTTGGGCTCTCATGCAAATGCTTCTACGCAAGTGCTGAAGTTGAAATCGGTTTTGATTTACCCATATTTTTGGGTATGTGATTAATTAGTGATCGGTTGTGCTTTATGTTTTGAGTAATCTCATTTAGTGTAACATGTTCTCCTGGTATCAGAGCTTTAGGTTCATCAAGTCTATAGGGACACTAGGACTAAGGACTAGGATGAGGTCAAAATTAGAAATATTACATAAATATGGTGCATACTGCCTAATCTCAGTATTTGGGTACCCTGGCCAGTTATTCAATTATTGAAGAAAAGGTAAGTATGGAACTCTTAGATTGTTATCTTTCTGATTACTCTAATCAAGTAGTCATTTTGAGATAATCTAATGAGCATAATGAATAAGAAATCATGGTATGAATATCTCAATCCTACCTTAAAGAAGATGAGAATTGCATCATAATCTATCAAAACTTGAATGTTTGGTAACTATAAGGGAAAGATGTAACACCATGAAATCAAAATCCAAATACAAATTAGAAAAAGAGGAGTTCTTGAAGATGTGATTCAAGAAGATTTTAAAGTAAAAGACATATAAGTCTATGCTTATAAAGTGATTCAAGGTATGAAATCCACATAAGATGGAGAGAACTCCAATGATAAGTATAAAATGAGAAGATAAATGAGAACAATGACAAAGGAATAAGGTGGAACCTGAGTTAATCTCAGAGCAACCTATGTGTGTAAGAAAGTGTGAATGTAAAATCAGCATGGCGTGTGAAAGAAATTAAGGGAGATGATCCATGTTTAATGAAGAAAATGTGGAATATGATGATTTACCTGTTGACAAGTGGTTGAAAAATATAATAAAATAAGAGAACATACCCAAGTGTGATAAATAATCATCAAGGAAGGAGTAATGAGATATGTTAATCATGATGATTCCTATGCTAATGGCAAGGAACCCGAAATGAAAAAAGGTAAAATGATACATAAGAAGCTGTAACCTGCATAATGAAAATAGAATTGGTTACCTTTTTGCTAGTGACCCTTGAACAATGCTACTATGATGTGGGAAGTGTGTTTCCTTTTGTGTCTTACCTTTCCAGGGCACAACTTTCAAGTGGATCATTGCCACTTGGTATGTGTGGATTTATTGTAAACATGAGGGTGGATAGCTTATTATAGCATAAAGTTGCATAGACTATGGTTCCAAGATCATAAAGTTTGTGATGAGTTTGCTTTTGAGCCGTCCAATAATTTGTGAGGCTCCTCTTATATGTTTTGAAATTTATTATATTGGTAAAAGTGGATGAGATAATGATGTGAGTTTCTTATAACACATGAGGTGGATACCAAGGTAATGAATCCTAGTATCTGAGATGTAACAATAGTATGAGAAATATGTGAAGGTTGGAGATGTTTATTAAATGAACATTCCAAGTGTTCCTCCCCCTTAAAGAGAGGGAGAGAGAGTTGATTATGACCCTCTAAATGTTGTTTGGAAGGAAAAACAAAAGTGATTCTATAATGTTGCGTATGGTATAGTGATAGCTGGGCAAGACCACTATCAAGGATAGATGGTTTGTTGGTCAATAGATATGTGATACATGTTCCTTTGAGATTAACCTATGATAAAATATAAATGCATAGGAGTTAGATTGGATGACATAATTCACATGACCATGATGAGTTTAGAGTTATTTCCTTTAGACTAACCAATGTACCAATATAATTTATGAATAGGAGGAACAAAGTGTTCAAGTATTGTCTTACAGGTTGTAGCAAGCTTTGAATGGTGACATGTCAAACTATTTCAAATATGGTAAAAAATATGATCAATATTTCTTCAACAACCTTAGGGTTTCCGAAGCAGAAATAGCAATGAGATAAGTTGAACAAGAGTGAGATGGGGTTGATTAAGTGTCTTTATGGGATCATGATATGTCTTCTAAGTAGGTTGTGTAAATCCTAGTAAGGTGAAGATAGTGTTTTTGTTTCACCCCTAACAAGGTTGACTAGGAATTATGTTTCCTTGTATGGAAAGAAAGGTGCCAACGTCAACATTTCTTTTGATGCTGAAAAAGAACTGACAAGTGTCCTAGTATCAGTGTATCTAAAAAAAAGGGTTGGATACATCACTTTTTTTATGCTTCAAGGAATGGTATGGGACACATGCCATGTTTGGTAAAAATATAGCAAGTATGACTTTTGAGTAATGTGTTGATACACTAGATATAATTTTAGGATAATAGCTAGAATTTAAAGTTGAACATTACTACTAGAGTTGTACAGATGACACAACAAGTTTCTACATTCCATATTTAGAATGTCTTCTTATGTGGGGGGTTTTGTGCTGATCCAAGATGAGACATGTATGAATGATGTGACATCACCAAGATATGTAAGTAATCATGTGAAGTTAATAGGATGAGTTGCAAAGGAAGTACCCATCTTTGTTTACCTTGGATTTCAGGGGTAAAATCCCTATATGGGGTTTATAGTTGTAAGGCCCCTAAACTTACTTGATGAGTTGAATAAGTTTAATTATCATAATTTAATTCTTATAACCCTAATATAACCTTTTTATATTCTTTGAAATCATAATACAATCTTAAGTTTCAAATTTGGTTCAATTCGGACACTGTTTGAGCAAGTTATGCAATTTTATGCACACTTTGGACTTTTCTACAATTTACCCAATTGTGAGGTTTTCTTTGCCATTAATCACTTTCATTATGTTCCTTGGATATTATATCATCATTTTTTTATCTTTTTGATCCATGGGACACCCATTTAATCCTTGGTTTGTAGGTGTTTTCTCCAAGGGTATTTTAGGGTTTACCCCTTCATGGATGAGCTAGCTTTAGTAGCTATCAACTAATGAGTTATTTATTTTTCTTGGAAATTCAAGAAATGAGAGATAAGCATGTCTATATTCTTAATGTTTTAAGGCCATGGACACTTGGAAAGATACTAGAACTTCAACTTTTTCTTTTTTTTAATCTTAAAGTTTCATATACTTATCTTGAAGCACCAAAACGATCCATTTTCTGTCCACCACTTACCTCATTCTACAAACCTCGCCCTCCCTCCGTGCTTCTGTGAATTTCCTTTCCAAGGACAAAGAAAGAGGGGAGGCTCTTGGAAAAAGAATCTAGGGTTGCGATTGACTTCCATTTAGGGTTTAAAAAGCTTCCTTCTAGTGATATTCACCTAAAAGAGTAAGAATCCCCTTCTTTCCTCCATTTGTTTCTTTTTTATCCTTCCTCCTAGATTTCTCCAGGTCTGAACCTTACTGTTCCATGGTAGACATTGCTCTAAAGCTGTAAAACCCTACCTTTCTTGCTCCTTATGCTTAGGGTTTGCTCATTTGATGAAGAAAGGTGCTAGATGAACGAGTTCATAGCTTATGCTTGCATTTTCTAACCTACCTGCTCGACTTTTCTTCTGATTGGGATTTAATCTTCTCATTAGAGGAAAGTTTTATAACTTTCTCCACGTTTATTTCTTACCATAATCTTGCTAGCTCATATTCTTGCTTGAAAATGATGATTCATGCAGTAAAAAGCTATGCTTGACTTGGATTCCGATTTTTATAATGTTCCATATTCTTTTTTCAGTTCTCGATGAACCTGTGATAATGTGTACATTATTCCTAAGGTATAATATGACTTGGATCAGGTTGGTTTGACAACCTATGGTGCTAAGCACCTATCAACCAATGGTCAATTTTAGGGTTTAATGCTGATTTCTTCTATAAACCCATGACCTGATGATGGTATCATTGCAAAAACCCTATGGTGTTGTCTGCATGATAACTGATGGTCGAAATAAAATGTGCCATATGATGGTGACAATCTATGGTCACCCCCTTAGGTCAGGTTTTGGATCAATTATAAGTTTAATGATCAACCATTAAGTACCCTAATAATGTTATCAATCAATGATGACATTATCTTAATATTTAATGCTGATTAATGAATATAGTGCTAATCTAACAACATATGGTGACTTAATGGTCACTAATGATAGTGGATCAGGTCTCCACAACCTATGGTGAGTTGATCATATAGTTGTAGCATCAATTAAGCCTTAGACCAATGGTTTATTGGGTCACTTTATGCAATGGTCGGACATATACTAAAATTGATGGTTTTAACATATGAACTTGGCCCAATGGTCAAGATCTAATGTTTATTCCTCCAATAAAGTGGAATGATGGATAATGTAATATGTTGGTCCTAATAATGTAATTTATAGGGTTTCCTTTATATGGTCAACTTAAGGAGCTTACTTGTTGCAATGGATGGCTTGTTTCAAATTAACAACCGATTGTGGGTTTTACCCTACTCTCAATGGAACCTTTTGTGTTGTTAATCAAGGGATGCCTAGGGTTAGATGGTGAATATTTCTATAGAACAAATCAAGGACTTCATTGGTGTTTATCCAAGGTTTTTACTTATGTAAATAACCAATGGTCTTACCTTTTAAACATCCAATGGTTCTGGGTGACATAGTGGTACAGAGACATGGGTTGAAAGATGATGGAATAAATGAAGGGTTACCCTTAATAAGGTAGTCTTACCTATTCAATCATATGAATAGAAGGAATGATAATCAGATTTTGTTGATATGTAGCCCTAGTGAGGTATAGCTTGTTATACCTAGATTTAATATAACTAAATGATGGTGATTGGGTATGAATAGTCCTTGAATGACTAATACAATCATGGAGTACTCTGTTACTATTGTTGAAACCCTAGTATGCTATAACTCTATGGTTACACCTTGATTTATGTGTGGGTTCATACTTGAGAATGGTATGGAATGTGATGGTGATGCTTCACCTTATGTATCCATGATCCAATAGGGATGCCGTGCGTTAGGGTTTGGGGTATAAGTGCAGATTAGTAACATTAATATGATTTATCTTGTTGAACCTAACTCTAATGCAAATAGATAAAGATGATTATTCATGTTTAAATTCTTATATGATGGAATGATGATGGAATAACCTCCTTAATATGATCATAACCTTAATATGTTAAATGGTGGTTATCATAGCCACATGGTTGATACTTTCTTATGCTAAACATGTGCATTATGAATATGATGAGGGTTAATCATATCTAGATTCCTTGCATGTTGATGTAATAAAGGAATGTTCTTAATGTTAATATAACCCTGCTATGATTCTTTATGAATATCTCCTAGCTAATTAATGTAATATTGTGTTGATCCAATGTATTTTATGTAAGTAATGTTGTTGAGCCTTGTTATAAGGCATGCAATGATAATGATGATCTTATAGGGAATAGTATGATGGTTTTAATGACCCTTGGGCATGGTTGATCCCTGAATGAGGTGTAATACGCTTGTGTTGATAAGGGTTGATACCCTATGATATTGTGAAAAGGATTTATATCTTGTAATAGTATGATGACTAGTGTAGTCTCATGAATGGCAAGTGAATAGTACCATGTGATGATGGGATGAGAAATTATGTTTCATATGTTTTATATCTTTTCAAGTTTTGATATTTATATGCTTGCTAAAAGTGCATTAGGGTTTACATGTCCACTTGTTTGATGCATCCTTAATTCACCCAATGGCATAACTAATCAAGTGAAACTCTAATCATGTAGTGCCCTATGCCATAGATCCATCTGAGTGTTAGAACTTGCCAGATGGTGAAATGAGTATTCCTAAGGGAAACTCAGAGTGCATATTGTTGAGTATTTGGGGGTGGCAAGTTGAGGATACATCCTTGTTATCCAAAATGCAGGTAGTAAAGGATGGCTATGGTCATGCCTCATACATTTGATGTGATTGAGAATGGATGTGGTCGTGTCTCAGTGATTATATATGTGATAAGATTGGAGGACAATTGTGGTTGTACCTCAGATGCTAGGGTATGCGTACCCACCTCCTTTCACTAGCGATGTGACCTGTACCAAGGATGGACTAGGCTGTTAGCTGCTTGACCTTATGTGTTGTTGTGGCCGACCCATACTGACTGGGGGTGGGGAAGATCTTAGGAGTTCGGCTCTTCCTCTTCCTAGATCTTGTATGACATTGATTTTGACTTAGCAATGGTCAGTTGGATTTTGAGTGATATCCTCCAATTCCTCAGGGCATAATAAAAGATGTAACACAGTTGTGTAGCATATCTGTTTAGGTTTATACACACCGCTTCATATTGGATGATAACCCTTTTTTTCTTTCTTTTCCCTGAGGTCATGTATAGTACAATAAGAGATAATAGATATACTTATGTTGTAGTTATGCTCATGTTGTAAACATGATTATGTTGTCAAATATACTGACACTGATGGTTAAGATGATTTTGCTAGCTATGTTTAATATTGCTAGCCATGCCTATGTAATTAGAAATACTTAAAATGCTAATCATGCCTATGTAGTTCATTGTGTTGTGATGTTAGTTCTACTTATGATATAGATTTGTTCCCTTTATTTGAGATGCCAATATTGATAGCCATGTTAGGTTACTAGACATATTTATGACGTCAAGGACGCTTATGCTACTAGATTTCTTGTACTGTTAGCAAGTAATATGATGATAGTCATATTAATGATAATGATTCTTTTATTAGATACAATTTGATGATATTTGAGTAGATATCTATCCAGAGAAATGGATTTATTTGTTATCTATATATGCATTGATGATCATACTTGTTGCTAAGATGATTTGCTTAATCTATTTAGCATACTTGAACTATTCAATCTATTTAATTGATTATTCAATACTCCAACTGCTTAGTTATCTACTATTTAAAATGATGTAATCAATAAGCATTGTTGGAGGTTATATCTCTTGCTGGGACATGGTTCTCACCCTTGTGATTCACTACATCTTTTTAGGCAATCAGATGTGAAGACAAAAAAACTGTGGAAGTAAAGAGGAGCTATAGTAATGAATCTTTGAGAAAGTTGATTAGATGTCTAGTGTGTCCTAGAGTCATCCCTGTACTCTCAGGTCCGGGTGAGAAAATTTTGTGTATGATGTTTCCAACGAATCAGACTTTTTTTAGCATATTAATGCTTATTTGTGTAGCATATACAAATATTGTTCTCATGTGTATATATGTTGTAGCTAAGGCGATAGAACAATCTGTATCAAATTCTTGGCATAGTATGGATAAAAGAAAGATGTTGGGCTCTTATGCAAATGTTTCTGAACAGGTGCTGAAGTTGAAATCAGTTTTAATTTACCCATATTTTTGGGCACTTGATTAATTAGTGATCGACCATGCTTTATGTTTTGAGTAATCTCATTTAGTGTAACAGGTGCTCACACTAACCACCCCTTATTTGAGCTTCCTATCTCCTTTGACTATCAACCCTAGGTGGTTAGACGACCTTAGGTGGTGATCTTCTCCAGTTTTGGCTCCCATTCTTCTCCATGGCTTCAAATAGAAGAAAGAGGGATGCCTTTGTTGGATTTCCTTCATCCTCTTCCAACTCTCACCTCATTAGCTATGACGATACCTTCTTTGTCTCGACCAATGCTCTAAATTGCTACAAGGGTCTCCTTTCCCTTCTATGCTTTGTTTGAGCCTTGCCTCGCTAAGCTAAAGTCATTGATGAGGTAGTTGAGTTACTTTATGGTCATCTCCTAGCTACCCTAAGTGTCAAATGCTGGTACTTTCGCAATTCTACTACAAGCACTAAGGTATTTCATGAGTTCTATGCTAATCAATCGTGGAATTATGACACTCTTGTAACCCCACATAATACTCAAGTGATTATTACTTCCATGATTGCCAATAAGAAATTCACAATCTCAGAAGATACCATGAAAATGTTTTTCAATGGTACTGAGGTAACCGACACATGGAGGAAAGACTATCCTGAGTATTTTGACTTCCTTGATCCTAAGGCTTTCTGCAAGCAGTATGATATCACTCTCCCTGCCATACATAAGTTTTTGAAGAAGTCACAATTTCCCTCATGAAGAAATCGACCCTACCTTGCTCTACCTTGGACCTTAAAAACTACATTCTCACTTTGTTAGTCAACTACAATATTCACCCCAAAAAGAATTAAACTAAAATTGTAGAGAATACCATAGTGATGTTTTGCCTATTGAAAAACATCAGAGTCAAGTGGTCTAGATATGTTCTCCGCCATATGACATGCTTCGACTCTGGTAACAATACCCGAGGCACCCACCCACCCTACCCACTTGATATGTGGTCTCTTCACCTTTGTGACTGAGAAGTATCTTTTTCATGATCTTTGTTATAGACCCCTCTAGAAAAGGAGTCTTTATCATTGAGACCACAATCAAGAAAAGCTTTTTGCCTACATCCTCTTCTACCACACCTGGAGCCTCTACCTCCACATAGGCACCTCCACCTCCACCACCCTCTGACCTACCCACACCTTTCTTTCATGTATCCAATGAAGCCCTCATGGGTTACATGGTGCATCGGCAGGCGTACAACCTATAGTAACATGAGCATCTGCATCAGGATCTCTGCCAGATCATTCCAACCATGAACCTTTCATGTGCCCATCCTTATCCAACCTACCATCCCTACCCAGGTGTTGATTATGCTTCCTATGCATATAATCACTTCTACCCAGCCCCTCCACCTGCTACTTTCACTGCTACACCCTCTACTGTTGGTGGATCTGCCTTTGTACCTACCCCTGGAGTGCTACCTCTCCCTGATTTCCCCATAGCTATCCTTCTTGCAAGACTAGGCACTTATGTTCCCACTTTACCTCAAGCCCAGGAGCTGCATGACCTTGGTATATCTTGGGCTGAGCAGAATGTCATGTGGCACAGTTGCGGTTTTGGTCCTTCTGTCGATGAGGAGATGTTTGACCAGGTTGATGATCAAGTTTTTGTTTATGAGGAGGAGGCATTTGAGGATGATAGCGAGGATGCTTTTGATGATGATGGCTTTACCAGTGCCTCTGGTGATGAAGGTGAAGCTACAACATCTGTTGCTCCTTCAGATGGAGATCATGACTATGAGCCTGAAGCTTCTGATTATGATGCCGATGATGACCCTTTGGACTTAGGTAGCCTAGATCTTTAGATGTTTTATTTTTCAGTCTTTAGATGATGATCATATATAACTCTCTAGAATTTGTTTGTACCTAAGTCATCTGGGCACATTAACTGAGTTGTACTATTTTATGTCATCATGTTGTTTTTCATCGTTTTGACTTGTAGTTGCCTTGAGAACATGCTCATCTGTTGTAATCTTAATCTTCTATATCATAACTCTATGTATGTTATGTGAAGTGAGTTAATGGTATGCTTTCCATATTTTGATTATGACTCTAGTTTCTTGTTTTTCTCTCGTCTCTGTTTGATGTGGTGTTGAGTGGTTGCACATTTTATTTGAGGTTGGATGTTTTTGGTTGTGATTGGAAAAGATATGTTTTATGATCTTCTACCCCCCTTAATATTTGATAATGCCAAAAGGGATAGAGAAGTTTGATGCTTGGAAGTGCAACCATATTGGTTCACTGCCAATGTGATCCTTTTCATGTCTAATATATGTTTTATCATGTGATTTGCTAAAAGACCATGTAGTATATATGTTATATAGCTTTGTGTAGAAAGACTAATCGTGTAGGTAAAGAGTGAGCATAGATTGAGGGGGAGAAATTCACATTGTTCAAATTATGAATCCCCTTGCAATCCACAAGGCTAAGGTATAACTTAACGTATCCTTTTCAATATGTCGAGGAATGGTTTGTCATTGTCAAAAAGGGAGAGAATGTTGACTTGAGAGTTATACATTGTCCATATTTTTATAATGACTTAACCATTCCATTCATATGTATCTAATACGTTTGTTTAAGATTGATTTCAGGCACCAGGTACATGAAAAGGATCAAATTACACAAGCCCTAGCTCATCCAAGTTCAAGTCAAAAGCAATGCAAATGCACTTTTGTGGAAATCACTCCGAACCACCTTAAAATATTTTTGTAATCATTCGTATGATGATATGAATTGTAACTAAGATGATAAAAAATTAGGGACACTTAATTTCATTATTTGATCACTTCAAAATTATTTTGAAAATTTTGTCACAACACTTTAATCGGTCAAGTTTGAATCTCAACTGATCAGTGATGAATTTTTGGAAATGGTTGCATCAATCGAGTTATACACTCACAGAACTTGACCAACCAACTTTGTGACCAAAATTGATTTTATCTGGTCAGTTGAGTTACCCCAGGACAAACTCGATTGATAGTTTGAAAATTGTCTTTGCCAGACAGTGGATCGATTGAGTTACCTTTATTGAAACTCGATCGAATGTACTATACAGGAAATGTAGTAAAAGTGATTCCAACCATTGGAGAGATATTAGAAATAAATATAGATCTGTTGCAAGTTGTAAAATGATTATTTTTCATTCTTAAGTGATCCCACACTCAAAGGAACAACCCCAAATATAAATAGGACCTCTTGGAGTTCATTCTAAGGTTGCTCATTCATGCTATCATTGGTCCTTGCTATAGTTGAGTGTGCTAAAACCCTTTAAGATCCTTTCTCTCACTCATTTACACATCATTTAATGATTATGAATGAGTTAGGCATGTTGTAATAGAGATACCTCATTGTTTCCTTACAAAGCTCTCCATCTTTCCATCTTCCCAATCCCCCTTTTCAAAGAGAAAAGGCTGAAGTGATCTTCTTCGAGTGAAGGAGTTTCTATTCTTCTTCAAGGTCGAAGAAGGAGTGAAGATCTTCTCTAAGTGAAGGAGAAGGACAAGGTGGAAGATCCAAGGAGCTTGGTGGGTGAATCCTCAAGGCTGAAGACTTGTTGAAAGGAGGAGATGTCCTAGGAGAAGGAATCAAGGTACTTGCATGAGTGAGTAAGGCATGTTGTGAGGTATAAGACTAGCTCTTGGATAGGTAAGCCCTTGGATGTAAGGTGGTCTTATTGTATGCCTTATAATGGAATATAAGTATATATGGGTTGCAAAGTCATAGAGGTTAACCTCTCTAGGTAGTCGATTGACAGTCTCCTAGTTTGGAGATTGGAACCACTATAAAAACCATGTCCAAGTATTTGTTTTAATCTCTCTCATCCTTGATATGCCTGTTTAGATAGGACTTCAAATTCAGTTATAGCATTTGATTTTAATTGATATAATTTGAATATCTAACTATTTTTGTGAGAGTTTTGAAGCTCTATTCACCCCCCTCTAGAGCCCTAGATCCAACACATATTTGTCATTGCAAAACGGGAGAGATTGTTGGCTTTTTGGATATTCCACACTCATATTTTGATGACACAAATATTATTGAAATTGTACTACTAACATGTGTATCAAGTATTTAAGGTGATCAAGGAACTTAGTCAAGATCCAACTACAAAGACCTTGTAATTTATATTATTCAAAGCTTGCATATCAAGTTGTAAAATGTATTTGATTGTTCATGTGTGATTTTCGTACAACATTGTAGACACGATGTAAGGACAACTGATGATCTTCCAAAAAAGACCCAAGACTATAACCCACACTCATATGAAGACTCTAGGGTTGATAGGTTTTATTAGTTATGTCATTGGATATGTTTCCACACTTGTACATATTCCTTCATGGAGTCTATCTTTATCGAATACTTTGTCAACCGAAGTCCATTCAGTCGAACTCTTTGTCAACTCAGAAATAGCCTTTGCATAACTTGAGTTTTGGGTCATTCTCAATTGAAAAAAATCTCAATCGAGATGGTCGGTCGAAGAGTTTGTCAACTAAAAAAGAGTTGTTGTGCTTAGTTTGACTGAGGAAATAGACCGACACATAGCCTTTAGAGTCAGTTGACCCCAAGACACTTCTTGAATGATGAGTTCATCGATTGAGACTCTTCCAATTGAAGATTTTGTTGACTGAGAATGGTTCTGGAGTTTTAGTTTATTAAAAATCAAATTAGTCATTGCAACTTAATTAACTTCATCCTAATAGATAATTGACTACTAAGAACACTCTATACACTCCCTATAGGTACCCTAGCCACTTGTAAACATTTCCCATAAATAGTAGTGGTCTGAGGGCACCTAGACATCAACTTTGTAAACAACTTTGCACATTACTTTGCAACCACATTTGATACATACTTGAGCATACTTCTACTTGCTATCTTTCTCGAGAGATTTTAGGTTCTATACTTCAAGTTTCTATCATAATAGCCTAAGCCTTTATCTTAGTTATAGTATCCTCTGCACATAATACTACTTTTCCTAAACCCTTTTTGGAGTGGATCATCATCACTTGTCCATAAGAACTGAATTGTATATCTTGTGATCTTACTTTCTCCAATTTATTTCTTCATTATTTCCAATCTATTTCTTCATTGTTGTATTACTCTTGGGTTACTTCTTGGAGTGAAGGCTGTCCAGGAACCTATGATAAGGAGTCTTCTCAACTTGGTGCTCTTCCACAAACCGTTAAAGAAGAGGTGAAGAATGGTGTTCTTCCTTGTCTGTCAAAGAAGAGGTGGTTCGATGATCTTTCACGCATGTCAAAGAAGAGGTGCAGAGGGTGACCTTCCATCAGCCCATTAAAGAAGGTAACAGTTCTCCTTGAGTAGAAAAGGAGGGTTTGTCTTGATATACAAAAGACACTGATACATTTGTGTATTGTGTATCAATATATAAAAGGAACAAAATATAAGGTTTAGAAATCATGGTTGGAAACAACTAGATAGTAGACTGACATCATTTTACAGAACCACTCTAAATTTATGTCTTATGTGGTTGACTCTTTTGCTTTATATTTTTAGTTCACTTTAAGTAAAGTAATTTTATTTGGTTAAAATGATTATAAATATATGTTTACCACCTCTAGATCTTTCAACAAACCCATCCCCGATTTTCTCTCAGGTACAATCGACCTGAGGTTATCTCTTGATAAACCTGCTTTATGGTTATCATGTGGTGCTTCACCAGTGAAGGCCTCTATTTTCCCTTGGATCGCAAAAAGTGGACAAAGAGCCTTGTGAAGAGCTTTCAAAGCTTCCTCAACCGTTGCCTAGTTAGCTTATGAGGTAATGCACTAACCCACTGTATCTTCATGAATCTGCTACCTACTCATCAATGACCATGCTTGTTTTCTACTTTGGCATCATAGTAATACACTCAAGTTCATCTTGGTTTGTTGATGGTTTCTGGATGTGTTGGAGGATATGGGCCTCTTCCTTTTTCCTCATTTAAGTCTGGATATAGATCACATGTTTCCCTACGGTTTCCAGCAAAGTGGACTTATGCCTCTATGTTTCACCTAACCCTGCTCTAGAGGTAATCAGATCATCTTGCTTTGATGAAGCCATCCATGCACCATGTTTCTTGTAAAGTCTATACTTATTTAAGATCAACCAGGGGGTCTCTACTAGCTCAATCTACTTCTCAAAGTAGAAAATGGGAACAATGCACTAAATTGGAGCATTACTTCCTATGTCCTATTGTGATCTTAGTTTGTGTTATTTACTCATGGGAAGATGTGTACTTTTGCCTAGTTGAGAGCCTCTTACCTCACTTTTTCCACTTCTTAATTTCCTTTATTACATTAGTTATTTAGTTTTCTCTGTGATAATAGGCTAGTAATGTGTAACACATACAAATATCCAAGTAAATAATTTTTTTATAAAAAATATCAAAAATTAACCCTAGACTTTAAAAAATATCATGAACCTAATTGAACTAGTAGTTTTCCAAAATATAACCATATAACTAGATGTATAGGTAATTTTATAGTAATTACATCAAGAAGGTTTAGATTAAGGAAATAAGATTACCTAGGTCTATGATAAGAATGGTTATCTACTAGTATGACCTAACAACCAAACCAGTAACGCTAATCACCCTATTTGGAGAAAAGCAATTCCTAAATATAAGTCAAAGGAAAAAATTACTATTTTATTTGTAATAATGAAAGATAGAAAATTATGTGATATAAATGTGTAAGTAATATATATAAAATAAGATTCATATCAATAAAATAAGTAACCCCTTTAATTACTAACAAGAAACCAAACTATCAATCCTACTTATATTATGACTATTGAAATATGGAAAAATTTAAACTAATACAATTAGTTGCAAAATGAAGAAAATAAATAACAAAATAATCCTAAAAATATATCCAAAAGATGTAAATAAAAAGGATAAATACACATTTATCAGTCTCTTCATGTATCTAGGTATGAATGGGGCTCCTGGGTCTTTACTCTTCATGGGAAGTGAGTGTTGATTGATAGAGCTCATTTGTTCAGTCAACTTGATTTTCGTAGCCATTCTCCTTGTTGGTTTCCTCTTCACATTCCACATGTTCTTGAGAAACTTGGCATATGATGGAATCTTCTTGATAGCATTCAAAAATAGATTGTTCACATGCACTTAGCAAAACACCTCTAAAATGTCAACATTGTGCTTCTACCTCCTTTTTACCTCTGGTGGCTTATCCAATTCTTCAGGGAATTATGGCTTACTTGAATTCACAAAATGTCCTTCTTGTGGCATGACATGAGGGACTTTAGGAATCATGGGTGGAACTGTAGAACCTACAAATAGAGTAGAAGGAGGAACACACATCATCACGTGCTCAACATGAGGTGTCATAGTATCATCTTAACCAATTTCAATTATAGTATCACCCTTGTGATGCATTTGCCTCGTTTTATCAACATTTTCTTGACTTGTGGCATGCTCAAGAGATTTTTCCCTGCTTATAACTGTCACAGAACTTCCTTACTCATGGTGGAGAGGGGGAGCTTTTTGTGGTTGTGGAGGAGGTGGAGGTGACACTTGGTATTGAAATTGAGGTGGAGGAGAGAATTGAGGTTGGTAGGTGAAGTGGTGGGTTGGTTGTGGTGATGGAGGGGGAGGAGGTGTATAAGGCTTGGGATGGCCATGTAAATGATAAATGGGTTGCACTTACATTAGAGGTGGACTATAGAAAACTTGAGAGGAATGCATTGGTCCACTTACTTCATTGGAGTTCATTATGGGTTGGGAGGACAACTTTGCTTATGCTTGAAGAGCAAGTATTGAAGAGAGTTGCTCCATGTTTTGCTCAAGTTTTATCACATTCATTTGCACATCGTTAGAACTTTTCAACTTAGAGAGAACGTCCTCCTCAAACTTTGAGTTATATTTTGGACTTTGTTTTTCTGGGTAGCTATAAGGATGAGGTGTCTTCACTTCTTCACCAAAGGATTCAACAAAATTAACCAAGTGGCAAGGAAACACTTCCCACTTGATTCTTCATAAAGCTCACCATTTCTCCAAGAATCTTCGTCATTTGTGGGATTCAATCATTATGAGTTGGAGATGTCACACCAAGTGGGCGGTTACCATCATTCATCATGGTACAAGCTCGGATCCTTTAACTTTCTGCTAACTGCTCAAACAAGGGTCCTGTCTCCTCTGGTGGCTTAGCCATACAAGCTGTTCCACAAGAAGAATAGTTTGTAGTTTGACTCACTTGATATAAATTGGAGTAAAAGGACTAAACTAGCTGCCACAAAGGAATCTCATGGTGTGGGCATTTTCTCAAAATGTTTTGAAGGCTCTCCCAATAATCATGGAACTGCTTATTACCCACTTGATTCAAACTCACTATGGCATGCCTCATTTGTGTCAACTTTGAAGTGGAGTAGAATTTCCTTAAGAAGGCATTATTCATATCTTCCCAACTCATGATGTCCCTTCCTGAATCATACCAATCTTTGGATTTGTCTTTGAGGGAGAACGAGAACAATGTCAACCTTATTGAGTCATCATTAGCTGTCAGTAACCTGAAGGTAGAGCATACTTCAAGAAAGGAATTCAAGTGTTTGTAGGGGTTCTCACTCTCTGAGCCATAGAAGGTGGGAAGGATCCCATGAAGACCTAGAGGGATGGAAATTGCTCCCTTAGAATTTGATCAACTCTATTAGAAATTGGCAATTTGCAATAAATTGGCATGAAGTACTCCTCGAGCGACTTGTGAGGTGCATTTTGGCCTTCCATCTTGTCTTCCACATGTTTTTGTCACATGCACAAGGTACAACCAAACAAAAGAGGACAAGTTAGCAAACCCATATGCAAAAGTAATATTAAGAATAAAGAATATAAATGATGAGGGTGGTAGGAAAAGATTAAATCAAATCTAACTAGCTAGGCTAAGCACCTTTCTCCTCAGCAACGACTCCAGAAAGCTTGGTGCATTTCTCAAATACAAACAAGTAAATTGAAAAAAGACGGTGCCAAAGGGGAGAGCCAACACCACAAAGACTAGGTATCTATGGAACTTTTTGTCCCTGGCAATGACGATAGAAAGCTTGGTGCATTTTTCCTTACTAGGTCCACACACTAACCAATTGAGTTTGATTAGATGCAACCCTAGGAGTTTTGAACATCATGGTATCTTTCAAATATATAAAGAGTCCTAAACTAACACCCCCACTTAGACTAATACACTAACCCACAAGCACACGAGTTGTGTTATAGTATAGGCAAGCGGCAAGAATAGGCTCGGTCCACAAGGAGAAGAGGGGGCACTAGATCTAGGTCAATTTTGGGCTAGGTTACTACTATGGAGCCCAGGGCTTAAGACTTTGAAAGTTTGATTTGTTGATTACACTAAGGGTTAAAAAACAAGAAACTAAAGGACAAACAATAATCAAAACCTAAGCTAACCCTAGACAGTTAGTTCTAATGAGCAGGAAATGACATGCTGAGAAATAAAAGGTAAGAAAAGAGAAAATTATACTAAGGAAAGAAGGAAGAGGTATACACTACAATAAGCTTTCAAACTAAGCATAAGAGAAATTAAGGATCTAAACTAGCAAGAACAAGGCAATAATGGTGGAAATGAGGGAGCAGTAATGTGGACTCCTTGCAACATTGGTCAAAGATGGCCAAGCACTGGTGAACCAAGAGACGCCATGTGGCACAAAGGGCTCGCATGCGGGATCCTGGGTGGGGGTTTTGGATGCAACCTCCTAATCAAAGATCAAGGGCTTTCAATGGCCCTCAAATAATCATCTAGTACCTTTACTTTTACCCCTATAATTTTGATGCATATCTTTGTAAAATGCATAATTTGCTCATCCTAAGGCTAAAATGTATGAACCAATATACCAAATTGATCCTGTAAAAAAGATCTGCAAAGTGGGAATGGTTTCATAACCTGAATATACTCCCACTTTCCCCGTTTTGCAGAAATACAATCTTTGACTATGTTTGCCTACATCTAGTGCATACTAATGATAAAAACTTGAACTTTTAGTGCACTTTTACCCTCTTTCTCATTTGATCAGTAACTTTGTGCTCTTTTGAACTATGTGAGGGTCTTGATCACCCTATTACTTATGAATTACTCTTGATGCACATATATGACTAGTTTTTGGGACTGGTGATGATCATTGCCCTAAAGTGATGAACATGCCCCTTGATGACACCACATTCTTAATCAACCTTAAAATTAGTAATTCATTTCTCTCCTTGAATTAATATCAGCCACTTATATCTTTATTGCTATGGTGGATTTATTGGACAACTAGTGTATGCATATGTCCATTTTTGTGGATGCTAGGTTAGAACTTGAACCAATGATGGGTTTGACCTCATTTGTGCATCCAACTCCATTAGAGCTAAAAAATCAGTAACCTAACCTTAATGCGTAAGGTCTACCCCTTTTATGCTAAAGTGGTGCTTATGACACTAGATACATCCATAATGGCATAATGTATCCTAAAATGACTTGTTTGTCCTCCTTATGCCTCAATCTTGATATAAATCTAATTCTAATGTCCTACACTCTCAAATCATGGATTACCCTGATCTTTATGACCCTCTATATGTGTAGGGTTCACCTAAGTCACATATTGAATCTATAAGCTATTTATGTGGGAATGTTGAATATAATAATGAACCTTATAAGGTTAGACTTAGGTGACCATCCACCCATCATTGAGATATGATAACGTTGTCCTTACCTTACTGATCTAAATCATATTTTATGTTTGTACCTCTTGTCTCGGTGAACTATATCCCTTCTTTCCCTATTATGAGTATTATTACTTAGTTTTCACACCTTTGACATTAATCTTGTAATGATCATGTAACATGCATGGGACCTCAGAATGATATGAAACTTGAAAGAAACCTTCTTGATGACCTCTAAATCATTAAAAGATTGCCAGATGTTAATAAGTAACATGAAACCTAACTTGGACAAAACCCTAAAAAGAAGCTAATTAGGTTTAATGATGAGAATCTAGACATGTATGTAATCTTGTGCTTAATCGGGTGCTGCTTGATATCTAGACGGTCAAGGATAGGTTATGAAATCTCTAAATTAGGAAAGAACTTTAATAATTATATGACTTGGCTTTTTTGCATGAATGTGATACATATGTATGCTTGTTTACTTGCTCAAATATTGCCATGTAGTATTCTAGTATTGTACTTGATGTTTGTCTTGTATCGTTGTTTTATAACTTACAAACATAATACAAAAACTCCATTATACAAACCTCGTGCATCTGCATGAGGTTTTGGGGTAAGGACATGAGGATTGGCATCCTACTTGAGTTATCAAGATAGGGTGGATTGTTAATAAAAGGGTTATTTAATCTTGAGAATCCTCATAGACTCTTCTAGTGAGAAGTTGTCCATAAAAGGCATTACAAATACATGATAATGATGAATGCAAGAAATGATGGTATAATTGTCGTGAAATGACATAAAACACGAGATCTCTTTTTGCTAAACACTTAACTTGTTTATTTCATGTTCGTTACTTCTACAAAACTTTTCAAATTATGCAAAGCTTATATATGTATCTTTCAGGCCTGTTTTCACCACCTCGTGTGCTTGACCAACCTTGTTTCACATATTTTATAGGTTCAGAGATGGCTAGAAGTGATGAGCTTGGTGAGCTATATCAGGTGTCCTTGTTGTAATATCCCTAGTGTACATGAGAAGACTTGTGTACATTGTACTCTTGAATATGTAATTGAAATCCTATAAGAAAAAATGTGGATTAATAATACTTGTTGATTGTTGAGATTATGAGTGGTGTTTTTATCTTGTCATCTATTCATGTATGCTAAGTTGTATGTTTATGCATTCACACTTTGTTAATACCATGCCAAGGATGGATTCCTAGGTCCTATCGCCATTGATTGTGTAGTCATTTGGAGTAAGGATTTGGGTAACAAACGGTTATGTGACATATGGTATCAGAGAATGAAAAATAAAGACACCAAACATGAATGACATGAGACACAAACTAAACTCACCTTACATATCAACCATAGAAACATAATGAGTTGTCCTTTGTGGACTAAGTTGACTTAGCCTCTAGGAGAACCTAGATGTTCTAGAACTAGGTGTGTAACACCCTAACTTCTTATAAGTAATCCTACATTAGAAATCCAAATTTCAAATTTAAAACTTGATTCTCAACTAAACACTTAGGTGATGAAAATATCTAATTATATGTTTAAAGATTGATTTCACTAAATTCAGAGACAAATTCACATTATAACATCCAATTGTAATTCAATATAACCCTAATTAGTCAATTTGTAATATCAATGTGTTTAAAGTGAAAGTGGCCCATTTATTGAGCATAACATGACCTTATGATTTTTGGTATTAAATAAAGATTGTTAATGTACGAAATTTAACAAAATATGAGCCCAAAATCTGTAATGAAATATTTCTATGTAATTAAGTCATGTTTATCCTAGAAAGACAAATATAAGAATTTGGATATGTTGATGAGGAAACTAACTAGATTTTTGGACTCCTTGTGTTCCAATTAAGTAAGACATCAGATTTGGTTAATTTTGGATGTTTCTAGATATTCCGGTTGAATAAGTAAAAAAGAACTTAATTATTTAATATCTAAATATTGAACTTTATCTAAAAATTTAATTTCTTTTAATTAATTATGTCACACGAATACAGTCAAGGTCCGCTTGGAACTCCCAGATCCCGTAGGAGTCCTCTCCCTCACCCATTCCCAGTTCCAATGGGAATCCACCAACACGAAGATCTTCACACCTCCTTTGCTTCTAGGAATCTCTTACCTATATAACCCAAGCCCCCAATCTATCGAACGATGCCCCAAAGGGGTTGATCGGTCAAGGAAATTGTTGCCTTGTTCCCAAAAACCTTTTCTTGAGGAATCATCCCATCAATCTTAGATTGCTCTTGTTGGAACTAAGTAGTCCCCTCCTAAGAAATATAGATCTTTCTGTTGATCCTCCTCTGTGTTCTCGAAGAATTCATTTTCACCACTAGAGGTATAAATCACCTTGGCCAGTTACTGTGTGAGAAGTCATGTTTAGCTTTTGGAGATTTGGCAATGACCCTTCATGTTTTTTTGCATCTTGGCTCCTATTAGACGTAAGGTGTTTATCACTGAGGCTTTCATGTTGTTTGATTTCTATATGATATCTAATTGATTACCCCTGGATCATAGGATAACCGATGTGTCCCCTCCCTTGTTCCTCCTCTACCCCTTCACGACGACCTAGATTTCTCAGCGCTCTGACCAACGGACGAGCCAAATTTGGGGTCTTTGGTTCTGGTCAGCGTCGAGGTAGAGGTCTGGAAATTTTATTCCCAATTATGAGGACAATGAACGTACTTCCAATTTCAAGTTTTCATCAAGGATAACACATGTATGTCTCATCTTCTTGCTTGTGTGAGGAGAAGACACTTGACGTTGTTTTCCTAGATTACCCTCCCATAATTTTACCCCTGTCACGCTATACTATGGATAATTTTGGTCACCCTTGTGCATCTAGGAAAGAGCTGGGCTCAGATCCATCTGACTGGTGAGGATTTGTTCCACCTCAGCAGGGCCTAGCGCCGTGATGGATATTATACCAGCGTGACTTTTCTTTGTTTTCTGATTGGTCCAACGCTCCAAAAATCATATTAAATCGTATCTAGCTCAGAAAAATTTGAGTAAATACTCGTTGGAAAGATAAAACTGCAAAGAACAATAATATAGTGGTTTTGAGTCCCTTTTTTAATACGAATTTCCCTGATTTATTCAATAGCCATGAAACCCTAAAATCAGGTTGGATAATTAATACATGTTAATTAACTATATAGGGTAATTAGGTCTCCCTTAACTTCAAGAGACTAATAGGAGTTTCTCCAATAAAGGTAGGTGGTCCATGTACTTTGAACATTATTATTGGATGTTTATATGATACTATGTATAATGCACATGTTATTATGTGAATGTATTATGCATGCTATAGTTTTATTGATTCAGGTTAAAAGTTAATGGATAAATGAAATCCTTTTTACTATTTATTTTCAATAATCATCATATCACATCATATTCATGTTTAAGAGAAATAGTAAAGAGCATTCAAGAGTAAAGTGTAAAGATAATGAATGAACCTTATATAAGATCCTCGTCATGGGCTTTCCTAGCATACCGTGTACTTCAGTACAAATCATGGGCTTTCCTAACACATAGAGAACCTCAGTGAAAATCATGGGCTTTCCTAGCATACAGAGCACTTCAGTGCAATTGAAGAGACACTCCAGTGCAAAGAGAAGAGGCACTTTGGTGCAACAATTGATGATTCTTATATAAGTAAAATAAAAGACAGTGATAAAATGAAAAGTTTATTTTCATGATGTTAAAAGTTTTCTTTTCAAGGTATATGTTATTTTAGTTTTATAATATGTTCAATCCACTTACCAAACTATTTTATGCATGGTTGGGGGTGCGATGCCCATAGGAAAGGAGCAACGTCAAGGATAAAGCTATCTAAGGACCATCTGAAGAAGGAGCTCAAGGACATCTTAGACCATACCTAGTGGGGATGCCAACTATCAATAGATTAGATTTTTTTAATGTTTATGAGACATGTGATTTATCTTAGAGTGTGGGTTTTATGTTATGAGTTGAGATATGAGAAACTATGCAATGTATCCTGTGTTGGTTTATCAAACTTTATTTTTATGCAATGATTATCATTTTGTGACATTCCCAATAAGATTATGCTTCCGCTCAATGAATTGTATGTTTTAGAAAATTGGGATGTTACAATATGGTATCAGAGTGAAAAATATAGTTGGCCACCATGTTTTTCTCAAAAATCTCATATAGTTTATGTTCCCTTTTGTAGATGTCTCCCAAGAAGAGATCTGATAAGGGCAAGGAGCATGGAGATGGAGAGGGAAGCTCTTCCAATGGGGGAAGTGATCATAGTGCTTCTGGAGGGGTTAACTCTAATGGTAACCCTGATGCACCTCTAGAAGTACTCATTAAGGCTCTTACCAATTCTATTACTGGTCAACAAGGAAGACCACATCAATTGAGGAACTAGGAGTTGACCTTAGTAGAATTCCTAAAAATCAAGCCAGAAACCTTCTTTGGAGAAGCTGAGACTGATGTAGTTAGTCATGTTGAAGAGTGACTTCTCAATGTCGAGCATTATTTCCATGACTTAGGATATCCTGAGCCTTCTAAAGTTTTATTTGGGACACACATGTTGAAGTGTTCAGCCCGCACTTGGTGGGAAAACTTCACCAATGCTCGAGGACCCAATGTTGAGCCGTTGACCTAGGAGGAATTAACCACTGCCGTTCAAAATCATTACATCTATGAAGCCATGATCAAGAAGAAGGAGATGGAGTTCAAGAACCTAAGGTAGTATGACTCAACTATTAGCCAATATTTGATGAAGTTCTGTATGCTATAGAAGTATGGTTATGGTTTACACGAGACAAGTCTAGAAAAGAAGTTCATGTGTGGCCTAAAACCTGATTTGGGCTCTGCTTTGACTGGACATGGCACCAGGATAGTGCAAGAGGCACTTGAGTTTTCCCTAGAGTTGGAGGACCATCATGGATGATACTGGAAGAATGGAGCACCCTCATGAAGGAATAAAGATAACAAAACCATAATGACAAGAAGAGAAAAGTACAAGAGGAATATGTTTCAAACCCTAACGCAAAGACTCAGTGCACCAGGTGTAATAGATATGATATAGGAGAATACAAATATAGAACTGGAGTTTGTTACTACTGTGGAGAGGCTAACCATATCAGGTCCAACTACCCCAAGCTCCTATAGAAGAAGGATCCCCAATTCAACCCATAGCCTAAGGAGAAACGACAAGCTAGGATCTTCACCATGGTGGATGATGATGAAGATGATGAGAATGAAAAAGGTATGATTTAGTTATGAAGTCCCTTTAGTACCTTTACATGGACTATATATATATGACTAGTCTTGTCGTAGATGTAAGATTTCATGATAATTATAAGGTGTTAGAATTTTCATGCTAAGGATAAGGAAAACCCTAAGGTGGGTAGACTAGTAGAATTTCGAGGACGAAGTTCACCTAAGGTGGGTAGAATTGTAAAACCCTAACTTTTCATAAGTAATCCTACATTAGAAATCCAAATTTCAAATTTAAAACTTGATTCTCAACCAAACACTAATGTGATGAAAATATCTAATTATATATTTAAAGATTGATTCACTAAATTCAGAGACAAATTCACATTATAACATCCAATTATAATTCAATATAACCCTATTTAGTCAATTTGTAATATCAATGAGTTTAAAGTGAAAGTGACCTTTTTTTGAGCATAACATGACCTTACGATTTATGATATTAAATAAAGATTGTTAATGTATGAAATTTAACAAAATATGAGCCTAAAATCTTTTATGAAATAATTCTATGTAATTAAGTCATGATTATCCTAGAAAGAGAAATATAAGAATTTGGATATGTCGAATGAGGAAACTAACTAGATTTTAGGACTCCTCATGGTCCAATTAAGCAAGATATCATATTTGGTTAATTTTGGATATTTCTAGATATTCCAATTGAATTAATAAGAAAAGAACTAGTACTTAATATCTTAATATTGAACTTCGGCTAAAAATTTAATTTCTTTTATTTGATTGTGTCACACAGATACATTAAGGATCCGCTTGGGACTCCTAGATCCTACATGAGTCCTCTCCCTCACCCGTTCCCAGTTACGATGGAACTCCAGCAACACGAAGATCTTCAGGCCTCTTGTGCTTCTAGGAATATCTTACCTATATAACCCAGGCCCGTAATCCATCAAACAATGTCCCAGAGGTGTTGACTCATCAAGGAAATCACTGCCTTATTCTTGAATACCTTCTCTTGAGGAATCATCCCGTCAATCTCAGACTGCTCTTTTTGGAATTGAGCAGTCCCCTCCTAATCATCTAGAGCTTTCCATCGATCCTCCTCCATGTTCTTGAAGAAGTCGTTTTCTCTAGTGGAGGTATGAATCACCTTTTTTCCTCTTTAGGGCTTGGCCAGTTATAGTTTGAGAAGTCACATTTATCTTTTAGAGATTTGGCAATGGCCCTTCATGGTTTTTCACATCTTGGCTCCTCATAGAGGTAAGGTGTTAATTACTAAGGCTTTCGTGTTGTTTGATTTCAATATGATAGCTAATCGAATACCACTGGATCATAGGATTAGTGATGTTTCACCTCCCCTGTTCCTCCTCTACCCCTTCATGATAGCATGGATTTCCCGGTGCTCTAACAAACGGACGAGCCAAATTTGGACTCTTTGGTTCTGTTCGGCGGCAAGGTAGAGGCCTAGCACTTTTATACCCAATGTCGAGGAGAACGAACGTACTTCCGATTTCATGTTTTCAACAAAGATAACACATGTATGTCTCATCGGCTTGGTTGTGCGAGGAAGAAGACCCTTGACATTGTTTTCCTATTTTACCCTCCTATAATTTTTCTCCTGTCACACTGTACTATGGATAATTTTGTGATTTTGGTTGCCCTTGTCCATCCAGGAAAGAGTTTGGCTCAGATCCAACTGGTAGGCGAGGATTTGTCCCACCTCAGTAGGGCCTAGTGCCTTGATGGATATTATACTAGTGTGGCTTTTCTTTGTATTCTGATTGGTCCAATGTTCTAAAAATCGTATGTTGGTCAGAAAAATTCAAGTAAATACTTGTTGCAAAGATAAAACTGTATGAAACAATAATATAGTGGTTTTGAGTCCCCTTTTGATCCAAATTTCCCTAATTTATTCAAGAACCATGAAATGCTAAAATTTGGTTGGATAATGATTATTAATACATGTTAATTAACTATATAGGGTAATTAAGCTTCCCTAAATGTCAAGAGACTAATAGGAGTTGCTCCAATAAAGGTTAGTGGTCCATGCACTTTGAAAATTATTATTGGATGTTTATATACTACTATGTACAATGTACATGTTATTATGTGAATGTATCATGCATGCTATAGTTTTATTTATTCAAGTTAAAAGTTAATGGATAAATGAAATCCTTTTTACTATTTATTTTCAATAATCATCATATCACATCATATTCATGTTTAAGAGAAAGAGTAAAGAGTATTCAAGAGTAAAGGGTAAAGATAATGAATGAACCTTATATAAGATCCTCCTCATGTGCTTTCCTAGCATGCAGTGTACCTTGGTAGAAATCATGGGCTTTCCTAGCACACAGAGAACCTCGGTGCAAATGATGGGCTTCCTAGAATTCAGATCACTTCGGTGCAATTCAAGAGGCACTATGGTGCAAAGAGTAGAGGCACTTCAGTACAATAATTGAGGATTCTTATAAAAGTCAGATAAAAGACAATGATACAATGCAAAGTTTATTTTCATAATGTTAAATGTTTTCTTTTCAAGGTATATGTTATTTCAATTTTATAATATGTTCAATTCCACTTGCCAAATTGTTTTATGCATGTCTGGGGGCGTGATGCCTGCAGGAAAGGAGAAACGTCAAGGATAAAGCTATTTAAGTACCATCTGAGGAAGGAGCTCAAGGACATCTTAGACCATACCTGGTGGGGGTGTCAACTATCAATAGATTAGATTTTTTTTCTTTATGTTTATGAGACATGTGTTTTAGTTTAGAGTGTGAGTTTTATGTTATGAGTTGAGATATGAGAAACTATGCAATGTATCTTGTGTTGGTTTATCAAACTTTATTTTTATGCAATGATTATCATTTTGTGACATTCCCAATAAGATTTTGCTTCCATTCAACAAATTGTATGCTTTAGATAATTGGGATGTTACAAGGTGTAGACTTGTGTAATCCCTAGAACCTTTCATTTCTCCTACTAATGTTTGGTAGTATGGGCTATAGGTTCTGAAGGGTTAGAAAAGGGAGTTCTTATCTGTAATGACCACATTTGTGCTTAATTGGTAAACTAGGGTTTACCTGAATGATTACATGCTTGATTAGATTGAACATCGTTTAGACTTGATTAATGATAGTAGATCAATTGTGATGTTTCAAACCTAAGAAGAAACTCTATCTATGATTTTAGTTTGAAGAATTAGGGTTTGAGAAATGTAAACTCTAATCGACAAAAATTAGGGTTTTGATAGTACATGAATATGGAATTTGATCAAGATAGCAGTGTGGTAAATGATTTTTCATATTTTCTAAAAATTTTGTATTTAAGTTAATGTTTCATATGATATGGATAACTAAATAATGCATATTGAAGAAAAATTTCTGAATATTTGAGTGTTCTTTGAATGTGGTTCTCGGTCGAACTATACTTCGACCAAAATGCTGATAGAGTGCTTTTTAGCAGTGTAGTGTTTTATTTTTATTTATTTATTGGTAACTCCAAATGATCTTAAATTTTAACTAGAGATCTAAAACTAAATATGTAAAATTTTCATAATTTTTATATACATTTAGTCCTTAACAGTAGATGAATTAAGTAATATTTTTATGATAGAAAATTCAGCTGAAATAAGAGAAAGTATAGTGAGGGGTCAATGTGCAATTGACCCAAGCAACTCAATTCTCTATATGGTCAACCTAACACACAAGGAGATCTCATAATTCGTGATTCAATCTAGAGAAACGAAATCCTATAGAGTTAGGGAGAGTTAGGGTTTGAGAGGAGAAAGTGATGGAGATGTTGACCTAGGGTTTTGCGATCCGAGGAATGATGAAATCATGTAAGTTTAGTTTCTTTGCATAGAACTTAATGGTGAATATTCTCTCACATGTCAAGATTCCATCCCTACTCTGATTTGATCCAAAATGGTATCAAAACTTCCCCTTCTCTCACTCTTTCTTCATAATTCCTCATTTCTAGGGTTTCTGAGTTGAAAGGAAGAAGAATCGGGTGAATTGTTAGGGATTTGATATGAGATCGAGATTTATAGGGATGAACTACGTTTTTAAGGTTTTTTCACACCTTAGGGTGAGTGGGAACTTCCTTTAAATAGTATATTGCACGAAAATTGGTTAAATCATCCATAATCGTTAATTGCTTAGTATACGACTACAAACCCTAAATTGTGTGTTTGATCTAAGTTGTTGCAAAATGATATGAAATAGATTCTTCCTCTGTTTGGATGAATTTTAGATGATAAAATCATATTAGAAATGTATACAATACATCCTAATGAGAATTCCCTAAGTATTCACAGAGGTTATAAGAGTAAACTGAAATATAGGGAATTTGTCTATGACTAAAATTACTATATAATTAAATAAAGAATTTTGTTTATCTAGATTCCCATGGTTATGAATGATTGTTTATTTGAATTCATAGTACATATATGTCAAATAATATGTTGGATTTCATTTAAGGTGAATAGTGTTTGTTTGATATCTCAGTAAAGAGGGTGAAACCCTTGATGCGAGGAAAGTTGGATATTTGTGAATAGATATCGTGAAATCCATTTCAATGGATTTTCTTGACATGATAGACTTTATTTATTCAATTTTATTATTGACACATGTTATCTCAGTGAATGGCATGGAAACCCAAATTCAGCTCAGTTCCAAGGTTTCATACATATATTAATTTTATATGATTTGTTGATAGTAGTCTTTATTCACTGAATGTTTATGTTGCATGAAATCCTTATGAGAGCCATGTGATAAGTGAATGAGGTAAATGAAACCCTAAGGATAGGGTGTTCAATGAATTAAATATTTTGATTACCACTTTCTTAGAATGAGATGCGCAACATAGGATTTGGGTCGATGTGCACGTTTTCCAAGAAAGTGCAAATAATTTATGGGTGCAAATGACAATTACTCGTATGCCAAGTAATTTGCTATTATCAGTATATTAAGATGTTTAATTGCATGATTCTAGTTTATAAATGCCAAATGAACATGCATTTTGTTTATTTAAGTATTTCAGTCTGCCTGCATGTATAATATGTTGATTTATTAGTATATTACAATGTTTGAATATACTGCTCTACCAAGTTAAGGATGATATACATGTTGTGTTATAAACTTAAAATAAATAGACACGGTACCATAGAGATACCAGAGTAAAGTATAAGTAAGGGAAAAGATACAATATAGTATGAGCTTTCCAAGAAAAACAAAATAATAGACTTAAGAGCCTCAGACACTGTAGATTTCCTATGAGAGGTCTGCGCCATAGGGATGAAACGACGTAACCCTGACAGTGTCTAGTATATGAGGTTGGAACGTACTAATAGGTGGTACGGGGGATGAAGCCCTAGTGGAAGTCCTGGTGGCACTAGAGTATAGAAAAGCCAATAGGTGGCTTGACTCTCCGCCTGTGTGCTCAGGTTAGAGGAGGAGTCCAGTTTTTATAGCATAATAGGTATGCCGAGGCTAGAGAGCCATTTTCCTGTTGCATACTAGTGACGTAGTCAGGCTTAGCATTCCCGGGTGTGACAGCTAAGTCTTGTACGGTGAGATCGTAGTTCACTACGAGTCTTCATATGTAGAGTACACTAAATGTGATCAGGGCATAAGTTAAATATGTTCATATAGGTTTAAAGAGTTTCTTATAAGTAAGAAAGGCTAAGAAAGATTCGAGTACAGTTTCCTAGCAATTATTCTTTGTATGTTTCTGAATTATTAGTTCTCTTTGAAATTAATCTAGCATGCTCATATATTGATTTACTCTTGTTGATATCTAGAGTATCCTGCCATATGTATGATTGTCAATGCTCAATCTCTTTAAAGCTTACTACTATTATAATTGATATCAGTTGCTCAAAGGTATATATGTAATTATATCAGTGCTTTAGACTGTTTCTTTGAAGTACTCATTCACTGAGAGAGTAGGCTCACCCCTCTACTCACAATTTTTAGGGAAACCACATGGACTTGAAGAAGGTCAAAGCATCAGAGTAGATCTACCACATGTGTTAAGTATGATATTAGTTAAGTTCAGTCGGTCCCTGTCACTCTAGGTCCTAGTATAGATGTAAGAGTGTTGTAATTAATGTTTTGTATCTTTGTTTCCTTAATAAGAGATAATGTATTTGATTATCATGTCGTATGTACATGGAAGTGTGAGAAACATAATGAATGTATGGATGTGTATCATTAATGTTGAGATCATATTAGAGTAATCAAGGTTTAATTCTCTTGTAAAGTTTGTTTATGTGGTTCAATGTGAGAAAACAAAGAGTTTGAAAAAGAAGAAAAAGTTAAGGGTGATCTTTCTATTACATTAAATCCTCAATTTATGCCCTAATCTCATGATTAGTGGTAATTGTGAGATTGGGGTGTAACATTATCACCACCCTATACATATGTTCTAGGTATGTTCTTAGGTTAGCTACACAAGTGTGCGCTATGTTCTTGCTAGTTCTCTAGGTGTCAAAGTACTAGACTGCCTAATGAGTGTGGTAACTCATTTTGGTTTTGGTTTTATTCAGATGGAGTATGGTGGTTTTCATTTCCCCTTTCATTGTTGGAGAAAACCTATTTCAAGTATTAGTATATGTCCATATGAAAATGTTACGACACTCATAAAGGTAGTGAGTGCCCATGTAGCCTAAGATAAAGAGATGTAACATCATTCTAGATGAGAGAGTATATATGATAGGTGTAGTCTTTAGAGTTGTCTTGGGCCATGATAAATGTTAGTGTAGTAATAGAGTAGATGACCGATGATGATGATAATGATGATGATGTTGATGATGATGATGATGACAATGAGGATGACGACAACAAAGAGGAGGAGGATGATGATGACGATGACGATGACGATGACGATGATGATGATGATAATGAGGATGTTGATAATGATGTTGATGTTGATAAGACCCAAGTTTGTCTTTGAGAGGGTCAAGTAGTTTGATGACATGATATGAGTTTGACCATGCAACCCTAGATAAACCTAGCACCTTGTATGATACATGTGACTTGGTTGATGTGCTAAACATAGCTAGTGGGTTGAGATGCTTGCTTATGCCTAGTCTTGTACGTGTTGAGATATGATATGTGAGATATGATTCGATACCAACATAGGCCTCAATATATTTACAAAAAAGGACCTCTAGCATGGGATATACAAAAAGGGAAACCTCTTGATATGAGTTGACCCACCATTGGAGAAGGTCATAGTACCTATCCTCCAAAATTTATGTAAAATGTTGAAAAATATAAACGATGAAATCATGATGATGAGTCCCTAGATAGAGTGCTTCTATGTATATGAGTTGAGTCACCTAGTGTGTGGTTTCCTTGATAATGTTTAACCCCAGATTTCCTATGAAAATATCTAACCCTAGAGAAAGAGGCAATTGGAAATTTCATGCTTGCTATATAGGTGAGGGAGATGTCCTAAGACCCTAAGATGATGTACATGTCATGTGATCTCCTTGATGAGCCTCATACTTGGGTTAGTGGTTTGATGTAGATGAATCTAGTGGTTTCTCTCATTTGGTACGTTGGGAGTTTGGTACGGGTAGGTCCTTATGGATAACATGTGTTGTTAGACATTGATAGGTATTAGCTTGAATGGCTTGAGCTTCTGAAGATCCTTTGAGATACAAGTGAGATAGCTACAAAATCTTGACATTGACTATAATATTATCCCTCAAATGTTGCTTGACACATGAAACATCTCATTATTCTTTAAACATGGTATATGTATGATAAGTCACTCTCATAATCTAGACCTAATATGAAACTACCCCATACATGAAAGATGTAATTCTAAAATGATGAATTTGATATGACATTGCTCTTGGGATCATAACTAGAATAAACATCATGAACAATTTATTAATTTCAACCCCCCTCCCACAAAAAAAAGAGAATGAATTAACATAACTAATTAGAGTCGGTAGAACTTGGTGAAAACTAAAACATGCATGAAACATAGTATACTGATGAAGTAAAAATTCAATGGTAATTTTCTTGTAAAGACATGATGATGAACACATACATTTGAATATTGACAAAATATATTTTGATAATACACTTGGCCTCGTATGAATACATGAGAAAAATCCTATTGGAATGGGGTGAAAGGTTATAGAACCCTAATGTCAAGATGATGGCATAACATGACAAAACATAAAAGACCAAGTAACATGTGAATGAATGGGATGGGTACACCCTTGATGATGATAACCTAGTGTGAACCCCATCATGGAGAATGCCTTGGCACTACAGATCGGTATGTTTGACTCTTGCTTATGATCTTGGATGAATTTAGAGGATGAATTTTCTATTAAGGAGGGAAGGATGTGACAACCTAACCTTTTCTCTCTCCTATATGGTACTCTTTCTCTATTAAGAATTGACTATATGGTTTCTCGCTCGACAATTGACCTCTTACTTATTTACATGTACTTAAAGGTTGAGATGCTCCATTTTGATCACCTCGATTTCTAATCTCATGATATGTGGCTATAGTTTGAGAAATCTAACTAAGTATCATGCTATATCATGTAACCTTTTTGTATCTAATATTGAAACTCCAAATCTTTATCTTTACTCTTTCTAATGTTTACAATGTTGTAGTGAACTCAATTATCTTTCTAAATCCTCAAGAATCATCTCAATCACACTTATGTGTCAAAATTTATGACTAATTGTATAACCAAATTTTCATCATCAATTTATTGGATGTAACTTGATTTTGAGCGTTCTTGGGCCTACTTAGGGCACGTGGCCCATTATCCAGGCTACATTTCTTTTCCCTCCCCTTTTCTTTTGACTTGGTTTTGGCCAATCCGAGACATGTGATCATGTTCAACGGATTGTGCCCCATAGATCGAACAGTTGGGACATCTCCCCCCCACCTCTGTATGGGCCTCCAGTGCATTTTGTGATGCGATGGCCAACCACCCCCCCAAGATGCGCCAATTATACTCTTCTTCACCTCTTGCGGCTGAATTGAAAGCCCCAATCTTTTTCTCCACCTTCCTTCCCGTTGGTTCTCTCCCGCTAGCTCACTCCCCAACTTCCTTTTTATTTCCCTTTCTCTACCTCAACCCAGTGGCCTGCCATAGGTGCTCCCTATAGATCCCGCCACATAGAGCCACCTCAGGCGGCCCTACAGGTAGGGATAAATCCGTTAGGTGGGTTGTTGATGAGAGGAGGCCAAAGCTATCTGATCCAAGGCAGATCAGGACCAACGGTGGAGATGAGCGAGCAGTGATGTGGACTCCTTGCAACATCGGTCAAAGATGACCAGGTATCGACGAAGCAAGACACGCCACGCGACATGAAAGGCCCACACATGGGGGCTTGGGAAGCGGTCGTCCGATCAAACATCATGGGCTTAAAATGGCCCTCAACTAATCATGTAATACCTCTTCTTTTCCCCCTATAGTTTTGATGCATATCTTTGTAAAATGCATAATTTTCTCATACTAGGACCAAAATGTATGAACCAATATACCAAGTTCATCCTTTTGAAAAGATCTACAACCTGGGAATGGTTTCATAACCTGAATATGCTCCGACTTTCCCTATTTTACAAAAGCACAATCTTTGACTATGTTTTCCTACATCTAATGCATACTAATTATAACAACATGAACCTTTAGTGCACTTTCACCCTCTTGCTCAGTTGATCAGTAACTTTATGTGATTTTGAACTATGTGAGGGTCTTGATCACCCTATTACTCATGAATGACTTTTGATGCACATATATGACTACTTTTTGGGACTAGTGATGGTTATTGCCCTAAAGTTCTGAACTTGACCCTAATGACACTACATTTTTGATCAACCTTGAAATTAGTAATTCATGTCTCTCCTTGACTTAATATCATCCCCTTATATATTTCTTTCTATGGTGAAATTATTGGACAACAAGTGCCTGTATATATCCATTTATGTGAATGCTAGGTTAGAACTTGAACCAATGATGGGTTTGACCTCATCTATGCACTCAACTCTATTCGAGCTCAAAAATCAGTAATATTATGATATTTCATAGCCTTAATGTCTGAGGTCTACCTTTTTTATGCCATGGTGGTGCTTATGACACTAGATACATCCATAATGACATAATGTATCCTAAAATGGCTTGTTTGTCCTCCTTATGCCCTAATTTGAATATAAATCTAATTCTAATGTCCCACACTCTAAAATCATGGATTTCCCTCATCTTTATGACCCTCTTGATGTGTATGGTTCACCTAAGTCACATATTGAATCTAAAAACTATGTATGTGGGAATGTTGAATATAATGATGAACCTTATGAGGTTAGACTTAGGTGCCTATCCACCCATCATTGAGATATGATAACCTTGTCCTTACCTTTTTGATCTAAATCACCTTTTATGTTTGGACCTCTTGACTCAGTGAACCATGGCTCTTCTTTCCCTATTATGAGTATTATGAACTAGTATGCACACAATCGACATGAATCTTATAATGATCATATAAAATGTGTGGGACCTCAGAATAACATGAAACTTGAAACACACCTTCTTGATGACCTCTAGATCATTAAAAGATCATAAAATGTATTAATAAGTAACATGGAACCTAACTTGGCCAAAATACTAAAATGAAGCTAATTAAGGTTAATGATGAGAATTTAATACATGTATGTAAATTTGTTCTTAACCATGTGTTGCTTGAGATCTAGATGGTCACAGATAGGTTATGAAATATCTGAAATTAGGTTTAGAATTTAATAATTATATGACTTGGATTTTTTTCTTGAATGTGATACATATGTATGCTTGTTTATTTGCTCAAATATTGCCAGGTAGTATTCTAGTATTGTACTCGATGTTTGTCTCGTATCAGTGAGAACCCGTTACCCTAAATGAGATTACTCAATACATAAAACACAATCAATCACTAATTAATTACATACCCAAAAATATGGGTAAATTAAAAACGATTTCAACATCAACACTCATTCAAAAACATTTGCATAAGAGCCCAACATCTTTCTTGTATCCATACTATGCCAAGAATTTGATACAAATTGGACTATCGCCTTAGCCACAACATATATACACAGGAGAACAATATTTTTATATGCCACACAAACAAGCATTAATATGCTAACAAAATTGTGATTCTTTTGAAACACTATATACAAACTTTTCCTGCCCAGACTTGAGAGTACATGGATGACACTTGGACACACTAGACATCTAATCAAATTTCTCAATGATTAATTACTATAGCTTCTCTTTGCTGCCACATATTTGTTTTTGTCACTTGTGATTACCTAAAACAATGTGGCAAACCAGAAGGGTGAGACCCATGTCGCAGCAAGAGATATAACCTCCAACAATGCTCATTTATTACAACATTTTAAATAGTAGATAACGAAGTAGTTAGAGTATTTAATAATCAATTGAACATATTAAATAGTTCAAGTATACTAAATAGATTAAGCAAATCATCTTAGCAACAAGTATGATGATCAATGCATATATAGATAACAAATAAATCCATTTCTTTGGATAGATATCTCTCAAATATCATCAAATTGCATCTAATGACAATCATTATCATTAATATGACTATCATCATATTCCTTGCTAACAGTATAAACAATCTAGTAGCATAAGCATCCCTAATATCATGAATATGTTTAGTAACATAACATGGCTATCAATATTGACATCTCAAATAAAGGGAACATATCTATATCATAAGTAGAACTAACATCATAACACAATGAACTACATAGGCATGATTAGCAGTTTAAGCATTTCTAATTACATAGGCATGGCTAGCAATATTAAACATAGCTACCAGCAACATCTTAACCATCAATGTCTGTATATTTGACAACATAAGCATGTTTACAACATGAACATAACTACAAAATAAGTATATCTATTATCTCTTATTGTACTATATGTGATCCCAGTGCAAAGAAAGAAAACAAGGGTTATCATTCAATATGAAGCGTTGTGTATAACCGTAAACATATATGCTACACGGTTGTCTTACATCTTTTATTATGCCCTGAGGAAATTGAGGATACCACTCAAAATCCAACTGACCACTGCTAAGTTGAAATCAGTTCCATACAAGATCTAGGAAGATCTAGAATCCTAATATCTTCTCTGCCCTCGGTCAGTACGGGTCTGCCACAGTGACACATAAGGTCAATCTACTAACAGCCTAGTCCGTCCTTGGTACAGGTCACAACACTAGTGAAAGGAGGTGGATACGCATACCCTACCATCTGAGGTACAACCACAATTTTCCTCCAATCTTGTCACATATATAATCACTGAGACACAACCACAACCGTTCTCAAACAAAGGGCTAGGTATGATCACAGTCATCCTCCCTAAACACTTGAATTCAGGATGAAAAGCACCCCGCATACTCATCAGTATGCACTCTGAGTTTCCCTTAGGAATACTCATTTCACCATTTGGAAAGTTCTAACACTCAGATGGATCTATGGCACAAGGCACTACATGATTAGAGTTTCACTTGATTAGTTATGCCAATTGGGTAAATTAAGGCTGCATCAAATAAGTGGACATACAAACCCTAATTCACTTCTAGCAAGCATATAAATATCACAACTTCAAAAGATATAAAACATTTGAAACATGATTTCTCATCTCATCATCACATGGTACTATTCACTTACCAATCATGAGGCTACACTGGTCATCATACTATCACAAGATATAAATCTTGTTCACAATATCACAGGGTATCAACCCTTATCATGGAAGCTCACTGGCAACTGAGAGGAGAAAAGAGGGAAAGAACAAGGACTAGATAGAAGAATTGAAGCCTAGTTTCAAAACCAAAAGTTCGGCGGAGACTCTCTCTCATTGGGTTTCCCTTGCACGGGATGGATATGCCCTATATTTACAACCCCAAGCATGACGTCCAAGAAGCCATAGCTTTCTGAATTAGGCAAAACTTTGTTAATTAATGGAACCCCATGAAACTTAGGGTAGACCAACTTGGATTGGTATCCCAAATTCGTTGGGAAGGTTTCCTAATCCAGCTATGCCTTGGATTGCAAGAAATTTGATCTGGTAGATCTCTACCTACTATTCTCAGTTTAATGTATTCCAACATGAGATGGAAGATGATCTCATGATCATCCAATTGCCATCAACAACCACCATTGGGCGTGACACATGCTTGGGCCGGGCCCAAGGTTTCCTAGTCTGATTTCAAATGTGACAAATCACATTATAAAATTAGTTATCCCTTCACTTTAGGGAAACTTATAAAAAGAATAACTCTCTTCTCTTTCTTCCAATTGGTCCCAAATTTTAAAGGAAAGTCCATAACGACTTAAGCTTCATGTGTGAAAAGTTTGGGACTCTAATTAGATATTATTAGAGAGTTTTATTCATATGAATGATTTCTCTTAATAAGACATATTTTAAGCATACTTTCTCTCTCCTATTCTTTTATATTGTTTATTTGGTTTCCTTTTACCACTAGAAACCATGTAGACTCAAAATCTCAGCAATGATGATTCCATTATCCATATTTTCACATATTTCTCATATTTATATCATTATCTCAAATTTCCTTCTTAATAATGCATTATTTGATTTCTTCTTTTTCTTTTTAATCATATTGGACTCATTAACATATTATGATCCATGAAATCACATGCACAAAGGAAATATTGCAAAGCAAATCCATACACATAAATCATACAATTCCCATAATCATACACTTATTGGGGAAATTGCATTTCCATCCATATGAACCCAAAAATTGGGGTTGTAACATCCTTCCCCTCTTATAGGAATTTTTCCCGCAAAATTCCACCAAACATACAGACAAATCAGGATAAGACTTTTCCATGCCCATCATTGGCTCTCATGTGGCTTCATCCTCTCCATGGTGTTTCCAAAGAACCTTTGTCATCATATATTCTTACATTTGAGTTCTGTCTCACCTTGGTATCTCGTACCCTCATAGGTGACTCAAGATATGCCAGCCTCCCTTGAAGCTCAATAGGTTTAATGCTCAACACATGGCTCGAGTACATCACATAGTGCTCTAGATCAGACATATGGAACACATCATACATCATATTATCCCGAAGGGTAAGAATATACATACGCAACTCCACCAATCCATCTCAAATGGACCCATGTATCAGGGACTCATCTTTCATGGCTATAGCTCATAGGGGTCGGGTTTTCATAACACATATACCCCCACTTCAGTCTGCTTCACATCAGCTCATGACTCTTGTCACGCCTGGGCTTTCTCAGCCATTGCATGATCAAAGTGACTTCATCTTCCCGCACTGTGGCCCCTCTGACCTTCACAAGGTCCTCTCACTGACATCATCCAAGTGAAGCGGTGACTGACACAACCTCCCTTATAGGGCTTCTTACATCCTAATACTGGCTATGGTGGCTATCATCTCAAGCAAACTCTTCTAGGGGCAAGAACTGCTCCCCTATATCACCCTGAATGAGCACACATGCTCTCATTAGACCCTCTAAAATCTGGATCATACTCTCTTGATTGTCCATCAGTCAGGGGCGATATGTTGTACTAAACTTCAATCTAGCATCGAGTTCTTCATGTACCTACTTCCACCACATGGAAGTGATCTTGAGGTCATACTCAAGAACCTGTGAAATTGGATCATGGTTTGGTTGAAATATCTCTCTCTCATATATATAGTTCAACCAGATCTGTCAAATGAACAGTGCCCTCTCTTTTAGGCAATTGAATATCTCAACTTGGTAAAGCGATCTACTATAACCCATGTTGCATCATGACATCTCTTGGTTCAAGTTGACCCACCATGGTATCCATGGTGATCTACTCCCATCCCTTCTCAAGGACTCCTCATCATCCATATTGCAACTTATTGGGTTACTGGTGTTCGACCTTCACCCTCTGGCATGCCTGGCAACTATCCACATGCAACTCTATATTCTTCTTCATCTCAGGTCTTCAAAGTACTACTGCAACCTTTAACTATCTTAGTAGTACCACTGTGTATGATGTACTTAACATCGTGAGCTTCTTGCATGATGGGATTCCTCAAGGTCGACTCCTCAGAAAACCCTAAAACACTATATTAGCAGGTTTCACCACCTTTTCCTGGGAGGTGTATCTGAGGTTGTTATCTCAATCCTTCTATCTCATCAAGCTCTAGGTGGCTAACTAAGCAACCACCAACTCGACCATCGAGTCTGGTTGTATCTGGGTGTTAACCATACCGGTCTCCTCTTCTAACGATCATAGGGTTCACCTAGAAACCTCTTCCAGACTCTCTACTAGATAAACAAGATAGTTGTACACCTAAGTTGTGCCTCGACTAAGGGTATCTGTTACCACATAAGCTTCCTCACAGGTGAAGACATAAACCTTCATATACTACACTCATCATCCTCATCGTGGGTTTAGGTCTAACTAAGCTCATCATCTTAGTTATCAAACTCAATCATCATAGAATTGTTTCAACTCATATCACCTTCCTCCTTAGTATATGTCATGCATTTTATCATGTCTCTCACACCCATAACGAGAGGAAATAAGCATTTGGCTGCAGTCCAAATACAAAGTTCATCCCATTCTAAGAGTAGAGATGGTGCATCACACATCACCGGTATACTTTCCAAATTAAGTTGAAACATACATCACATGTCTCCACATCATAAACAACTCGATTTTAGGTTTACATCCATGGAAGGTTGTTCCCAAACACTCTTGGGTCTTAGCATCACACTTATGCACAATCCTTAGTCATTATATCAAAGTGTCTTGGGTGTCGATACTTTCGGGGTCATCCCTCTTCCTTTATGCATCCAGGGAGTGCCTACCTCATTTGCTCCTTTGGGTCCCATGAACTCATGAAGGTGATCAATCTCCTAGCCCATGGTCCTCGAAAAAAGATAGCTATTACCTCCCAAACCTAGGGTCTTGTGCATCTAGGGAACATACAACTCCTACTCACATCAGTCTTATCCCCACCTGACTTGAGTATTGACTTAAGATTCTATCATGGTATATCTCAAACTTGAATCCTTACCTAAAACTCCATCATCTCTCTGGGCACTCATGGTTAAACATACATCCTTTCATAGGGATCATGGCGACCTACCTAACTTGGTCTGGCCCCATAAGGTTACCTCCATGGAAACATATCCTCATGCCCTTAGAGATGGTCACACCAGGGTATATAGATTTGTGCTCATACCATGTTTTCTCCACTTAACTCATCAAGCTCCTATACATACTTATTTAGGTTACCTCAAACCTAAACCAAAAGCTGGTACTCACCCTACAGAAGGGTCTCTTGCCAGGATGGGAGAAAACTATCTCTTGATAGTAACAAAGGCCACAAACATCCTTAATTCCAAGGTTTACATCATCATGTACATGCTTAACCCTATCCTGCAACTTATGCACGTAGCCAACAAGAAGACAATGTACTAAGACACTGTTACAACCCCAATTTTGGGTTCAATTGGTGAGAAATGCAATTCCTCATATTAAGGATAATTGAACAAAGAATGGTATAATTTGTTTTGAATACATGGATTTTGTTTACAATAGCCTTGATGTTTGTGTTATGGGCTTTATTGACTATTGGGCCCAAATAACAAAGAAAATCAATTAGTAATGAATATTTGAATATTTGAGAAAAGAATAATGTGGAAACCTCTAGAAGGCAAATCCAAAGAGGATTTCGTGCCTCTTTGGTTCCTTGGGTACCAAGGAGTCCAAAGTTGCAAAGAAAAGGCAATAAGAAAAGAAAAGTTTAATTAAGTATTTCTTTAATAAGAAAGAGATTGAAAATAATGTTAAAATGTTGGAAATAAGTGGGAAAAGGTGTAATTAGGAGATCCTTTGTGGAATTTCGTGTTCAAAGGATTCCTAATGATAAAAGGAATACCAATGAGGAAAATAAAAGAGAAATAAAGAGAAATCCTCAAAAAGGAATATTTTAATGAGAAATAAACAACATAATGGATATTAAGCAAAATATTTATGAAAAATATTTGGAAATCTCTAGAACTGGAAATGATGACCACATTGGTTTAGATTTCGTTTACATGTGGTTACTAATGGAGAGAGAAGTCAAAATAAAGGGAAATAGAAAGAAAGGAATAGAGAAATAAGCATGTTGCCATATAAATACCTACCACCCGTATATGGTTTGGTGTACATAAAAATGATAAATTGATTAGGTATATCAAGTGATATGTGCCTATAACAAAGGAGTATGCGGGGAATATCTCTTTCCTTAGTGATAAATAATCGTCCTTTGCTATCTAAGGAAAGAGCGGAGACATGGAGATGGGTTGGAAAAGTAACAATACTTAACATGATTACTAATTTTCTTTGTGGGATCTTGATGCACCACAATAAAAGAAGAAAGCTAGAATGTAGGGGAGAGAGAGAGGCTGTTGGGAGAAATCCGTATATATATGGTGGCCCCTTGCATAAGACGTACACCCCTCACCTTCATGCATCTTATTCCTCTACCATTTCCTCCTTAACCCTAAGATTACCCCAAGAACGGCTGGTTCTAGCACGAACAACACACACTAAGGTTCTATTCTTGGCATGCCTCACCTGCATACTGATTCATGGCGTCCCTTCTTTGCTCAGATGCGGTGCTCGGCACCAACCTGTCATCGGCGAGGGTAGACTGGGAGGAGAAGGGGGTCGAATCGAAGGTCCTGTCGGGAGGACGCAACACTCCTCTTCGACACCAGCGTCTGCTCTGGGTCTTTTCCCGCCTCGGAGGGTCGATGAATGGACATGGTCGTTCTCCCCGCTCTAATCGTTTCCATGGACGTTGGGCGCTCTACGGCAGCATAAGGCGGCTAAGGTAGGTCGAGGATCGACCTTGTGTAGGGCCGCTGGGCGGCTGGAGGGATGTCGCCATGGCGTCTGGTGGCTAGGGCTACGAGCAGTGAAGCTGGCGGTGGTAGGCATGGTGAGCGGTTGTCGAGCAGCACTGCAGCAGGGAGCGCAGGTCGCGCAGGACGCGATCGCGAGGAAGGGGATGAGATAGAGTCGAAAGACTCTATTACCCTTGCTCACACGTACATGACCCAAGGGTGTCCAAGTCTTTTCTTCCTTTTTCTGCACCAATTTTTGGTAAGTTAATAATGCTGACGTGTCAGTTCTCAATTGGTCAATTAAGTGATTAACTTGCAAAAATCATAGTTAAATATTCGAAGCTCTGATGACAAAAGTTTATATATGAATTTTGATCAGGTGAACAAGAGGAATCTAATAAAAATAGTTTTATAGCCTGAATCTGAGCATAGTTAGAAATGTAGTGTAAATTATCATCTTTAATCAATTAAAGATTAAGAAACCCTATTTTGATATGATTAATGTGTTTAATAGGGTGTAATGGATCATTAGAGTTAATGTTAACCTGTTAAATGTAGAAAAGGTACATTATGGTCAAAAAGGAAGAACTTTGCACATGATTAATCTAATCTAGTGTTTATGTGCTTAAATATGCTTGAAATTTAAAAAGGGTATAAAGGCATCATCTTTAATGACTCAATTAAAGAAAAACCCTTAGATTTGATGATAGATGGACTTAATGATGTTATTTGGATAATTCAAGTTGATATTAACCTATTGTTAATAAAAGTGAGAATAGGATCTAAAAAGATGATCTTTTTATATAATTGGTTTAATTTAGGGTTTCGTGCATAATTATGCACTAATGAGCTTGAAAACCCTAATTTAGATGAATATGTCTTTTAATTGTTTTAATGGTTCAAATCCATGAATAAATAGGGATGTGATGATCCTAAGTCAATTTGGGTATAAAAGACTATTAAAATGGATATTTGAGCAATTAAGGTTCATATAAATGGAAAAGAGTATTTTAGGGTTTATTAATCTAAAAAGGGATACAATTTGAGAAATTGATCTAAGAAACCCTAATGAATATTAATGAAATCTTAATGTAGATTAGAAACCCTAGAAAGTGAATCCAAGTCAATAAAGTAGATTCTTGATAAAGTGTGTAATAAATAGAGTATATATTTATTTCAGGATCTATGTGATGATTGAATTACTTGCTTGGATCTGTTGATTGACTTGATTGTATACACATGAAGAATCTGTTGAATAATCTGCATGACTCATCAAATCAGGTATGTGGTTAATTATGAATAACCGCTCTAGTTTCCTGATGGATTCCCGGATGATTAATCACATTGAATGCAACTAAACTGTTTGGATGTTCATATTGCAATTATAAAGTGACTATGACTATCACATAATGTATATGCCTACAAACTCAGATCCTGGTTCTCTCTGTGGCATTATAGCTAACCTAGTACATGGTTTCCTATGGGTAGGTCCATCAGGTTAGAGAAAGACCTAGTAAATGGCTACCTATTGGGTAGGTCCATCATGTCTATGGATGACCTAGTACATGGCTACCTATTGGGTAGGTCCATCAGGTCTATGGATGACTTAGTACATGGCTACCATTGAGGTAGGACCATCAAGTCACATTGAGTTAGATATTGGACTATCTTTGGGTAGTTCCATGCGACTCTATTACCTAAAAGAGAGGTGGTATCCATGCCCACTGTAGGGACAGCCCAGAGTTCGAGAATATGTATGGATTGAGTTGTATGGCCTAAAATGTAATCTTGATTGTTAAATGATTAATTGAATGATTAAATTGTTAACATATTTACATGATTATTGTTTCCCCCACATACCAGCTTCAGCTGACCGACATTTTGTTTGTCGGCGTTTTAGGTACAAGCCAAAAGAATAAACAGTAAACCATCATATTGTGAAATACTTGAAGTAAGATACAAGGAGGATTAGTTAGAGTATAATCCTTACGTGGATAGAAGTTTAGAGATCCAAGTTTTCAAAAAGGTACGCAAAAATTTATTTTCTTACAGCTTTCAGTATAGTATGTTAAAATTTGATAATTATTCTTGGTTAATTGCCGGACCTTTGATCCGGAAGTCATGGGTGCGGCTTCGACCTCTCGGTCTCCCTTAATTGGGGTTATTGGGAGGTGAGGTTGTAACATTTGGTATCAGAGCGTAGGTTCCTCAGTTAACCATTAATAATTATTAAATTTTATGAACTCCATAGAACCCAAGAGAATTATTAGAGGATTATCCGAAAGACGGAGGTGTCTAGAAAAGGATCACGACCGAGGGCTGGCAATATTTTCCTCCGCACCGCTAGTCAGAATACGAGGACTCTCGGATCCGTGTGACTGCCTGGCCAAAGTCTTAGGGTATGAATCGAAATAAGATACCTTTAGGACTTCTCATCTTATTCATCCCTTCTCATCACATAATTCTGATAAGGACCTAAAGGTTTAGGGTTTTCTTTCTTCTCCTCACCCTCTTGAGGTATGGGTAAGGTTAATAAGGTTTAAGAAATCCTTCACCAAATTAATGAAAGGCATGTAAATAAGACGTCATGGACATAATCTTAATAGATTAAGCACAAACTAAAGCATAGATACATGCTTAGGTCATATGACATAAGTTGTCATGTCCTCAGAAGAGACCTGAGGCTAGACCTTCTTGTCAGGAGGATAAGTTAGTCTTGGAGATAGAGATCTCCATTGCAAGTAGAGACCTGGCACATCCTCTGAGGATGATGCTAACCCTAACCCTAAGTGAAGGTTAGTGAGAGATGAGCTGGACCAGGTGTTTGAAAGGACATGCCTTTGGGATGCCATATGATCCATGGGTGACCTAGCACCTTTGGTAACCCAACCCTGAGAAGGGTCGTGCATGTTAGGGTAAAGGATATCTCCTTAGATGATGATGTTAGTGAAGGACCATAGAAACCCTATGGGCTTGTGCAAGTAGGGCATAACTGGCACCTAGGGAACGTCATGGGGCTGACAGTAGGATGAAACCCTAGATAAGGAATCATGAGGGAGCACAAAGGGTTATGGATGATCTTGAGAAAAAATAAGTTCGAACCTAGGCTTCGCCCATGTAGGGCATGCCTTGAGGTTGATACTTCATAAAAAGAGAAACTCTCATGGTGAGGTTGGATGTAGGGTTATCTCTAGAGAGAGTAGGAAACCCAACAAGAAACTTGGAAGCCTAAAACCCTGAACAATGGATGATAGTGGTTGCCTCATGATCGATCCCTAAAAGTTGATGATACCTTGGTTGCCTTTAGAGGGACCAAACCCTTGAGAAAAGATGAAGCTTCTGGTACCTACGTGCCTATGGTATAGATGTTTACTTCCGAGGTAGGAAGAAGAGTTTCTTAGACCTAGAAAGGTTTAGTAGCAGGTTATGAGGCCTTGTACCTTGTTAGTTGTCCTTAAGGAGGACCCAACTCTAAGTGTTGCTTGAGTTGAAGGATGACAAGGAGTGCATGTCATGCCTTTTTCATGCTTGGTTTGTAGTTAAGAGATAAAGTATGTGGTTGGACACCTACAAGTGAACCTAGGGTCCCTGGCCTAAGAGGGGAAGTGGTATACCTGATGCTCTTGATGAGAGTTGAGTTCCTATAGAAGAGAACGTGGTACTCCTCATGTATAGAGGAAAAGGGGGAAGCCCCTTAAGTTTAAGGTGTGTTTGATGGACCCCTCACAGCTAGGATGATGATAAAAGAAAGGTATGACCTTGATCTAATGTTGAAGAATGAGAACCCAGATGACCTAGCATGGTACAGTAGGTGATCTTCTTGTGCCTTAATAGTTTTCTAGGGTTAAGTAGGCTCGTGTGGATGTAAATCCTAGACCTAAGAGCTTTTGTGACCTTGTGGTCAAGTGATAGTTTTCCTCCCATCCTGGGAGAGGGACCCCTTTGGTAGGGTGTACATCAGTTTTGGTGGTTTAAGGTAACCTAATGAAGTCTCATAAGATCTTGAGAAGATAGGCGAAAAGTACATGGTATGAGAATGAACCTGTAGATCCATAGATATCTATCTCTAATTGCATATGAATGTGTTACCATGGAGGTAACCGGTATGGGGCTTGACCAGGGTTGGCAAGTTGTCATGATCCCTAGGAAAGGATGGGAGCCAGCCCATGAATGCAGAAAGAGAGATGATGAAGACTTGGGTAAGGTTCTAAGTGAACATGTACTATAATGGTGAATCCTAAGTCTATCCTAGGGTCAGGTAGGGATAAGACCGATGACAATAGGAGTTTCCTAATTCCCCAATTGCACATGACCATAGGGTCGGGAGGTAACAACTATCATTGTATGAGGGCCATGGGTTAGGAGATTGATCACCTTCATGAACTCATGGGACCCAAAGGGTAGATGAGTAGGGCACTCTCTAGATGCAGGAGGGAAGAGGGATGACCCCAAAAGAGTCGGTACCCTATAGACCTAGAGGAGATGACCAAGGATATAAACCTCAGTAGGTTCAAGACTAGTTTGATATCATGATGTCTGTGATGTAAAGACATATGTGGCACGTTGCAACTTAGATTTAAATGTGTACTGGCAAGGTGAGATGTACCATCTCTACTCTTGGAATAGGAAGAACTCTATATTTGGACTGCAGCCAAATGCTTATTTCCTCTTGTTATGGGGGTGAGAGATAGGACATTACACATGCCATACACCAAGGATAAGAGATGATGTAGGTTGGAACGTTGCCACAAGGAATGGGGATAGAGAAAATAACATACCCTTGTAAAGCAAATGATACATGGATGGTTTGTAAACACTAAGAGGAATGAGGTAGTCCCCTTATGAGGATGTGTTTATCATGAGCTATGTGGAACTTACAAGTTATAGCATGTTGAGTTTGATCACCATGATGATGAAAGCGGAGAGTGTTCTTAATGAAGATAGACATAGAGTTTGAGGTGGTAATGAATGTTCTAGTTAAGACTTGTTTGACTAGAAGCTAGAAGAGGTTGTTTGGCTAAACCTAAGTTCGAAAAGGAGAGGTGTTTGGATAACACTCAGATGTAACAAGATACATTGGAAAGTTAAGGGTTGTTTGGTTAGCCAATCTAGTCCTTGATATGATGAAAGGATGATGGTAGAACCTCAAGTGCACTTCTTTGGAAAAGAAGGTGATGAATCCTCGACCAGAATGGTTTAGGGTATCAGAGGAATCGAACTTGAGGAATCATGAGATACAGGAAATCATGATTGAAGATCACTGTACACCGTGGTTCTACCAAGAAAATAGATGGCAATAACACTTTGGATGCTTAAGATGAAGTTGCATGTGGTATATGGCCATGAAAACCATGAGGTAAAGGACGAACCCCAGTAACCCAGTGTGTTGATGTAGAGGGTAAAGAGTTCCTGAGAAGGAACAGGAGTTCATCACTATGGATGTTGTGATGGGTCTCCCCTGGACCAAGGGAGGTCGAGATGCAATATGGGTTATGATAGATTGCCTTACCTAGATGACATGAGAAAGAAAGAGTTCTGTTAAGGGACATATCTAGTTGAACTACCCATGAGAGAGATGGTTCAACTACACCATGAAGCGAGTTCAAAGGTTCTTGAGTTTGACCTAAAGGTTTCCTTCCAAAATATGGAAGTAGGTGCATGAAGAACTCAATGTTAGTATAGTTTATCACCCCTAACTATGTTTAGTATGATCCAGACTAAAGGGGTCTGATGAGGGCATGTGTGCTCATTCAGGGTGATATTTAGGGACAATTTTTGTCCCATGAAAGATGTGACAATGACCACCATAGCCAGTATCGGGTTTATAAAGAAGCTCTGTAAGGGAGGTTGTGTCGGTCACCACTTCAGTAAGGTGATGTTGGTGAAAGGACCACATGATGGTTAGAATAGGACCACATGATGGTTAGAAAAGGGACCACAGTGTGTGTAGATGAAGTCACTTTGATTGTGCAAGGGATGAAAGGAGCCTAGAGACGATGAGAGTCGTGATCTGATACACAGTAGACTGACATACAAGTTACTGTGGAAGAACATGTGAAAATTCGACCCCTCTAAGTTATAGCTAAGAGAGATGAGTCTTCGATGCTTGGGTTCTTTCGATATGGTTTGGTGGAGAAGGTTAAGGTTGACCTTACCCCTCAGGATAAAGTAATGTGTGATAAGTTCCATGTGTCCAGTTTAGAGCACTATGTGAGGTACCCCGACCATGTGCTGAGCAATGAACCTAGTGAGCCCTAAGGGAGGATGACATGGCCTGAGTCACCTGTGCAGTTTATAGACGCAGGGATGAAAGGACTCAGAGGAAAGAATATGTGATGATAAAGGGTTCTGTGGAAGCACTATGAGTACGGTAAAGCCACATAGGGGCCAATGATGGACATGGAAAGTCTTATCCTGAATTGATTGTTTGTTTGCTTGATAGAATTTTGAGGACAAAATTCCTATAAGAGGGGAAGGATGTTACAACCCCAATTTTGGGTTCAATTGGTGAGAAATGCAATTCCTCATATTAAGGATAATTGAACAAAGAATGGTACAATTTGTTTTGAATATATGGATTTTGTTTACAATAGCCTTGATGTTTGTGTTATGGGCTTTATTGGCTATTGGGCCCAAATAACAAAGAAAATTCAATTAGTAATGAATAATTGAATATTTGAGAAAAGAATAATGTGGAAACCTCTAGAAGGAAAATCCAAAGAGGATTTCGTGCCTCTTGGGTTCCTTGGGTACCAAGGAGTCCAAAGTTGCAAAGAAAAGGCAATAAGAAAAGAAAAGTTTAATTAAGTATTTCTTTAATAAGAAAGAGATTGAAAATAATGTTAAAATGTTGGAAATAAGTGGGAAAAGGTGTAATTAGGAGATCCTTTGTGAAATTTCGTGTTCCAAGGATTCCTAATGATAAAAGGAATACCAATGAGGAAAATAAAAGAGAATTAATGAGAAATCCTCAAAAAGGGATATTTTAATGAGAAATAAACAAGATAATGGATATTAAGCAAAATATTTATGAAAAATATTTGGAAATATCTAGAACTGGCAATGATGACCACATTTGTTTAGATTTCGTTTACATGTGGTTACTAATGGAGATAGAAGTCAAAATAAAGGGAAATAGAAAGAAAGGAATAGAGAAATAAGCATGTTGCCATATAAATACCTACGACCCTTATATGGTTTGGTGTACATAAAAATGATAAATTGATTAGGTATATCAAGTGATATGTGCCTATAACAAAGGAGTATGAGGGGAATATCTCTTTCCTTAGTGATAAAGATTCGTCTTTTGCAATCTAAGGTAAGAGAGGAGACGTGGAGATGGGTTGGAAAAGTAACAATACTTAACATGATTACTAATTTTCCTTGTGGGATCTTGATGCACCGCAATAAAAGAAGAAAGCTAGAACGTAGCGGAGAGAGAGAGGCTGTTGGGAGAAATCCGTATATATATATGGTGGCCCCTTGCACAAGACGCACACCCCTCACCTTCATGCGTCTTCTTCCTCTACCGTTTCCTCCTTAACCCTAAGATTACCCCAAGAACGGCTGGTTCTAGCACGAACAACGCACACTGAGGTTCTATTTTTGGCATGCCTCACCTGCGGACTGATTCGTGGCATCCCTTCTTTGCTCAGATGCGGTGCTCAGCACCAGCCTGTCATCGGCGAGGGTAGACCGGGAGGAGAAGGGGGTCAAAGCGACGGTCCTGTCGGGAGGACACAACACTCCTCTTCAACCCCGACATCTGCTCTGGGTCCTTTCCCACCTCAGAGGGTCGATGAATGGACATGGTCGTTCTCCCCGCTCGCATCGTTTCCATGGACGTTGGGCACTCTACGGCAGCATAAGGCGGCTAAGGTAGGTCGAGGATCGACCTTGTGTAGGGCCACTGGGCGGCTGGAGGGACGTCGCCATGGCGTCTGGTGGCTAGGGGTACGAGCAGCGAAGCTGGCGATGGTAGGCATGGTGAGCGGTTGTCGAGCGGCGCTGCAGCAGGGAGCGCAGGTCACGCAGGACGCGATCACGAGGAAGGGGATGAGATAGAGTCGAAAGAATCTATTACCCTTGCTCGCACATACATGACCCAAGGGTGGCCAAGTCTTTTCTTCCTTTTTCTGCACCAATTTTTGGTAAGTTAATAATGCTGACGTGTCAGTTCTCAATTGGTCAATTAAGTGATTAACTTGCAAAAATCATAGTTAAATATTCGTAGCTCGAATGACAAAAATTTATATATGAATTTTGATCAGGAGAACAAGAGGAATCTAATAAAAATAGTTTTATAGCCTGAACCTGATCATTGTTCGAAATGTAGTGTAAATTATCATCTTTAATGAATTAAAGATTAAGAAACCCTATTTTGATATGATTAATGTGTTTCATAGGGTTTAATGGATCATTAGCATTAATGTTAACCTGTTAAATGTAAAAAAGGTACATTATGGTAAAAAAGGAAGAACTTTGCACATGATTAATATAATATAGAGTTTATGTGCTTAAATATGCTTGAAATTTAAAAAGGGTATAAAGTTATCATCTTTAATGACTCAATTAAAGAAAAACCATTAGATTTGATGATAGATGGACTTAATGATGTTATTTGGATAATTCAAGTTGATATTAACCTATTGTTAATAAAAGTGAGAATAGGATCTAAAAAGATGATCTTTTTATATAATTGGTTTAATTTAGGGTTACGTGCATAATTATGCACTAATGAGCTTGAAAACCCTAATTTAGATGAATATGTCTTTTAATTGTTTTAATGGTTCAAATCCATGAATAAATAGGGATGTGATGATCCTAAGTCAATTTGGGTATAAAAGACTATTAAAATGGATATTTGAGCAATTAAGGTTCATATAAATGGAAAAGAGTATTTTAGGGTTTGTTAATCTAAAAAGGGATAAAGTCTGAGAAATTGATCTAAGAAACCCTAATGAATATTAATGAAATCTTAATGCGGATTAGAAACCCTAGAAAGTGAATCCAAGTCAATAAAGTAGATTCTTGATAAAGTGTGTAATAAATAGAGTACATATTTATTTCAGGATCTATGTGATGATTGAATTACTTGCTTGGATCTGTTGATTGACTTGATTGTATACACATGAAGTATTTGTTGAATAATCTGCATGACTCATCAAATCAAGTATGTGGTTAATTATGAATAACCGCTCTAGTTTCCTGATGGATTCCCAGATGATTAATCGCATTCAATGCAACTAAACTGTTTGGATGTTCATATTGAAATTATAAAGTGACTATGACTATCACATAATGTATATGCCTACAAAATCAGATCCTGGTTCTCTCTGTGGCATTATAGCTAACCTAGTACATGGCTGCCTATGGGTAGGTCCATCAGGTTAGAGAAAGACCTAGTACATGGCTACCTATTGGGTAGGTCCATCAGGTCTATGGATGACCTAGTACATGGCTACCTATTGGGTAGGTGCATCAGGTCTATGGATGACTTAGTACATGGATACCATTGAGGTAGGACCATCAAGTCACATTGAGTTAGATATTGGGCTATCTTTGGGTAGTGCCATGCGACTCTATTACCTAAAAGAGAGGTGGTATCCATGTCCACTGCAGGGACAACCCAGAGTTTGAGAATATGTATGGATTGAGTTGTATGGCTTAAAATGTAATCTTGATTGTTAAATGATTAATTGAATGATTACATTGTTAACGTATTTACATGATTATTGTTTCCCCCACATACCAGCTTCGGCTGACCGACGTTTTGTTTGTCGGCGTTTTAGGTACAAGCCAAAAGAACAAACAGTAAACCATCATATTGTGAAATACATGAAGTAAAATACAAGGAGGATTAGTTAGAGTATAATCCTTAAGTGGATAGAAGTTTAGAGATCCAAGTTTTCAAAAAGGTATGCAAAAAATTATTTTCTTACAGCTTTCAGTATAGTATGTTAAAATTTGATAATTATTCTTGGTTAATTGCCGAACCTTTGATCCGGAAGTCATGGGTGCGGCTTCGACCTCTCGGTCTCCCTTAATTGGGGGTTATTGGGAGGTGAGGTCGTAACATTTGGTATCAGAGCATAGGTTCCTCAGTTAACCATTAATAATTATTAAATTTTACAAACTCCATAGAACCCCAAAGAGTTATTAGAGGATTATCCAAAAGACGGAGGTGTCTAGAAAAGGATCACGACCAGGGGCTGGCAATATTTCCTCCACACCGCTAGTCGGAATACGAGGACTTCCGGATCTGTGTGACTACCTGGCCAAAGTCTTAGGGTATGAATCGAAATAAGATACCTTTAGGACTTCTCATCTTATTCATCCCTTCTCATCACAAAATTCTGATAAGGACCTAAAGGATTAGGGTTTTCATTCTTCTCCTCACCCTCTTGAGGTATGGGTAAGGTTAATAAGGTTTAAGAAATCCTCCACCAAATTAATGAAAGGCATGTAAATAAGACGTCATGGACATAAGCTTAATAGATTAAGCGCAAACTAAAGAATAGATACATGCTTAGGTCGTATGACATAAGTTGTCATGTCCTCAGAAGAGACCTGAGGCTAGACCTTCTTGTCAGGAGGATAAGTTAGTCTTGGACATAGAGATCTCCATTGCAAGTAGAGACCTAACACATCCTCTGTGGATGATGCTAACCCTAACCCTAAGTGAAGGTTAGTGAGAGATGAGCTGGACCAGGTGTTTGAAAGGACATGCCTTTGGGATGCCATATGATCCATGGGTGACCTAGCACCTCTGGTAACCCAACCCTGAGAAGGGCCATGCATGTTAGGGTAAATGATAGCTCCTTAGATGATGATGTTAGTGAAGGACCATAGAAACCCTATGGGCTTGTGCAAGTAGGGCATAGCTGGCACTTAGGGAACGTCATGGGGCTGAGAGTAGGATGAAACCCTGGATAAGGAATCATGAGGGAGCACAAAGGGTTATGGATGATCTTGAGCAAACATAAGTTCGAACCTAGGCTTCGCCTATGTAGGGCATGCCTTGAGGTTGATACTTCATAAAGAGAGAAACTCTCATGGTGAGGTTGGATGTAGGGTTAGCTCTAGAGAGAGCAGGAAACCCAACAAGAAAGTTGGAAGCCTAAAACCCTGAACAATGGATGATAGTGGTTGCCTCATGATCAATCCCTGAAAGTTGATGATACCTTGGTTGCCTTTAGAGGGACCAAACCCTTGAGAAAAGATGAAGCTTCTGGTACCTACGTGCCTATGGTATAGATGTTTACCTTCCGAGGTAGGAAGAAGAGTTCCTTAGACCTAGAAAGGTTTAGTAGCAGGTTATGAGGCCTTGCACCTTGTTGGTTGTCCTTAAGGAGGACCCAACTCTAAGTGTTGCTTGAGTTGAAGGATGACAAGGAGTTCATGTCATGCCTTTTTCATGCTTGGTTCGTAGTTAAGAGATAACGTATGCGGTTGGACAACTACAAGTGAACGTAGAGTCCCTGGCCTAAGAGGGGAAGTGGTATACCTGATGCTCTTGATGAGAGTTGAGTTCCTATAGAAGAGAGCATGGTACTCCTCATGTATAGAGGAAAAGGGGGAAGCCCCTTAAGTTTAAGGTGTGTTTGATGGACCTCTCACAGCTAGGATGATGATAAAAGAAAGGTATGACCTTGATCTAATGTTGAAGAATGAGAACCCAGATGACCTACCATGGTACAATAGGTGATCTGCTTGTGCCTTAATAGTTTGCTAGGGTTAAGTAGGCTCGTGTGGATGTAAATCCTAGACCTAAGAGCTTTTGTGACCTTGTGGTCAAGTGATAGTTTTCCTCCCATCCTGGAAGAGGGACCCCTTTGGTAGGGTGTACATTAGTTTTGGTGGTTTAAGGTAACCTAAAGAAGTCTCATAAGATCTTGAGAAGCTAAGCGAAAAGTACATGGTATGAGAATGAACCTGTAGACCCATAGATATCTATCTCTAATTGCATATGAATGTGTTACCATGGAGGTAACCAGTATGGGGCTTGACCAGGGTAGGCAGGTTGCCATGATCCCTAGCAAAGGATGGGAGCCAGCCCATGAATGCAGAAAGAGAGATGATGAAGACTTGGGTAAGGTTCTAAGTGAACATGTACTATAATGGTGAATCCTAAGTCTATCCTAGGGTCAGGTAGGGATAATACCGATGACAGTAGGAGTTGCCTAATTCCCTAGTTGCACATGACCATAGGGTCGGGAGGTAACAACTATCATTGTCTGAGGGCCATGGGTTAGGAGATTGATCACCTTCATGAACTCATGGGACCCAAAGGACAGATGAGTAGGGCACTCTCTTGATGCAGGAGGGAAGAGGGATGACCCCAAAAGAGTCGGTACCCTATAGACCTAGAGGAGATGACCAAGGATATAAACCTCAGTAGGTTCAAGACTAGTTTGATATCATGATGTCTGTGATGTAAAGACATATGTGGCACGTTGCAACTTAGATTTAGAGGTGTACTAGAAAGGTGGGATGTACCATCTCTACTCTTGGAACAGGAAGAACTCTGTATTTGGACTGTAGCCAAATGCTTATTTCCTTTTGTTATGGGGATGAGAGATAGGACATTATGCATGCCATACACCAAGGATAAGAGATGATGTAGGTTGGAACATTGCCACAAGGAATGGGGATAGAGAAGATAACATACCCTGGTAAAGCAAATGATACATGGATGGTTTGTAAACACTAAGAGGAATGAGGTAGTCCCCTTATGAGGATGCGTTTATCATGAGCTATGTGGAACTTACAAGTTATAGCAGGTTGAGTTTGATTACCATGATGATGAAAGTGGAGAGTGTTCTTAATGAAGATAGACATAGAGTTTGAGGTGGTAATGAATGTTCTAGTTAAGACTTGTTTGACTAGAAGCTAGAAGAGGTTGTTTGGCTAAACCTAAGTTCGAAAAGGAGAGGTGTTTGGATAACACTCAGATGTAACAAGATACATTGGAAAGTTAAGGGTAGTTTGGTTAGCCAGTCTAGTCCTTGATACGATGAAAGGATGATGGTAGAACCTCAAGTGCACTTCTTTGGAAAAGAAGGTTATGAATCCCTGACCAAAATGGTTTAGGGTTTCAGAGGAATCGAACTTGAGGAATCATGAGATACAAGAAATCATGATTGAAGATCACCGTACACCGTGGTTCTACCAAGACAGTAGATGGCAATAACACTTTGGATGCTTAAGATGAAGTTGCATGTGGTATATGGCCATGAAAACCATGAGGTAAAGGACGAACCCCAGTAACCCAGTGTGTTGATGTAGAGGGTAAAGAGTTCCTGAGAAGGAATGGGAGTTCATCACTATGGATGTTGTGATAGGTCTCCCCTGGACCAAGGGAGGTCGAGATGCAATATGGGTTATGATAGATCGCCTTACCTAAATGACATGAGAAAGAAAGAGTTCTGTTAAGGGACAGATCTAGTTGAACTACCCATGAGAGAGATGGTTCAACTACACCATGAAGCGAGTTCAAAGGTTCTTGAGTTTGACCTAAAGGTTTCCTTCCAAAAGATGGAAGTAGGTGCATGAAGAACTCAATGTTAGTATAGTTTATCACCCCTAACTATGGTTAGTATGATCCACACTAAAGGGGTCTGATGAGGGCATGTGTGCTCGTTCAGGGTGATATCTAGGGACAGTTCTTGTCCCATGAAAGATGTGACAATGACCACCATAGCCAGTATCGGGTTTATAAAGAAGCTCTGTAAGGGAGGTTGTGTCGGTCACCACTTCAGTAAGGTGATGTTGGTGAAAGGACCACATGATGGTTAGAATAGGACCACATGATGGTTAGAAAAGGGACCACAGTGCGTGTAGATGAAGTCACTTTGATTATGTAAGGGCTGAAAGGAGCCTAGAGACGATGAGAGTCATGGGCAAATGCAAAGTAGACTGACATACAAGTTACTGTGGAAGAACATGTGAAAATCCGACCCCTCTAAGTTATAGCTAAGAGAGCTGAGTCTCCGCTGCATTTGTTCTTTCGATATGGTTTGGCGGAGAAGGTTAAGGTTGAACTTACCCCTCAGGATGAAGTAATGTGTGATAAGTTCCATGTGTTCAGTTTAGAGCACTATGTGAGGTACCCCGACCATGTGCTGAGCAATGAACCTAGTGAGCCCTAAGGGAGGCTGACATGGCCTGAGTCACCTGTGCAGTTTATAGACGCCGGGATGAAAGGACTCAGTGGAAAGAATATGTGATGATAAAGGTTCTGTGGAAGCGCTATGAGTACGATAAAGCCACATAGGGGGCAATGATGGACATGGAAAGTCTTATCCTGAATTGATTGTTTGTTTGCTTGATAGAATTTTGAGGACAAAATTCCTATAAGAGGGGAAGGATGTTAAAACCCCAATTTTGGGTTCAATTGGTGAGAAATGAAATTCCTCATATTAAGGATAATTGAACAAAGAAGGTTATAATTTGTTTTGAATACATGGATTTTGTTTACAATAGCCTTGATGTTTGTGTTATGGGCTTTAATGGCTATTGGGCCCAAATAACAAAGAAAATTCAATTAGTTATGAATAATTGAATATTTGAGAAAAGAATAATGTGGAAACCTCTAGAAGGAAAATCCAAAGAGGATTTCGTGCCTCTTGGGTTCCTTGGGTACCAAGGAGTCCAAAGTTTCAAAGAAAAGGCAATAAGAAAAGAAAAGTTTAATTAAGTATTTCTTTAATAAGAAAGAGATTGAAAATAATGTTAAAATGTTGGAAATAAGTGGGAAAAGGTGTAATTAGGAGATCCTTTGTGGAATTTCGTGTTCCAGGGATTCCTAATGATAAAAGGAATACCAATGAGGAAAATAAAAGAGAAATAAAGAGAAATCCTCAAAAAGGAATATTTGAATGAGAAATAAACAAGATAATGGATATTAAGCAAAATATTTATGAACAATATTTGGAAATCTCTAGAACTGGCAATGATGACCACATTTGTTTAGATTTAGTTTACATGTGGTTAATAATGGAGAGAGAAGTCATAATAAAGGGAAATAGAAAGAAAGGAATAGAGCAATAAGCATGTTTCCATATAAATACCTACCACCCTTATATGGTTTGGTGTACATAAAAATGATAAATTGATTAGGTATATCAAGTGATATGTGCCTATAACAAAGGAGTATGAGGGGTATATCTCTTTCCATAGTGATAATAATCGTCTTTTGCTATCTAAGGAAATAGAGGAGACATGGAGATGGGTTGGAAAAGTAACAATACTTAACATGATTACTAATTTTCCTTGTGGGAGCTTGATGCACCGCAATAAAAGAAGAAAGCTAGAACGTAGGGGAGAGAGAGAGGCTGTTGGGAGAAATCTATATATATATATATATATATATATATATATATATATATATATATATATATATATATATATATATATATATATATATATATATATATATATATATATATATATATATATATATATATATATATATATATATATATATATATATATATATATATATATATATATATATATATATATATATATATATGGTGGCCCCTTACGCAAGACGCACATCCCTCACCTTCATGCATCTTCTTCCTCTACCGTTTCCTCCTTAACCCTAAGATTACCCCAAGAACGACTGGTTCTAGCATGAACAACGCACACTGAGGTTCTATTCTTGGCATGCCTCACCTGCAGACTGATTCATGGCGTCCCTTCTTTGCTCAGATGCGGTGCTCGGAACTAGCCTGTCATCGGCGAGGGTAGACCGGGAGGAGAAGGGGGTCGAAGCGACGGTCCTGTCAGGAGGGTGCAACACTCCTCTTCGACCCCGACGTCTGCTCTGGGTCCTTTCCCGCATCGGAGGGCCGATGAATGGACAAGGTCGTTCTCCCCGCTCGCATCGTTTCCATGGACGTTGGGCGCTCTAAGGCAGCATAAGGCGGCTAAGGTAGGTCGAGGATCGACCTTGTGTAGGGCCGCTGGGCGGCTCGAGGGACATCGCCATGGTGTCTGGTGGCTAGGGGTACGAGCAGCGAAGCTGGCGGCGGTAGGCATGGTGAGCGGTTGTCGAGCGGCGCTGCAGCAGGTCGCGCAGGACGCGATCGCGAGGAAGGGGATGAGATAGAGTCAAAAGACTCTATTACCCTTGCTCGCACGTACATGACCCAAGGGTGGCCAAGTCTTTTCTTCCTTTTTCTGCACCGATTTTTGGTAAGTTAATAATGCTGAGGTGTCAGTTCTCAATTGGTCAATTAAGTGATTAACTTGCAAGAATCATAGTTAAATATTCGTAGCTCAGATGACAAAAGTTTATATATGAATTTTGATCAGGAGAACAAGAGGAATCTAATAAAAATAGTTTTATAGCCTGAATCTGATAATAGTTCGAAATGTAATGTAAATTATCGTCTTTAATGAATTAAAGATTAATAAACCCTATTTTGATATGATTAATGTGTTTAATAGGGTTTAATGGGTCATTAGAGTTAATGTTAACCTGTTAAATGTAAAAAAGGTACATTATGGTAAAAAAGGAAGAAATTTGCACATGATTAATCTAATATAGAGTTTATGTGCTTAAATATGCTTGAAATTTAAAAAGGGTATAAAGTTATCATCTTTAATGACTCAATTAAAGAAAAACACTTAGATTTGATGATAGATGGACTTAATGATGTTATTTGGATAATTCAAGTTGATATTAACCTATTGTTGATAAAAGTGAGAATATGATCTAAAAAGATGATCTTTTTATATAATTGGTTTAATTTAGGGTTTCATGCATAATTATGCACTAATGAGCTTGAAAACCCTAATTTAGATGAATATGTCTTTTAATTGTTTTAATGGTTCAAATCCATGAATAAATAGGGATGTGATGATACTAAGTCAATTTGGGTATAAAAGACTATTAAAATGGATATTTGAGCAATTAAGGTTCATATAAATGGAAAAGAGTATTTTAGGGTTTGTTAATCTAAAAAGGGATAAAGTTTGAGAAATCGATCTAAGAAACCCTAATGAATATTAATGAAATCTTAATGCGGATTAGAAACCCTAGAAAGTGAATCGAAGTCAATAAAGTAGATTCTTGATAAAGTGTGTAATAAATAGAGTACATATTTATTTCAGGATCTATGTGATGATTGAATTACTTGCTTGGATCTGTTGATTGACTTGATTGTATACACATGAAGTATATGTTGAATAATCTGCATGACTCATCAAATCAGGTATGTGGTTAATTATGAATAACCGCTCTAGTTTCCCGATGGATTCCCAGATGATTATTTGCATTGAATGCAACTAAACTGTTTGGATGTTCATATTGCAATTATAAAGTGACTATGACTATCACATAATGTATATGCCTACAAACTCAGATCCTGGTTCTCTATGTGGAATTATAGCTAACCTAGTACATGGCTGCCTATGGGTAGGCCCATCAGGTTAGAGAAAGACCTAGAACATGGCTACCTATTGGGTAGGTCCATCAGGTCTATGGGTGACCTAGTACATGGCTACCTATTGGGTAGGTCCATCAGGTCTATGGATGACTTAGTACATGGCTACCATTGAGGTAGGACCATCAAGTCATATTGAATTAGATATTGGGCTATCTTTGGGTAGTGCCATGCGACTCTATTAGCTAAAAGAGATGTGGTATCCATGTCCACTGTAGGGACAACCTAGAGTTTGAGAATATGTATGGATTGAGTTGTATGGATTAAAATGTAATCTTGATTGTTAAATGATTAATTGAATGATTACATTGTTAATGTATTTTCATGGTTATTGTTTCCCCCACATACCAGCTTCGGCTGACCGACGTTTTGTTTATCAGCGTTTTAGGTACAACCCAAAAGAACAAACAGTAAATCGTCATATTGTGAAATACATGAAGTAAAATACAAGGAGGATTAGTTAGCGTATAATCCTTAAGTGGATAGAAGTTTAGAGATCCAAGTTTTCAAAAAGGTATGCAAAAATTTATTTTCTTACAGCTTTCAGTATAGTATGTTAAAATTTGATAATTATTCTTGGTTAATTTCCGAACCTTTGATCCGGAAGTCATGGGTGCGGCTTCGACCTCTTGGTCTCCCTTAATTGGGGGTTATTGGGAGGTGAGGTCGTAACAGACACTCTGAGTTCCTTCGTATATCATACTTATTCCTTATTTCTCAAAGTTGGCCAAACCCATACATATATCACCAACACGTGTGAGGGGTTCATCAAACATATACCTTAATCCAAGGGGCATTTACTTTTCCTCTAAACATGAGAAGATGCCATACTCGAATCCTTAGGAAATCAAACAACCTTGTGAGCACTATGTGCATTAGGTACTACTACTTCCCCTCTTAGATCTATGAACCCCAGGTTCACTTCCTATGCATCAACTATCTAACAAAAGGTTCAACGTTTCCACCATGAACCGATCCCATACCAAAAAGGGCATACACTTGCTACCACTGTTTCACTTCAACAACCCTGAGAGTCCCACACAAGGACCACCAACTGGGTATGAGACCCCACAACTGGTTACCATACCTCTTCACACTCTAAGGAACTCTCCTTCCTATACCTAAAAGGTAGGCACCTGATGGATGTCTTGTCCTTATTAGGTCCCAGCTGGAAGGGAAGATCAGATTCTGGTGCACTCAAGGGGATATTCGCATGTTCATTTTGTTGAAGATTAAATCCATTTGTGCTAATTTCATTTGTGGCGGTCAGCACCATGGAATAGCTTGGACCACCATTGCCAGAAGATACCAGGAGGGTGGGTTGAACATTTGAGATATTGGCGATCTAGCCTTAGCATCTATGTTTAAAAGGGTTCACTCTTTCCTTACTAATGGTGATTCCTCTTGGAGATGGTGGATGATTCAAAGATATGGGGATGATCTGGACGTCTACCCGGCCAAGTCTTCAAGCACCTGGAGAGCGATGGCTAGTGCTTGGACCCATCTCAAGATTGAGTATGCACGTGCTCCTAATGGTGGTAGCTAGTCCCTGACTTCTTCTTTCCATCTGTGGAGGAAGATTTCTTATCACACAGCTCAAGTGCCATGGGAAATGTTGTTGTCGAATAAGTTCCATTCTCCTAAATGGAGTTGCTGCTCTTACAGTTGCATTCTTGGAAAGATGCCCATTGCTGACTGGTTCATAAAATGGGGTTTACTTGTAAACAAGCTTTGTGTATTGTGTGATGAGAAAGCAGAGTGTCATCGACATCTCTTTTTTTACTGCAGATTCTCCAAATACCTACTAACGAGGATGCCTTTGAAGATGGGATGGGGTGGTCAACCCCCCATAATTTTGGTGAGTTTATCCCTTGGTGTCTCATGAAAACCAAGGGTAAGGGACACTTTAGATATTTTTCCGGGGTGGTTCTCTCTACCATTTGTCATGCTATTTGGCAGGAGAGAAATGCCAAAGTGCATGGGTCTTCTAGATTGGATTGTGTTACAATCTTTGACCATATTGTACAGAATCTAGGTTGGTTGTATAAAACCAAACCTAAGATTGGCAAGAGTTTAGATACTCTCTTACTCAAAGTGTGGGCTTTTATAGAGTAACCCACTGAGTATACGACGTTTGTATATCCCTTTACTTGTAACTTTTTGGTTATCCATAAATATTTTACCTACTCCAAAAAAAAAGGTAGGCACCTATATCCTCAGTACACTAGTTCAAGAAGCCTCTTTCTCTTTCTAGGATTTGGTTCCTCTAGAGGCAACCGGGGTATGGCAAGCCTCCAAGGATCATGCATGAGGCAACCACATACACCCACGTAAGGTCGTCCATTCTAGGCCATATCCAACACAACTTCTTATGATTCCTCATGTCTCGTAGTCCAAGTATCTAACCTTCTTCAACGAGTATTTCCCTCTCTTTGGAGCTAACCCTACAATTGGTCCCATCACTGGAGGTTCTCTCTTAAAAGATGGATGAATCTCTTAAGAACACGTCTACACCTACTTGGGTGAAGTGCATGATCCAAAACCTATGTTTGACCAAAACCATCCAAAGCTCTGCATGCCCACCTCATAACCATTAGTCATAACCTATCTGGCTTAGGTCTAAAACTCTTTGTCAACCTTGCTATTACTCTTTTTTTTATGTAGGTACATGCCTCTTTTATTCTCATATATGCCCGTTAGGGTTCCAATACAGTCACCACTAACCTCTCAATGAGGGAGCTATCCCTCACCCTCAAAAGGTATGACTAACCAAGATCGGGTCACCAAAAAGCACAAGGGTCAAACAACCACCCATAGCTCATTCTTCTCATGGGTACTCATAACCTTTACGTCAAGCATGCATGTCTAACCCACGTGCTTGATGGTATGGGAGACTAAGGCATCCAACTCATCTTGTCTTCTCTTTCTCTAACTACCACTTAGGGTTAGGATGAGCATCATCCTCAGAGGATGCATCAAGTCTCTTCCTCCTCCAGGAGGCTTCTTCCTCCAAGCTACTCTCCTCATCCTCCTATAAGAAGGTCTAACCTCAAAGCTCTCATGAGGGCATGAAAACACACACCATGCAACCTAAGCATGTAACTAATATTTAGTTTATGCTTAAATTATTAAAACTTATGCCCATGACATCTTGTTTACATGCTTTTTATTATTTTGGTGGAGGATTCCTTAATCCTTATCATACTTACCCCGACTTTGAGAAGGGTGGGGAAGAGAGAGAAAAACCCTAAACCTTAGGACCTTACTTAAATTAGGGTTGAGAAGGGAAGAACATAGATGAGAGAGTCCTAAAGGTATCTTACTTCGAGTCAGAACCTTAGACTTTGACCAGGCAGTCACACAGTATCCGGGAGTCATCGTAGACCGACTAGTGGGGTGGAGGAAAATATTGCCAGCCCTCAGATTGTGGTCCCTTTCTAGACACCTCTGTCATCAGAAAATCATATAATAACTCCTTTGGGTTCTAAAGAGTTTGTAAAATTTAATAATTATTAAGGATTAAATGAAAAACCATTGGCTCTAATACTAATTGTAATGACCCTACTTCCCGATAACCCCCAATTAAGGGAGACCAAAAAGTTAGAGACGTTATCCCAAAAATAGGATCAATGGTTTTGCAAATAATAAAAAATAATTAATAAATTCTATGAAAGACTAAACTAAAAACTGGAATAAAATTTATTTTCACATACCTTTCAAATATAGGAAACTAGGACTTCTACCCTCACTAGAATTCTATCTACCTAAATCCTCCTTTATGATTTAACTTTAATCTTCACATATGCCACTTTACTATTTATCACTTTTAGATATTCCTAAAACGTTGACAAACAAAAGCCGGTCAGTATAAATGAATATACTGGTATGTGGGGACAACCAAAACATTAGACATATTATCTAACAACATAACCACATAAAATAGTTGTTTAGCAATGCAAATTTACATTTTCCAATATGACTTCCCAACCACTTTTACTCATACTGTGGGATACCCTCTCTTAGGGTTTAGTCCTTGCAAGTGACTTCAAGGCTACCTTCTCCATCCTGAGCTTGGTACCTTGGGTCGCCTCTCTGGGTGCCCTGTGGTCTTCCCTCTGGGGCTTGACCACCTTGACCTTCCCTCCAGGTCTTGGTCTATCATCTTACATCTAGAGATGGTATGTAGGTTCGGGCAAGTCATATATATACTTAAATTGTGATAGTCATATTCACTTTAAAGATTGCAGAAATAAAATCATCCAAGTAGTTTATTTTCATGCAATCGATAAAACATCGAGGAAAACACTGAGAAACTAAAGCATGTACTCATAATTAACCACATACCTAATTTAGATATTTCACAAGAAATAAGCAAGTCCAATCAATCAGGCAATCGAATCCAAGCAAGCAATTAAGCCAATCACACGAAAGAAGATAATACTAAAAAGCATATGCAACCTATTTACTACACACTTATCAAGAATCTACTTTATTGACTTGACATTACTTTTTAGGATTTCTAATCCAAATTAAGGTTTCATTAGGGTTCCTTTAGATCTATTTACCACTTTCCTCTTTTATGTCCACAAAACCCTAAAATAGCAATTCTAGGTACAAAACACTATTTATCCATTTGTTTTCATATTAAAGCCTTCTTACCATCCATTAGGTTTAGGATTAACCTATCATCACTTTTATACAAGAATCTCGAAATATATCTCATAAAAAACCATTGACACTTAGATTAGGGGTTCTAAGCCCATTAAAACATATTAAACATATAAACCCTAAATTAGGCAATTAAACACATGGATTATATATTTAAACATCAAAGCATCTTTTTATTATCAATAGGTTAATATGCTATTAGATTATCCATATTAATCATCTCAATATCATTAATAATCAAATTAGGGTTTTTCCTCATTATAAAGCATTAAGGTTAGCAACTTTAGATAGTTTTTGAACTAGGATAAAATTCAGACTCTAAAACTATTTTCATTGGATTCCTCGCATTTTTCTAATCAATTTTCATATATAATACTTCTTAATATGAGTTACCAATTATTTCCTTGGAATTAAACAAGATAAGCACTAAATGACCAATAGCATGCTACCACATCGGCTACTTACTTGGTTTTTGCTTTTCATTTATTTAGCCAGACGAGCGGAAAGACTCTAAGGCCCCCGAGTCCTAGCACATCAGTTAGGGGAAAAAATAGTAACTTTCTAGGTCTTCATCTTCCACCTCTCGCCATGCCAGTTCATGTGAGTAGCAACCAGGTCGTGGTCAACCCAGAGGTTCACCCGGAGCTATAGGCCACCGAAGAAGCACCCAAGGTGCAGAACACAGCGTCAGACCTCCCTGAACTCATGGCTGAAGTTGATTCCTCCAGATTCAGCTTGTATAGAGCGGACATCAAGGAAGCTCACAGGCGGCTGAGAGGAGAAAAGGGGGAAAGAATAAGAACTAGATAGCAAAATTGAAGCCTAGTTTCGAAACCACAAGTTCGACGGAGGCTCTCACTCACTGGGTTTCCCTCGCACATGATGGACATGGCTTATATTTATATCCCCAAGCACGGCGACCGAGAAGTCATAACTTCCTAAATTGGGAAAAACTTTGTTAATTAACGGAACCCCACAAAAGTTAGGGTAGACCAACTCGGATTAGTCTCCCAAATTCATTGGGAAGGTTTCCTAATCTAATTGTGCCTTGGATCGCAAGAAATCTGATTGGGTAGATCTCTACCTAGTATTCTTGGTTTACTACATTCCAACATGAGATGGAAGATGATCTCATGATCATCCGATTGCCATCCAACAACCACCATTGGGCGTCACACATGCTTGGGACAGGCCCAAGGTTTCCTAGTCCAATTTCAAATGTAACAAAACACATTATAAAATTAGTTATCCCTTCACTTTAGGGAAACTTATAAAAATCATAACTCTCTACTCTTTCATCCAATTGGTCCCAAATTTTAAAGGAAAGTCCATAATGACTTAAACTTCTCAAAGTTTTGGACTCTAATTTGAGATTGTTAGAGAGTTTTCTTCATATGCAAGTTATCTCTTAATAAGACATATTTTAAGGATATTTTCTCTCTCCTATTCTATTATCTCATTTATTTGGATTCCTTTTATCACTAGAAACCATGCAGACTTGAAATCTCATAAATGATGGTTCCATTATCCATATTTCCACATATTTCTCATATTTTCGTCATTATCTCTAATTTCCTTCTTAATAATGCATTATTTGATTTCTTCTTTTTCTTTTTAATCATATTGGACTCATTAACATATTATGATCCACGAAATCACATGCAAAAAGGAACTATTGCAAAGCAAATCCATTCAATACACATATATCATACAATTCCCATAATCATACATTTATTGGGGAAATTGCATTTCCTTCCATATGAACCCAAAAATTGGGGTTGTAACATGTACTCATCACCTCATGTGCTTGGCTTACCTTGTTTCATGTATTTTATAGGTTTAGAGATGGCTAGAAGTGATCGACTTAGTGATCTATGGCATGTGTCCCTTTTGTAAGATCCCTAGTGTACATGAGTAGACTTCTGTAAATTGTACACTTGAATAAGTAATTGAAAGCTTGTAATAAACAATGTTGATAAATAATACTTGTTAAATGTTGAGATTGTGATTGATGTTTTTATCTCATTATTTGTTCATGTATGCTATGATGTATGCTTCCGCATTCACACTTTAATAATACGATGCTAGGGATGGACGCTAAGGTCCTATCACTATTGAATGTGTAGTCATTTAGAGTTAGGATTTGGGTGACAAACGGTTCCGTGAGACTCACTTTTCTTGAGAGGATGAATCATAGATAGTGGTTCTTTCTTATTTGAATCCCATGGGATATGGAGTGGGATTGATAGATGGACGAGTGGTGGGTACAATGGTGTAGCTAGAGTCACAATAGAAGGGGGAATCTATTAAGGAGGACAAGTCTTGGGCTGTTGGTGAGATCTGCTAAGGGAAGAGACCAAGTTTGGCCATCAGATATCTAATATGACCCACTCTTCAATCTTAGGGTGAGTGACCTAGTCGTACTAGGTTTTAAATCAGTTAACCTTGTGGTGACACAATTAAATGGATCCATTGAGTTAAGAAGGGGTCAATGAATGGTGTTATTTATTCTTTTCTTCTTCACATTATTTGGAAAAATTAGGATTGTCCAATTATACTAAAATATGATGGGTTGGATATATAGACCATGAGGAGTTACAATATCTAATTACAATTTATACTTCAACTAAGGAAGCATGTGGTTTACAATATTACATATTTAGGATACTTAATACATTAAAAATTATAGAATGGAGTTACAACACCCAAAATTTAAGAGGAACTCTTATATTCTATCATATACTCTTATGAAAGACAAGGAAACATATTATTCTTGTATATGGGGTAAATTTCTATTTAAACCCTAACTATTCATCATTGCATAGTTAGGGCTAGGTTTTGTTCATTACTTTACTATGGTAAAAATTGATGTATTGTTATCATATTCATCTATTATTTGAGGGTTTACTACTATCTTGAAAGTTTATTAAATTCTGAACTTATCATTATTAGCCACTTCTATTCTAAACTGAAATTTAGGGATGTACCTTTACCATCTACTAAACCATACAAATGAAAACTAAACCATACCTTCACCATCTACCATGAAAAAAGTGTTGATGTACCTTTATCATTAGTGTAGTACTTAGTCATTTTTAATTTGTCATATAAGATGATTTCTCCACATAACCTTGCACCAAAGTTCTTGTTGCTCCAAAGATCTCATTACACCAAAGTGTTGTTTGCTTCACAGTCCTCATTGAACCAAAGTTCTAATTGGACCAAGGTTATTTATTTACCTTAGATAATCACTTAACTAACTTCGCTTTCTCAAAGTTGCTCTTGTGAACTTTCTTAATTATCATAACTTAAACATAAATGTATTTAACATATAACCTTGGCATTGATAATGACTTTTCACTAATTAACTATATGAGTTCTAGGTGCATATCTAATTTAACTCTTTTGTATTATCCATTTTATGAAATCCCAGATATGTGTTGATCAAGCACACACCAAATGACGTCATACCTCATTATGAAACTCTCTACCAACCCACTAGCACGAATGTCCCATACCACATCCACTAGTAAGTAGGAAAGAGATGAAAAATAAGTCTTTATGCTCATTTAACACCATTTACGCTTCTCAAATGGTTGTCCAAACCATTGAGTAATGAGAGTACATGTCATATGCAAATACTAATACACAAGATCTAAACTATATCAAATTATATCCCTACCACACATAACCTGGTATACATAAACCTCTTAGACTTATTTTCCTTCCTATGTTTTCTACATTTAATAATTCTCATAACATAAGGAATTATGCTCTAACCTCTTGCCTTCATTACTTAAATTTGGGATGTATAAGGAGATATGTCCCTCGTGGACCTACAAGGACATCTAACCAATTGAGAATCATGAGCGTGTTTGGTGGTCAATTATACTTTTGCTTTATTACCAAGTTGTAACAACCCACCATTTATATACATGCAAATAAGCAGAAGCATCAAATCCTATTTTAGGGATATCAAAATTCTTGAATATCACGCATAAGAAATAATTGAAATCTAAGCATCACAGGAACACATTTCATTTCTCATTCTCAATAGTTTACATGTAAATGAAAGTTAATACAGCTTATGACATGGTCCAATAACCTAAGCATAAAGAAAAGATATCTTACAACATGAAACTAAACCTAGGTGGATAATGGCACCCCATCAAGGAACTCCTATTCTTTTAGTGGATCCTCATTGTCTTTGAGCTATGTCTTTAGTTCTATTTCTTCTCCTTCTCCTTGCCTATAGAGATCTCATCCCCATCTACACAGAGAAATGTAAAACATGTCAGTGGCACTGTGTAGTTATACATGAAAATAACTAATCTTTGAAATGACACAAAAATAACTTGAAACACAATTACTTAACATGATTATCATGATCACCTAGAAACTTAAGTAAATTTACATGATCACCTGAAAATGTGTATTTTATGTTGAGTTAATATTGTCACTCTCTAAAATGCACCATAGTGCTTATAAGCTAGTTAAGGCTCACATAAGGTCGGTTAAGGATCAAATAAGGCTAGTTAAGGCTCACATAATGCTCCCACAGAGCTCATAAGGCTGATGAAGGCTCAATTAAATATGATTGACAAGACTATATTAACATACCATGATTTGTTAACTCAGTAAACATGATTATTTTGATTTCACGATTCATTAACATGGTAATAATACATAATGTTCAAATTGAAGAACATAAAATGAAAATAGAAGAAGACCTGAATTATTAACATGAAAATAACTATCCATATGCAAGAATTGAATACTAATGTATTCGTATATTAAATGAGGCACTATGAATAAATAGACAAATAATATGAAGCACATGAATCCTAATGTAATACTCAATGTGCATGCCCATTCACTTGAGCCTGAGGAGAGATACTTAGAGAAGCTTGAGTATTGATTAACCTTAACTATCTTGTCCAACATATACATACATTACACATCATGGTTAAAACTAGGGTGTTAAGGTTTCCAACAAAAAACTGAATCCTAATGGGATATTAGATTTTTATTATAGTTTGATAGGTTTCTTTGTCTAAAAATCTTTCCAAGGAATATTTAAACATAATTTTCAGAGGTCAGCGTACTTAGTTATGAATTTCCTAGCTTCTGACCAATGAGGAAGGAGAGAAAATATTTAAATTTTTCTTTGGAATCGGTTAAATAAAACCATGTAGAAAGAGTATGGATCCCTTGTATAATTCATCTGAGCTAGCCTGCATGCAGGGCAAAGTAATCAAACATTTAAGCATATTGTGAAAATGACCATCCCACCCATGAGTGGATGATGCATAGATTAGGTTGAGTAGGGTAAAACTGCTAAATGACCATGGTGATTATTTTTTTATAAATTTGGAAGAAATCCACGATACATTAGTTGGGATCATTGAATCAAATCTTGATTCATTGAGTTATTTTCAAAAATGGGGGAGAGGAATGCCTTCCTCGTCACCAAGAAAACTGACCAAGCCTCAAAAAATGGACTGTGAGGTGGCATGGGATGGCAAGATCAATTTTTGCCATGAAAAAATTGAAGATTAAGCTAAGAAGATTCATTACTAAGGAGAAGCAAAGACCAATGACTCAGTTGCATCTGAAGAAGGTTGATGAACATCATGGTGAACAAAATGATGAGAAAGAATTCTAGATGGGGATCTCTAGCTCATATTGTAACATCCATGACTGGGGTTATGATCTAAAATTGGAAGTTTGCTTAAGTAAGTTATTTATAAACTTGTTTTAGTCTTTTGAAAAGTAATTAAGACTCTCCTTGAGTTTAATTTTCAAGTTTGTTCTTATTTGCAAACTTCTTATGCATTATATGATAGTTTGGGCGTGAAGTGCAATTTACCCAAAGATGAGGGGTTATATTGGAAAATGACACATTTTGAATGTACCTCATATGTTTTAGCATCATAAGAGAGAGAATGATGCTAAGGGGCAGATTGTGGAAAGCCTAAATTTCAAATTGAAACTTGTTTGAATAATGCTTGTGCTTGGTGCACCAATTTTGGTACAAATTGCAATTTAACCAAAATGTAGGGTTGATATAAAAATTACCACTTCTAGAGTGTCCCTACTCCATCCTAGTATCATATATAGGATATAGAAAGAAGGAGACACCATGTTTGAATCATCTTTGAGTGATGGTACTCTTGGTGAAGAAAAGACCAAGAAAGGGATGAATGTGAAGCCCTTATATGAGTTGTATCGAGTTGTAGACTTGTTATAAGAGTGCCTATCGGTCAAGGAGCCATAGGGGGAGTCTCATATCAGTTTGTAAACTCTTGGCCTTGTCCATTATGGGATAAGACCCTCAAGGAGGTGATGTTTAATGATTTGGAACTTTCCTTAGAAAAAGTGTATCAGTTTGTGAACAAAATGATGTTGAGTTGAAATATCTTGCTCAAAACGATAACTAAGGGCTAGAATATTATTCCTAGATTATCCTCAATTGTTTTGCATGTCAAGATAAATATGCATGGAGGACACATGTCAACCATGCTTGGACACGTGGCACCTAGTAGTGTAAAATGATGACACGTCATATCTACTCTTTTTCATTAACTGCAACTATATATACCATTCCTTTCACCTACTGGTGAAATTTTTTGAATCTTACCACCCTGTTACTCTTAGATATCATGCATAGGTGAAGGGTAATTAATCATAAATCCTTTTTATCTGCCATAGCAAGGTGATATCGGCCATAGTGAAGTGATATCGTTCATAGCAAGGTGATATCGACCATAGCAAGGTGATATTGACCATAGTGAAGTGATATCGGCCACAAGTGAAGGGATATCATCCACAAGTGAGGAATATCAGCCACAAGTGGTGAGGTATCATGCATGGTGCTAAGGAGCAAGAAGGATCTCAAGTCTCAACCCTAAGGTGAATCAATGATCACCTTCAACCTTAGATTAAAGCATGGATCTAGGGTTGTGATCTTCCTTTCTTTTCTTCTTCACAAAATACTTATCCATGGTGATTCTTTATATATAGAGGAGTTTTGAAGCTCATCTTTAACTTTGGGAATGTGAATCTTTGGATTTTAGAGATTTGAAGTTGTTCTTGAGGTGGGTTATATAACTTGAATCCAATTATGTTATTATTCACCTTCAATTCTATTATACTTGTTGATCTACTTTCAATTCCGAACTCTCCTGAATAATTGATGATCCTATGAGTTCTAAAAGTTGTTTAGGACTATTTCTCATGAAGTAGGACAGTAAGAACACGAGTCTAGAGGTTGATGATGATGACAACATCATGGTCCAGCCTGATATAGGGTTGAAGTACCTCTAACCTGACATGGTGAGGTGAATATACCAATAACACGATACAATTGTGAAACATATACCTTGTGCACGATATGATGATGAAGTGCACACCTTGTGCACGATATGGTGTCAAGCATACACTACGTGCATGATATGGGGTCAAGCACATACCCTATGCACGATATGGATTCAAGTATGTACTCTAACTCAATATGGTGTCGAAACCCAACATAGTAATAGGGAACTCGATATACATTGGAACTTCAAACCCCTATTTGTTTGTACATCTGGTTTGGTTTAGACTAACCTGAATCTAGCCTGTCACTTATCACATGATGAAGGGTAGGATGATACTATGAAGGTTTGATGGAATATGAGCATAAGGGTCTAACCCGATATGCAAACCCTAATGATGAAGCAACCCGATATGGTAGCATGATATGGTGCTGAGGATACAACTCAAGAAGGATAGGGAAGAATGATATGGTGTCAAGTACACACTTATATGTCCAATATGGTGGAAGCACCTCAATTCAATGTACTCGATGGAGTAACACATGAAGTGTGTTATGTCAAATGTTACATTAAGAGGTTTAGGGCTCAATGTATTTTGATAAGTAGGACAATGTGCCTTGAAGAAAGGGTTGAGCCAATTTAATAGAGTATGATGTAATAAAAAATCCTAGTGAGGATGAAAGAGAAACTTATACTTGTGTGATAATCATGTTTTGATCATATGTTGATACTCCTAATATGTGTGGAGTATGATTAGGGTTTGATTCTTGATTATATGAATTGAAACCCTAATCGGTTAAATAAGGGAAACCCTAACCCTAATAATGTGTGATGATATCATTTGAAACTCTAATCAGTTGAATTTGGGGCGACCTAACCCTAATAATGTGTGATGTTATGTATTTGAAACCCTAATCAGCAATGAAGGGAAACCCTAACCCTCAGAATGGGAAGGTTGTATTTCTGTTATATTGCATGGTCATGATATGCATTTGATATTGTTGTTATCATGAACTACTAACCATGCATGTATCATAAGATGATGAGCATAGCCGGGTATGAGCTATGATGTTTCATATAATATATATTTCAATGGGCTTTGTTAGCTATGTGAATTACTTGTGCAACAAGTATAATGTATACCTTGGTCTGATGACCTAGAGGTAAGTGTTGCCTGATAAGTGGTAACAGTGTTCAGTGTTGAGCTAAGGGTTTGAATACCCAGATCTAGCAATCATAATGTTGATAATGCTAAGGGATAAGAATTCCCAGTATTGTGATAAATGATCGAGATCCTGAGTGTTATATGTGTTCCAAAGATCATGAAAGTACTGGATAAATGTGTTACTTTCTTTGTAGCATCTGTTATAATTCTTTCTTGTAACTTGGTTGATGCTAAAAGATATTGTAATACACCTAATTAATCAAGTATAACCTTATCATGTAGTTGCCCAGGCCATAGATCCATTCGGTGTCGGGATTTGCTAGATGGTGAAACCAGTTTAACTTAGTATACATATTGTTGGACATGTCATGTTCTTTATACAGAGGTTTCTTAGTGAACTCCCCAAATAATCTGGGAATGCTTTGTGATCATCCCCATGAAAAGTAAACTTGGAGAGCAATGTGATCATCCCAAAGAGAGGGCCTGCTGTGACTATAGCTCTATAGAGAAGATACCAGTATACCCTGGTAAACTAATTGCAGTTGACATAAGATGTCCTACCAGTAGTCTCGTACTGACTGAGACGGGTGAGGTCTTGGAAGGTGACTCTTCCTTTGACCTTGTATGGTACCAACGCTTTACGTAGCCGTGTTCAGTTGGAGCATGAGTGGTATACCTCATCTCCTCTGGGCATAAGTGTGATTGTGAACATGTAATCAGCCGTGTAGCTTATTTGCTTAAGAATTGAATACAGAAACATTGGTTGATGCTACATTACTTTTATACATCTTAGTTGATAGATGTTATACATGTTCTTCATATTCATATTTAGTAAATACATGACTTATAGCTCTATTATGGATAGTTTAACTATCTTATAAATGCTATTGCTTTGCACTACAAATAAACATTCATATTTATATAAAGTATCCTCTTCTTAGTTTTATATTGTTTACATGTGATAATAATATTGTTGGCAGAGAGTTATATGTCTCATTGGGACAAGTGTCTCACCCTGTGGGTTCCACAATTTTTAGGTGGGTGTGTATGAGGAGGTAGAGACCGTACTGCAGAGGAAGAACAACAACAACAGGGATAGCAGTAACAACTCATGTTGAGTGTACTATCTATTGTGTCTTGTAGATAGAAGTTCTATGTGTAGTCTCTCTACTCTTAGGTCCTTGGGAGATAGTTCGTAGGGGTTTTATGAACATTCTAAGATTTTGGCTTGATTGCCTCAATATTTAATGTTGCTTATGTATATGCTTGGGCAAAGCAACTGGAATATATTATCCTCGAGATGAGATGGTACAATGTATGAACAATGTGAACCATGATGTATATAAAGTTTTGGTTCTTTCCTTAAGGGTTTCCTGGAAATGGATCTCTTTGCAAAATGGTTTTAATTTGTAGTGATTTTCTTAATTTGTTTCTTACGGTTATTCCGCAATTATTAATGGTGATGACTTGATTTGATGTTGGGTCATCGCAAAGTTTTGGTATCAGAGCCTAAGGTTCACTCAGTCTACAGAGACATGGGATTAAGGTTGTTGAGTCTATTCTAGTGTCCTGTAGTTTATCTTATAGTGACTTCTGCTCTTATAGGAGAAGAAGTAAAGTTGAAAGATGGTTGGAGCACACAAAGAACATGCTACTGAGAGCAGTGTTGCTGCACCAGGAGGAGGTGCAAGGGATCAAGATAGAGAGGAATCAGTACCTGAGAATCCCCAACTTGATCAAGCCATGCTAGAAAACCCAAACTTTCATGCTCTTTTTGGGTAGTTCATGACCACAATGACACATATGGAAGATCAGATGCCAACACCAACACCTAGGGCACCAATTCCCAATGAAGGACATGGATCTAGTAAGACCTTTAAGTGGTTATGTTGGGTAGGAGCCACCAAATATGCCGATACAGCTGACCCAACAGACACAGATTCATGGCTCACTGGGCGGAAAAATATTTTAGAATCCTTACCATTCCAGAAATTGATAAAGGTAGTGTAACGACCCCGCCTCCCGATAACCCCCAATTAAGGGAGACCCGAAGGTTAGAGCTGTTATTCAATTAACATGATCAAAGGTTCGACAAATAATCAATAATAATTATGAAATTCTACTAACTAACTAGAATTTGGTATAAAATTAAAACTTTACTTACCTTTGAAAACTTTGGAAATTTATCTATCCAGAGCTTGAATTATTCTATCTAATCCTCCTTGCACTTTATTTCTTATTTCCACAATGTGTCACTTTACTGTTTGTTCTTTCAATTGTTGTTCCTAAAATGCCGAAAAACAAAACATCGGTCAGTATATCGAAATATACTGGTATGTGGGAACAACCAAAATCTTGCAAATATGGCTAACAATTTAATAATCACAATCAAATTATTTAACAAGCCAATTTACATTTTCAATGTGTCATTCTCCACTGCTTTTTCCCTAACCCTGGCATACCCCTCTAGGGTTTCTCTTTTGCCATTGACTTAAGGCCACCTTCTCAATCCCGAGCTTGGTGTCTGGGAGTCACCTCTCATGGTGCTCCATAGTCATGCATCATAGACCACCTTCTCATTCCCGAGCTTGGTGTCTGGGGTCACCTCTCATGGTGCCCATGGGTCTACCCTCCTGGGCCTGACCTTTATGGAATCTTCCATCAGGGTGGCATGTAGGTGCGAGAATACACATTTCTTTATAATTGTGATAACCATAGTGACTTTATAATTTTGCAAGTATGAACATCCAACTATTTAGATTGCATTCAATATGAGGAAACATTAAGAAAACCCTCGGGAAACTAATGTGATTAACCATAATTAACCACATACCTAATATGACGATTTGAACAGAAATATCCATGCAAATAAGAATCCAAGCAAGCAAGCATTTTCAACAAGATCCTGAAATAATCATGTAATTCCCTTTTTATTATTCATGGCATCAAGATCCATTAAACCTAGCTCGCTTCCTAGGGTTTCTAATTCACTTTTAGGGTTTCTATTGCAATTAGGGTTTCCGTTCATCTTTTACTATTTTAAACCCTAATTTAATGCAATTGATTACCAACCCTAATTATTTCCACATCTAATCCTCAATTTCAGATTAAAGGCATAATTAACCATTAATTAAGTTCATTAAGTGTCTTTTAAATTAAACCTACTATTTTTATCCTTTTAATCCATGACAAGATCATTATACACATTTATCATCAATTCATAGTTCATTATGGTCCAAATCACATATGAATTCGATTTGCTATTAATTCCACCTTTTATTCATGAGAAAACCCTAATTACTACATTTAGGGTATTTATCAACAAATTAGGAACTTTAATTGTAACAACCGTCTCGTGAAAACAGGATTAACTAATGCGGAAGTGAATTATTTGCAGCGGGTTACTGAAAATCACTGAAAATTTAAAACTTTTTGCAAAGAGATCCATTCACATGAAAACTCTTTAACCATGAACCAAAGTATTCCAAATTCATTCTGGTTCACAAGTACACAACCTGTATCATTCCTTTTCAAGGATTACAACATTTACTGCCCTGTTAACAAATATACACAGGCAGTATAAAAACTTCAAGGCACTAAGCCAAAACTCAGATTGATAGATTTAAAACTCCGAGGACCTGAGAGTACAGAGACGACACATAAGACTACTATCTATATGACTAGACAGACAATATTTCCACCTGAGATCTTATTGCTGTCCCTGTTGTTGCTGCTGCTCTTTCCCTGTTCTAGGGTTTCTGCTCTGCCTTCCATGCATACCTAAAAATGTTTCCCACGGGGATGAGACAATTGAAAATTGCCCCAGCGAGAGATATAACTCTCCGCCAAAAACATTATAATTGCAGTTTATCAAATTAAAACTGAGTAGGGGTTACTTTTACATTATCAGGTAGAATTATTCATCATAGAACAGAATAAGATAATCTCCATTCTCAAGGAGGTCATTGCATCTACCCATGGTAGATAAGTAATTCATCTGTCTATTTTGCAGAGAATATAAAGAAACATAATTAACATTTATCTACTAAGGAATGCACAAAGAAATGCAACATCAGCCAATGAATCTCCGTATTCAATCCTTAAGCAAACATGCTATACGGCTGATTACATTTTACAATCACACTTATGCCCTTAGGAGATGAGGTATACCGCTCATACTCCAACCGACCACGGTTACGTAAAGCATCGGTACCACACATAGGTCAATGGAAGAGCCGGATTCCCATGACCTCAACTATCTCGGTCAGTACGAGATAACATGCAGGACATCTTGTGTCTCTGCTAGATAGCTTTCCAGGGTATACTGGCAACATCTCTATTAGAGTTATATCCCATAGCATATACTCTCTTCAGGATATGGCCCGTAGCCAATGCCCGATATTATTTTGTGGAGTCATGGCCCGTAGCCATGCTCTTATTGGGGTATGGTCCGTAACCAATCCCGTTCATAGGACATAGCCCGTAGCAATGCCTATGGGGAATAAGGATATAATTGCCCAATTACCCCCACATATTCAAAAATATGCGTTCTGAGTAAACTCGTTTCACCATTCAGCTAATTCTGACGCTGATGGATCTTTGATCAGGGCAACTACATTATATGGTATCACTTGATTAATTAAGTACATTATCATATTCTTTTAGCATCAGCCAAGTTTCCAAACATAACTTAATAAGACAAATGCTATAAAGAAAACATGTACTATTTCCATTAATCAGTTCTCAGTCTTTATAAGACATGGGGATCTCAGTCCCTCATTTCAATACTGGGAATTTTCATTCCTTTGCAACTCAATGCCATAATCATACGGTTCTTGGTATTCAAACCCTTAGCTCATCATTGAGCATTATTACCACTTTTTCAGGTAATTATCACCTTCAGGTCACCTGACCAAGGTAAATATGATGCTTATTACATAAACATCTTCTCATGGCACTTAAGTCCCATTACTTCTCTTATTACCTCATACTAGGCAATAAGGTATAGCATGGCACATAAGGCCCAATAAACAATGTCAATACATAAAATGTCATAGCTCATACCTGGCTATGTTCATCATCACATCATACCTGCATGGTTAGTACAAATGATAATACATCAATTTCATATTAGCACCATGCAAAACAATATATAACATCATTATTCAAGGGTAACACCACTATTCCCTTACCAGGGTTAGTGTTTCCCATTTCTCATTAATTCAGACCCTCTTGAGTTAACCAACTTTATCTTGTATTAAGGTATTTCCCCTCTTAATACATTCCATCACAGAATACTCACCCTTAGCATATAATGCATAGGCCACACATTAGAATTGTCTAGCTATCTCACATGATATGGACTTATCTTAGTTTAAGGCATAACTTTATTATAAAGTTGCCTATAAACAATCGCAATGATACACCCTCAACTAGGGTTTCACAAGGATACACCCTCAACCAGGGTTCACAATGATACACCCTCCACTAGGGTTTCACAAGGTTACACCCTCAACTAGGGTTCACAATGATACACCCTCCACTAGGGTTTCACAAGGTTACACCCTCAACCAGGCTTCACAATGATACACCCTCCACTAGGGTTTCACAAGGATACACCCTCAACTAGGGTTTACTAACATCCTAATTAGTGATTTCACATGTAGACAACCTCTTATTAAGGTTATACATTGAATCAGCCCCAATTAGGGTTTACATCATGTATTGGGTCCATGCATTTGTTATGCATTAATGACTAGTACCATTAAAGGTATCTCCCACCTAATCACATTAGATTTTCAAAAAGGTTTGATCAATTAGACCTTCAATAACATGAGGTATCCAATTGAATTAACCAAATTGAACCACACTCAATTCTAATCAATGGAACTTCAACCAATTGGATCATCAACTCAATCATCATTTGAATCATGGCTCACCCCTCAATTGGGACTTCAATTATGGTCTGATCTCAATGGGATTAGGGTTTATAAACACCAATTAGAGCTTTGAAGTTGATCATCAATCATGCTACTAATTGTGTTTCAATTGATTGCATTGGACCTTCAACCATTGAATTCATGGAACCAATCATCAATTGGACCTATGCTCATACTTCAATTGAGTTTAATAGGTCAACCTTCAACTAATTTGACCCTCAATTGACCCTCAATTGGTCATCAATTAGGGCTAGATTCAATTGAATTAGGGTTTGGAATCGAAGATCCAACAACACTCATCAATGCAAGATTGGTTACTTTGAAACTATTGAACCATTATCCAAATTGGGTATGACCTGACCCCAAACGGTCTTGAGACCGTTTGCCCATCATATCACTCAAATCCAAGCCATCTAATTAAGGTTTGGATCATTGGATTGATCACCAAATCAGCATTGCATTGTATAACAGCTTGGCACCTTTAGACCTTCAAACACCTAACCATACTCAACCCTAGACCTCCAAACGGTCTTAGGTGACCACCAAACGGTCTTGAGACCGTTTGGATGAGCTCAAAACGGTCTTGAGACCGTTTGGCCCATCCCACCTTTGGATTCTAGTGAAAAATCATCATGGATTGGTCTATCGAGTTGATCAACAGATCAGCACTACATTGCAATATGATTAGTACCTTTGGACCTTCAATTGGTCAACTATACTTGACCCCAGACCTCCAAACGGTCTTGAGGTGACCCCAAACAGTCTTGAGACCGTTTGGATGATCCCCCAAACGGTCTTGAGACCGTTTGGGCTAATCAACCCAAAATCTCAAATTAGCTCATTGTGATTTCAGCACTGATTTCAATTAGGGTTAGCCCAATTGATTAGCCTTCAACTCATGACTCGTTTGGAATTAATCCATAAAATTTGGTGAGTCATTAGATCACATCATTAGGAACAGTAATACCAAACGGTCAATGCTTGTTAAACGCACGCAAACGGTCTTGAGACCGTTTTCCCAAAAAGTTCAATTAAATCAGATTGAAAATCAGCACTTAATCCAATTAGGTTTCCCTAATTGATTAGGCTTCAACTCACGATTCCTTTGGAGTTAATCCCTACAATTTGGAGGGTTATTAATAAACATAATTATTAACAGGAATCCCAAACGGTCAACGCTTGGTCAACCATCTCAAATGGTCTTGAAACCGTTTTCTCAACCAGGTCAAGTTAATCAGGTTGAAAATCCGCACATAATTTAATCCGATTGCCTAATTGATTGGCCTTCAACTCTCGATTAATTTGGATTTAATCCCTCAAATTTGGAGGGTTATCAGCCTACATAATTAGGAACAAAATTCCCAAACGGTCAACGCTTGGTCAACCATCTCAAACGGTCTTGAAACCGTTTGCCCTTAAACGGTTTTCTGAAACCGCATAGCCAATCAAATTAAAAAAATTTGGAGTAGCTATCAAAACGGTTTTGCTTGGTAATTTTCTTTGGATAAGCATCTAGGATGATGTCATCATCCCCTTCCTTAGAACAACCAAGAACAGCAACCGTTCTTGATGGAAATGGCAGCAAAGAAACAAGAGTGTATCAAATTGAAGAAATCAATCAACAAAGCATAGAGAATTGATGCAATAGCAATGTTTAAGGGTTTGAGTTATAAAACTCGCCTCCAATTGAGCTCCAAAGCTCCAAGATCACGCCATTAATGGTGGATGAAGCTCTTGCAACTCCCCCTAGGCTCGTCCTCAAGCTTTTGATTGTAAAAGTTGGCTAGGGTTGAAGAGGAGATCGAAATAAGAAGGAATCCATAATTTATTTTCGATTTCCACCATGAAATCATGGAGAACGAAGGTCAAGGGCTTACCCACAGGTTGGGTACGTGATCCCTGCTCCTTCCTAGCTCCTTGGTTGGTTTTGCAAGCAAGGGGAAGAAGAAAATCCGAAAAAGGCCTTGGTTTGGGCTTGGAAATGGCACTTTTATAAGGAAATTGATGAGAGAGAAAATGCCTTATAAAAATCCAATTAATCCCAATAAAGTGGCCGCCTCTTCCCCCTCAACTACCTTGGGTACGAGGCACCTTCCTTGCCTTTAATTCTCCTTCATTATCCTCAATTTAAAGAAAAGCAAATTAAGCACCTTAATGCTTATAAGATAATATCCCACATGTGAGTGGATATTACTTTTCTTTATAAAAAGGTGAGTGGCATTTCACCTACTTAAGATATTTTCGTTCCTTATCTTGTTAAAGGAACGTCCATCCTTATTCAAAATCAACCCAAAACATTTTGTTTGAAAGCCCTTCAATTATTTTTATTCATTTTTTTCCTAAATCGAATTAGGGTTTCAATTAGGCATTATTCTTGATTATTTTAATGTCAAGATTCTCTCTCCTACAACTTAATTCAAATGAGGAGTCCCTCTCATTTTCTTTGCTCTAAATGATGATAATAAACATTAGGGACCTTGTTGAAGTGGTAATTTGCATATTGAACCCTAGATTTTGGGTAAATTGCACATTACACCAAAACTAGGTTTTAATGCACAAGGATTGCTTCACAAGCTTAATCTTGGTGTCGAAGCTTGTGGAAACCATACCACTACATCATATTCATCCTTATGATGTCTCAACATCACAGGAACATCTTATCATGTGCAATTTGCAAGTTAACCCCTCAACTTGGGTAATTTGCACTTTAGTCCAAAATAAGAAATCATTGCTTCAACATTGTTCAAACATGACCAAAATTGAAACATAAGTTGCTCATGAGCCCTAATTACTTTTCACAAGATGAGATTAAACATATAATCATCTTTCTTAATCAAAACACCTAGGGTTAAAGCATAACCCAGGTCAGGGGTGTTACATTAATGCTCAAAATAGCTTAGATTCAGCATATTCCAACTTTAATCATGAAGTTAATCAATTAAAGCCATTAATAGTCGAATTAGTCAGCATTAGGGTTTCAAGGCCCATTAAAGTACATTCATGCATATGAAACTCTAAATTAACTAATTATATGCAAAGTTCATCCTTTTTCTTCCTAATGTTCCTTTTTATCATTAACATGCTAATATCAACTTTAATCATCTATTAAACCCTACTAATCACTTTAATCATATCAAAATAGGGTTCTATAAACATTATTACATCTAAAGCTAATAACTTCCATTACTTTTCGAATTGCAAACGGAATCAGACTTCAAATATATTTTTATTGCATTCCTCTCATTTTTCTGAGCAAAATTCATGTATAATGCACATCTATCCGAGCTACAGTTATTTAGTTATGAATTTAACAAGAATCACTTACTTCGGGCCAATCACAGAGCGCCACGTCGCCCTGGTCCATGCAACACGGCTTGTTGGAGATTATAACCAAGTTACCATTATGCCCTTGGTGCAGCAACTTGCTTCTTGTATCTTGGAGGGGTAGATTGGTCCATCTGACCCCTGGGTCGTCTTCTACCCAACGCAACCCTACACTGCCGTGAACTGCAACGTTTTGCGGTCATCTACCTCTGCCTCCAAGCCCAAAGCTCACCGAAATCTATCCCTATGACTCCGCCGCACCCATCTGCATCCATCAAGGCCTCTTGTCCTGTGCGTAACGGCCAACAACAGCAGCTTTAGGGCTGCGAACTGCAATTCTCCACAGACGAGCTGCGGGTGACCAAGGCGTTGGTTCCTCGCGAAAAAGGTCAACGTAGTCGTACATATTGAAGGGGAAATGTTTGGACTTCCTTCAAGCGCCTTCTGTGGCACCAGGGATGGAGTTAAGCTCAAGGTTAGGGTTTGCGTGATGAAGAACAAGAAGAAGATGGGGGAAGAGAGTGGGAGATGTGTAATCTCTCTGGGACTCATCCCAAAGGGTCTACCCCTTATATAGGGGAGTATCCATGCCCCAGATCGCTTGCCCTCAAAGCAAACAAGATTTCTCCTTATAGGAAAGGGATTTTCCTTACTTTTGAAGTATCTTTCTCTCTCTTCATGTATATTTTTCATTAGTATTAGGAATTCGAAATTCCTCTCACCTACACTCTTTATTTCTTGACTTTTAACCCTTATGCATGAAATTAAGTTTTCCTTATAATAGAAAATACTTCTTTTTATCAATATCACAAAATTCATTAATAATGTATCACATTACCCTTTTATTTTGCAATTTTGGTATTTTTCTATTTCTTTCCTCTTCATTGGTACTCCTTGGATCCCAAGAAGCTCTATTAGTTCGAAATCCTTTTTATTGGATAATCATTATCCTTCTAGATGCATCTAAATGCATTATTTCTCATTATTATGTTGATTTCTTATTAAAATATCCCTTTTTGAGGATTTCTCTTTATTTCTCTTTTATTTTCCTCATTGGTATTCCTTTTAACATTAGGAATCCTTGGGATATGAAATTTCACCAAGGATAACTCAATTATACATCTTTTCACTTATTTTCCACATTTCATCAATGTTTTTAATTTCTTTATTAACAAGGAAATACTTTATTGGTCTTTTCTTTTCTTGTTGCTTTTCCTTTGCATCTTTGGACTCCTTGGAACCCAAGGAACCCAAGTGGCACGAAATTAATTCTTGGATTACATTCCTTTACCTTCTAGAGGTTTCTACCTCATCTCTCTTTTCTCAACAACTCAATTACTCATTAATTAATTGCATTTCCTTTTTATTGGGCCCAATAGCCAATAAAGCCCACAAATCAAACAACAAGGCTATTTTAAACGAAATCCATTTATTCACAACAAATTACATCATTATTTGTCCAAATATCTTTAATATGAGAAATTACATTTCTCACCAAAGGAACCCAAAATTTGTGGTTGTAACATCCTTCCCCTCTTACGAGAATTTTGCCCTCAAAATTCCATCAAGCAAGCAAACAAATAGGATAAGTCTCCTTATGTCCATCAGAGCTCCCATGTGGCTTCACCCTTTCCATGGTGTTTCCCAAGAACCTTCATTATCTCATTTTCTTCCATCTAAATTCTTTCTTACCTTGGTATATCGTACCCTCGCAGGTGACTTAGGACTTTTGAGCCTTTCAAAAGCTAAATAGGTTCAGGGCTCATCACATGGCTTGGTACCTCACATAGTGCTCTAGATCGGACTCATGCAACACATCATTTTATCCTGAGGGGTAAGGTTACACACAACCATCTCAAATGGGCCCATATATCGGGTACTCATCTTTCTTAGCTGAAACTCAGAGGGGTCAGATTTTCACATCACATATTTTCCTACAGTGAACTGCATGTCAGTCTGTTTTGCATCAGCTCACAAGTCATGTCATCTCTGGTCTCTCTCTCTCAGCCATTGCACGATCAAAGTGACTTCATCTGCACACACTATGGTTCTTTTCTGACCCTTGTGAGGCCTCCTTCACCAACATCAACTTAATGAAGCGGTGACCGACACAACCTCTCAATAAAACTTCTTGGATCCTGATAAAGGCTATGGTGGTTAACATCACATCTTACAAAGGACAAGAACTGTCTCTATGTATCACCCTGAATAAGCACACTTGCTCTCATCAGACCCTCTAGTCTGGATCATACTAACCATTAGTTAGGGGTGATAAACTATACTATCATCGAGTTCTTCATGTATCTACTTCCACCTCATGGAAGTGAACATTTAAGTCATACTCAAGAACTTTTGAACTCACATCCTGGTGTAGTTGAAGCATCTCTCTCTCTTATGTACTTCAAAAAAATCTGACCCTTGACAGTGTTCTTTCTTTCTCGTGTTATCTAGGTAAGGCGATCTACCATAACCCATATTGCATCTTGACCTTCCTTGGTCAAGGGGAGACTTACCACAACTTCCATAATGGTGAACTCCCACTCTCTTTAGGGAACTCTTTATCCTCTATGTCAAAGCATTGGGTTACTGGTGTTTGTCCTTCACCCGCGACTTGCATGGCCACATGCTACATGCAACTTCATATTAAGCATTCAAAGTGTTACTATCACTTACTATCTTTATAGTATGATGGTGTATGGTGATCTTAAAACCATGATCTCCTGTACGTCATGATTCCTCAAGATTGATACCTCAAAAACTCTAAACCACTCTCATTAGGGTTTTATTACCTTCCTATCCAAAGAAGTGTACCTGAGGTTTTATCACCAACCTTTCACTACATCAAGGACTAAATCGGCTAACCAAACAACCATTAACTTGTTCAATATATCTTGTTACATCTGTGTGTTAGCCAAAACTCATCTTCTTTCCAAACATAGGGTTTGTCGAACAACCTCTTCTAGCCCAACTAGGCAACTATATCTCAACCAGAGCATTCATTACCACTTCACCTCTTTAGGTGTCAGGTAATGTTGAAGACATACACCTCCATGTATTCCACTTATTATCTCATCTCAATTCTAAGTTTGTCTTCATCAAGAAACTCTGAGCTCATCCTCATGGTGATCAAACTCAACCTTGTTATTCCTTGTAACACTTGTAAAAATCCACCTAGTTCAAGATAAAACATCCTCACAAGATGATCTCCTTAGTACTCTTAGTGTTTGTAAACCATCCATGTATTATTCTCTCCACAAAGGTATGTTATCATCTCTATCCTCATACCTTGTAGCAACATTCCAACTCACATCATCTTTTATCCTTGGTGTATGTCATGCGTACTGTCCTATCTCTCACTCCCATAATAAGAGGAAATAAGCATTTGGCTACAGTCCAAATACAGAGTTCTTCATGTTCCAAGAGTAGAGATGGTACAACCCACCTTGCCAGTACACTTTCAAGTCTAATTTGAAACGTGCCACATATGTCTCTACAAACATCACGATATCAAAAATTACTTCCATGGAAAACTGATCTAGAACCTTCTCGGGTCACCACACAATCCTTGGTCATCTCGTCTAGGTCTATAGGGTGCCGACACTTTTGGGGTCATCCTGTTTCCCTTATGCATCCAGAGAGTGCCCTACTCATCTGCCCTTTGGGTCCCATGAGTTCCTGAAGGTGATCAATCTCCTAACTCATGGCCCTCATACAATGATAGCTGTTACCTCCCGACCCTATGGTCATGTGCAACTAGGGAATTAGGAAACTCCTTCTTCCATCAGTCTTATCCCTACCTGACCCTAGGACAGACTTAGGATTCTATTATAGTACATGTCCAACTTAGAACCTTACCCAAGCCTTCATCATCTCTTTCTGAATTCTCCACTGACTTTTATCCCTTCATTGGGGTCATGGAAACCTGCCTACCTTGGTCAGGCCCCATACTGGTTACCTCCATGGTAACACATCCACATGCACTTAGAGATGGTTATCTATGGGTCTATAGGTTCATTCTCATACCATGTACTTTCCACTTAGCTTTTCAAGATCCTATGAAACCTCTTTAGGTTACTTCAAAACCAACAATATAGGTATACACCCTACCAAAGGGTCCCTCTCCCAGGATGGGAGGAAACTACACCTTGATAACAAAGGTCACAACCATCCCTAGGGTTTACATTCACATGAGCATGCCTAACCCAGCAACTACTAAGGCACAAGTAGACCACCTATTGAACCATGCTAGGTCATACTTGTTCTCTTTCCTCAACATTAGATCAACTTAGTTGTGAGGGGTTCATCAAACCTACCTTTAACTTAAGGGGTTTCCTTATCCTCTATACATGAAGAGTACCATGATCGAAACTATAGAGACTCAATTCTCATCATGAGCATTAGGTACACCACTTCCCCTCTTCAGCCAGGAACCCTAGGTTAACTTTTGGATATCCAACTACATGCTCAACCTCTTAACCACGAATCAAGCATGTCCAAGATATGCCATGTACTTCCATGATCCTTCTACTCGAGCAATACTTCCGAGTTGAGTCCTCTTCCAGGACAACCAACTAGGTATAAGGCCTCACCTCATGCTACTAAATGTAACATATTGAAATTCAGGGTCTTCCCTGCAATTTAACCACTTTTGAGCTTTTCTTTTCTTTCTAGTCCATTTGGACCATTTTCATAAATTTCCGTTGTTTTATATTCTTTTTGGACCCCTTGTGCAATTTGAGCACAATTCAATGTTTAAAATCACCTTTTTCCCTCATTAATGATAATGAAGGGGGTGTTTACACAAATAACCTAATTAAGGAGATAAGTGCAGGTTAATAATGTAATTTGGTCATTAAGGATGGAGATAAGTAGATAATATTAATTTGGAGCTTTTTGGATAAATATATTAATAATAATAAGCATTTAAATTAATTATGAGTATATTAACCTCTTTACTTTCTCTCTCCTCCAATTTGATGATAAATGTGTGAAAACATATTTAAAGGTTGATATTTTTCTCTTAATACTCATATATATCTATCACCTCGAATTTGACTCACTAATTGCATTAATATAGTCATTTCATAATAATTCACACCTTTTAATGTGTTAAAATACACTTTAATGAGAAATATATTTATTAAGGGCCTTATTGGATATAAATACAAAATCTAATTATATAGCATCGTTCTAAATGCTAACATGAACCTATGGTCCAAGTTTGGTGTCATTTGGACTTCATTTGACCCTTCAAATCCATTTTAAAGCTTTTAATATAGTATGATTAAAGTTTTTAAATCAGATGCATTTAATCCATTTCATTTCACCGTGTAACGCTATAGTTTCCGGTTTATTTTCTTGTCACGTGCCCCCTTTCACCTGCACACCATCCGACGGTTCTGATCTGCTTCCCCATCGATCCAACAGCTCTCCAACCGTCTCCTACCTCCAACAACTGAACAGGCAGGCGGCTTTAGGCTTCTCGACCCCGCTCACCCTCTCCTCTCCATTATTTCTTACTATTCCTGTCCCTTTGGCTTCGTCTTGACGAGCCGGTTCCAATGAGCCATAGCTCGCTGCCTACGTCTCCCTAAGTGTGAAACGCCCATTAGGGCTTTTCCCCTCCTCTCCATCGACGAGTTGCAGAGGGAGCCGCAGCTCCTCTCCCACCAATAAAAGGACCCACGGAGCACCCTCACATCGCTTAGAACTCACCCCTATCTCCAATTTCACCTCTCCTTGCCCGATACTCCCTGACCTACTCCACATTTAGTTGCGGAAACCTTGGCATGCTGCTCGCTCCTCCAGTCACCTCTGTTCGATTAGATGTGTGGTAAGCATCGTCCATCACCGTTCTTCACTCTCCCAGTATTGTTTTGCCCCACGATTTCCCCTGGAGCCAGGTCCTATAGACCCGTGAAGCTCCTCCACCAGCACCTGTCACTTTTGTTCTCTTTGGCTCTCCGCCCTCGACCGACGCTTTCCCTTGATTCACCTTGCATCCCCGGACGTTTCCTGACCTTTGGTTTTGCATTTTTTTGGCCCCTATCTTCGGTTTTTGATCCCCATCTTGCTCCTCTGTTTCCGAGCATGTTGAGCCTGGTTTCTTTGATCTCAGGCGCGCGGGTGTTGTTCCAGTAGATTGTTACGACCGGTAGATATCAGGGAATGTATTCCCGATTTGCTTCTCCCTTCTCTCATCGTGGTTGCGGTTCGAGCTTTGGAGCCCCGAGCTCCAGGCTGTGCTCAGAATCCATGGATTCAAGCAGCAGCAACCCAAGAGGTCTAATGACCCTGGAGTCCCCGCTACTTCAATCGATAGATCTATATCTCATGGGCATTCTCGTCTTTTTCACCTTTGCTTTGTTTCTCACTTGCAAGCAATCGTTGGTCCTAAATGACCATATTGCCCTCGCTGCTTAATAAATTTGTTTTGACGAGCAAGGGTACTTTAGTCATTTCACCATCTATTTACATTGAATTTCATTTTTATTTATATACTTGTCACGCTATGGTTTCCGTGCATTCTGATTGGCTGAAATGATTTAATTCATAATAAATCATTCCCATGTCAGAAAAATACAAAAGGAATATTGGATGAAATGATTTAATTCATAATAAATCATTCCCATGTCAAATAAATCATTCCCATTCATAATAATCACTCAAGAATACTTATCAAAAGGAAAAACATATATATCTAACATAGATAATTCACTTAGCAAACTCTATGTAATTGAGAATGTTCACATAGCTCTTCCTTTTAATTTAGGGTTGGAATTGCACAAAGCATCTTCCTATATTGGAATTGCACAAAGCATCTTCCTTTATTGGAATTGCACAAAGCATCTTCCTTTATTGGAATTGCACAAAGCATCTTCCTTTATTAGAATTGCACAAAGCATCTTCCTATATTGGAATTGCACAAAGCATCTTCCTATATTGGAATTGCACAAAGCATCTTCCTTTATTGGAATTGCACAAAGCATCTTCCTTTATTGGAATTGCACAAAGCATCTTCCCATATTGGAATTGCACAAAGCATCTTCCTTTATTGGAATTGCACAAAGCATCTTCCTATATTGGAATTGCACAAAGCATCTTCCTTTATTGGAATTGTACAAAGCATCTTCCCATATTGGAATTGCACAAAGCATCTTCCTTTATTGGAATTGCACAAAACATCTTCCTATATTGGAATTGCACAAAGCATCTTCCTTTATTGGAATTGCACAAAGCATCTTCCCATATTGGAATTGCACAAAGCATCTTCCTTTATTGGAATTGCACAAAGCATCTTCCTATATTGGAATTGCACAAAGCATCTTCCTATATTGGAATTGCACAAAGCATCTTCCTTTATTGGAATTGCACAAAGCATCTTCCTTTATTGGAATTGCACAAAGCATCTTCCTTTATTGGAATTGCACAAAGCATCTTCCTTCATTAGTTCCATATTTCTTATTTCAAGATACTCATTAGATTGTATTAGAATGACTGCTTGATCAGGGCAATCAAAAAGATATCAATCTAAGAGTTTCCATACTTACTTTTTCATCAATAGCTGTATACCTGGCCAGGGTTTACAAATACTGAGATCAAGTAGTATGCACTTACATGCTATCATATTCCTTGCTTTTCATATCATTATACACATAATATTTCCCATTTCCTAGATTTTCCTCCAGGTATCATTTCTAAATCTCATCTTTTAACATACAGATAAGAGAGATTATAAAACATTTTAAGGAACATTGAGTAAGATATAAGTTCTCATCTCCCTTGTGTCCTTATAGGACTAGTCAAAAGAAATAAAAAAATTAACTACTTTCATATCTTTAGCACATAGAATCAGAAAATGAAATATCAAAATGACTTTATTTCCTCTGACCTGCCTGGGACGTCTGTCCATGTCCTCTATTGTTACTAGGAAACTGTCTCCTTTGTGATTCTTGTTGACTCTGCCCCTGAGGTTGAGTCATCATTGGATTCCCGTATGGACAATCCCTTGCTGTATGTCCATGTTGTCTACATTGATAGCAGACCCTGGTCGCAAAATAGGGTCGGTGAGATCCAGTTCTCGATGTTGATGCTATACCGGGGGCTCTTCTTGGATCATTACTATGATCCCTATCTGTACTTGGCATCCATTGTGTCTGGGTATGGAATCTTGATGATGCCGTCGATACAAAAAATCTCGGCTTCTTAAAACTTTCAGACTTTTGTTTTTGAGTCTGACTATACACCTTCTTGTTACTAGTCTGTCGTTTCTCAATTTTAGACCTCTCTATCCTCCTTACTGATTCCACAAAGGTGGCAAACCTCTCCCTGTTCTCTAAAGGAGACACAGAAGTGGTCAGTTCAGCGTTCAACCCCTTCTCAAAATGCCGAATTCTTTCCTCATCACTAACTGCCATTTGCGGACAAAACCGCAATAACTCCATGAACTTAGCTTCATATTCGCTAATGTTCATTTGTCCTTGTTCAATCCTCTCAAATTGAGATATCTTCTCATCTAGATACGTCTTAGGGAAGTATCTACTGACGAATTCTCGTCGAAATAACTCCCATCCAATTTCTTCACCTGGTCTCTTATCTTCCTCTATCATCCACCAATGACCAGCACTTCCTTTTAATAAGTATACAACATGTCTTACTTTTTCAGCTTCAGGAATATCAAGGATCCTAAAAGCCTTTTCTAGCTCTGTCAGCCATAGATCAGCATCTGCTGGATCAGATGTACCAGCATAATCTATGGCTCCAACCCGGCGAAGTCTCTCAAAAGTCTTGCCGGCTCCATAACCCTCATAATGGGTTGGTACCCTAGGTACATGTGGTGGCATCCTGTCTGCCATATGTGTAATGGCTGTCAGGAATTTCTCAAATAAAGCATGAAGGCCTGGATTTTCTATCACAGTTGGGTCAATCTGAGACTGTTCAGGTGCATGCCCTTCCCTATCCTGGTCTCTTGCACCTCCTCCTGGTGCAGCAGTGCTGCCCTCAGCAGCATGTTCTTCATGTTGTCTAGACATCTTCAAGTTCTTCTTCTCCTATGTGAGCAGAAGATACTATCAGATAAACTGGAAGACACTTAGAACAGACTCTACAATCTTAGTCCTATGTCTCTGTAGACTCAGCGAACCTAGAGCTCTGATACCGCTAAATTGTGACGACCGTCTCACGAAAATAAGATTAACTAATGTGGAAGCGTTCATCAAGCATCGGATTAGCGAAAATCACTAAAAATTAAAACTTTTTGCAAAGAGATCCATTCACAGGAAAACCCCTTTCATTCAGAACCAAAGTAAAGCTTTACATCCTGGTTCATATATATACATCTCATGTACTTTTTCTTCTCGAGGAATGCAAACATTGACTACTCTGTCTTAACTATACACAGGTAGTATAAAACCTTCGAGGCATTAACCCAAAATCTCGAAATCACTAACTACTACTCCGAGGACCTGAGAGTACAGAGACGACACATAGGACTTTATATACATCTGAACATGACATGACAACCAATGTCTCCACCTGAGACTTCACTGTTGTCCCTGCTACTGCTATTGTTGTCCTTCACCTCCTGAAGGATTCCTGTCTCTTCGTCCGCGTCCACCTAAAAATGTGGTTCCCATGGGGGTGAGACAATTATAAAAATTGCCCCAGCGAGAGATATAACTCTCCGCCAGAAACATTGTTATTGTAACTTAAGAAGATAAATATGAACAGAGAAATCATATTTAATTGACAACAGGTAAATGTCTAACAGTTTAGAACATCATTCTATGTCAGAAGCATTATAGTTAAAATAGAATCAACATATCATTTATCCTTTAAGGAATATGAAGAACATGTATAACATCTATTCAAACTACAAAATCATTATCACTGCATTAACATTCTTCAGGCTTAGATCATATAACTAAAGCCTGGCATTATCATTGTGGAGTCATGGCCCGTAGCCACACTCTTTTCACAAGGTGTTGGGATCTCAATCCCTTATTTCAACACTGGGAATTCTCATCCCTTCACAATTTCAATGCACTAACATGTGATTATGGGTAGTTAAACCCTTAGCTCATCACCTAAGCATTGTTACCACATTCTCCAGCAATTAACACCTTTAGGTCATCTGACCAAGATAAGCATGATACTTGTTATACAAGTATCCATCATGGCACTTGAGGCCCATCAACTCTCTTGTTACCTCTTACCGGGCACAAAGTATATTATGGCACACAAGGCCCAATAAACAAATTCAAACTAATAACACATCATAGCTCATACCTGGCTATGCTCATCATCTCATGATACCTGCATGATTAGCACATATGATAGCAGCACATCAATTATCTATCATCACCATGCAAAATCAATATATTAATAATTCAAGGGTATTACCCTTAATCCTTTACCAGGATTAGGATTTCCATCACACATCTCATGTATCAGTATTACCCTTAATCCTTTACCAGGATTAGGATTTCCATCACAAATCTCATGTATCAGTATTACCCTTAATCCTTTACCAGGATTAGGATTTCCATCACAAATCTCATGTATCATATTCATGTATGAATTCATGCTATCAACTTATTAACTTGATTAGGTCATATCAACTCTTTAGTCGTGTACATACAACTATGATTAACATAGTGTATCAAGTCATTGATCCTATAAGCAATTAGGGATTCATCCCTTAATTGACACTTAATCACTTAGGTACTATTAGGGTTTCAACCTCTGTACTTTCATTGATTGTCATTACTAATCATCATTGGATCAATAGTACATTCATCATCACATTGGACCTCCATTACATAAGGTATCCAAAGGAATTAGGGTTTACTATTCATCCTAATTAGTGATTTCACATGTAGGCAACCTCTTAATAGGGTTATACATGAAATCGACCTCAATTAGGGTTTACATCATGTATTGGATCCATGCATTTGTTATGCATTAATGACTAGTACCATTAAAGGTATCTCCCACCTAATCACATTAGGTTTTCAAAAAGGTTTGATCCATTGGACCTTCAATGACATAAGGTATCCAATTGAATTAGGGTTTTCAATGTTGATTCCTTCAATCATTGAATTCATGGAACCAATCATCAATTGGACCTATACCCATACTTCAATTGATTTTAATAGGTCAACCTTCAACTGATTTGACCCTCAATTGACCCTCAATTAATCATCAATTAGGGTTTGATTCAATTGAATTAGGGTTTTTAATGTTGATTCCTTCAATCATTGAATTCATGGAACCATTCATCAATTGGACCTTCACCCATACTTCAATTGAGTTTAATAGGTCAACCTTCAACTGATTTGACCCTCAATTAACCCTCAATTGATCATCAATTGGGGTTGGAATCAATTGAATTAGGGTTTAGAATCAATGAACCTTCAATATTCATCAATGTGTAACTAGTTACTTCATAACTATTGAACCACCATTCAAATGGGGTATGACCTGACCCCAAACGGTCTTGAGGTCGTTTGGATGACCTCCAAACGGTCTTGAGACCGTTTGCCCATCATATCACTCAAATATAAGCAATCTAATTAGGGTTTGGTTCATTGAAGTGCTCACCAAATCAGCAATCTATTGCAGATCAACTTGATATCTTTAGACCTTCAACCACTGAACTATACTCAACCCTAGACCTCCAAACGGTCTTGGGTGACCAACAAACGGTCTTGAGGTCGTTTGGATGACCTCCAAACGGTCTTGAGACCGTTTGCCCATCATATCACTCAAATCTAAGCAATCCAATTGGGGTTTGGTTCATTGGATTGATCACCAAATCAGCATTGCATTGTATATCAGCTTAGTACCTTTAGACCTTCAAACACCTAACCATACTCAACCCTAGACCTCCAAACGGTCTTGGGTGACCACCAAACGGTCTTGAGACCATTTGGATGAGCTCCAAACGATCTTGAGACCGTTTTCCCATCCAACCTTTGGATTTTAGTGAAAAATCATCATGGATTGGTCTATCGAGTTGATCAACAAATCAGCATTTAGTTGCAGTATGATTTGGTACCTTTGGACCTTCAATTGGTCAACTATACTTGACCCCAGACCTCCAAACGGTCTTGGGGTGATCCCCAAACGGTCTTGAGACCATTTGGATGAGCTCCAAACGGTCTTGAGACCATTTTCCCATCCAACCTTTGGATTTTAGTGAAAAATCATCATGGATTGGTCTATCGAGTTGATCAACAAATCAGCATTCTGTTGCAGTATGATTTGGTACCTTTGGACCTTCAATTGGTCAACTATACTTGACCCCAGACCTCCAAACAGTCTTGGGGTGATCCCCAAACGGTCTTGAGACCGTTTGGGCTAATCAACCCAAAATCGCAACTTAACTCATTGGAATTTCAGCACTGTTTTCAATTAGGGTTTGCCTAATTGATTAGCCTTCAACTCATGATCCCTTTGAAGTTAACCCCTAAAATTTGGAGGGTCATTAACCAACATCATTATGAACAAAAATCTCATACGGTCAATGCTTGGTCAACGCACTCAAACTGTCTTGAAACCGTTTTCCCAAGCAGGTCAAGTTGATCAGGTTGAAAATCAGCACTTAATCCAATTAGGTTTTCCCTAATTGATTAGGCTTCAACTCACGATTCCTTGGGAGTTAACACATAAAACTTGGTGAGTCATTAGCCAACATAATTAGGATCAAAAATCTCATACAGTCAACGCTTGGTCAACGCACTCAAACGGTCTTGAAACCGTTTGCCCAAGCAGGTCAAGTTGATCAGGTTGAAAATCAGCACTTAATCCAATTAGGTTTCCCTAATTGATTAGGCTTCAACTCACTATTCCTTTGGAGTTAACCCCTCAAATTTAGAGGGTCATTAGCCTACATAATTAGGAACGATATTCCCAAACGGTCCACGCTTGGTCAACTCTTTCATACGGTTTTGAAACCGTTTGCCACCAAACGGTTTGCAAACCGTTTGGTCACCAAACGGTTTTGGTGAAACCGTTTGGTCCCAACCAATGAGATCATTTGCTCCCTAGATATTTGGTGAGGTACTTGCTTATGATGATGTCATCATCATCTTCCTTCGTGCACCCAAGAACAGCAACCGTTCTTGATGGAATTTGCAGCAAAGAAGCAAAAGTTTATCAAATTGAAGAAATCAATCAACAAAGCATAGAAGATTGGTGCAATAGCAATGTTTGAGGGTTTAAGTTATAAAACCTACCTCCAATTGAGCTCCAAAGCTCCAAGCTCCGTGGATGTAATGGTGGATGAAGCTCCAGAAGCTATCCAAGGTTCGTTCTTGAGCTTTTGGATGAAATGAATGGCTAGAAATGGAAATCGAGTGAAGAAAACCTAGAATCAAGCATTGATTTAGGGTTTTCACCATGAATCCAAGGTAGAAGATGATCTAACCTTACCAACAGGTGGTGTTCGTCCTTATCCTGCTCCTGGACTCTCCCTAGGTCGGCCAAAGCAAGAATGAGGAGGAAAAGACTAAGGGTTCGTTCCTTATGTGTTATTGAAATAAGGTATATATAAAAAAACATGTATATGTGTCTTTTATGAAAGAGAAAATGAAATCATTTTCTTTTAATTCCATACTAATTTCCCCCTAATCCTCCTTCATTACTTGATCACGAAACCACCTTCAAAATTTCGTAAAAGCTCTTCATTATCCAAGAATTAATGGAAAAGAAATTAAGGACCTTAATCCATTATAATAATAATATATCTTTTTGAGTGGGAATTCTTTTCCTTATAATAAGGTGAGTGGAATTTCACCTACTTAGGATATTTTCGTTCCTTATCTTGGAAAAGGAACGTTCATCCTTATTCAAAATCAACCCAAAACATTTTGGTTGAAAGCCCTTCAATTATTTTTATTCATTTTTGCCCTAAATCAAATTAGGGTTTCAATTAGGCATTAATCTTGATTATTTTAATATCAAGATTCTCTCTCCTCCAACTTAATTCAAAAGAGGCACCCCTCTCACTTTATTTGCTCTACATGATGCCAATAAACATTAGGGACCTTATTGAAGTGGTAATTTGCATATTGAACCCTAGGTTTTTGGGTAAATTGCACTTTTCACCAAAACTAGGTTTTAATGCACAACATTGCTTTACAAGCTTAATCTTGGTGCCCAAGCTTGTGAAAACCATACCACTACATCATATTCATTCTTATGATGTCTCAACATCAGAGGAACATCTTACCATGCAACATTTGCAATTTAACCCCTCAACTTGGGTAATTTGCACTTTGGTCCAAAATAGGCAAACATTGCTTCAACATTGCTCAAACATGACCAAAATTGAAACATAAGTTTCTTATGAGCCCTAATTACTTTTCACGAGATAAGATTAAGAATCTACTTAACCTTATTAAGAAAAACAATCTAGGGTTAATTCATAACCCAGGTCAGGGATGTTACAAATTATAAACCCCTAACAAGGATTTCGTCCTCGAAATCCCAGGAAAAGGAGGAACATATTGTTCATTAATCATGCCCTCAAGTCTCCACATATCATCTTAATATCATGGAGATATCATGAACTCTGTGATTCCACACAAATCTCCTTTCATTAGTACAACCTCATCAATGTTTATGCAGAGCATAAACCCCTAACATATGATGTCCATATCATTAAAAGGAAGAAGCATAAAAGAACATACTTCAATAATCACTCAAGAATACTTATCAACATATATATCTAACATAGATAATTCACTTAGCAAACTCTATGTAATTGGGAATGTTCACATAGCTCTTCCTTTTAATTTAGGGTTGGAATTGCACAAAGCATCTTCCTATATTGGAATTGCACAAAGCATCTTCCTTTATTGGAATTGCACAAAGCATCTTCCTTTATTGGAATTGCACAAAGCATCTTCCTTTATTAGAATTGCACAAAGCATCTTCCTATATTGAAATTGCACAAAACATCTTCCTATATTGGAATTGCACAAAGCATCTTCCTTTATTAGAATTGCACAAAACATCTTCCTTTATTGGAATTGCACAATGCATCTTCCCATATTGGAATTGCACAAAGCATCTTACTTTATTGGAATTGCACAAAGCATCTTCCTATATTGGAATTGCACAAAGCATCTTCCTATATTGGAATTGCACAAAGCATCTTCCTTTATTGGAATTGCACAAAGCATCTTCCCATATTGGAATTGCACAAAGCATCTTCCTTTATTGGAATTGCACAAAGCATCTTCCTATATTGGAATTGCACAAAGCATCTTCCTTTATTGGAATTGCACAAAGCATCTTCCCATATTGGAATTGCACAAAGCATCTTCCTTTATTGGAATTGCACAAAGCATCTTCATATATTGGAATTGCACAAAGCATCTTCCTTTATTGGAATTGCACAAAGCATCTTCCTTTATTGGAATTGCACAAAGCATCTTCCTTTATTGGAATTGCACAAAGCATCTTCTCTTATTGGAATTGCACAAAGAATCTTCCTTCATTAGTTCCATATTTCTTATTTCATGATACTCATTAGATTGTATTAGAATGACTGCTTGATCAGGGCAATCAAAAAGATATCAATCTAAGAGTTTCCATACTTACTTTTTCATCAATAGCTGTATACCTGGCCAGGGTTTACAAATACTGAGATCAAGTAGTATGCACTTACATGCTATCATATTCCTTGCTTTTCATATCATTATACACACAAGATTTACCATTTCCTAGATTTTCCTCCAGGTATCATTTCTAAATATCATCTTTTAACATACAGATAAGAGAGATTATAAAACATTTTAAGGAACATTGAGTAAGATATAAGTTCTCATCTCCCTTGTGTCCTTATAGGACTAGTCAAAAGAATTAAAAAAATTAACTACTTTCATATCTTTAGCACATAGAATCAGAAAATGAAATATCAAAATGACTTTATTTCCTCTGACCTGCCTGGGACGTCTGTCCATGTCCTCTATTGTTACTAGGAAACTGTCTCCTTTTTGATTCTTGTTGACTCTTCCCCTGAGGTTGAGTCATCATTGGATTCCCGTATGGACAATCCCTTGCTGGATGTCCCTGTTGTCTACATTGATAGCAGACCCTGGTCGCAAAATAGGGTCGGTGAGATCCAGTTCTCGATGTTGATGCTATACCGGGGGCTCTTCTTGGATCATTACTATGATCCCTATCTGTACTTGGCATCCATTGTGTCTGGGTATGGAATCTTGATGATGCCGTCGATACAGAAAATCTCAGCTTCTTAAAACTTTCAGACTTTTGTTTTTGAGTCTGACTATACACCTTCTTGTTACTAGTCTGTCGTTTCTCAATTTTAGACCTCTCTATCCTCCTTACTGATTCCACAAAGGTGGCAAACCTCTCCCTGTTCTCTAAAGCAGACTCAGAAGTGGTCAGTTCAGCGTTCAACCCCTTATCAAAACGCCGAATTCTTTCCTCATCACTAACTGCCATTTGCGGACAAAACCGCAATAACTCCATGAACTTAGCTTCATATTCGCTAATGTTCATCTGTCCTTGTTCAATCCTCTCAAATTGAGATATCTTCTCATCTAGATACGTCTTAGGGAAGTATCTACTGACGAATGCTCGTCGAAATACCTCCCATCCAATTTCTTCACCTGGTCTCTTATCTTCCTCTATCATCCACCAATGACCAGCACTTCCTTTTAATAAGTATACAGCATGTCTTACTTTTTCAGCTTCAGGAATATCAAGGATCCTAAAAGCCTTTTCTAGCTCTGTTAGCCACAGATCAGCATCTGCTGGATCAGATGTACCAGCATAATCTATGGCTCCAACCCGGCGAAGTCTCTCAAAAGTCTTGCCGGCTCCATAACCCTCATAATGGGTTGGTACCCTAGGTACAGGTGGTGGCATCCTGTCTGCCATATGTGTAATGGCTGTCAGGAATTTCTCAAATAAAGCATGAAGGGCTGGATTTTCTATCGCAGTTGGGTCAATCTGAGACTGTTCCGGTGCAGGCCCTTCCCTATCCTGGTCTCTTGCACCTCCTCCTGGTGCAGCAGTGCTGCCCTCAGCAGCATGTTCTTCATGTTGTCCAGACATCTTCAAGTTCTTCTTCTCCTATGTGAGCAGAATATACTATCAGATAAACTGGAAGACACTTAGAACAGACTCTATAATCGTAGTCCTATGTCTCTGTAGACTCAGCGAACCTAGAGCTCTGATACCACTAAATTGTGACGCCCGTCTCGCGAAAATAAGATTAACTAATGTGGAAGCGTTCATCAAGCAGCGGATTAGCGAAAATCACTAAAATTTAAAACTTTTTGCAAAGAGATCCATTCACAGGAAAACCCCTTTCATTCAGAACCAAAGTAAAGATTTACATCCTGGTTCATATATATACATCTCATGTACTTTTGCTTCTCGAGGAATGCAAACATTAACTACTCTGTCTTAACTATACACAGGTAGTATAAAACCTTCGAGGCATTAAGACAAAATCTCGAAATCACTAACTACTACTCTGAGGACCTGAGAGTACAGAGATGACACATAGGACTTTATATACATCTGAACATGACATGACAGCCAATGTCTCCACCTGAGACTTCACTGCTGTCCCTGCTGCTGCTGTTGTTGTCCTTCACCTCCTGAAGGATTCCTGTCTCTTCGTCCGCGTCCACCTAAAAATGTGGTTCCCACGGGGGTGAGAAAATTATAAAAATTGCCCCAGCGAGAGATATAACTCTCCGCCAGAAACATTGTTATTGTAACTTAAGAAGATAAATATGAACAGAGAAATCATATTTAATTGACAGCAGGTAAATGTCTAACAGTTTAGAACATCATTCTATGTCAGAAGAATTACAGTTAAAATAGAATCAACATATCATTTATCCTTTAAGGAATATGAAGAACATGTATAACATCTATTCAAACTACAAAATCATTATCACCGCATTAACGTTCTTCAGACTTAGATCATATAACTAAAGCCTTGCATTATCGTTGTGGAGTCATGGCCCGTAGCCACACTCTTTTCACAAGGTGTTGGGATCTCAATCCCTTATTTCAACACTGGGAATTCTCATCCCTTCACAATTTCAATGCACTAACATGTGATTCTGGGTAGTTAAACCCTTATCTCATCACCTGAGCATTGTTACCACATTCTCCAGCAATTAACACCTTTAGGTCATCTGACCAAGATAAGCATGATACTTGTTATACAAGCATCCATCATGGAACTTGAGGCCCATCAACTCTCTTGTTACCTCTTACCGGGAACAAGGTATATTATGGCACACAAGGCCCAATAAACAAATTCAAACTAATAACACATCATAGCTCATACCTGGCTATGCTCATCATCTCATGATACCTGCATGGTTAGCACATATGATAGCACCACATCAATTATCTATCATCACCATGCAAAAACAATATATTAATAATTCAAGGGTATTACCCTTAATCCTTTACTAGGATTAGGATTTCCATCACACATCTCATGTATCAGTATTACCCTTAATCCTTTACCAGGATTAGGATTTCCATCACAAATCTCATGTATCAGTATTACCCTTAATCCTTTACCAGGATTAGGATTTCCATCACAAATCTCATGTATCATATTCATGTATGAATTCATGCTATCAACTTATTAACTTGATTAGGTCATATCAACTCTTTAGTCGTGTACATACAACTATGATTAACATAGTGTATCAAGTCATTGATCCTATAAGCAATTAGGGATTCATCCCTTAATTGACACTTAATCACTTAGGTACTATTAGGGTTTCAACCTCTGTACTTTCATTGATTGTCATTACTAATCATCATTGGATCAATAGTACATTCATCATCACATTGGACCTCCATTACATAAGGTATCCAAAGGAATTAGGGTTTACTATTCATCCTAATTAGTGATTTCACATGTAGGCAACCTCTTAATAGGGTTATACATGAAATCGACCTCAATTAGGGTTTACATCATGTATTGGATCCATGCATTTGTTATGCATTAATGACTAGTACCATTAAAGGTATCTCCCACCTAATCACATTAGGTTTTCAAAAAGGTTTGATCCATTGGACCTTCAATGACATAAGGTATCCAATTGAATTAGGGTTTTCAATGTTGATTCCTTCAATCATTGAATTCATGGAACCAATCATCAATTGGACCTATACCCATACTTCAATTGATTTTAATAGGTCAAACTTCAACTGATTTGACCCTCAATTGACCCTCAATTAATTATCAATTAGGGTTTGATTCAATTGAATTAGGGTTTTTAATGTTGATTCCTTCAATCAATGAATTCATGGAACCATTCATCAATTGGACCTTCACCCATACTTCAATTGAGTTTAATATGTCAACCTTCAACTGATTTGACCCTCAATTAACCCTCAATTGATCATCAACTGGGGTTGGAATCAATTGAATTAGGGTTTAGAATAAATGAACCTTCAATATTCATCAATGTGTAACTAGTTACTTCATAACTATTGAACCACCATTCAAATGGGGTATGACCTGACCCCAAACGGTCTTGAGGTCGTTTGGATGACCTCCAAACGGTATTGAGACCGTTTTCCCATCATATCACTCAAATCCAAGCAATCTAATTAGGGTTTGGTTCATTGAAGTGCTCACCAAATCAGCAATCTATTGCAGATCAACTTGATATCTTTAGACCTTCAACCACTGAACTATACTCAACCCTAGACCTCCAAACGGTCTTGGGTGACCACCAAACGGTCTTGAGGTCGTTTGGATGACCTCCAAACGGTCTTGAGACCGTTTTCCCATCATATCACTCAAATCTAAGCAATCCAATTGGGGTTTGGTTCATTGGATTGATCACCAAATCAGCATTGCATTGTATATGAGCTTAGTACCTTTAGACCTTCAAACACCTAACCATACTCAACCCTAGACCTCCAAACGGTCTTGGGTGACCACCAAACGGTCTTGAGACCGTTTTCCCATCCAACCTTTGGATTTTAGTGAAAAATCATCATGGATTGGTCTATCGAGTTGATCAACAAATCATCATTTAGTTGCAGTATGATTTGGTACCTTTGGACCTTCAATTGGTCAACTATACTTGACCCCAGACCTCCAAACGGTCTTGGGGTGATCCCCAAACGGTCTTGAGACCGTTTGGATGAGCTCCAAACGGTCTTGAGACCGTTTTCCCATCCAACCTTTGGATTTTAGTGAAAAATCATCATGGATTGGTCTATCGAGTTGATCAACAAATCAACATTTAGTTGCAGTATGATTTGGTACCTTTGGACCTTCAATTGGTCAACTATACTTGACCCCAGACCTCCAAACGGTCTTGGCGTGATCCCCAAAAGGTCTTGAGACCGTTTGGGTGATCCCCAAACGGTCTTGAGACCGTTTGGTCTAATCAACCCAAAATCTCAACTTAACTCATTGGAATTTCAGCACTGTTTTCAATTAGGGTTTGCCTAATTGATTATCCTTCAACTCATGATCCCTTTGACGTTAACCCCTAAAATTTGGAGGGTAATTAACCAACATCATTATGAACAAAAATCTCATACGGTCAACGCTTGGTCAACGCACTCAAACAGTCTTGAAACCGTTTGCCCAAGCAGGTCAAGTTGATCAGGTTGAAAATCAGCACTTAATCCAATTAGGTTTCCCTAATTGATTAGGCTTCAACTCACGATTCCTTGGGTGTTAACCCATAAAACTTGGTGAGTCATTAGCCAACATAATTAGGATCAAAAATCTCATACGGTCAACGCTTGGTCAACGCACTCAAACGGTCTTGAAACCGTTTGCCCAAGCAGGTCAAGTTGATCAGGTTGAAAATCAGCACTTAATCCAATTAGGTTTCCCTAATTGATTAGGCTTCAACTCACGATTCCTTTGGATTTAACCCCTCAAATTTGGAGGGTCATTAGCCTACATAATTAGGAACGCGATTCCCAAACAGTCCACGCTTGGTCAACTATTTCATACGGTTTTGAAACCGTTTTCCACCAAACGGTTTTGGTGAAACCGTTTGGTCCCAACCAATGAGATCATTTGCTCCCTAGATATTTGGTGAGGTACTTGCTTATGATGATGTCATCATCATATTCCTTCTTGCACCAAAGAACAGAAACCGTTCTTGATGGAATTTGCAGCAAAGAAGCAAAAGTTTATCAAATTGAAGAAATCAATCAACAAAGCATAGAAGATTGATGCAATAGCAATGTTTGAGGGTTTAAGTTATAAAACCCGCCTCCAATTGAGCTCCAAAGCTCCAAGCTCCGTGGCTTTAATGGTGGATGAAGCTCCAGAAGCTATCCAAGGTTCGTTCTTGAGATTTTGGATGAAATGAATGGCTAGAAATGGAAATCGAGTGAAGAAAACCTAGAATCAAGCATTGATTTAGGGGTTTCACCATGAATCCAAGGTAGAAGATGATCTAACCTTACCAACAGGTGGTGTTCGTCCTTCTCCTGCTCCTGGACTCTCCCTAGGTCGGCCAAAGCAACAATGAGGAGGAAAAGACTAAGGGTTCGTTCCTTATGTGTTATTGAAATAAGGTATATATAAAAAAACATGTATATGTGTCTTTTATGAAAGAGAAAATGAAATCATTTTCTTTTAATTCCATACTAATTTCCCCCTAATCCTCCTTCATTACTTGATCACGAAACCACCTTCAAACTTTCGTAAAAGCTCTTCATTATCCAAGAATTAATGGAAAAGAAATTATGCACCTTAATCCATTATAATAATAATATATCTTTTTGAGTGGGAATTCTTTTCCTTATAATAAGGTGAGTGGAATTTCACCTACTTAGGATATTTTCGTTCCTTATCTTGGCAAAGGAACGTTCATCCTTATTCAAAATCAACCCAAAACATTTTGGTTGAAAGCCCTTCAATTATTTTTATTCATTTTTGCCCTAAATCAAATTAGGGTTTCAATTAGGCATTAATCTTGATTATTTTAATATCAAGATTCTCTCTCCTCCAACTTAATTCAAAAGAGGCACCCCTCTCACTTTCTTTGCTCTACATGATCCCAAGAAACATTAGGGACCTTATTGAAGTGGTAATTTTCATATTGAACCCTAGGTTTTTGGGTAAATTGCACTTTTCACCAAAACTAGGTTTTAATGCACAACATTGCTTTACAAGCTTAATCTTGGTGCCCAAGCTTGTGAAAACTATACCACTACATCATATTCATTCTTATGATGTCTAAACATCAGAGGAACATCTTACCATGCAACATTTGCAATTTAACCCCTCAACTTGGGTAATTTGCACTTTGGTCCAAAATAGGTAAACATTGCTTCAACATTGCTCAAACATGACCAAAATTGAAACATAAGTTTCTTATGAGCCCTAATTACTTTTCACGAGATAAGATTGAGAATCTACTTAACCTTATTAAGCAAAACAATCTAGGGTTAATTCATAACCCAGGTCAGGGATGTTACAAATTATAAACCCCTAACAAGGATTTCGTCCTCGAAATCCCAGGAAAAGGAGGAACATATTGTTCATTAATCATGCCCTCAAGTCTCCACATATCATCTTAATATCATGGAGATATCATGAACTCTGTGATTCCACACAAAGCTCCTTTCATTAGTTCAACCTCATCAATGTTTATTCAGAGCATAAACCCCTAACATATGATGTCCATATCATTGAAAGGAAGAAGCATAAAAGAACATACTTCAATAATCACTCAAGAATACTTATCAAAAGGAATAACATATATATCTAACATAGATAATTCACTTAGCAAACTCTATGTAATTGGGAATGTTCACATAGCTCTTCCTTTTAATTTAGGGTTGGAATTGCAGAAAGCATCTTCCTATATGGGAATTGCACAAAGTATCTTCCTTTATTGGAATTGCACAAAGCATCTTCCTTTATTGGAATTGCACAAAGCATCTTCCTTTATTAGAATTGCACAAAGCATCTTCCTATATTGGAATTGCACAAAGCATCTTCCTATATTGGAATTGCACAAAGCATCTTCCTTTATTAGAATTGCACAAAGCATCTTCCTTTATTGGAATTGCACAATGCATCTTCCCATATTGGAATTGCACAAAGCATCTTCCTTTATTGGAATTGCACAAAGCATCTTCCTATATTGGAATTGCACAAAGCATCTTCCTTTATTGGAATTGCACAAAGCATCTTCCCATATTGGAATTGCACAAAGCATCTTCCTTTATTGGAATTGCACAAAGCATCTTCCTATATTGGAATTGCACAAAGCATCTTCCTTTATTGGAATTGCACAAAGCATCTTCCCATATTGGAATTGCACAAAGCATCTTCCTTTATTGGAATTGCACAAAGCATCTTCATATATTGGAATTGCACAAAGCATCTTCCTATATTGGAATTGCACAAAGCATATTCCTTTATTGGAATTGCACAAAGCATCTTCCTTTATTGGAATTGCACAAAGCATATTCCTTTATTGGAGTTGCACAAAGAATCTTCCTTCATTAGTTCCATATTTCTTATTTCATGATACTCATTAGATTGTATTAGAATGACTGCTTGATCAGGGCAATCAAAAAGATATCAATCTAAGAGTTTCCATACTTACTTTTTCATCAATAGCTGTATACCTGGCCAGGGTTTACAAATACTGAGATCAAGTAGTATGCACTTACATGCTATCATATTCCTTGCTTTTCATATCATTATACACACAAGATTTCCCATTTCCTAGATTTTCCTCCAGGTATCATTTCTAAATCTCATCTTTTAACATACAGATAAGAGAGATTATAAAACATTTTAAGGAACATTGAGTAAGATATAAGTTCTCATCTCCCTTGTGTCCTTATAGGACTAGTCAAAAGAATTAAAAAAATTAACTACTTTCATATCTTTAGCACATAGAATCAGAAAATGAAATATCAAAATGACTTTATTTCCTCTGACCTGCCTGGGACGTCTGTCCATGTCCTCTATTGTTACTAGGAAACTGTCTCCTTTGTGATTCTTGTTGACTCTTCCCCCGAGGTTGAGTCATCATTGGATTCCCGTATGGACAATCCCTTGCTGGATGTCCCTGTTGTCTACATTGATAGCAGACCCTGGTCACAAAATAGGGTCGGTGAGATCCAGTTCTCGATGTTGATGCTATACCGGGGGCTCTTCTTGGATCATTACTATGATCCCTATATGTACTTGGCATCCATTGTGTCTGGGTATGGAATCTTGATGATGCCGTCGATACAGAAAATCTCGGCTTCTTAAAACTTTCAGACTTTTGTTTTTGAGTCTGACTATACACCTTCTTGTTACTAGTCTATCGTTTCTCAATTTTAGACCTCTCTATCCTCCTTACTGATTCCACAAAGGTGGCAAACCTCTCCCAGTTCTCTAAAGCAGACACAGAAGTGGTCAGTTCAGCGTTCAACCCCTTATCAAAACGCCGAATTCTTTCCTCTTCACTAACTGCCATTTGCGGACAAAACCGCAATAACTCCATGAACTTAGCTTCATATTCGCTAATGATCATCTATCCTTGTTCAATCCTCTCAAATTGAGATATCTTCTCATCTAGATACGTCTTAGGGAAGTATCTACTGACGAATTCTCGTCGAAATACCTCCCATCCAATTTCTTCACCTGGTCTCTTATCTTCCTCTATCATCCACCAATGACCAGCACTTCCTTTTAATAAGTATACAACATGTCTTACTTTTTCAGCTTCAGGAATATCAAGGATCCTAAAAGCCTTTTCTAGCTCTGTTAGCCACAGATCAGCATCTGCTGGATCAGATGTACCAGCATAATCTATGGCTCCAACCCGGCGAAGTCTCTCAAAAGTCTTGCCGGCTCCATAACCCTCATAATGTGTTGGTACCCTAGGTACATGTGGTGGCATCCTGTCTGCCATATGTGTAATGGCTGTCAGGAATTTCTCAAATAAAGCATGAAGGGTTGGATTTTCTATCACAGTTGGGTCAATCTGAGACTGTTCAGGTGCAGGCCCTTCCCTATCCTGGTCTCTTGCACCTCCTCCTGGTGCAGCAGTGCTGCCCTCAGCAGCATGTTCTTCATGTTGTCTAGACATCTTCAAGTTCTTCTTCTCCTATGTGAGCAGAAGATACTATCAGATAAACTGGAAGACAGTTCGAACAGACTCTACAATTTGTAGGGTCATTAGCCTACATAATTAGGAACGAGATTCCCAAACGGTCCACGCTTGGTCAACTCTTTCATACGGTTTTGAAACCATTTGCCACCAAACGGTTTTGGTGAAACCGTTTGGTCCCAACCAATGAGATCATTTGCTCCCTAGATATTTGGTGAGGTACTTGCTTATGATGATGTCATCATCATCTTCCTTCGTGCACCCAAGAACATCAACCGTTCTTGATGGAATTTGCAGCAAAGAAGCAAAAGTTTATCAAATTGAAGAAATCAATCAACAAAGCATAGAAGATTGGTGCAATAGCAATGTTTGAGGGTTTAAGTTATAAAACCCGCCTCCAATTGAGCTCCAAAGCTCCAAGCTCCGTGGCTTTAATGGTGGATGAAGCTCCAGAAGCTATCCAAGGTTCGTTCTTGAGCTTTTGGATGAAATGAATGGCTAGAAATGGAAATCGAGTGAAGAAAACCTAGAATCAAGCATTGATTTAGGGTTTTCACCATGAATCCAAGGTAGAAGATGATCTAACCTTACCAACAGGTGGTGTTCATCCTTATCCTGCTCCTGGACTCTCCCTAGGTCGGCCAAAGCAAGAATGAGGAGGAAAAGACTAAGGGTTCGTTCCTTATGTGTTATTGAAATAAGGTATATATAAAAAAACATGTATATGTGTCTTTTATGAAAGAGAAAATGAAATCATTTTCTTTTAATTCCATACTAATTTCCCCCTAATCCTCCTTCATTACTTGATCACGAAACCACCTTCAAACTTTCGTAAAATCTCTTCATTATCCAAGAATTAATGGAAAAGAAATTAAGGACCTTAATCCATTATAATAATAATATATCTTTTTGAGTGGGAATTCTTTTCCTTATAATAAGGTGAGTGGAATTTCACCTACTTAGGATATTTTCGTTCCTTATCTTGGCAAAGGAACGTTCATCCTTATTCAAAATCAACCCAAAACATTTTGGTTGAAAGCCCTTCAATTATTTTTATTCATTTTTGCCCTAAATCAAATTAGGGTTTCAATTAGGCATTAATCTTGATTATTTTAATATCAAGATTCTCTCTCCTACAACTTAATTCAAAAGAGGCACCCCTCTCACTTTCTTTGCTCTACATGATGCCAAGAAACATTAGGGACCTTATTGAAGTGGTAATTTGCATATTGAACCCTAGGTTTTTGGGTAAATTGCACTTTTCACCAAAACTAGGTTTTAATGCACAACATTGCTTTACAAGCTTAATCTTGGTGCCCAAGCTTGTGAAAACCATACCACTACATCATATTAATTCTTATGATGTCTCAACATCAGAGGAACATCTTACCATGCAACATTTGCAATTTAACCCCTCAACTTGGGTAATTTTCACTTTGGTCCAAAATAGGCAAACATTGCTTCAACATTGCTCAAACATGACCAAAATTGAAACATAAGTTTCTTATGAGCCCTAATTACTTTTCACGAGATAAGATTAAGAATCTACTTAACCTTATTAAGCAAAACAATCTAGGGTTAATTCATAACCCAGGTCAGGGATGTTACAATAATGTTGTTGCTTTGTTGGCTCCTTTATTTCTTGGAGTTCTTGGATATTTTTGTTGCCTATGGTGGCCCATTTATTTATTTGGGTTTTATTCCCAATGATATGTTGCAATCTTGTTAAACTTTTCACTATACTTCCAAGTGACTATTTAAGCATGATGTATTTTAGGCCAAATGACAATGTAGTGTACATGAGTACAAACCACCCACAGGGCACTGGGGTTTTCGTCCCCCTGCCGGGCACTGGGGTTTTAGTCCCCCTGCCATTTTATATATAAGGCACTGGGGTTTTAGTCCCCTGCCACTTTTTAAGCACGGGGGTTTTAGTCCCCCTGCCATTGGTGAGGTCTGGTAGGTGCCTCACCCTACATTGAGATGAGTTTGTGTCTTAATATATTCACGCTATGTGATTGTTATTGTGGTGATTGTATATGGAAGTTCTCTTATTCTTATTTGAATATCTATCTCATTCTCTTAAACTCTTGTAGCATAGAGAATCCTTTATTATGCAATGTTGTATTAGTCTAGTCTTCCTCTACCTAGATCCTATGCTTGTATAAAGTTGTACTCCCTTTTGGGAAAAAAATGTAATGTACCCTTAATACATTTTGAATAAAGTCAAGATTTAAATTTCCGCTGCTACACACATTGGTGTTTTTGTTTATCATGTATAATAGTAGAGACTTGGTCTTTACACTAAACCTCTCCAAGTCTAAGAAACTCTTCTCCCTATCTTCAGAGGTAAACGCCTATACCATAGGCACAGAGGTACCAGCAGACTCATCCTTTCTCAAGGGTTTGGTTCCTCTCATGGAAACCAAGACATCATCGGCCTCCAAGAGTCAAGCACACAACAACCACTATCATCCACTTAGGTCACATCATCCTCAACTCTCCACTGTTCCTCAAACCTCGGAGTTTTAGGCTTCCAACCTCCCTGCTCGGGGTCCTGCTCAAGGTTATCCTTATTTCATAAGCCATCCATCATATCCTTCTGGCCTTAGTTTTAACCTACTGCCGTCCACTGATGTACTCGAGGTGCAAGATATACCCTACCTGCATAATCCCATAGGGTTCTATAGGTTCTTCTCTAACTTCATCCATGAAGGAGCTACCCTTTGCTCTAACATGCACGACCCTTTCCCGGGTTGCCAATGGTGCTAGGTCATCCAACCTCTCATGACTCGTATGGCAATCCAAAGGCATATCTATCCAAACACCCAGTCAACCATGTCATCTAACTCATCATGTCATCTCTCTCGCTAACTTCCACTTAGGGTTAGGGTTAACATCATCCTTAAAGGGTGTGCTACGTCTCTACTTTAATGGAGATCTCTACCTCCAAGACTCACTTTCTCTATTCATCCTCCTGACAAGAAGGTCTAGCCTCAGGTCTCTCCTGAGGGCAATGACAACTTATGTCATACGACCTAAGCATGTATCTATCCTTTTACACTTACTCTATTAAGCTTATGTCCATGACATCTTACTTACATGCTTTTTATTAATTTGGTGGAGGACTCCTTAATCCTTATCAACCTTACCCAAGAGGGTGAGGAGAAAAGAGGAAACCCTAATCCTTAAGGTCCTTATCAGAATTTGAGTTGCAAAGGGATGAACAAGAGGAGAGAGTCCTGAAGGTATCTTATTTCGATTCATACCCTAAGTCTTGGTCCAAGCAGTCACACATATCTGGGAGTCCTTGTTTACCGACAAGCGGTGCGGAGGAAAATATTGTCAGCCCCCAGTCGTGATCCTTTTCTAGACACCTCTATCTTTCGGATAATCCTCTAATAACTCCCTTGGGTTCTACGAAATTTGTAAAATTTAATAATTATTAAAGATTAATTGAGGAACCTATGCTCTGATACCAATTGTAACGACCCCGCCTCCCGGTAACCCCCAATTAAGGGAGACCCTAAGGGTAGAGCCGTTATTCAATTAATAGGATCAAAGGTTTGACAAATAATTTATAATAATTATGAAATTCTACTAACTAATTGGAATTTAGTATAAAATTAAAACTTTACTTACCTTTGAAAACTTTGGAAATTTATCTATCCAGAGCTTGAATTATTCTATCTAATCCTTCATGCACTTTATTTCTTATTTCCACAATGTGTCACTTTACTGTTTGTTCTTTCAATTGTTGTTCCTAAAATGCCGACAAACAAAACGTCGGTCAGTATATCGAAATATACTGGTATGTGGGAACAACCAAAATCTTGCAAATATGGAACAATTTAATAATCACAATCAAATTATTTAAGAAGCCAATTTACATTTTCAATGTGTCATTCTCCACCACTTTTGCCCTAACCCTGGCATACCTCTCTAGGGTTTCTCTTTTGCCATTGACTTAAGGCGACCTTCTCAATCCCGAGCTTGGTGCCTCGGAGTCACCTCTCATGGTACTCCATAGTCATGCATCATAGACCACCTTCTCATTCCTGAGCTTGGTGTCTGGGGTCACCTCTCATGGTGCCCATGGGTCTACCCTCCTGGGCCTGAACTTTATGGCATCTTCCATCAGGGTGGCATGTAGGTGCGAAAATACACATTTCTTTATAATTGTGATAACCATAGTGACTTCATAATTTTACAAGTATGAACATCCAACTGTTTAGATTGCATTCAATACAAGAAAACATTCAAAAAACCCTCGGGAAACTAATGCGATTAACCATAATTAACCACATACTTGATCTGACGATTTGAACAGAAATATCCATGCAAATAAGAATCCAAGCAAGCAAGCATTTTCAACAAGATCCTAAAATAATCATGTAATTCCCTTTTTATTATTCATGGAACCAAGATCCATTAAACCTAGATCGCTTCCTAGGGTTTGTAATTCACTTTTAGGGTTTCTATTGCAATTAGGGTTTCCCTTCATCTTTTACTATTTTAAACCCTAATTTAATGCAATTGATCACCAACCCCAATTATTTCCACATCTAATCCTCAATTTCAGATTAAAGGCATAATTAACCATTAATTAATTTCATTAAGCCTCTTTTACATTAAATTTACTATTTTTATCCTTTTAATCCATGACAAGATCATTATACACATTTATCATCAATTCATAGTTCATTTTGGTCCAAATAACATATGAACTCAATTTGCTATTAATTCCACCTTTTATTCATGAGAAAACCCTAATTACTACATTTAGGGTATTTATCCACAAATTAGGAACTTTAATGCTTGAAATAGCTTAGATTCAGCATATTCCAATTTTAATCATGAAGTTAATCAATTAAAGCCATTAATAGTCGAATTAGTCAACATTAGGGTTTCTAGGCCCATTAAAGTACATTCATGCGTATGAAACTCTAAATTAACTAATGTTATGCAAAGTTCATACGTTTTATTCCTAATGTTCCTTTTTATCATTAACAGGCTAATATCAACTTTAATCATCTATTAAACCCTACTAATCACTTTAATCACAAGGGTTCTTCAAACATTATTACATCTAAAGCTAATAACTTCCATTACTTTTCGAATTTCAAAAGGAATCAGACTTCAAATATATTTTTATTGCATTCCTGTCATTTTTCTGAGAAAAATTCATGTATAATGAACATCTATCCGATCTACGGTTATTTAGTTACGAATTTAACAAGAATCACTTACTTTGGGCCAATCACAGAGCGCCACGTCGCCCTGGTCCATTCAACGCGGCTTGTTGGAGATTATAACCAAGTTACCATTATGCCCTTGGTGCGGCAACTTGCTTCTTGTATCTTAGAGGGGTAGCTTGATCCATTTGACCCCTGGGTCGTCTTCTACCCAGCACAACCCTACGTTGCCACGAACTGCAGCGTTTCACGGTCATCTACCTTCGCCTCCAAGCCCAAAGCTCGCCGGAATCTATCCCTGTGACTCCGCCGCGCCCATCTGCATCCATCAAGGCCTCTTGTCCTCTGTGTAACGGCCAACGACAGGAGCTTTAGGGCTGCGAACTGTAGTTCTCCACAGATGAGCTGTGGGTGACCAAGGCGTTGGTTCCTCACAAAAAAGGTCAACGTAGTCGTGCAGATTGAAGGGGAAATGTTTGGACTTCCTTCAAGCGCCTTTTGTGGCACCATGGATGGTATTAAGCTCAAGGTTAGGGTTTGCACGATGAAGAACAAGAAGAAGATGGGGGAAGAGAGTGGGAGATGCAAAATCTCTCTGGGACTCGTCCCAAAGGGTCCACCCCTTTTATAGGGGAGTATCCATGCCCCAGATCACTTGCCCTCAAAGCAAACAAGATTTCTCCTTATAGGAAAGGGATTTTCCTTACTTTTGAATTATATTTCTCTCTCTTCATGTATATTTTTCATTAGGTATTAGGAATTCGAAATTACACTCACCTACACTATTTATTTCTTGACTTTTAACCCTTAGGCATGAAATTAAGTTTTCCTTTTAATAGAAAATACTTCTTTTTATCAATATCACAAAATTCATTAATAATGTATCACATTACCCTTTTATTTTGCAATTTTGGTATTTTCTCTTTCTTTCCTCTTCATTGGGACTCCTTGGATCCCAAGAAGCTCTATTATTTCGAAATAATTTTTATTGGATACTCATTATCCTTCTAGATGCATCTAAATGCATTATTTCTCATTATTATGTTGATTTCTTATTAAAATATCCCTTTTTGAGGATTTCTCTTTATTTCTCTTTTCTTTTCCTCTCTTGTATTCCTTTTAACATTAGGAATCCTTGGGATACGAAATTTCACCAAGGATCACTCAATTATACCTGTTTTCACTTATTTTCCACATTTCATCAATGTTTTTAATTTTTTATTACCAAGGAAATACTTTATTGATCTTTTCTTTGCTTGTTGCTTTATCATTGCAACTTTAGACTCCTTGGAACCCAAGGAACCCAAGAGGCACTAAATTAATTCTTGGATTACATTCCTTTTCCTTCTAGAGGTTTCTACCTCATCTCTCTTTTCTCAACAACTCAATTATTCATTAATTAATTGAATTTCCTTGTTATTGGGCCCAATAGCCAATAAAGCCCACAAATCAAACAACAAGGCTATTTTAAACGAAATCCATTTATTCACAAAAAATTATATCATTATTTGTCCAAATATATTTAATATGAGAAATTACATTTCTCACCAAAGGAAACCAAAATTTGGGGTTGTAACATCCTTCCCCTCTTACGAGAATTTTGCCCTCAAAATTCCATCAAGTAAGCAATCAAATAGGATAAGTCTCCTTATGTCCATCAGGGCTCCCATGTGGCTTCACCCTTTCCATGGTGTTTCCCAAGAACCTTCATTATCTCATTTTCTTCCATCTGAGTTCTTTCTTACCTTGGTATATCGTACCCTCATAGGTGACTCAAGACTTTTCAGCCTTTCAAAAGATAAATAGGTTCAGGGCTCAGCACCTGGCTTGGGTACCTCACACAGTGCTCTAGATCAGACTCATGCAACACATCATTTTATCCTGAGGGGTAAGGTTAAACACAACCATCTCCACCAATCCATCTCAAATGGACCCATATATCGGGGACTCAACTTTCTTAGCTGAAACTCAGAGGGGTCGGATTTTCACATCACATATTTTCCTACAGTGAACTGCATGTCAGTCTGCTTTGCATCCACTCATGACTCATTTCGTCTCTAGGCTCTCTTTCTCAGCCATTGCACGATCAAAGCGACTTCATCTGTACACACTTTGGTTCTTTTCTGACCTTTGTGAGGCCTCCTTCACCAACATCATCTTAATGAAGTGGTGACCGACACAACCTCTCAATAAAACTTCTTGCATCCCGATAAAGGCTATGGTGGTTAACATCACATCTTACAAAGGACAAGAACTGTCTCTATGTATCACCCTGAATAAGCACACTTGCTCTCATAAGACCCTCTAGTCTGGATCATACTAACAATTAGTTAGGGGTGATAAACTATACTATCATCGAGTTCTTCATGTATCTACTTCCACCTCATGGAAGTGAACCTTTAAGTCATACTCAAGAACTTTTGAACTCGCATCCTGGTGTAGTTGAACCATCTCTCTCTGTTATGTACTTCAACAGAATCTGACCCTTGACATCGTTCTTTCTTTCTCGTGTTATCTAGGTAAGGCGATCTACCATAACCCATATTGCATCTTGACCTTCCTTGGTCAAGGGGATACTTACCACAACTTCCATAATGGTGAACTCCCACTCTCTTTAGGGAACTCTTTATCCTGTATGTCCAAGCATTGGGTTACTGGTGTTCGTCCTTCACCCCCGGCTTGCATGGCCACATGCTACATGCAACTTCATATTAAGCATTCAAAGTGCTACTATCACTTACTATCTTTATAGTATCACGGTGTATGGTGATCTTAAAACCATGATCTCCTGTACGTCATGATTCCTCAAGATCGATACCTTAGAAACTCTAAACCACTCTCATTAGGGTTATATTACCTTCCTATCCAAAGAAGTGTACCTGAGGTTCTATCACCAACCGTTCACTACATCAAGGACTAAACTGGCTAACCAAACAACCATTAACTTGTTCAATATATCTTGTTACATCTGTGTGTTAGCCAAAACTCATCTTCTTTCCAAACTTAGGGTTAGTCGAACAACCTCTTATAGCCCAACTAGGTAGCTATATCTCAACCAGAGCATTCATTACCACTTCACCTCTTTGGGTGTCAGGTAATGTTGAAGACATACACCTCCATGTATTCCACTTATTATCTCATCTCAATTCTAAGTTTGTCTTCATCAAGAAACTCTAAGCTCATCCTCATGGTGATCAAACTCTACCTTGTGATTCCTTGTAACACTTGTAAAAATCCACCTAGTTCAAGATAAAAACATCCTCACAAGATGATCTCCTTAATACTCTTAGTGTTTGTAAACCATCCATGTATTATTTTCTCCACAAAGGTATGTTATGATCTCTATCCTCATACCTTGTAGCAACATTCCAACTCACATCATCTTTTATCCTTGGTGTATGGCATGTGTACTGTCCTATCTCTCACTCCCATAACAAGAGGAAATAAGTATTTGGCTACAGTACAAATACAGAGTTCTTCCTGTTCCAAGTGTAGAGATGGTAGAGCCCACCTTGCCAGTACACTTTCAAATCTAAGTTGAAACGTGCCACATATGTCTCTACAAACATCACGATATAAAAAATTACTTCCATGGAAAACTGATCTAGAACCTTCTCGGGTCACCACACAATCCTTGGTCATCTCCTCTAGGTCTATAGGGTGCCGACACTTTTGGGGTCATCCTGTTTCCCTTATGCATCCAGATTGTTACGACCCCATCTGAGCTTAATTGGTAAACTAGGGTTACCAAGATGATTACATGATTTATTGGACTGATCACTCTTGAAAACTAATTAATGACGATAACACAATTAGGATGTTTTAACTATGATAAGAAGTTTAAGTGTTCGTTTGCCTTGAGAATTAGGGTTTGAGAAGTATAGACCCTAATCGGCCCAAAATAGGGTTTTAATGACATATGAATACAGAATTTGATAAGTAGAATGTCGCACTAAATTATTTTTAGTATTTTATGTGTAACTCCGATTTACTTCAAATTTGGATATGATTTGGATATATAAAATGTGAACAACACTGAAAAATATCAGAATTTATTAAGAATTCTCAGACCTATTTGTCGGTCGAGTTTGCAACTCGACTGAATCTTCTGCAGACTGCATATAGTAGTGCACTGTTTGATTTTTTATTATTTATTGGTAACTAGAAATGATCTCAAATTTTTACTGGAGGTATAAAACTTCATTAGGTATAGCATATAAAATATCCTGAATTTTTGGAACTTCTGTTAGCTATTCAGTAGGCGAATTACAGAAACTATTGTGAAACTGAATATTCAGCCAATATAATTAAAGTTGAGTGTTGGGTCAATATGCAATTGACCCAAGCAGCTCAAATTGACTTATATGAGCAACCACACACACAAGTAGCTCTCATTCTTTGTCTTTCACTCCAGAGAAACGAAAATCTAGAGAGAGTGGGAGAGTTAGGGCTTGAGTGGAGAAAGAGGTGGAATTGCTGAATTAGGGTTTTGCGGTCCGAGGAATGGTGAAATCAAGTAAGTTTGGATTCTTTGCATAGACTTTTATGGTGAATCTTCTCTCTCATGTCAATATTCCATCCATGCTCTGATTGGATCCAAGATGATGTCGAAATTCCCTCTTTTCTCACCCTTTCTTCATAATCCCTCATTTTCAAGGTTTCCGAGTTGAATGGAAGAAGAATTGGGAGATTTGCTAGGGATTTGATATGAGTTCGAGATTCCCTGAGTTGAGCTGCAGTTTTGAGGTGTTTTCACACCTTAGGGTGAGTGGGTTCTTCCTTCAAACAGTGTAATGCACGAAATTTGATTATAGCATCCAAATCCCTAAATGCTTAGTATGCGATTCTAAACCCTGAAATGTCCGTTTGATTTAAGTTGTTGCAAATTGATATGATATGGATTCCTTCTCTGTTTGAATGACTCTTTGATGGTAGATTCACATCAGAAACGTATACAACACATCCTAGTAAGAATGCTTTTCAGATTTATACCATATGATGTAATTAGGGTTTAACCTAATTGAGATATCACTAGAGTTTCGACCTTATTGAAAAGGACTAGTAATCTTATAAGTATTTAGGATGTACCTCATGGGTTATCTTAATTGAATTTTATTCTTGATACATGATATCTCAGTGAATGGTACGGAAAACCTAAATTTAGTTAAATTTCCATGGTTTCATATCTATATTGATTGTATATGATTTGTTGAAAACAATCTTTATTTAGTGAATGCTTATATCCTATGAAATCCTTATGAGAGCCATGTGACAAGTGAATGAGGCAAATGAAAAGGTGAATGAGGCGAATGAAACCCTAAGAGTAGGGTGTTGGCATATGATGAATGAATAAGGCAAATGAAACCCTAAGGATAGGGTGTTCAATGAATCATGTTATGGTGATATGAAAGGTCTCGATATGAGATGTGGTGATGCTTAATTATTGAATTGTATGTTTATAGTGCATTTAACTTTATATGCTTGTTCTCTCTGAGTTGATATCTACATACTGTAGGGCTTCTTATTTTCAATACATATCTCGTAAATTGCAGGTGAGGAGATATGACATGCCCTAGAAAGGTATGTTACTAAGTCATGTTTAAAGATGACAAATGATGTATATGTGTTTTCTAGTGATGTTCATAATGTGAAATAAGTATGAAATGTGATATTCCTATTTAAGTGTTTATATGTAAATCAGTTAATAGACTCAGGTGCCCCAACACCGTAGAACCCCATTGCGCGGTCTGTACCTTTGGGGTGAAACGGTCAGCCCTGGGGATACGCCCAGGCATCGGAGACTTGTGTCCAACAAATACCGAATGTCTCGGTGACACGAAGTCTGAGAGGTAGAATTCCGGTCAGCCCTGGGGATACGCCCAGGCATCGGAGAAAGTTCCGGTCAGCCCTGGGGATACGCCCAGGCATCAGAGAAAGTCCCGGTCAGCCCTGGGGATACGCCCAGGCATCGGAGACTTAGAGACCCTTTGACTATGCACTACAGGTTGCGGAGGAGTCCAGAGCACTCAGAGTTAGTGCAGTGAGGCCTTGTGAGCCTGAGAGTCCTGTGCAGACCAGGACGAGAAGTCAGACTTAGCATTTCCCGGGTATGTCGCTAAGTCTTGTACGGTGGGCTCGTAGTGCACTGCGAGTTTCATATGCAGAGTGCACTGCATATGTTTGGGGCATAATCTAAAATATGATCATATAGGTTCACAGAGTTCCTTATAAATGAAAGAGTTAAGGAAGACTAGAGCATAGTGTTCTAGTAGTTATTCTTTGGATGCAATATTTACATTCTTTGTTATTTCAATTATATTGTTTAGAACTGCTCAGTGTAGTATTTATTATTGTTAAATTTCATATTGTTTACTCAAAATTATATCTGTAATCACATTAGTGCATTAGTCTGTTTCCTTGAAGTACTCATTCACTGAGCGAGTAGGCTCACCCCTCTACTCAAACATTTTAGGGTTATCCGTGTGGACTTGAAGATGGTCGGAGCATCAGTGTAGATCTGCTACAAGAGTTAAGTACAAGATTAGTTGAGTCAGTCGGTCCTTGTCACTCTAGGTCCTCAGTAAGAGATAAGAGAGAGAGTTGTAATTACGATGTGTAATATTGTTCCTCTTTTGATATATATGCTAATTAGCAAGTTTTATGTGTATAAAGTGTGAGAGACATCATGAATGTTTATACATGTATCTTTACTATTGAAGTCTGATTAGTAAAAGAAATGTTCAGATTCCCTTGTTAAGATGATTTATGTGGTTCAATGCGGGGAAACAAGAGTTTTAAAGAAAAGAAAAAAAAATTAAGGGTGTTCTTTGTGTTACATATAAATCCTATCTTATGCCCTAATCTCATGATTTGAGGAAATTGTGAGATCGGGGTGTAACACAGAGAGTGCCCTACTCATCTGCCCTTTGGGTCCCATGAGTTCCTAAAGGTGATCAATATCCTAACCCATGGCCCTCAGACAATGATAGCTATTACCTCCCGACCCTATGGTCATGTGCAACTAGGGAATTAGGCAACTCCTTCCATCGATCTTATCCCTACCTGACCCTAGGACAAACTTAGGATTCTATTATAGTACATGTCCAACTTAGAACCTTACCCAAGCCTTCATCATCTCTTTTTGCATTCTCCACTGACTTTTATACCTTCATAGGGGTCATGGCAACCTGCCTACCTTGGTCATGCCTCATACTGGTTACCTCCATGGTAACACATCCACATGCACTTAGAGATGGTTATCTATGGGTCTACATGTTCATGCTCATACCATGTACTTTCCACTTATCTTTTCAAGATCCTATGAAACCTCTTTAGGTTACTTCAAAACCAACAAAATAGGTATACACCCTACCAAAGGGTCCCTCTCCACGGATGGGAGGAAACTACACCTTGATAACAAAGGTCACAACCATCCCTAGGGTTTACATTCACATGAGCATGCCTAACCCAGCAACTACTAAGGCACAAGCAGACCACCTATTGAACCATGCTAGGTCATACTTGTTCTCTTTCCTCAACATTAGATCAACTTAGTTGTGAGGGGTTCATCAAACCTACCTTTAACTTAAGGGGTTTCCTTATCCTCTATACATGAAGAGTACCATGCTCGAAACTATAGAGACTCAATTCTCATCATGAGCATTAAGTACACCACTTCCCCTCTTCAGCCAGGAACCCTAGGTTCACTTTTGGATATCCAACTACATGCTCAACCTCTTAACCACGAATCAAGCATGTCTAAGATATGCCATGTACTTCCATGATCCTTCTACTCGAGCAATACTTCTGAGTTGAGTCCTCGTCCAGGACAACCAACTAGGTATAAGGCCTCACCTCGTGCTACTAAACCTCTTCAAGTCTAAGAAACTCTTCTCCCTATCTTCAGAGGTAAACGCCTATACCATAGGCACAGAGGTACCAGCAGACTCATCCTTCCTCTAGGGTTTGGTTCCTCTCATGGAAACTAAGGCATCATCAGCCTCCAAGAGTCAAGTATACATCAACCACTATCATTCACTTAGGTCGCATCATCCTCAACTCTCCACTGTTCCTCAAACCTCGGATTTTTAGGCTTCCAACCTCCCTGCTCGGGTTCCTGCTCAAGGTTATCCTTATTGTTGGTATGTATGCCCTGAGAGCCAATCATGTGATGATTGGTGGGATACATTAAGATTGATTTGATAAACATCAAAGGCGAGCTTCCAATTCTCTCTGGTTCAGTCATATGAGATAGTGATAGAACAGATTGAATGTCTAGAGAATGACAGTACTCAATGACGTATGCCTTCAGGTTCATGACCTGAACGATGAGATCATACGGATGCTAAGAGTTTGTACATTCTTGTTATGTCCCTAGTCGGATGTCATTGTGGAAGGTAGATAGACAACAATGACACACAAGACTAGATTGTGGTGTTGGTTGATGACAGAATCTCATTAGTCATGATATAGAGATATCAAACCAAACACATAGGTACTTGTTAGAGAACAAGGTACCGGACAGACCCACCGTGAGTTTGACACATGGAACCATGAGATGGTAGTCACAGTCAGTACTCACAGTGATGGTGGTGAGTGTGATTCTTAGACCTGAAATCACTGCACTCAACACATGTCGTTGGGCACACTTTGACATCATCAAACGCAGTCCTGAAACATGGGTTGTTATAAAGGTGATGATTGGGTGGCTTTGACACATGGGGCTTTTGAGGGGTGAGTGATAGACATGGGATTTGTCCCTCCTGAGGGAGTTTGATATCCATGGCCACTTGATGAGTAGGATTGAGAAAGGCATGCACACATGTGTGAATCAGTATATGATACTGATGTCATACATATCTCTTCCAGTCTACTCTGAGATCAAGGAAGTGAATGAACGTTGACAGGATGACTGTTCCATGCCTCAAGTTCATTCGGGATATCAGTGACAAAGGAATTATACATTCGCTGTAACACCATTCACGGATTGTAGGATGAAAGTTGTTCTCCAACTTTCTACTTTCACTTGGGTAGCACTAATGTGTGACTAGGCACCGCTCTTTGCTTGTGAAGTCATAAGTGTTATGGACTTTCACTGCCAACGTGAAATGGACCTGCAGGGTCACACACATAGGATATAACCTGGAAGAGGATTTTTGTCCACAAAGCAATGTTTAGATTGATTACTAAAGGAGTTTAGTAGTTCAATTAAACACTCAATTAGTCGATAGCTCAATATCGTATGGTTCAAGGTGTTGGACGCATTGATTGGAGTATCGGATTGATTGAAATCGCAATTGACTGATTTTGCCCAACCTGTGCTCCCAAACGATCGGTTCATGTGATGAACCGGTCGGCTGAGGTTGCTCAATCAGTCAGTTGGAGTGTCCAGGCTGATCGGCTCATGCCCAGGTTGAAATGACCGATTCAAGGGTTGAACCGATCGGCTCAACTGGTGCAACCACGCAGTTGGGAAAAGTCATGTCGGCAAGAATTTTCCTTTGGTTTCAAATTGCCCAATTCGATTGGGAATAATATTGGTATTCGATACCAATTGGGAAAGAAACAAGGAAAGTGTTTTTGAGCCGGATTAGGACCATGAACCGATCGGTTCAGGGCACCAACCGATCGGTTGGAGTGACCCAAACGATCGGCTCAGGTCCAACCGATCGGCTCAATGGCCGAACCGATCGGTTCAGTTGTGAACCGATCATTTCAAGTTGTGAACCAGTTGCTTTTTGTGGAAAATTCTCGAACCCTTCTACTCCTGCTTTTAGTCCCGCATTGCCCGGGATGGAGAACCCTGTCCCATGACCCTCCTATATATATAGGGGTATTGGGGGCTTCTCACAGTACAACTCAGTGCAACCAGTTGCTCTGCAAGTTGTCGTTCTCTCTGGTTTTGGTAACCGTGAGAGAGCTCGAGCAAGTGCTTCCCGCAAAAGGGAGGTGCAGCAAGGGAAGGACAACTGCAGTTGCAACAGGAGGCAGGAGAGCGTGTTGGCGACTAGTACGTCAACAGGAGGGTGCGACTCCTTCCACTTCCTTGTGGGACAAGGAGAGTGGAGTTCCAGGTGGTCTGTGTGGACTACTACAGAGGCGGGAGGACACTGTCGCTTAGGAGGACAACTGTCATCCGACAGTCCGGTTCGAGTAGGAGTTGTCAGTCCCGGTGCGACCAGGAGCTGCACAGACACCGTCGAAGTCCGGAGTTGAAGACCGCGCATTGCGCGAGGTATTGTCGCCGAGCAAGCCTCGGGACAAGGTATGATTCCGCAAACCATCCTTTCCTATTATATAGACGTTGACGCGTTTCCTCGGTATGGGTTTGGGGATTTGTTGTTTCCACTGCCTTCTCTGTCTCCCCTAATACCCAACAGTGGTATCAGAGCCACGTCAACTGCTCTATATTTTAGGAATATCGATATGATCGATTTTGGTTTGTCGCCTTTATTTATTGCATACGATGCGAATAATATCGGCTTTATGCATGTCCAATCCTAAATCCACAAATCCCTAATTACATATATGATATGTATTATTAATGCACTCGATACGCGTCGCCCTTAAACGAGTTTTGTGGTAGATGTGTGTAGCGTGATTATGACCTATAAACCCCTATCTGTGTGTGGTTGTTTGTGGTTGTTTGCATCTCGGTCTGCGCACCGATCTTCCCTCTTTTATTCCTGATGTAACTCGAAATAATTCAAGATTCTTTCCTACCTTTGCTCCCCCCGAATGTAACTCGGGGTTTCTCCTTTTTAAAGCAATGTAATAAATAGGATAGATTTTATTTCCTGTTATGTCAAAGACCGGCGGACATCAAGACGACTGCTCAGACGATCGATTCAAGGAGTGAACCGATCGGTTGACCTTCCAGACGGTCGGTTCAAGGAGTGAACCGATCGGTTGATGACCGGTTCGAGGAGCGAGACGAGCGGGTGGCAGACATGATGAGATGCACGACGACCAGGCGAACCGATCGGTTGAAGGAGCCAACCGATCGGTTGGTGGCACCCAGACGACCGGCTGGAGAGTACAGATCATTCATGTGATGAGTTGATCAACTCGGATGGCAAGGCACAGATGTTCATCTTGTACAAGTTGCATGTGATGTAGACCTAGATGACCGTGATTCCTCTTGGCTCGAGGAATCACATTAGGATGGCCATAATCATCACTTTTTATCGTTTGTGCATGTTTTCTGTGGGATATAGCATGTATATGATACATACTATGTATTGTGGTGATTGGATATGTATATGTATATAAAACCAAATCCCTCATTAAAATATTAAGTTTTAGATGCCTTCCAAATGCGATACACGTGAAAAACTTGTTCGACCAAGTGTGGGCACGCCCTAGCGTGGTGCACCGTCTACCTCGTGGAAGCGTGAAGGATGAATGTGTGGGTCTGCCCTAGCAGGGTGCATGTTCATCGTGTTTGCTTTGGGTCAGACTTAACAAGGTGATCTAGATGGGATCTAGTACCTTGAGGCATGGAGATGATCATTGCAAAGAGTTGTATATGACATCTTATCAAGAGTTGCATATGATGCAATTGGCAAAAGTTGCCTACCTGAGAGATCTATGTTGTGGGTGACAGCCTTAGCTGGTCCATGGCTTAGAGGATTTCAGGATCTTGCCCACTAGAAGGTTGTACGCTGCAATCTTCCGAATTGATGGTGAGGGCTATCGATTTGAAGTAAAATAGTGGGAGCGATAATTAATTAAAGGCCTAATTATATCGTCAAATTTTCAAATCAATCAAATAAGTCAAAAATGAGTTTTGGACTAAAATTGCATATTTTCCTTTTGTAGTTCAAATGGCAACAAACAACAACAACTTTTCTTTGCGATCGGTCCTTGACAAGGACAAGCTAAATGGGACAAACTTCCACGACTGGTATCGGACATTGAGAATTGTTCTCACTCAAGAGCGTAAGCTCTATGTCCTGGATACTCCAATTCCATAGGAACCCGCTCCTAATGCACCAAGGACAGAAAGGGATGCTTACAAGAAGCATTCTTATGATGCCATTGATGCAAAGTGCTTGATGCTATGTTCAATGAACCATGAGTTGCAGAGGCAACATGAGAACATGGGTGTCATAGAGATGATTCTGCATCTCAGGAACATGTATGAAGATCAGGCACGGCAAGAGAGGTACAATGTTTCTAGGGCACTGTTCAAGTGCGTCATGACAGAAGGAGATCCAGTTGGTCCTCACACACTCAAGATGATTGGGTATGTGGACAACCTGCAGAGACTGGGATTTCCACTGAGCCAAGAGTTGGCTACTGACGTGATACTGCAATCGTTGCCAGAATCTTACAGTCAGTTTGTGATGAACTACAACATGAACAACTTTGATAGGCCACTGTCAGAGTTGTTGGGCATGTTGAGGACAACAGAGTTACAGATGAATAAGGACAAGCCTAAGTCTGTGATGGTGATCACGAGCAAGAAAGGCAAGTCCAAGCGCAAGGGCAAGGGCAAAGCTAAGAAAGGTTCTGAAGCTAGCCAGGAGTCCAAGCCATCTTCAGCTCTCAAGGCCAAGGGAGGCATGACCAAGAAAGGAAATTGCCACCATTGTCAAAAGCCAGGACATTGGAAAAGGAATTGTCCTCTCTATTTGGAAGAACAAAATAAGAAGGAGGCGACTGAAGCCTCTACTTGAAGGTGTCATGTAAATAAACTTATAACACTTTTTGAGATATATGATATCAAGATGTAAAGTGTAAAGCATTCTTACTTGGGGCAAGTGTTGCCTTTATAGATAGGAATACTTTAGTTTATTTTCAGCCAATAAGGCATGTAATACAGTTATGAACTGTTATTTCATACTTGCCAATAGATAGAAACACTTTATTTTTGCATATTGTATGACAATGATGGCAATTAATAAAGAGATGTTTCAATTTATAAAGATGTGATCTTTGTGGCAATGCCTTATTTATCTTGTGATATTTGATATGCATAAGATAAGATGATACATAAAAGTTATAGATAACTCAAACAATTTAATTAGCATTAATCATGAGAAATTCATTTCTAGTTTCCATGTGATAGATAAATATAGACTCTTTTGGTTATAGAACCAGTAAGAGACATGAATATATTGGACATGATTAATCAATCTTCACTAATGTAGTGGGAGAGTGATTATCCTATTAGGTATAATACATGTGATGTATTTACATACCTATTGGAATAAATGCTAATACTTCAAATGGTGTTTAGAGAAATACCAATATGAATATCTTGAAGTGTTCAAGATTATCATAAATGAAGTACAAATTTGGTAAAGTATTAATTCTTGATGAGATCAAGGAATGAAATACTTGGACCAAATGTTTGAGATCCTTATGAGTGATTATGATAGTATATCATAGTGAACTCATGATTAAGGCATGGTGATGTCTGAATCAAGAAGGAATCATACTCGAAGGAGTTAGAGAATGATTATCAAATAACTGAATTCTTCTTAATAAAAGAATACCCCACACTAATAAAAGAAATTAGGAATCACAAGGGTTGTGAGTTCTTATATCTTTAACAGATACACCTCAATTATCTATGTGATGAGTTGTTCATGTGATGAGTCAACTATCAAGATGAATATGAGGAACTGAATCTTGAGTTATGGTTTATGACCTTTACATCCTAAATGACATCCATGTGAACCATAAGGTATGACCTTGATGGTAGCACTCATTGGATCATATCCATACGTGCAGATGAGTCTTAAGTGTTAAGATACATGGATAACATTTTGATAAGGATGATGCTTGTTGATTGCAACTTAATGGCTAAGACATTTGGCATATGGATACTAAAACCGCATTCCTATGAGGAATAAAACTAGGATGTGTACGTGACACATCCTATAAGGTTTATGAATCCACTAATGCAAATGAAGTCTATTAGTTACAATGGAATAATCAATGTGATTGATTGAGTACAAGCAACTCAAAATTGGATCTTTACTTTGATGATATAGTCAAAGGGTTTGACTGATATGTCAAAGATAAAGAAGGGATCTGTGATTTAGTGGGAGCGTATTCACATTCCACATATTGATGTGAAATGGAAATGTTCTAGAATGGAAATCCGAATGTGGAAATTATCTTTAAGGAAGATAGAGATGTTTCTTATGTGATAGGAATAGAGATCTATAGAGATAGTTCTCGAAAATCTCTTGACCTGAAAAAAGAGAGCATACATTGGCAATCTGTAATGAAGTGTTCAGTATGCACAGATTCAGTGGGAGAAAACTTGTCCATGTTACATGGAGTTAGTATCCCAAGGCCAAGTGTCCAATTCTTATGAAGAATGGGAACACTAAGAATAGATATGGATCTATCATGTATGTAATCATCCCATTATCTTGCATGTATGACATGGCAAGAATAAAATGCATTTATCATCTTGTATGTAGGACATGGCAATATGATGTGCTCATCCTGATAACTCGTATGTGGGACATGACGAGTGGATGTCTGTCTGCTTCCATTAAGGGTTACTGGAATACCATGAGAACTTGATGAGTGCTTGTGAAGTACTAGTTATATGGAGATAAGGAAGAGTTCGATGTAAAGAGTTACATTGATGCGAACTTCCGAAAGGACAGAAAATTATTTGCAAAATATACATAAGATGTATAAAAGTGAAAGTTTTTTGATGATTGGAAGTGTTCGAATAAAACCATTTAAAAGGGAAATTCCGAGTATCTATGTGTTAGAGAACAACAATGGATACTATATGGATCTAAAAGTTCATAAGATGAACTTATATTCCACTCATTGATGACAAGTCTGGAATCCTTGATCATGCAATGTGGCTAAAGGTTAGCAAATGGAATGCTAGATCGCATATTACAGCAACTCCATCTCATACGTGTGACGTACAGTGAAGAGATGCGAGACATGCAATTTGTACAGACTTTGGCAAGGTGTTGTCATTACTCACTATGTTGGCACTAAAGCACAGTAACATGTGGGACATGTTTGAAGATCACTATGAATATGATTCAATGGTGATTGGCTCGCAGTGCAAGTGGGAGTCTGTTGGTATGTATGCCCTGAGAGCCAATCATGGGATGATTGGTGGGATACATTAAGATTGATTTGATAAACATCAAAGGCGAGCTTCCAATTCTCTCTGGTTCAGTCATATGAGATAGTGATAGAACAGATTGAATGTCTAGAGAATGACAGTACTCAATGACGTATGCCTTCAGGTTCATGACCTGAACGATGAGAGCATACGGATGCTAAGAGTTTGTACATTCTTGTTATGTCCCTAGTCGGATGTCATTGTGGAAGGTAGATAGACAGCAGTGACACACAAGACTAGATTGTGGTGTTGGTTGATGACAGAATCTCATTAGTCATGATATAGAGATATCAAACCAAACACATAGGTACTTGTTAGAGAACAAGGTACTGGACAGACCCACCGTGAGTTTGACACATGGAACCATGAGATGGTAGTCACAGTCAGTACTCACAGTGATGGTGGTGAGTGTGATTCTTAGACCTTAAATCACTGCACTCAACACATGTCGTTGGACACACTTTGACATCATCAAACGCAGTCCTGAAACATGGGTTGTTATAAAGGTGATGATTGGGTGGCTTTGACACATGGGGCTTTTGAGGGGTGAGTGATAGATATGGGATTTTTCCCTCCTGAGGGAGTTTGATATCCATGGCCACTTGATGAGTAGGATTGAGAAAGGCGTGCACGCATGTGTGAATCAGTATATGATACTGATGTCATACATATTTCTTCCAGTCTACTCTAAGATCAAGGAAGTGAATGAACGTTGACAGGATGACTGTTCCATGCCTCGAGTTCATTCGGGATATCAGTGACAAAGGAATTATACATTCGCTGTAACACCATTCACGGATTGTAGGATGAAAGTTGTTCTCCAACTTTCTACTTTCACTTGGGTAGCACTGATGTGTGACTAGGCACCGCTCTTTGCTTGTGAAGTCATAAGTGTTATGGACTTTCACTGCCAACGTGAAATGGACCTGCAGGGTCACACACATAGGATATAACCTGGAAGAGGATTTTTGTCCACAAAGCAATGTTTAGATTGATTACTAAAGGAGTTTAGTAGTTCAATTAAACACTCAATCAGTCGATAGCTCAATATTGTATGGTTCAAGGTGTTGGACGCATTGATTGGAGTATCAGATTGATTGAAATCGCAATTGACTGATTTTTCCCAACCTGTGCTCCCAAACGATCGGTTCATGTGATGAACCGGTCGGCTGAGGTTGCTGAACCGTTCGGCTGGAGTGTCCTGGCCGATCGGCTCATGCCCAGGTTGAAACGACCGGTTCAAGGGTTGAACCGATCGGCTCAACTGGTGCAACCGCACAGTTGGGAAAAGTCATGTCGGCAAGAATTTACCTTTGGTTTCAAATTGCCCAATTCGATTGGGAATAATATTGGTATTCGATACCAATTGGGAAAGAAACAAGGAAAGTGTTTTTGAGCCGGATTAGGACCATGAACCGATCGGTTCAGGGCACCAACCGATCGGTTGGAGTGACCCAAACGATCGGCTCAGGTCCAACCGATCAGCTCAATGGCCGAACCGATCGGTTCAGTTGTGAACCGATCATTTCAAGTTGCGAACCGGTTGCTTTTTGTGGAAAATTCTCGAACCCTTCTACTCCTGCTTTTAGTCCCGCATTGCCCGGGATGGAGAACCCTGTCCCATGACCCTCCTATATATATAGGGGTATTGGGGGCTTCTCACAGTACAGCTCAGTGCTACCAGTTGCTCTGCAAGTTGTCGTTCTCTCTGGTTTTGGTAACCGTGAGAGAGCTCGAGCAAGTGCTTCCCGCAAAAGGGAGGTGCAGCAAGGGAAGGACAACTGCAGTTGCAACAGGAGGCAGGAGAGCGTGTTGGCGACTAGTACGTCAACAGGAGGGTGTGACTCCTTCCACTTCCTTGTGGGACAAGGAGAGTGGAGTTCCAGGTGGTCCGTGTGGACTACTACAGAGGCGGGAGGACACTACCGCTTAGGAGGACAACTGTCATCCGACAGTTCGGTTCGAGTAGGAGTTGTCAGTCCCGGTGCGACCAGTTGTCAGTCCCGGTGCGACCATGAGCTGCACAGACACCGTCGAAGTGCGGAGTTGAAGACCGCGCATTGCGCGAGGTATTGTTGCCGAGCGAGCCTCGGGACAAGGTATGATTCCGCAAACCATCCTTTCCTATTATATAGACGTTGACGCGTTTCCTCGGTATGGGTTTGGGGAGAAAATTTTTTGTTTCCGCTGCCTTCTTTGTCTCCCTTAAAACCCAACACTTAACTCATAAGCCATCCATCATATCCTTCTGGCCTTAGTTTTAACCTACTACCGTCCATTGACGTACTCTGGGTGCAAGCTATACCCTACCTGCATAAGCCCATAGGTTTCTATAGGTTCTTCTCTAACTTCATCCATGAAGGAGCTACCCTTTTCTCTAACATGCACGACCCTTTCCCGGGTTGCCAATGGTGCTAGGTCATCCAACCTCTCATGACTCGTATGACAATCCAAAGACATATCTATCCAAACACCCAGTCAACCATGTCATCTAACTCATCATGTCATCTCTCTCGCTAACCTCCACTTAGGGTTAGGGTTAACATCATCCTTAAAAGATGTGCTAGGTCTCTACTTTAATGCATCACAACCTCTTAAGAAACGCGGGGAGAATTATCTGACACATGATCTAGAATTAGCTATAGTGGTCCACGCGTTGAAAATCTGGAGGCATTATCCCTATGGAGAAGCATGTTAGATTTTCACAGACCATAAAAACTTAAAGTACATCTTCTCACAATATGAGTTGAATATGAGACAATGCCGCTGGATGGAATTAATCAAGGACTACAATTGTACAATTGATTATCATCTAGGGAAAGCTAAGGTAGTGGTAGATGCACTGAGTAGAAAATCTTTATCTCCACCCACATATTAAGCACAATTGAACTCATTAATATGCTTTAAATGGGACATGTTTGTCTCTTTAAGACAAATGCATGTACATATAAAAGTATCTTTGTTAGCAGGATTGCTGGCTGAGATGCATGTGAAGCCTACTCTGAGACAACGAATTAAAGAGGCACAACAGGTTGATATTGTGATTCAACAGATCAGGTCAGCATATGGTTTTGAGAAATGGGACGATTTCCATGAGTCAACGGATGAGGTAGTATGTTACCATGGTAAGATTGTAGTACCTGATGCCAATGACTTAAGAAAGATATTTATGGACGAAGCTCATTCATCCATGTATGCAATGCATCTAGGGAGTACTAAAATGTATCATAACTTAAAAGATATGTATTGGTGGCCTGGTTTGAAGAAGGATGTAGTTGAGTTTGTTATGTGATGTCCACTATGTCAGCCAAATATAGAAGAACACCAGAAGCCTATAGGAACATTGCAACCCTTACCTATACCACAATGGACATGGGATCACATGACAATGTACTTTGTGTTTGGCCTACCCAGGATAGCCAAAAGTCATGATTCCATTTGGGTGATAGTATATAGGTTGACTAAGACAACACATTTTCTTCCTGTTAAAACATCCTGTATTGTTGACAGACTTGCACAAATCTACATAGATGAGATAGTGCGATTACATGGAGTTCCAACTATAATTGTATCTGATAGAGGTCCCCAGTTTACAAGTTGTTCTTGGGAATGACTACATAAAGCCTTGGGTACGCAGTTAAAGTTTAGCACAACCTTTCACCCTCAGACAGATGGACAATATGAAAGGACTATATAGAATTTGTAAGACTTGCTTAGGGCATGTGTTCTTCAGTTTGTAAGAAGTTGTGACTTACATTTGAGCTTAATAGAGTTTGCCTACAACAATAGTTATCAGACTAGTATTAATATGGCACCATATGAAGCATTATATGGTAGACGTTGTAGATCTCCGTTATGCTGGTATGAGTAAGGAGAATACCAACTTCTGGGTCCTGAATTAGTGCAACAAACAACTAAAAAGATTAAAGTAATACAACAGAAATTGAAGGCTACAAAGGATAGATAGAAGTCATATGCTACTAAATGTTGTAGACCTTTAGAATTCCAAGTTGGAGACAAAGTGTATCTCAAGGTCTCTCCTTGGAAAGGCATTCTCAGATTTGGGGAAAAGGGTAAGTTAGCTCCTAGATTTATGGGACCTTACCCAGTGATAACATGGATTGGAAAGATAGCTTATAGGTTGGAGTTGCCACCTGATCTACATAAATTACACCTAGTGTTTCATGTATCTATGCTAAGAAAGTGTCATCCTTATATAGAATTGGTGTTGCAACCTATAGATGTAGAATTGAATGAACATATATTCTATGTGGAAGGTCTAATGATGATTCTTGATAGAAGAATCAAGAAGTTGAAAAAGAAAGACATTGTTCTTTTGAAAGTTCTCTGGCATCACCGTGGTGTTGAAGAAGCCACATGGGAGCTGGAGGAAGAAATGAGGAGGAAGTACCCTTCTCTTTTCTCTTGAGATTTCGGGGACGAAATCCCTTTTAGGGGTTGATAATTGTAACATCCCTAACCTGGGTTATGGCCTAAACCTGAAAGTTTTCTTAACTAAGTTGTTTATGAACTTATTTTAGTCTTTTGAAAAGTAATTAAGACTCTCCTTGAGTTTAATTTTCAATTTTGAGCTTATTTGCAAACTACTTGTGCATTATATGATAATTTGGGTGTAAAGTGCAATTTACCCAAAGATGAGGGGTGATATTGAAAAATGTCACATTTTGAATGTAACTCATGTGTTTTAGCATCATAAGAGAGAGAATGATGCTAAGGGGAAGCTTGTGGAAAGCCTAAATTTCAAATTGAAACTTGTTTGAATAATGCATGTGCCTTGTGCACCAATTTTGGTACAAATTGTAATTTAACTAAAATATAGGGTTCATATGCAAATTACCACTCCTAGAGTGTCCCTACTACCTCATAGTATCATATATAGGAGAGATAAATAAGGATACACCATATTTGAATCATCTTTGAGTAATGGTACTCTTGGTGATGAAAAGACCAAGAAAGGGATGAATGTGAAGCCCTTATATGAGTTGTATCGAGTTGTAGGCTTGTTATGAGAGTGCCTATCGGCCAAGGAGCCATAGGGGGAGTATCATATCAGTTTGTGAACTCTTGGCCTTGTCCATGATGGGATAATCACCTCAAGGAGGTGATGCGTAATAGTTTACAACTTTCCTTAGAAAAAGTGTATCCATTTGTGAACAAAATGATGTTGAGTTGAAATATATTGCTCAACAAGATAACTAAGGGCCAAACTCTTATCCCTAGATTATCCTCAAGTGTTTTTCTTGTCAAGAAAAATATGCATGCAGGGACACGTGTCAACCATGCAAGGACATATGACACCTTGTAGTGTAAAATGATGACACCTCATATCTACTCTTTTTCATGAACCACAACTATATATACCATTCCTTTCACCTACTAGTGAAAATGTTTGAATCTGACCACCCTCTTACTCTTAGATATCATGCATAGGTGAAGGGTAATCATGCATACAACCTTAGTATTGACCATAGCAAGGTGATATCGGCCATATTGAAGTGATATTGTCCTTAACAAGGTGATATCATCCATAGGAAGGTGATATCGACCATAGCAAGGTGATATCGGCCATAGTGAAGTGATATCGACCACAAGTGAAGGGATATTGGCCACAAGTGAGGGATATCAGCCACAAGTGTTGAGGTATCATGCATGGTGCTAAGGATCAAGAAGGAGCTCAAGTATCAACCCTAAGATGAAGCCATGATCACCTTCAACCTTGGATTAAAGCATGGATCTAGGGTTGTGATCTCCCTTTCTTTTCTTCTTCACCATATACTTATCCATTGTGATGTACAAACCGGTCTTAACTAATATCACAAGATTAACAAATGCGGAAGCGATCGTTAGTAGCGGATTACTAAAAATCACTAAAGCTTAAAACCATTTACTAAGAGATCCATTCTCAGGAAAACTCTTTAAATAAGAACCACAATATTATATTTACATACTGGTCCACATTGTACATTTCATGTATCATCTCTTCTTGAGGAATTCAAACCAAAATCTCAGATCGATTATAAAAACACCATCCACTGACTCCTAGGACCTGAGAGTACTGAGAGGACACATATGACTCTATATACAAACTTGACATCCAATATCCCCATATGGGGTATCACAGCTATTCCTGCTATTGCTGCTGCTACTGTTCTTCCCCTACTACTGAGGTTCTGCCTCTTTGTCTACGTCTCCCTAAAAACGTTGGATCCCACAGGGGTGAGATAATTGTAAAATTTGCCCAGCGAGAGATATAACTCTACGCTGAAAACATTATTATTGCAGTTTAATAGAAATAAACTGAACAGTGGAATCATATATTCAACAGCAGATAAATCATTATCTATGCAGGTTAGAGCAACATTTCTAATCAATTATTTCAGCTATAATTGACAAGGTAGCATGTCTCTTATTCAATAAGGAATTGAAGAACATAGTTAACGTTTATGTATCAAGAACATGCTAAGTAGTATAACATCAACCAGTGGTTCTCATATTTCAATCTTATGCAAATACACTACACAGTTGATTACATTTTACAAACATACTTAAGCTTTGAGGAGATGAGGTATACCGCTCATACTCCAACCGACCATTGCGAAATTGAAATCGGTACCATACAAAGTCAATGGAAGAGCCGGCTACCATGACTTCCCACATCTCAGTCCATGAGAGATAACATGCAAGACATCTTGTGTCTCTGCTACATAGCTTGCCAAGGTATAATGGCATCTTCACTATAGGGCTACAGTAGTGGTTGTACTCTCTTTGCAATCAAGAGATTTCATGTTTAGCTCCATCGATCCAGCATTAACAACATCGGGAGATTCATGATACATCCATCCTGACATATACAATGAAGGATTGAGAGGTTTAATGTTTACCTTCCATCAATTCCCCCATTAGGACGTACGGATATTTTTGCCCATCGACCCCCACATATTAAAAATATGCGAACTCCAGGAGATCCCATAGGAAAACCTATTTCCCCATCACCAACTAATGACGATGATGGATCAATGGTCAGAGCACTACATGAATAGCTTTCACTTGATTAATTAAGTACATCATCATATTCTTTTAGCATCAGTCAAGTTTTCAAACATAACTTATTAGGAAAATTGCTATAAAGAAACATGTACTATTTTCATTAATCACTTCTCAGTCTTTATAAGTCAATACTGGGAATACTCTTCCCTCATTTCAAACTTAATCCCATAAACATATGGTTGTGGGTATTCAAACCCTTAGCTCATCATTGAGCACTTGTTACCACTTTTTAGGCAACCATCACCTTTAGGTCATCTGACCAAGGTACACATGACACTTGCTACACAAGTATCTCGTGTAGCACTTGAGGCCCATTAACTCTCTTGTTACCTCTTACTAAGCAACAAGGCATATTATGGCATACAAGGCCCAATGAATAATTTCAATAATTAAAGCATCATAGCTCATACCTAGCTATGTTCATCATCTCATGATATCTGCATGGTTAGTACACATGGTAACAAATATAACAATCATATTACAGTCCCATGCTATTGCAGGGTAACACCACTATTCCCTTACTAGGGTTAGGGTTTCCCATTTCATTTTAACCAAGGTTACTCATCCCCTTGGATCAATTAGGACCAATGATTCATCATTTCATTGTCCAAGATTAGGGTTTCATGCTACATAGTATAATCTAGAATTAGGGCTTACTATTCACATCACATCACCCTAGATTAGGGTTTATATTTAATAACCCACAATTAGGGTTTACTATTAATCCCAATTAGGGTTTTACATTAAAATACCCTAAATTAGGGTTACTCATGTCATTACTTTTAATTCATATCACATTATCCTCCTAGATTAGGGTTTCACTCAGAATTTTCCTAAATTAGGGTTTGAGTTCCTCAGTCAACTCAATTAGGGTTTTATGATCTCTTTATCCAGGATCATACCCTAAATTTTATATCATTCTTTATCTTGAAGATGTTAGACTTGATTGCCACATGATTATCTTACAAGTATGAATATCTCTTTCTCTCATCCTATTCAGGATATCCACTACTGAATTCTTGACTAGATTGAGCCTACTCTTCATTCAAATACATGCACTTAGGGTTAACATGATGTATCGAATTATTGCATCATTATGCATCAATGATTAATCCCACTAAGGGTACCACTCACCTCAGTACATTAGGTGTCTAAATGGTTTGATCAATTGAGCCTTCAATTACATGAGGTATCCAAATGATTTGACCAATTGAATCTTCAATTATATTATGTGTCCAAGTGGATTAACCAATTGAGTCTTTAATTACATTAGATATCCAAATGGATTAACCATGTTGAACCTCAAACGGTCTTGCTTACTTAGACCCTAAACGATCTTGGATTCTCAGAGTTCAAACGGTTTGAAACCATTTTGGCAAACTGCCCTTGAAACCGTTTAAGCAAGAAAATGTGTTGAAACTGAATGGACTTGGGTCTCCAAATGGTTTGGGACCGTTTGGACCCAAATGGTACTGAGACCGTTTGGACCCAAATGGTCTTGAGACCATTTGGACTCAAACGTTCTTAAGACCATTTGGTCCAAACCTTCTCAAAACCGAATGGCTCAAAAAGGTCTCTCAACACTTGAGCAAATCTAGATTTCCATCAATGAACTGCCTATCAATTGATTCCTTGATTCATTCATCAATTGACTATTGAATCATCCTTCAATTGAGCCATAAATTAGGGTTTAAAAACCTAATTGAATTAGGATTTATAATCAAGAAACCATCAATTAGGGTTTTGAAATCAAGGAACCATCAATGGTTAACATTGTGGAACTAATTCAATTGAAATCAATGAATCATCAAAAAGTTATGATATGACCTGGCCTCAAACAGTCTTTAGGTCGTTTGGATGACCTCCAAATGGTCTTGAGACCGTTTGCCCCATCCTATCCATGGAATTTGTGAAATTCCATTAGGGTTTAGATCATTGGATTGATTATCAATTCAGATATTAATTGCATTTCAATTTGGTATCTCTGGACGTTCAATTACTCAACCATACTCAACCCTAGACCTCCATAAGGTCTTGGTTGACCTCCAAACGATCTTGAGACCATTTGGGTGACCTCCAAATGCTCTCGAGACTGTTTGGGTTAATCAACCCAAAACATTAAGTCAACCAATTGCAAATTCATCACTTAACCCGATTAGGGTTTCCAATTGGAAGATTGTTCATATATGGAATTAATCAATTGGATTCATTAGATCATTCTCCAACATGTACTAGGGTCCTGACCTCAAACGGTCAACCCATTCAAATGGTGAACCCTTCCAAATGGTTTGGGATCCAAACCTTCAAACGGTTTGGGGAAACCGTTTGGACCAAGGTCTTAAAAACGTTTGCAATACACACTTGTTGGAATGTGAGCTTAAGATGATGTCATCATCATCAAGCCTTAGTCCATCAAAAACTACTGCCATTATCATGGTAGTTTCATCAATTAATCATAGGAATTGCAAGAAGAGCAATTGAACATAATTGATTGAGAAATTGAATTCAATAACAATGAATAGGGGTTCAAGTTATATAACCCGCCTCTAATTTATCTTCAAAGCTTGGAGCTTCACGTCAACAATGGTGGAAGAAGCTTTTTCACACCACAAGGTTCGTTCCTCAAGCTTTTGAATGAAAAGGAATGGTTAGAATTGAAGATGGGATCGAGATAAGAAGAAATCATGCATTGATTTGTGATTTCCACATTGAAATCAAGATGAACGAAGGTCAAGAAGCTTACCAATAGGTTGGGGGTCGTCCTCCTGATGCTCCTAGCTTCCTTGATCGTTTTTTTGGAAGCAAAGAGAAGAAGTGGATTCGAAAAAGCCTTTGGTTTGAATGGTAAAAGGTGTTTTTATAAGAAAATAAATGAGAGAAAATGCCTCATACTAATCCTTTAATTCCAAAATTGGTGCCACCTCTCCCCCCTTGGTTCCTTGCATGCAAAGATATCTTCTTCTCCACCTAACTCCCTTCCATTATCCATGAATTAAGGGAAAAGAAATTAAGCACCTTAACCTTTATAATATCATTATCCATAAGTGAGTGGATAATTCTTTTTAGTTTCTTAATGTGAGTGGGTTCTCCACTCACATAGATATTTCCTTTTCCTTTGCAAGGCACAAGGACGTCCATTTATGTGGATTTCAACCAACATAATTTTGGTTGAAGAGAAATCCATTTAATTATAATTATTTTTGCATTATTTAATTTATGCTTAAATCTTGATTGTTTTAATATCAAGATTCTCTCTCCTTCAAAGTAGCTCAAATGAGATACATGTGATAACCTGACCTTTTCTCTCTCCTCAAGTGATATGTTCCTCTCTCATAAAGTGGCCCATAATGATCAATTATATAATTGGAGGGTTGAAATTTTCTAACTTGGCCACTATAATGATCAATTTCACAATGCATACATTTGATTTTCCCTCTTGATCTAAATTTCACTATTTAATGATTCACTACTTTGTAAAATATATTGAACCTGATTAGTATGATCACCTTGCTCTACAATATGTTTAAAAATATTGAGTGTTCTTTTATCTTCCCAACAGTACAAAAATTACCTCATTTGGAGTATCCTAGCCCAAGATATGGGTATTTGAAAATTGACCCAAATTGTACATGTTTTAACTACTTTTGTGAGTTTGGGCCTTAATGGGCCTAGTTTGGCACGTGACCCATGCTTTACCCTTGTACCTCGCTGATCCTCTTTCCCCTTCAGGAAAGTAACAAAGAGCAGTAACTGCTCACCTTCGTCCCTTCCAAACCAAGAGATGGAGGCGACAGATGAAACCAACCCTGTACACACACCCCCATCTAAACCCTAGGTCTCAAGTTCCTTTATAATCCCCATTGACCAACCCCTTCTTCATTTCCTTCCCTCCCCTCCTCATTCTCTAGTTCCTCACCACCTGTATTTTCCTCCCTGTACTGGTTCTGCTAGTCGACGACTACGACAACCATCTAGCCCCCTCGCACTCCACCAGAGTGGCACTCACGGCCAGACTCCAAGCGGCCGACGTGCCCCGAACCTCCATAAGCTTTGCTGCTTCTTCCCCAGGCTAAGTGGCCACGATGGCCAGGTGTTTGGTGGGGGTGCGGAACCCCTGTACCTCCCCTGTTCCACAGAAGGAACAGAGCAATCCCGAGCAGGATCGTAAGGGGCAGGAGGCGGTGGTGAGCGAGGGTGCACGACCCCTCGTTGGCGGTTGACGGTGTCTTGACGCGGTGCCTGGCCGATGGAGACCGCTAGGCCAGCACCTGGAGTGGTGAGCAGCGGGTGTGAGGATGCCCAAACCAGAGGTGGGTGCAGTGACGAGAGACCCTGACTGTGGCCGCTGATCCCCGATCCAAGGATCCGTGTCACAGGGGAAATAATCAAGGGTATGATGCTTGGCTTCTCTATAGTTTGACTCATAACCTTCTAAAATCAATATCTCTCAACTCCTATGGTCAAAGTATACAAAATTATATATCAAATCGATCAACTTGAATAGATCTACAACATGAGAATAGTTTCAGACCCTGAATCTTCTTCTAAATCTCTGATAATGCTAGATATGTGATCTTTGACTTCTTTAACCATGCTTAATGCACAATGGTGATGAATCTTGAATATTTGATGTATACCTACCCTCCTAACCTTGAAGTCAGTAACTTTTGTACATATTGAGTTTAATGGGAGTCATCATCATCCCTATTTCTTATACATTACTCTAGTTGTAGATATACATACTAGTGTTGAGATTCTAATAATGTACCCTGCCCTAAATTGATAATCCAGCTACTTAATGATGAAATAATGTCTAATAAACCCCAAAGAAGTAATATATGTCTCTGCTTGACCTTAATGTCAGCCCCTAGCATCCTCATTGCTATGGTTGTTTCTTTTGACATCTAATGCATGTATATGCCCCTATTATGTGAATGTTTGATTATACTTTGATCCAATGTTGGGTTGACCTAACCTATGAATGTATCTACGTCTTGATGTTGTTGATCTTGACCATCCTTGATGCTTGGTCCCCTTGAATTGATAATCTTTGACCTTGATTTCTCTATTGTGAGTCTTCGATCCTTTAATGTACTAAGGAACTTGAACCTCGAAATGGTCATATGTAATCCGTGGAACATTAAAATGATATGAAACTAGAACCACACCATCATGATGACCTCTAGATCAGTACAATATCATATAATGAACCAATAAGCAACTTGGAACCCATCTTGGCCAAAACCCTAAATGCATCTAATTAGGGTAAATGATGAGAATCTAATGCATATATGTAATTTTGTTATTAATCAGGTTTGGCATGTGGCTAGATGATGAAGGATATGTTAGGTATGAATTAGGTATGGGCCTTATCTAGTTATACGACTACCACTTTCTTTCTTGAAAAGACATATATTGTATGCTTGTTGGTTTATTTTCTCAAATATTGCCATGTAGTACTGCTATGTCTTACTCGATGTTTGCCTCGTCAGTTTTATAACTTGAACACATATATAGATAGAAGTCCATTATAATATTTTTGATAAAGGGTTAACTCTTGGTTACGTCCTTGAGGTCCCTCTCATATAAAAGGGTTAGCTAAGCTTGAACACCCTTCCAGACCCTTCCAACGGGAAGATGGTCAAAGGCCTTAAACATGCTTGATATTGTTGGTATAATGGAGTGAAATGACATAAAATATGGTTTCGCATTTGTTAAACAATTAACATGTTTATTCTTGTTCATTTAGTATTGAAATATTTTCAAAATTATGCAAAGCTTATACATATATGTATCTTTCTGTCCCATACTCAACACCTTGTGTGTTGACCCATTTCTTATATGTTGTTTTTAGGTTCAAAGATGGCTAGAAGGTTGATGGGATTGGTGAGCTTTGGTAGGTGTACTTGTTGTAAGATCTAGATATAGTATACATGAGCAGACTTGTACAAAGTGACTCTTGAATATGTAATTCAAATCGTGTAATATAATGATGTTTCTTAATATATCTTGTTGATTGTTGAGATTATGTTGGTGCTTGTATCTTGTTATTTGTTCATGTGTGCTAAGCTTTACGCTTCCTCATGTCACCTTTGGTATACATTTGGTTCATGGGACTGGGGTTTCGGTTCCGTGACAGATGGTATCAGAGCATGAACAATAACTACACCAAACATTGCTCACATGAAACACAAACTAAACTCACCTTACATCTCAACCCTAGAAAACTTAATAAGATGTATGTTGTGGACTAGGTTGACTTAGCCTCTAGGTTAGAACCTAGATGTTCTAGAACTAGGTGTAGACTTGTGTAAATTACCTCCCTAGACATGATTCGCGACATGTTCTTAGGATGTCTACACAAGTGTGCACCATGTTCTTGCTAGTGTTCTAGGTGTCATGATACTAGACTGCCTAATGAGTGTGGTAACTTGTTTTGGTTTTGGTTTTATTCGAATGGAGTATGGTGGTTTTCATCGCCTATTTAAACGTTGGAGAAAACATATTTCAAATATTATTATATGTACATATGAAAAATGTTACCACACGTAGAAAGGCAGTGAGTTTCCATGCAACCTAGGAGAAAGAGATGTAACATCAAGTCTATATGAGAGAGCTTAGATGACAGTTGTAGTATCTAGAGTTATCTAGAGCAATGATAAAGGCTAGGCTAGTGAATAACCTAGAAACCTAAGATGATGATATTATTGATGATGTTGATGTTGATAAGACCCAAGTTTATCCTTGAGATGGCCAAGTAGTTTGATGATATGAAATGAGTTTGACCATGCATCCCTAGATAGACCTAGCACCTTGTTGATACATATGACTTGGTTGATGTGCTAAACATAGCTAGCGTAAGTTGACATGCTTTCTTGCACCTAGTCATGTACATGTGGGGATATGATATGTGATATATAGTTAGAGACCAACACGTGCTTCAATCTCTTTACAAAGGAGGATCTCTGGCATGGGACAGATGAATAGGGTGACCTTTGATATGATTCGAACTGCCTCGGGAGAAGGTTAGACTACCTAAACTCAAAAATATTTGAAATGTTGAAAAATATGAATGTTGAAATATTTGATGATGTGTCCCTAGCTAGAATACTTCTAAGTATATGAGTTGAGTGACCTAGTGTACGGTTTCCTTGAAAATGTTTAACCCTAGATTTCCTATGAAAATATCTAACCCTAGAGAAAGTGGCAATTGAAAATTTGATGCTTGATATATATAGGTGAGGGTGATGTCCCAAGACCTAAGATGAAGTATATGATGTGTGATATCCATGATGAGCCTCATACTCAGGTTAGTAGTTGCATATAAAGGAATCTAGTGGTTACCCTTAAGATGGGTAGAAATTGGTGTTACGAGTAGAAGATTGTGGTTAATATGTCTTTTTGGACACATATATGTCTTAGCTTGAGTGGTGTGAGCTTGTAGAGCTCTTTCTAGATGCAAGTGAGAAAGCTTCAAAACCTCGAAGCTGATGATAGTGTTGTTCCTCATATGGTGCTTGATATATGAAATATCTCACGTACATTAAAAATTTAACATATGCACGATAAGCCGCTCTCATAAGCTAGACCTAATATGAAATCATACTATACATAAAAGATGTAACTTTTAAATCATGGACTTGATCGAGGATGCCTAGAAATTTTAGCTTGAATAATCAGCTGTATCATTCCTAATCTCATACCTAAATGAAAAAAAACTAATCTAGAGATACTAAGGGATGGGTAAACCCTAATGCCATGATGATGTCATAGTATGATGGAACCATTAGTAAATCTAAATATCGTCGATATAAATACACCCTTGATGACCGTAACCTAAGTGTGCATCCCATGTGAAGAATGTGTTGAGAAACATGGAGGGATATCTATACTCGGTGGATTTTGACTTTGACTCTTGTTTATGATCTTAAACAAATTTCAAGGATGAAATTTCTTTTAAGGAGGGAAGGATGTGATAACCTGACCTTTTCTCTCTCCTCAAGTGATATGTTCCTCTCTCATAAAGTGGCCCATTACTGATTTTGATGTCAATTTCATAATTGGAGGGTTGAGATTTTCTAACTTGGCCACTATAATGATCAATTTCACAATGCGTACATTTGATTTTCCCTCTTGATCAAAATTTCACTATTTAATGATTCACTACTTTGTAAAATATATTGAAACCTGATTAGTATGATCACCTTGCTCTACAATATGTTTCAAAATATCTAGTTTTCATTTATCTTCCCAACGGTACAAAAATTACCTCGTTTGGAGCATCCTAGCCCAAGATATGGGTATTTGAAAATTGACCAAAATAGTACATGTTTTAACTACTATTATGAGTTTGGGCCTTAATGGGCCTAGTTTGGCACGTGACCCATGCTTTACCCTTGTGCCTCACTGATACTCTTTCCCCTTCAGGAAAGTAATGAAGAGAAGTAACTACTCACCTTCGTCCCTTCCAAACCAAGAGATGGAGGCGGCAGATGAAACCAACCCTATACACACACCCCATCTAAACCCTAGGTCTCAAGTTCCTTTATAAGCCCCCTTGAACAACCCGTTCTTCATTTCCTTCCCTCCCCTCCTCCTTCTCTGGTTCCTCACCACCTATATTTTTCTCCCTGTACTGGTTCGGCTAGTCGACGGCTACGACAACCATTTAGCCCCCTCGCACTCCACCACAGTGGCACTCACGGCCAGACTCCAAGCGGCCGGGGTGCCCCGAACCTCTAGAAGTTTTGCTGCTTCTTCCCCAGGCTAAGCTGCCGCAATGGCCATGGTGTTTGGTGGGGGCGCGGAACCCCTGTACCTCTCCTGTTCCACGGAAGGAATAGAGCAATCTCGAGCGGGATTGCACGGGGCAGGAGGAGGTGGTGAGCGACGGTGCACGACCCCTCATTGGCGGTTGACGGCGTCTCGGCGCAGTGTCTGGCCGATGGAGACCGCTTGGCCAACACCTAGAGTGGTGAGAAGCGAGCACGAGGATGCCCAAACCAGAGGTGGGCGCGGTGACGAGCGACCCTGACTGTGGCCGCTGATCCCCGATCCAAGGATCCGTGTCACAGGGGAAATAATCAAGAGTGTTCTGCTTGGCTTCTCTATAGTTTGACTCATAACCTTCTAAAATCAATATCTCACAACTCCTATGGCCAAAGTATACACAATTATATATCAAATCGATCAACTCGAAAAGATCTACAACATGAGAACATTTTCAGACCCTGAATCTTCTTCTAAATATCTAATAATGCTAGATATGTGATCTTTGACTTCTTTGACCATGATTAATGCACAATGGTGATGAATCTTGAATATTTGATGTATACCTACCCTCCTAACCTTGAAGTCAATAACATTTCTACATATTGAGTTTAATGGGAGTCATCATCATCCCTATTTCTTATACATTACTCTAGTTGTAGATATACATACTAGTGTTGAGATTCTAATAATGTACCCTGCCCTAAATTGATAATCCAACTACTTAATGATGAAATAATGTCTAATAAACCCCAAAGAAGTAATATATGTCTTTGCTTGACCTTAATGTCAACCCCTAGCATCCTCCTTTCTATGGTTGTTTCTTTTGACATCTAATGCATGTATATGCCCCTATTATGTGAATGTTTGATTATACTTTGATCCAATGTTGGGTTGACCTAACCTATGAATGTCGCTATGTCTTGATGTTGCTGATCTTGACCATCTTTGATGCTTGGTCCCATTGAATTGATAATCGTTGACCTTGATTTCTCTATTATGAGTCTTTGATCCTTTAATGTACTAAGGAACCTGAACCTTGAAATGGTCATATGTAATCCGTGGAACCTTAGAATGATATGAAACTAGAACCATACCATCATGATGACCTCTAGATCAGTACAATATCATATAATGAACCAATAAGCAACTTGGAACCCATCTTGGAGAAAACCCTAAAATGCATTTAATTAGGGTAAATGATGAGAATCTAATGCATATATGTAATCTTGTTGTTAATCAGGTTTGGCATGTGGCTAGATGATGAAGGATATGTTAGGTCTGAGTCAGGTATGGGCCTTATCTAGTTATATGACTACCACTTTCTTGCTTGAAAAGACATATATTGTATGCTTGTTGGTCTATTTTCTCAAATATTACAATGTAGTATTGCTATGTCTTACTCGATGTTTGCCTCGTCAGTTTTATAACTTGAACACATATATAGATAGAACTCTATTATAATATTGTTGATAAAGGGTTAACTCTTGGTTACGTCCTTGAGGTCCCTCTCGTAAAAAAGGGTTAGCTAAGCTTGAGCACCCTTACAGACCCTTCTGATGGGAAGATGGTCAAAGGCCTTAAACATGCTTGATTTTGTTGGTATAATGGAGTGAAATGACATAAAATATGGTTTTGCATTTGTTAAACAATTAACATGTTTATTCTTTTTCATTTAGTCTTGAAATCTTTTCAAAATTATGCAAAGCTTATACATATATGTATCTTTCTGCCCCATACTCAACACCTTGTGTGTTGACCCATTTCTCGTATGTTGTTTTTAGGTTCAGAGATTGCTAGAAGGTTGATGGGCTTGGTGAGCTTTGCTAGGTGTACTTGTTGTAAGATCCATATATAGTATAGATGAGCAGACTTGTACAAAGTGACTCTTGAATATGTAATTAAAATCGTGTAATATAATGATGTTGCTTAATATATCTTGTTGATTGTTGAGATTATGTTGGTGCTTGTATCTTGTTATTTGTTCATGTGTGCTAAGCTTTACGCTTCCGCATGTCGCCTTTGGTATACATTTGGTTCATGGGATTAGGATTTCGGTTCCGTGACAATACACCTCTCATTTTCTTGCCTCTACAAGATTCTAAGAATATTAGGGACCTTATTGAAGTGGTCAATTGCATATTGAACCCTGGGTTTTGGGTAAATTGCACATTACACCAAAACTAGATTTTAATGCACAAAATTGTTTATCAACGCTTTCTTGGTACTCAGGCTTTCCCCAAGCCCTACCTCTGCATCATCTTCATTCACATGATGCTTCAACACATGAGGAACATATTATCATGTAACATTTGCAATTTAACACCTAAACTTGGGTAATTTGCACTTTAGTCCAAAACAAGTAGAACATTACTTTCAAAAGACAATATCAAGCATATAATCATCTTTCTTAAACAAAACACCTAGGGTTAAAGCATAACCCAGGTCAGGCATGCTACAAGTTATCCACCCTTTACAAGGATTTCGTCCCCGAAATCATCAACGAAAACATTAAGAGAAAAGAGTAGGATATTTCCTCCTCATCTCTTCCTCTAGTTCCCACGTAGCTTCTTCAATGCCACTGTGATGCCAGAGAACTTTTACAAGACAAATGTCTTTCTTTTTCAATTTTTTAATTCTTCTGTCAAGAACCAACACAGGTCCTTCAACAGAAGATATATCATCATTTCGTTCTACCTCCATAGGTTGCAGAACTAACTCTGTGTCAGGATGAAAGATCCATTTGTCACCGTTATATGTGAACACAACCTGCTTGGAACCACAATCCAAGACAACCTTATACTTCTCTAAGGTGTCCATCCCTAGGATTATATCAAAACCCTACATCTCAAGTGGTATAAGATCCACTTGAATGCCATGTTCAGAAAAGGAAAGATTATAGGGAGAACACACCTCCCACAACACTATAGATCCCAACAAAGGGGTTTCTAGCGTCGAACTATTTGTTCTATGACTGACAATCATGTTACATTCATGAATCACTTCTAGAGTGATAAAAGAATGTGTAGCACCTAGATCAATTAACACAAATACGAAGCAGGATGAAGACATATCAAAATAAAATAGTTCCATCTGACATGTCACAACCCGAGGGTTGACTACTACTTCAGGCTAATTCATGGCATAGAATCTAGTCGTTGGTTGTTGTTGACCCTGTACTTGGTTGTTGGGTGCTGACAATCCAGCTTAAGATGCTTGTCCACGTCCTCTAGCATTATTACTGAACTGTCACCTCTGTGAGCCTTGCTGACTCTACCTCTGGGGTTGAGTTACAATTCTGACTTTCTCAGGACAATCTCTCTTCAAGTGTCCTGACCTTCCACACTGGTAGCAGTTGTAACTTCCCAAACTTTGCCTGGGTGGTCCTGTCACTGATGTTGATGTTGTACAGGGGGATCTACTTGGAGGAAAAATACGAACCCTACCCCTAGTTGATGTCCACTGTGTCGGGGTATTAAACCTTGGTGGTGGTGGCGGTGCAAAAAACTTCAGCTTCTTAAAGCTCTCAGACCTTTGTCCTTGAAACTGAGGATACATTTTCTTATTACTGGTCAGTCACTTCTCGATCATAGACCTCTCTATCCATCTCACGGACTCCATAAAAGTGCAAATCTTTCCCGATTCTCTAGAGCAGACACCGGAGTGGTCAATTCAACATTCAACCCCTTCTCGAAACGCCAAATCCGCTCCTCATCAGTAGTTACCATGTGCAGACAGAACCACAATAGTTCCATGAACCTAGCTTCATATTCGCTAATGTTCAGTTCTAATTGCCTCAACCTTTCAAAATGAGAGATCTTCTCATCTAGATACGTATTAGGGAAGTATCTAGTGATAAACTCACGTCAGAATTCATCCCATCCGACTTCAAATCCTGGCCTTTTACCCTCCTTAATGGTCCACCAATGACCAACACTTCCCTTCAGCAGGTAAACAGCATGTCCCACCTTCTCAGCTTATGGAATGTTTAGGATTCTAAAAGCTTTCTCCAGCTCCGTCAACTACAAGTCTGCATCAGCTGAGTCAGCTGTACCAACATAGTATGTGGCTCCCACCCTACGAAGCCTTTCAAAGGTCTTGCCAGCTCCTTGTCCTTCATTGTGGGCTGGTGCCCTTGGTGTAGTTGGTGGCATCCTATCTGCCATATGCGTCATAGTTGCCATAAACTTCCCGAACATGGTATGGAAAGCTGGTTTCTCTAATGCAGCTTGATCAAGTTGATGAATCTTAGGCACGGGTTCCTCCCTAGCTTGATCCCTTGCACCTCCTCCTGGTGCAGTAACACTGCTCTCATCAGCATGTTCATCATGCGATCCAAACATCTTCAAGTTCTTCTCCTCCTATATGAGTAGAAGACACGATCAGATTAACTAGAAGACACTTAGAACAGACTCAACAACCTTAATCCTATGTCTTTGTAGACTCAACGAACCTAGAGCTCTCTGATACCACTGATTTGTGACGTACAAACCAATCTTAACTAATATAACAAGATTAACTAATGCAGCAGTGATCGTTAGCAATGGATTACCGAAAATCACTAAAAATTAAAAGCATTTACCAAGAGATCCATTCTCAAGAAAACTCTTTAAATAAGAACCACAATATTATATTTACATATAGGTCCACATTGTACATTTCATGTATCATCTCTTCTCGAGGAATTCAAACCAAAATCTCAGATCGATTATAAAAACACTATCCACTAACTCCTAGGACCTGAGAGTACAGAGAAGACACATGGTACTCTATATACAAACTTGACAGCCAGTATCCCCACCTGGGATATCATTGTTGTTCCTGCTGTTGCTGCTGCTGCTGTTCTTCCCCTACTATAGAGGTTCTGCCTCTTTGTCTGCGTCTACCTAAAAATGTTGGATCCCACGGGGGTGAAACAATTGTAAAATTGCCCTAGTGAGAGATATAACTCTTCACCGAAAACATTATTATTAAAATTTAATAGAAATAAACTGAACAGTGGAATCATATATTAAACAGCAGATAAATCATTATCTATGCAGTTTAGAGGAACATTTCTAATCAATTATTTCAGCTATAATTGACAAGGCATCATGTCTCTTATTCAATAAGGAATTGAAGAACATAGTTAACATTTATGTGTCAAGAACATGCTAAGCAGTATAACATCAACCAGTGGTTCTAGTATTTCAATATTATGCAAATACACTACACAGCTGATTACGTTTTACAAACATACTTAAGCTTGAGGAGATGAGGTATATCGCTCATACTCCAACCAACCACTGCGAAATTGAAATTAGTACCATACAAAGTCAATGGAAGAGCCAGCTTCCATGACTTCCCACATCTCAGTCTGTGCGAGATAACATGCAGGACATCTTGTGTCTCTGCTACATAGCTTGCTAGGGTATAGTGGCATCTTCTCTATAGAGCTACAGTAACCGTTGCACTCTCTTCGCAATCGAGAGATTTTGTGTTTACCTCCATCGATCTGGCTTTTAACAACATCGGGAGATTCGTGATACATCCATTCCAACATATACAATGAAGGATTGAGAGGTTAAATGTTTACCTTTAATCTATTCCCCCATTAGGACGTATGGATATTTTCGCCCATCGACGCCCACATATTGAAAATATGCGAACTCCAGCAGATCCCTTAGGAAAACCTATTTCACCATCACCAACTACTGACGATGATGGATCTATGCTCAGAGTACTACATGAATAGCTTTCACTTGATTAATTAATACATCATCATATTCTATTAGCATCAGTCAAGTTTTCAAACATAACTTATTAGGACAATTGCTATAAATAAACATGTACTATTTTCATTAATCACATCTCAGTCTTTATAAGGCAATACTGGGAATACTCTTCCCTCATTTCAAACATAATGCCATGAACATATGGTTCTGGGTATTCCATCCCTTAGCTCATCATTGAGCACTTGTTACCAATTTTTTAGGTAACCATCACCTTCAGGTCATCTGACCAAGGTACACATGACACTTGCTGCACAAGTATCTCGTCTGGCACTTGAGGCCCATTAACTCTCTTGTTACCTCTTACTAAGCAACTAGGCATATTATGGCATACAAGTCCCAATGAATACTTTCAATAATTAAAGAGTCATAGCTCATACCTGACTATGTTCATCATCTCATGATACCTACATGGTTAGTACACATGGTAACAGATATATCAATCATATTACAGTCCCATGCTATTCCAGGGCAACACCACTATTCCCTTACCAGGGTTAGGGTTTCCCATTTCATTTTAATCACGGTTACTCATCCCCTTTGATCAATTAGGACAAATGATTCATCATTTCATTTTCCAAGATTAGGGTTTCATGCTACATAGTATAATTCAGAACTAGGGCTTACTATTCATATCACATCACCCTAGATTAGGGTTTATATTTAATAACCCACAATTAGGGTTTACTGTTCATCCCAATTAGGGTTTTATATTAAAATACCCTGAATTAGGGTTACTCATTTCATTACTCTAAATTCATATCACATTATCCTCCTAGATTAGGGTTTCACTCAGAATTTCCCTAAATTAGGGTTTGAGTTCCTCAGTCAACTCAATTAGGGTTTTATTATCTCTTTATCAAGGATCATACCCTAAATTGTATATCATTCTTTATCTTGAAGATGTTAGACTTGATTGCCACATAATTATCATACAAGTATGAATCTCTCTTTCTCTCATCCTATTCAGGATATCCACTACTCAATTCTTGACTAGATTGAGCCTACTCTTCATTCAAATACATGCACTTAGGGTTAACATGATGTATCAAATTATTGCATCATTATGCATCAATGATTAATCCCACTAAGGGTACCACTCACCTCAGTACATTAGGTGTCTAAATGGTTTGATCAATTGAGCCTTCAATTACATGAGGTATCCAAATGATTTGACCAATTGAATCTTCAATTATATTATGTGTCCAAGTGGATTAACCAATTGAGTCTTTAATTACATTAGATATCCAAATGGATTAACCATGTTGAACCACAAATGGTCTTGCTTACTTAGACCCTAAACGGTCTTGGATTCTCAAAGTTCAAACAGTTTGAAACCGTTTGGGCAAACTGCCCTTGAAACCGTTTAACCAAGAAAATGTGTTGAAACCAAATGGACTTGGGTCTCCAAACGGTCTTGAGGCCATTTGGACCCAAATGGTCTTGAGACCGTTTGGACTCAAATGGTCTTAAGACCATTTGGTCCAAACCTTCTTAAAACTGAGTGGCTCGAAAAGGTCTCTCAACACTTGAGCAAATCCAAATTTCCATCAATGAACTGCCTATCAATTGATTCCTTGATTCATTCATCAATTGACTATTGAATCAACCTTCAATTGGACCTTCAATTAGGGTTTTAGACCTAATTGAACTAGGATTTATAATCAAGAAACCGTCAATTATGGTTTTGAAATTGAGGAATCATCAACGGTTAACATTATGGAACTAATTCAATTGAAATCAATGAATCATCAACAAGTTATGATATGACCTGACCTCAAATAGTCTTGAGGTAATTTGGATGACTTCCAAACGGTCTTGAGGCCATTTGCCCCATCCTATACTTGGAATTTGTGAAATTCCATTAGGGTTTAGATCATTGGATTGATCATAAATTCAACTATTAATTGCATTTCAATTTGGTATCTCTGGACCTTCAGTCACTCAACCATACTCAACCCTAGACCTCCAAACGGTCTTGGTTGACCTCCAAACGGTCTTGAGACCATTTGGGTGACCTCCAAATGGTCTTGAGATCGTTTGGGTTAATCAACCCAAAACATTAAGTCAACCAATTGCAAATTCAACACTTAACCCGATTAGGGTTTCCAATTGGAAGATTGTTCATATATGGAATTAATCAATTGGATTCATTAGATCATTCTCCAACATGTACTAGGGTCCTGACCTCAAACAGTCAACCCATTCAAACGTACAACCCTTCTAAACGGTTTGGGATCCAAACCTCCAAACGGTTTGGTAAAACCGTTTGGATCAAGGTATTAAAACCGTTCGCAATACTCACTTGTTAGAATGTGAGACAAAGATTATGTCATCATCATCAAGCCTTAGTCCATCGAAAACTACTGCCATTATCATGGTTGTTGCATCAATTAATCAAAGGAATTGCAAGAAGAGCAATTGAACATAATTGATTGAGAAATTGAATTCAATAACAATGAATAGGGGTTCAAGTTATATAACCCTCCTCCAATTGATCTTAAAATCTTGGAGCTTCACATAAACAATGGTGGAAGAAGCTTTTTCACACCACAAGGTTCATTCATCAAGCTTTTCAGTGAAAAGGAATGGTTAGAATTGAAGATGGGATCAAGATAAGAAGAAATCATGCATTGATTTGTGATTTCCACCATGAAATCAAGATGAACGAAGGTCAAGAAGCTTACCAACAGGTTGGGGGTCGTCCTCCTGCTGCTCCGAGCTTCCTTGATAATTTTTTTGCAAGCAAAGAGAAGAAGTGGATTTGAAAAAGCCTTTGGTTTGGATGGTAAAAGGTGTTTTTATAAGAAAATCAATGAGAGAGAAAATGCCTCATACAAATCCTTTAATTCCAAAATTGGTGCCACCTCTCCCCCCTAGGTTCCTTGCATGCAAAGATATCTTCCTCTCCACCAAACTTCCTTCCATTATCCATGAATTAAGGGAAAAGAAATTAAGCACCTTAACCTTTATAATATAAATATCCATACGTGAGTGGATAATTCTTTTTAGTTTCTTAATGTGAGTGGGTTCTCCACTCACGTAGATCTTTCCTTTGCCTTTGCAAAGCACAAGGGCGTCCATTTATGTGGATTTAAACCAACACATTTTTGGTTGAAGAGAAATCCATTTAAGTATAATTATTTTTGCATTATTTCAATTATGCTTAAATCTTGATTATTTTAATATCAAGATTCTCTCTCCTTCAAAGTAGCTAAAATGAGATACCCCTCTCATTTTATTGACCCTACAAGATGATAAGAATATTAGGGACCTTATTGAAGTGGTAAATTGCATATGGAACCCTGGGTTTTGGGTAAATAGTACATTACACCAAAACTAGGTTTTAATGCATAACATTGTTTTATCAGCTCTTTCTTGGTACTCACGGTTTTCCCAAGCCCTACCTCTGCATCATCTTCATTCACATGATGCTTCAACACATGAGGAACATATTATCATGTATCATTTGCAATTTAAACCCTCAACTTGGGTAATTTGCACTTTAGTCCAAAACAAGTAGAACATTACTTCCAAATAACAATATCAAGCATATAATCATCTTTCTTAAACAAAACCCCTAGGGTTAAAGCATAACCCAGGTCAGGGATGTTACACCCATGGTGATTCTTTACATATAGAGGAGTTGTGAAGCTCATCTTCAACCTTGGGAATGTGAAGCTTTGGAGCTTTGAAGTTGTTCTTGAGGCATGTTATATAACTTGAATCCAATTATGTTATTATTCACCTTCAATTCTATTATACTTGTTGAGCTACATTCAATTTCAAACTCTCTTGAATAATTGATGATCCTATGAGTTCTAAAAGTTGTTTAGGACTGTTGCCCATGAACTAGGATAGTAAAACAAGAGTCTAGAGGTTGATGATGATGACATCATCATGGTCCAACTCGATATAGGGTTGAAGTACCTCTAACCCAATATGGTGAGGTGAACATACCAATAACATGATACAATGATGAGGCATATACCTTGTGCATGATATGATGATGAAGTGCACACCTTGTGCATGATATGGTGTCAAGCATACACTATGTGCACGATATGGGGTCAATCACATACCCTATGCACGATATGGAGTCAAGTATATACTTTAACCCAATATGGTGTTGAAACCTAACATAGTAATAGGGAACCCAGTATACATTGGAACTTCAAACCCTAGTTGGTTTGTACATCTAGTTTGGTTTAGACTAACCTGATATCTAGCCTATCACTTATCACATGATGAAGGGTAGGATGATACTAGGAAGGTTTGATGGGATATGAGCATAAGGGTCTAACCTGATATGCAAACCCTAGTGATGAAGCAACCTGATATGGTAGCATGATATGGTGATGATGATACACCTCAAGCACGATAGGGAAGCACAATATGGTGTTAAGTACACACTTGTATGCCTGATATGGTGGAAGCACCACAATTCAATGTACTTGATGGAGTAACACATGAAGTGTGTTATGTCAAATGATACATTAAGATGTATAGGGTTCAATGCATTTTGTTAAGTAGGCCAATGCTCCTTGAAGTAATGGTTGAACCAATTTAATAGAGTATGATGTAATCAAACATCCTAGTTAGGATGAAAGAGAAACTTATACTTGTGTGATAATCATGTTATGAGCATATATTGATACCCCTAATATGTGTGGAGTATGATTTAAGGTTTGATTCTTGATTATATGAATTGAAACCCTAATCGGTTAACTAAGGGAAACCCTAACCCTAATAAAGGATGATGATGTGATTTGAACTCTAATCGGTTGAATTTGGGGAAGACCTAACCCTAATATTGGTGATGGTATGCACTTGAAACTCTAATAGGTAAGGAAGTGAAACCCTAACCCTAATAATGGTCAGGTTGTATTTCTCTTATATTGTATGGTGATGATATGTATTTAATATTATTTTTACCATGAAATACTAACTATGCATGTATCATGAGATGACGAGGATAGCCAGGTATGAGCTATGATGTTTCATATCATACATATTTGAATGGGCTTTGTGAGCTATGTGAAATACTTGAGCAACAAGTATAATGTATACCTTGGTTTGATGACCTAGTGGTAACAATTACCTGATAAGTGGTAATAGTGTTTAATGTTGAGCTAAGGGTTTGAATACCCAAATCTAGCAATCATAATTTTGATAATGCTAAGGGTTAAGAATTCCCAGTATCGTGATAAAGGATTGAGATCCTGAGTGTTATATGTGTTCCAAAGATCATGAAAGTAGTGGATAAATGTGTTACTTTCTTTGTAGCATCTGTTATAATTCTTTCATGTAACTTGGTTGATGCTAAAAGATATTTTAATACACCTAATTAATCAAGTGGTACCTTATCATGTAGTTGGTTAGGCCATAGATTCATGCAGTGTCAGGATTCGCTGAATGGTGAAATGAGTTTAACTCGATATACATATTGTTGAATATGTAATTTTCTTTATGCAGGGGTTTCTTAGAGAACTCCCCAAATAAATCAAGAAAGCTTTTTGATCATCCCGATGAAAAGTAAACTGGGAGAGCTTTGTCATCATCCCAAACAGAGTGCATGCTATGGATGTAGCTCTATAGCAAAGATACCAGTATACCCTGGTAAGATAATTGCGGTTGACACAAGATGTCCTGCCAGTAGTCTCGTATTGACTGAGATGGGTGAGTTCTTAGAAGCCGACTCTTCCTTTAACCTTGTATGGTACCGATGCTTTACATAGCCATGGTCAGTTGGAGCATGAGAGGTATACATCATCTCCTCTGGGCATAAGTGTGATTGTGAACATGTAATCAACCGTGTAGCGTATTTGCTTAAGAATTGAATACAGAAAATTGGATGATGCTACATTACTTTTACACATCTTAGTTGATAGTTATTATGCATGTTCTTCATATTCCTATAAAGAAAATAAATGACTTATTGCTCTATTATGGATAGTTGAACTATCTTATTAATGCTATTGCTTTGCACTGCAAATAAACATGTACATTTATGTTAAGTATCCTCTTCTTAGTTTTATATTGTTTACCTATGGTAATAATATTGTTGGTGGAGAGTTATATCTCTCACTGGGACAATTGTCTCACCCCGTGGGTTCCACAATTTTTAGGTGGACGTGCACGAGGAGTAGAGACCGTACTGGAGAGGAAGAACAACAATAGTAGGGACAACAGTAACAACTCCTATGTGTAGTCTCTATACTCTCAGGTCATTGGGAGATAGTACGTGGGGGTTATATAAACAATCTGAGATTTTGGCTTGATTGCCTCAAGATTTTATGTTCCTTATGTATATGTTTGGGCAAAGCAACTGGTATATGTTATCCTCGAGATCAGATGGTACAATGTATGAACAATGTGAACCATGATGTATATAATGTTTTGGTTCTTTTCTTAAGAGTTTCCTGGAAATGGATCTTTTTGCAAAATGGTATTAATTTTTTAGTGATTTAGTTAATCCGCTGCTTATGGTTATTCTGCAATTATTACTGGAGATGTCTTATTTTTATGTCGGGTCGTCACACATATATACACTTTGGTAGTAACAAGGGTAAAAAGAGGCAAGATGGATTTCCTCTAATAAGGTCAAACTGCACATGGCTTCAGTTTCATAGGGTCTTATAGACAATCTCCCAGATTTCTCCCGAGCATGAGAGGATTGGAGGGGTCTTGACGGACCTTAGAAGACTGATTGGAGAAGATGGAGTCTGGAGCATAAGATGCCCATGCGCTGGAGGTGGTACAACAATTCATATTAGTTCTTGGATGCATAGGGGTGATTTTGGAGATGTTTTTAATGAAGTTAGATCCTTGGGGTAGCATTGACATTGATCTGAGTTTGTGGTAAGGTGATATGAGTGACCCGGGTTTGCCATAGTGAAACCTAGTAGAACTTGGGATCACGTTTTCTTAAAAGGATGATTCAAAGATAGTGGTGCTTTTCTTTTGGACTCCCATTGCGAATGGAGAGAGATTGAGAGAGGGAGGAGTGGCACGTACAATGGCACAGATAGAGTCCAGGAAGAATGGGGAACTGGATAAGGGTGACAAGCCTTAAGCTATTGGTGAGATCCATGAAGGTTAGAGACAATGTCTGGCCTTCAAATCTCTAATCCAACCCACTCTTCAAGCTTAAGGTGCATCATTTGGTAGTCCTAGGTTTTAAACCAATTAATCTTGTTGTGATGCAATTAAATGGATGTAATGAGGTAATAAGGGGTCAATGAATGGGGTTATTTGTTCTTTACTTCTTAATAGATTTTGGAAAATTAGGATGATACAATTATACTAAATATTATTAGGTCGGATAAATGGACCAGGATGAGTTCAAATATCTGATTACAATTTAGGAAGGTAAGGAATCGTGTTTATAATACTAGATACTTAGGATACTTAATGCATTAGCAATTATAAAATGAGTTACATGACTAAAAAATTAATATGATTTCTTATATTCTATCATATACTCATATATAGGTCAAGGAAACATATTATGCATGTATATGGGGTAAATTTCCATTTAAATCCTAACTTGTCATCATTGCATAATTAGCGATATGTTTTGTGCATTATTTAACTTTGATGAAAACTGAGGTATTATTATCATATTCATATGTCATAAAAGGGCCTAATTAATCTTTTAACCTAGCATTATAAATCACTTTTATTCTAAAACTAAAATTTAGGTATGTTACACATTTGTCTACCATATCCAAAAAAATGAAAACATAATCCCCTTAGCTTTGGTCCACCAAAAGATCCACCAAGATGAAGAAAATAGGGAAGGCAATCAAAAGGGGATTCGAAGAAGCTTCAAAGTTATCTTGAGGGGAGGATTACACATCAAACATGCCTCCACCAACATTCCTCTCACCTCCCACAACCCTACTCCATCACCGTCTAATTCCACCTTTAGATCTCTTCAACGTTCAATGTTAATGAGTGTCTCTCATCTCCACTCATCTTCTAGCCACCTTACCTTCAATTCTACATACAATAAAGGAGAGGAGGAGGTTTCTGATAGAAAAATTGATGATTTGATTGGTTCTTTGGATCTAGAAGTCTCCACTCTCTATAGGGAGGCATGTGTGCAACTCTCCCATCTTACACACATGCTCCATCACAGCCTACACATGAACGTCACTCTTCAACATTAGCCATGAATAGATCACAACTGCAGCCACAAGCTCGATGACAGTTGTTAATGATGATGATGAAGATGAGCAAGAGGAATAGTCTGAGGAGAGGGTGCCACTAAAATAGGATACTAGTTTAGGGTCCCACACGTATGAGGAAGAATAGGACGAGGAGAGCATTGAACAAGAGGAGTTGTGGCAAGAGCCAATTGACATTTTGGCAACACTAGAGGCAGACAGATAGAAGGGGCTTAGTAAGGCTCCTGAGGGTGTTTCTTATAGAAGGGGTAATAATAGAAAGATTATACTGAAGCCTCTCTACCCAGAGTGCATGACCAGGAGGGTGATTTCTACATGTTATACCTACGAGGAAACAATGCAAGAATTGGGTATCAAAATTGTAAATGAGGGATGCTTGATATCTTGAAGGTTGTTTAAGGTGATGACCGCTGCACAATATACATATATTGAGCTAATGCAACTACTTTTTTCCACATTGGAGAAAATCAAGCATGAAATGGAAATATCCCTTCTGCTTTGGAATGAACAATGCGATATATGTGCTCACTGCCTCCCAATTGAACAACAATTTTGCCTCTAGTCCCAAGGAAGCCCAAAGTCTCAACAAGGGTTGCACCAGAAAAGACTCAAATGTAAATTATCCATCAGTATGGGAAAAGATAACTTGTCAAACCACATTCACACTAAGAAACTCAATAAAGTGCAATCAATAATCCCTTTGTTAGGTATTTACAGGAAGCCATTGCAAGCACAATTGTTTCTCGATATGAAAACCAAGTGAGTTGCTCATAAAATGATCTTTTTGTCCTTGGTTGGTTGATAAGGAAAAAACATATTAACTTAGGGGTGCTTTTGACTGATTACATGAGAAAAATATCATCTAAAGTAAAACTTTGTTTGTTATGGGAGGAATTGTAACCTCAATAGCTCTATCCCTAGGACATGAATTGACAGTGCCTACTAAGGTAATTGGAGTGGAATTTGTAGATTTAAGATATCTAGTGCACCCCCAAAGAATTAATATTTCTTATAAGAAGATAATTTATAATGTCAAAGCCACTTATCTGGGAATCACTCTGGAACAACTAGGACCCTAAGATGAATCATTTGAACACCTAAAATTGTGGGAGATGGAGTTCTTTAAATAGAGATTCATATATCTCATTGTCATTCTCCCTAAAGGGGTTGTGGAAACAAATGTGGAAGAGAAGCAAAGAGAGGAGCACTAGCAAGAAGAACAACAGAGAGAGATTCATTGAGTGAGGAGGAGATAAGAGGAAAAATATTCACAATACCAACCCACACTGAATGCCTATGAAATATCCACCATACATGCACAACTAGAGAGAATTCAGTAGACACAACATGCAATGTGGTTAGATCAAAAGAAAATGCACCACCATATTAACTACTTGTATTATTACTAGCATGAACAGGTGCATAGAAGCCCCTAATAGGGGAGGACTTTTGGGGTACCATTTTTGAATATCAGGAGTTATACACACTTTCATAGGAGGAATACTGAGGCCACTACTACCAACATCCTCCACCACAACAAGGTTCACTGTCATAGGATCCACCACTGCAACAGTTACAACTACCCAATCATACCCAAGGTTTAGTTTCATGCTGAAGGACAACATGATTTAAAAGTTTGGGATGGTAGGGTGGTACATGCCCTCTTTTATTTCATCACAATCTTTTTCACGCTTGTTCCACTATGTCCCACCTTGTTTTGATGATGATGTTTCCAACACCCATTCTAGTTTATATTTCTATTTGCTTGCATGAATGCATATCATGTTGTATACTTTCTTTCATATTTGCAATTTTTTCTTGAAATTTTTTCTTTTCATGCCATGCATTGAATCTCATTTAGACTTTTGGTAATTGTTTTGTATTTTAGCTAGGTTTTCCATCATTTTGCTTATTTCTCATCAATGTAGGTTTAGATGTGATTGAATGCAAATTTGCACCATTTCGGTCAATTTTTCCCATTCTCAAATCTTCTTGCCCGATAGTGTATTTTGATACAATCTCTACATTTTAAGTTTAAATTGTTGATCTTTGACAAATGCATGTCACACTCACATGGTTTATTTCTGTATAGTCTCAATTATTAGACTTTTTACATTCAAATCACCTCTTTCATGCTTGAGAAATGTTGTGTTTGAATTATTATCTAACCAACCCAAACACTTTGGGTTTGTTAAATCTCACGATAACAATGTGGTTTTCATATAGCTCATTCATGTGGTGTGCTTTTATCGATGAAGTGGCAGAATAATTTTCATGTGGGATATCCTATGTTCAAACCCACACTAATGACCCCTCCTTTGACTCACTAATTCTTTCATCACTTCTACCTCTCCACCTCATGAAAGGATGCCAAAATGCACATATTATCCTGGGCCACCTCCAAAAGTTTGGGGTGACCATATCTATATCCACTATGCTTCAAATTCTCACTCGATGCTTTAACTAGACTAGGGGAAAAAAAGAAGTAAAAAGAACAATGCAAAATGAAAATAAAAGATTATCTTATTTTATAGTATCCAAATAAAGAAAAGAAGAATGGTTCTATGTAATATCACTCCAATCGCTTACCACAATACCCATTGATCTAGGAAACATTGATCCTAGCTCATTTCACCCCTTTTAACAACCATGGGGGTCACACAGTGTGGTTTGAGATGCATGATTGAATGCATGATGGCAAAAAACTCTCCTACTCATCTTTGATTGTCACCATAATGATATGAGTTACTTGATGATGTAAGATAGCCCAACATATTGGTGTTAGTCTATGCCCCATATTTGAAGTTTGTATGTTTAGTGCTTTGATCATGATTAGTTTGTGAAAGAGGATCGGAAAGAGGTGAAACACATGCACTTAGTCATCATTGAACCTATTTTGTCAATATACATATATTACAATGCATTTGTCATATCTTTCTTATTGAAAAGGTTGAAGAGAGATTGAGTTGGAACATACTTGAGGACAAGTATTTTTTAATTTTGGGTTGGCGGTTCATCCCTATTTTAGGGCTTCATCTTGTGTCTTCTTACACTTTAATGGCATCTATACATATTACACTACATGATATTTCCCTTAATAAATGGTTTACTATCAAATGTGCCTATGGTTATTCTTTGTGTAATATCTAGACACTTTAACCATGCATTGGATGGAGGGGATAAAGAAAGGTGGATTCTAGGGTTTCTACACCCTAGGATGAGCCCTAGACCATCCCAACCTTCCACAGGTGGTCAAGAAAAATTGAAGTCAAAGAACAATTGAGAAAAAAATTTTGGAGGTTAAGTCTATGGATGGACATTCAATAGGGGCCATGGTATGATTTGATGTCATGGTGCAATTGATCCAATTAACAAAGAAATTCAAGACATGAAGATGATACAATATCTTGACTACCTCGACCATGGTAGAAAAAAAATTATGGTGTTTTATACCTAACATGGGTGCGAGACTCACCATTGCCACGATGATGAGATTCTAAAATGACCACTATAATGATCAATTTCACAATGCGTACATTTGATTTGCCCTCTTGATCTAAATTTCACTATTTAATGATTCACTACTTTGTAAAATATATTGAACCTGATTAGTATGAGCACCTTGCTCTACAATATGTTTCAAAATATTGAGTGTTCATTTATCTTCCCAATGGTACAAAAATTACCTCATTTGGAGCATCCTAGCCCAAGATATGGGTATTTGAAAATTGACCCAAATTGTACATGTTTTAACTACTTTTGTGAGTTTGGGCCTTAATGGGACTAGTTTGGCACGTGACCAATGTTTTACCCTTGTGCCTTGCTGATAGTCTTTCCCCTTCAGGAAAGTAATGAAGAGTAGTAACTGCTCACCTTCATCCCTTCCAAACCAAGAGATGGAGGCGGCGGATGAAACCAGCCTTGTACACACACCCCCATCTAAACCCTAGGTCTCAAGTTCCTTTATAAGCCCCCTTGACAAACCCCTTCTTCATTTCCTTCCCTCCCCTCCTCCTTCTCTGGTTCCTCACCACCTGTGTTTTTCTCCTTGCACTGGTTCTGCTAGTCGATGGCTATGACAACCATCTAGCCCCATCGCACTCCACCACAGTGGCACTCACGGCCAGACTCCAAGCGGCCGGCGTGCCCCGAACCTCCATAAGTTTTGCTGCTTCTTCCCCAGGCTAAGTGGCCGTGATGGCCATGGTGTTTGGTGGGGGCGCGAAACCTCTGTACCTCCCCTGTTCCATGGAAGGAACAGAGAAATCCTGAGCGGGATCGCAAGGGAAAGGAGGCGGTGGTGAGCGAGGGTGCACGACCCCTCGTTGGTGGTTGACGGCGTCACGACGCGGTGCCTGGCCGATGGAGACCGCTAGGACAACACCTGGAGTGGTGAGCAACAGGCACGAGGATGTGCAAACCAGAGGTGGGCGCGGTGATGAGCAACCTTGACTGTGGCCTCTGATCCCCGATCCAAGGATCCATGTCACAGGGGAAATAATCAAGGGTATGTTGGTTGACTTCTCTATAGTTTGACTCATAACCTTCTAAAATCAATATCTCTCAACTCCTATGGCCAAAGTATACAAAATTATATATCAAATCGATCAACTCAAAAAGATCTACAACATGAGAATAGTTTCAGACCCTGAATCTTCTTCTAAATTTCTGATAATGCTAGATATGTGATCTTTGACTTCTTTGACCTTGCTTAATGCACAATGGTGATGAATCTTGAATATTTGATGTATACCTACCCTCCTAACCTTGAAGTCAATAACTTTTTTACATATTGAGTTTAATGGGAGTCATCATCATCCCTATTTCTTATACATTACTCTAGTTGTAGATATACATACTAGTGTTGAGATTCTAATAATGTACCCTACCCTAAATTGATAATCCAACTACTTAATGATGAAATAATGTCTAATAAACCCCAAAGAAGTAATATGTGTCTCTTCTTGACCTTAATGTCAGCCCCTAGCATCCACCTTGCTATGGTTGTTTGTATTGACATATAATGCATGTATATGCCCCTATTATGTGAATGTTTGATTATACTTTGATCGAATGTTGGGTTGACCTAACCTATGAATGTCGATACATCTTGATGTTGCAGATCTTGACCATCCTTGATGCTTGGTCCCCTTGAATTGATAATCTTTGTCCTTGATTTCTCTGTTATGAGTCTTTGATCCCTTAATGTACTAAGGAACTTGAACCTTGAAATGGTCATATGTAACCGTGGAACCTTAGAATGATATGAAACTAGAACCATACCATCATGATGACCTCTAGATCAGTACAATATCATATAATGTACCAATAAGCAACTTGGAACCCATCTTGGCCAAAACCCTAAAATGCATCTATTTAGGGTAAATGATGAGAATCTAATGCATATATGTAATCTTGTTGTTAATCAGGTTTGGCATGTGGCAAGATGATGAAGGATATGTTAGGTCTGAATCAGGTATGGGCCTTATGTAGTTATATAACTACCGCTTTCTTGCTTGAAAAGACATATATTGTATGCTTGCTGGTCTATTTTCTCAAATATTGCCATGTAGTATTGCTATGTCTTACTCAATGTTTGCCTCGTCAATTTTATAACTTGAACACATATATAGATAGAACTCCATTATAATATTGTTGATAAAGGGTTAACTCTTGGTTACGTCCTTGAGGTCCCTCTCGTATAAAAGGGTTAGCTAAGCTTGAGCACCCTTACAGACCCTTTCGATGGGAAGATGGTCAAAGGCCTTAAACATGCTTGATATTCTTGGTATAATGGAGTGAAATGACATAAAATATGGTTTCACATTTGTTAAACAATTAATATGTTTATTCTTGTTCATTTAGTCTTGAAATCTTTTCAAAATTATGCAAAGATTATACATATATGTATCTTTCTGCCCCATACTCAACACCTTGTGTGTTGACCCATTTCTCATATGTTGTTTTTAGGTTCAGAGATGGCTAGAAGGTTGATGGGCATGGTGAGCTTTCCTAGGTGTACTTGTTGTAAGATCCAGATATAGTATACATGAGCAGACTTGTACAAAGTGACTCTTGAATATGTAATTCAAATCATGTAATATAATGATGTTGCTTAATATATCTTGTTGATTGTTGAGATTATGTTGGTGCTTGTATCTTGTTATTTGTTCATGTGTGCTAAGCTTTACGCTTCCGCATGTCGCCTTTGGTATACATTTGGTTCATGGTACTGGGATTTTGGTTCCATGAGAATACACCTCTCATTTTCTTGCCTCTACAAGATTCTAAGAATATTAGGGACCTTATTGAAGTGGTAAATTGCATATTGAACCCTGGGTTTTGGGTAAATTGCACATTAAACCAAAACTAGGTTTTAATGCACAACATTGTTTTATCAGCTCTTTCTTGGTACTCAGGTTTTCCCCAAGCCCTACCTCTGCATCATCTTCATTCACATGATGCTTTAACACATGAGGAACATATTATCTTGTAACATTTGCAATTTAACCCCTCAACTTGGGTAATTTGCACTTTAGTCCAAAACAAGTAGAACATTACTTTCAAAAGACAATATCAAGCATATAATCATCTTTCTTAAACAAAACACCTAGGGTTAAAGCATAACCCAGGTCAGGGATGTTACAAGTTATCCACCCTTTACAAGGATTTCGTCCCCGAAATCATCAATGAAAGCATTAAGAGAAAAGAGTAGGATATTTCCTCCTCATCTCTTCGTCTAGTTCCCACGCAACTTCTTCAATGCCACGGTGATGCCAGAGAAAAAATGTCTTTCTTTTACAACTTTTTAATTCTTCTGTCAAGAACCAACACAGGTCGTTCAACATAAGATATATCATCATTTCGTTCTACCTCCACAGGTTGCAGGACTAACTCTGTGTCAGGATGACACTTCCTCAGCATAGAGACATGGAATACTGGGTGCAATCTATGCAACTCTGGTGGTAACTCCAGCTTATAGGCTACCTTGCCCATCCTCTCAACGATCGAATAAGGTCCCATAAATCAAGGAGCTAACTTCCCCTTCTTTCCAAATCTCAGGATACCTTTCCAAGGTGAGACCTTGAGGTATACTTTGTCTCCAATTTGGAACTCTAAGGGTCTACAAAACTTATCAGCATAAGATTTCTGTCTATCCTGGGTGGCTTTCAACTGTTGTTGTATTATTTTAATCTTCTCAGTTGTTTGATGTACTAGCTCAGGACCCAAAAGTTGATATTCTCCTGTCTCATACCAAAATAAAGGAGATCTACAACGTCAACCATACAATGCTTCATATGGTGCCATATCAATACTGTGTTGATAGCTATTATTATAAGCAAATTCTATCAAGCTCAGGTGTAGATCCCAACTCCCTAAAAACTAAAGTACACACACCCTAAGCAAGTCCTTCAAGGTTTGTATGGTTCTTTCAGACTGTCCATCTGTCTATGGGTGAAAGGCTATACTAAACCTTAACTGCGTACCCAAATCTTTATGGAGTCGCTCCCAAAAATGACTCGTGAACTGGGGGCCTCTATCAGAAATGATAGTAGCTGGAACCCCGTGCAAACACACTATGTCATCTATGTATATCTGTGCAAGCTTCTCAATAGTGTAGGTTGTTTTGACAGGAATGAAATGTGTTGTCTTAGTCAACCTATCAACTATCACCCAAATGGAATCATGACTTTTGGTTGTTCTATGCAAACCAACCACAAAGTCCATGGTCACATGATCCCATTTCCACTGTGGTATAGGCAGAGGTTGCATTGTTCCTGCGGGCTTTTGATGTTTAGCTTTAACTTGCTGACACACTAGACACCGCATAACAAACTCAACAACATCCTTTTTCAAACCAGGCCACCAATACATATCTTTCAAGTTATGATACATCTTGGTGCTTCCTGGATGCATAGCATACATTGAAGAATGAGCTTCTTCCAGAACTAACTTCCTTAAATTATCGACATCACGTACTACCATCCTACCATGGTAAAAAACTACCTAATCATCTGAATCGTGGAAGCCATCTTTTTTCTCACTACCATACTCTGACCTAATCTGCTGAATCATAGTATCAGTCTGCTATGCTTCTTTAATATGCTGTCTTAGAGTAGGTTTTACTTACATCTCAGCTAACAACCCAGCTAACAATGATACTTTATGTTTTACATTGTCTTGCCTTAAAGAGATAAACATATCTCTCTTAGAGAACATCAATGAATTCAATTGCGCTTTATCTAAGGCTGGTGTTGATGATTTTCTACTTAGCACATCAGTCACTACATTAGCCTTCCATGGATGATAATGAATTGTATAGTCGTAGTCCTTGATTAATTCCATCCAGCGGCGCTATCTCATGTTCATCTCATGCTGTAAGAAGATATACTTTAGATTCTTATGGTCTGTGAAAATATGGAATGTTTCTCCATAGAGATAATGTCTCTTGATCTTCAAGGAATGGACCACAACAGCTATCTCTAGATCATGTGTCGGATAATTCTCCTCGTGTTTCTTAAGCTATCGAGAAGCAAAAGAAATCACTTGTCTATCCTGCATCAACACACATCCTAGAGAATTCTTGGATGCATCACAGAAGACTATGTACCCCTTCCCTTTCTCAGGTAATACTAATACAAGTACACTTGTTAACCTTTCCTTCAACATCTGAAAAGATTGTTGGCACTTGTCATTCCAGACAAAAGGAACCTCTTTCCTGGTCAACTTGGTTAGGGGTAAAGCTATAGAACTGAAGTTCTTAATGAACCTCCTATAATAGCCTACCAGTCCTAGGAAACTACGTATCTCCATCGGTGTCTTTGGCTGTTCCCATTGCAGGACAGATTCTACCTTCTTAGGATCAACACGAATACCTGAGGCAGATTTTACGTGTCCAAGAAAAGAAACTTCTGGTAACCAGAACTCACACTTGCTAAACTTAGCATACAACTTATGCTCTCTTAGCAAAGTCAAAGCCTGACGGAGATGCTGTTCATGCTATTGAGCATCTCTACTATATATTAAGATATCATCTATGAAGACTACTATGCACTGATCAAGTAAAGGTCAAAAAATTCTATTCATGAGTTCCATGAACGAAGCTGGTGTATTAGTTAGTCCAAACGACATAACTATGAACTCATAGTGACCATACCTTGTCCTAAAGGCAGACTTAGGTTGTCACTCTCCTTATTACACAACTAATGGTAGCCCGACCTCAAATCTATTTTAGAGAAGATAGTTGCACCACGCAACTGGATCGAACAAGTCATCAATCCTTGGCAGAGGATACTTGTTCTTTATGGTGACTTTGTTCAACTGTCTATAGTTAATGAATAACCACATTAACCCATCCTTCTTTTTAAAAAAGAGGACCGGAGCACCCCATGGTGAGGTACTCGATCGGATAAAACCCTTCTCAAGCAACTCTTGTAGTTGTTTCTTGAGCTCTGCCATCTCAGCAGGTGCCATTCTATATGGTGTTTGTGCTATAGGTTGTGTATACAAGATTAAATTAATCTCGAAATCAATCTCTCAGGATGGAGGAAAACCAGGAAGTTCTTCAGGAAATACATCCTCAAACTCTCTAACTACCGGAATTTCAGAAGGATGAGGGCTCTCCATTGTTGTATCTACCACATGCACCAAGAATGCAAAGCATCCCTGTCTCATCAACTTCTCAGCTACCATAGCTGACTCTAAACAGGTTGGAAGAATCTTTCTATCTCCCTGAAAGATCCATGTGTCACCGTTATAAGTGAACATAGCCTGCTTGGAACCACAATCCAAGACAACCTTATACTTCTCTAAGGTGTCCATCCCTAGGATTATATCAAAACCCTGCATCTCAAGTGTACAAGATCCACTTGAATGCGATGTTTAGAAAAGGAAAGATTATAGGGAGAACACACCTCCCGCAACACCGTAGATCCCATCAAAGGGGTTTCTAGCATCGAACTATCTATTCTATGACTGATAATCATGTTACAATCATGAATCACTTCTTGAGTGATAAAAGAATGCATAGCGCCCATATCAATTAACAAAAATATGAATCAGGATGAAGACATATCAAAATAAAATAGTTCCATCTGACCTATCACAACCCGAGGGTTGACTACTACTTCAGGCTGATTCATGGCATAGAATCTAGCCGTTGGTTGCTGTTGACCCTGTACTTGGTTGTTGGGTGCTGAAGATCCAGCTTGGGACGCTTGTCCACGTCCTCTAGCATTATTACTGAACTGTCGCCTCTGTGAGCCTTGCTGACTCTGCCTCTGGGGTTGAGTTACAATTCTGACTTTCTCAAGACAATCTCTCTTCAAATGTCCTAACCTTCCACACTGGTAGCAGTTGTAACTTCCCAAACTCTGCCTGGGTGGTCCTGTCACTGATGTTGATGTTGTACTGGGGGCTCTACTTGGAGGAAAACTACGACCCCTACCCCTACTTTACGTCCACTGCGTCGGGGTATTAAACCTTAGTGGTGGTGGTGGTGCAGAAAACTTCAACTTCTTAAAGCTCTCAAACCTTTGTCCTTGAAACTGAGGATACACTTTCTTATTACTGGTCTGTCGCTTCTCGATCACAGACCTCTCTATCAATCTCACGGACTCCACAAAAGTGGCAAATCTTTCTAGATTCTCTAGAGCAGACACCAGAGTGGTCAATTCAGCATTGAACCCCTTCTCGAAATGCCAAATCCTCTCCTCATCAGTAGTTACCATGTGCGGACAAAACCACAATAGTTCCATGAACCTAGCTTCATATTTTCTAATGTTCATCTCTCCTTGCCTCAACCTCTCAAATTGAGAGATCTTCTCATCTAGATATGTCTTAGGGAAGTATCTAGTGATAAACTCACGTCAAAATTCATCTCATATGACTTCAACTCCTGGCCTTTTACCCTCCTATATGATCCACCAATGACCAACACTTCCCTTCAGTAGGTAAACAACATGTCTCACCTTCTCAGCTTCTAGAATTTTTAGGATTCTAAAAGCTTTCTCCAGCTTCATCCACCACAAGTCTGCATCAGCTGGGTCAGCTGTACCAACATAGTATGTGGCTCCCACCCGGCGAAGCCTTTCAAAGGTCTTGCCAGCTCCTTATCCTTCATTGTGGGCTGGTGCCCTCGGTGCAGGAGGTGGCATCCTATCCACCATATGCATCATAGTTTCCATAAACTTCCCGAACATGGTATGGAAAGCTGGGTTCTCTAATGCAACTTGATCAAGTTGATGAATCGCAGGCACAGGTTCCTCACTAGCTTGATCCCTTGCACCTCCTCCTGGTGCAATAATGTTACTCTCAGCATCATGTTCATCATGCGATCCACACATCTTCAAGTTCTTCTCCTCCTATATGAGAAGAAGACACTATCAAATAAACTAGAAGACAATTAGAACAGACTCAACAACCTTAATCCTATGTCTATGTAGACTCAGCGAACCTAGAGCTCTGATACCACTAATTTGTGACGTACAAACCAATCTTAATAATATAACAAGATTAACTAATGCAGAAGCGATCGTTAGCAGCAGATTACTGAAAATCACTAAAAATTAAAACCATTTACCAAGAGATCCATTCTCAGGAAAACTCTTTAACTAAGAACCACAATATTATATTTACATACTGGTCCACATTGTACATTTCATGTATCATCTCTTCTCGAGGAATTCAAACCAAAATCTCAGATCGATTATAAAATCACTATCCACTAACTCCTAGGACATGAGAGTATAGAGAAGACACATAGGACTCTATATACAAACTTGACAGCCAGTATCCCCACCTGGGATATCACTGCTGTTCCTGCTGTTGCTGCTGCTGCTGTTCTTCCCCTACTATAGAGGTTCTGCCTCTTTGTCTGCGTCTACCTAAAAATGTTGGATCCCATGGGGTGATACAATTGTAAAATTGCCCCAGTGAGAGATATAACTCTCCACTGAAAACATTATTATTGCAGTTTAATAGAAATAAACTGAACATTGGAATCATATATTAAACAGCCGATAAATCATTATCTATGCAGGTTAGAGAAACATTTCTAATCAATTATTTCATCTATAATTGACAAGGCAGCATGTCTCTTATTTAATAAGGAATTGCAGAACATAGTTAACATATATGTATCAAGAACATGCTATGCAGTATAACATCAAGCAGTGGTTCTCCTATTTCAATCTTATGCAAATAAGCTACACAGCTGATTACGTTTTACAAACATAATTAAGCTCTGAGGAGATGAGGTATACCGCTCATACTCCAACCGACCATTGCAACATCAAAATCGGTACCAGACAAAGTCAATGGAAGAGCCAGATTCCATGACTTCCCACATCTCGGTAAGTGCGAGATAACATGCAGGACATCTTGTGTCTCTGCTACATAGCTTGCCAGGGTATAGTGGCATCTTTGCTATAGAGCTACAGTAGCGACTGCACTCTCTTCGCAATCGAGAGATTTCATGTTTACCTCCATCGATCTAGCATTAATAACATTGGGAGAGTCATGATACATCCATCTCGACATATACAATGAAGGATTGAGAGGTTTAATGTTTACCTTCAATCAATTCCCCCATTAGGACGTAAGGATATTTTCGCCCATCGACGCCCACATATTGAAAATATGTGAACTCCAGGGGATCCCTTAGGAAAACCTGTTTCACCATCACCAGCTACTGACGATGATGGATCTATGGTCAGAGCACTACATGAATAGCTTTCACTTGATTAATTAAGTAAATCATCATATTCTTGTAGCATCAGTCAAGTTTTCAAACATAACTTATTAGGACAATTGCTATAAAGGAACATGTACTATTTTCATTAATCACTTCTCAGTCTTTATAAGACAATACTGGGAATACTCTTCTCTCATTTCAAATTTAATGCCATAAACATATGGTTCTGGGTATTCAATCCCTTAGCTCATTATTGAGCACTTGTTACCACTTTTTTAGGTAACCATCACCTTCAGGTCATCTGACCAAGGTACACATGACACTTGCTACACAAGTATCTCGTCTGGGACTTGAGGCCCATTAACTCTCTTGTTACCTCTTACTAAGCAACAAGGCATATTATGGCATATAAGGCTCAATGAATAATTTCAATAATTAAAGCATCATAGCTCATACCTGACTATGTTCATCATCTCATGATACCTACATGGTTAGTATACATGGTAACAAATATATCAATCATATTACAGTCCCATGCTATTCCAGGGTAACACCACTATTCCCTTACCAGGGTTAGGGTTTCCCATTTCATTTTAATCAGGGTTACTCATCCCCTTTGATCAATTAGGACCAATGATTCATCATTTCATTGTCCAAAATTAGGGTTTCATGCTACATAGTATAATCCAAAATTAGGGCTTACTACTCACATCACATCACCCTAGATTAGGGTTTATATTTAATAACCCACAATTAGGGTTTACTATTCATCCCAATTAGGGTTTTATATTAAAATACCCTGAATTAGGGTTACTCATTTCATTACTCTAAATTCATATCACATTATCCTCCTAGATTAGGTTTCACTCAGAATTTCCCTAAATTAGGGTTTGAGTTCCCCAGTCAACTCAATTGGGGTTTTATGATCTCTTTATCAAGGATCATACCCTAAATTGTATATCATTCTTTATCTTGAAGATGTTAGACTTGATTGCCACATAATTATCATACAAGTATGAATCTCTCTTTCTCTCATCCTATTCAGGATATCCACTACTCAATTCTTGACTAGATTGAGCCTACTCTTCATTCAAATACATGCACTTAGGGTTAACATGATGTATCAAATTATTAAATCATTATGCATCAATGATTAATCCCACTAAGGGTAACCACTCACCTCAGTACATTAGGTGTCTAAATGGTTTGATCAATTGAGCCTTCAATTACATGAGGTATCCAAATGATTTGACCAATTGAATCTTCAATTATATTATGTATTCAAGTGGATTAACCAATTGAGTCTTTAATTACATTTGATATCCAAATGGATTAACCATGTTGAACCACAAACGATCTTGCTTACTTAGACCCTAAACGGTCTTGGATTCTTAGAGTTCAAACGGTTTGAAACTGTTTGGGCAAACTGCCCTTGAAACCGTTTAAGCAAGAAAATGTGTTGAAACTAAATGGACTTGGGTCTCTAAATGGTCTTGAGATCGTTTGGACCCAAACAGTCTTGACCATTTGAACCCAAATGGTCTTGGGACCGTTTGGACTGAAACGGTCTTAAGACCGTTTGGTCCAAACCTTCTCAAAACTGAATGGCTCAAAAAGGTCTCTCAACACTTGAGCAAATCCAGATTTCCATCAATGAACTGCCTATCAATTGATTCCTTGATTCATTCATCAATTGACTATTGAATCAACCTTCAATTGGACCATCAATTAGGGTTTTAAACCTAATTGAACTAGGATTCATAATCAAGAAACCATTAATTATGGTTTTGAAATCGAGAGGAATCATCAACAGTTAACATTCTGGAACTTATTCAATTGAAATCAATGAATCATCAACAAGTTATGATATGACCTGCCCTCAAACAGTCTTGAGGTCATTTGGATGACCTACAAATGGTCTTGAGACCATTTTCCCCATCCTATCCTTGGAATTTGTGAAATTCCATTAGGGTTTAGATCATTGGATTGATCATAAATTCAACTATTAATTGCATTTCAATTTGGTATCTCTGGACCTTCAATTACTCAACCATGCTCAACCATAGACCTCCAAATGGTCTTGGTTGACCTCAAAACGGTCTTGATACCGTTTGGGTGACCTCCAAATGGTCTTGAGACCGTTTGGGTTAATCAACCCAAAACATTAAGTCAACCAATTGCAAATTCAGCACTTAACCCGATTAGGGTTTCCAATTGGAAGATTGTTCATATATGGAATTAATCAATTAGATTCATTAGATCATTCTCCAACATGTTCTAGGGTCTTGACATCAAACAGTCAACCCATTCAAATGGTCAACCCTTCTAAACGGTTTGGGATCCAAACCTCCAAACGGTTTGCAAATAGTTTGGTCTCCAAACAGTTTGGTGAAACCGTTTGGATCAAGGTCTTAAAACCATTTGCAATACATACTTGTTGGAATGTGAGCCTAAGATGATGTCATCATCATCAAGCGTTAGTCCATCGAAAACTACTACCATTATCATGGTAGTTGCATCAATTAATCAAAGGAATTGCAAGAAGGGCAATTGAACATAATTGATTGAGAAATTGAATTCAATAACAATGAATAGGGGTTCAAGTTATATAACCCTCCTCCAATTGATCTTCAAAGCTTGGAGCTTCACGTAAACAATGGTGGAAGAAGCGTTTTCACACCACAAGGTTCGTTCATCAAGCTTTTGAGTGAAAAGGAATGGTTAGAATTGAAGATGGGATCGAGATAAGAAGAAATCATGCATTGATATTTGATTTCCACCATGAAATCAAGACGAACGAAAGTCAAGAAGCTTACCAACAGGTTGGGGGTCGTCCTCCTGCTGCTCCTAGCTTCCTTGATCATTTTTTTGCAAGCAAAGAGAAGAAGTGGATTCGAAAATGCCTTTGGTTTGAATGGTAAAAGGTGTTTTTATAAGAAAATCAATGTGAGAGAAAATGCCCCATACTAATCCTTTAATTTTGAAATTGGTGCCACCTCTCCCCCTAGGTTCCTTGCATGCAAAGATATCTTCCTATTACAACCCCAATTTTTGGGTTCAATTGGTGAGAAATACAATTTATCATATTAAAGATAATTGAACAAATAATGATATGATTTGTTTTGAGTAAATGGATTCCTTTCACAATAGCCTTGATTGGTTGCTTTGTGGGCTGTTTTGGCTATTGGGCCCAATAACAAGGAAATTCAAATAGTAAATGGACAATTGAATTTTCAAGAAAAGGAATATGTAGAAACCTCTAGAAGGCAAATCCAAAGAGGATTTCGTGCCTCTTGGGTTCCTTGGGTACCAAGGAGTCCAAGGTTCCAAAAAGAGAGCAATAAGAAAAGAAAAGTTTAATTAAGTATTTCTTTATTAAAAAAATAAATTGAAAATGATGATAAAAAGTGGAAAATGAGTGGAAAGAGGCATAAATGAGATTTCTTGGGGAATTTTCGTATCCATGAGGTTGCTAATATTAAAAGGAATGCCAATGAGGAAAATAAGAGAGAAATAAAAAGAAGTCCTCAAAAAGAGATAATTAAATGAGAAATAAACAAGATAATGGGAAATAATGCATAATGATGCATCTAGAAGGATAATAGGTATCCAATAAAAAGAATTTCGAATTATTTGAGTTTCTTGGGATCCAAGGAGTCCCAATGAAGAAAGAAGAAAGAGAAAATACCAATAAAGCAAAATAAGGGAATAATGTAATACATAATTAATGAATTATGTGGTTTTGTTAAGAAGAAAGTATTTTCTACTAAAGGAAACTATAATTTTGTGGCTAATAAGTTAAAATTCAAGAATAAAGAGAAAGGGAAAGGGGATTCTCGAATTCCCAATATCTAATGAATAAAGAAGATTAAAGAATTATGAGAGAGAGAAAGAAACAAGCTTTTTCAAGAAGGAATCCCATTCCTATTAGAAAGGGGCATGTTTCCCTTGGTATGCTCATATTGGGGTGTGGATACCCTCCCCTATATGAGGGGCAGGATCTGGGACCGAGTTCATGAAAGAGATCCCACATACTTCCCTTGTTTCTTCATCATTTTGGTTCTAAACCCTAGTAGAGGGAAGCCACGCGATCCTAGGGCAGCAGGGAGCCGAGATAGGATTGCGAAGGAAGCTGCAAGTGTCTCGATGATAGAACGGAGGCAAGGAGGCATAGCTATGCCCTGACGAAGGTACAATAGCGGCCGGTTGGCGGCAACAAGGGCTACAAGACACATGCCCGTTGCTCCTGACTTCCCCACGTAGACCACACACTGGGCGGTGCCCCAGGTGCGGATGAAGGCGGCGGAGCTAGGGCGTGGGGTGGCGGCAGCCGATGAGGACCGAGGGAGAAAGAAATGTCTGCCCAAAGTCGCGCCTAGGGCTGCGCTCGACGGAAACAGGAGCAGCCCGAGGTTGAAGACAACCTATTGGCCAATTGGACAGATATACCCCCGGGGTATAAAGCGCCGACTCACTTAAGTGGAGGGCAAAAACATCATTCAATTCTAATTCCAACAAGCCGCTTTACATGGAGTTGGCTACGTGGCATCTCCAGATTGGTCCAAGTAAGGTTTTATTGCAAAAATTGTAGTAAAATATTCGTAGCTCGGATGACAAAAGTTTATATATGAAAGTTGATCAGAAAGACGTGAGGAATCTAAATAAAATATGTTTATAAGCCAATTCCTCTTACAAGTTGACAAGTAGTGTAATTGATCAACTTTAACATAATGATGATTAATGAAACCCTACTTTGATATGATTAAAGTGATTAATAGGGTTTAATGGATCTTTAGAGTTGATATTAATCTGTTAAATGTAAAAAGGAACATTGAGTTCAAAAAGGAAGAACTTTACACATGATTAGTCTAATTTAGTGTTTATGTGCTTAAATATGCATGGAATTTAAAAGGGCATAAAGTTATCATCTTTAATGATTCAATTAAGGAAAAATCCTTAGATTTGATGATAGATGGATAATTCGAGCTGATATTAACCTGTTGTTAATAAAAGTGAAAATAGGATTTAAAAAGATGATATTTTTATATAGTTGGTTTAATTTAGGGTTCTATGTACATGAATATGCCTTAATGGGATTAGAAACCCTAATTTATGTTGATATGAATTCTAATGGTTTTAATTGTACAAATTGAAAAATAAAATAGAGATATGATGATTCAAAGATAAATTGAGTACCAAAGATCTTTAATGTGAATTATTTGGATAATTAGTGTTTCCTAGTGTATAAAAGTGGAAATAGTGATAAATAAGGTTCATGTATGTGAGTTGAACTATAATGAAATATAATTTGTCAATTTGAAAGAAACCAAAGATGATAATTAGCCTTAATGTTTTGGATATGACCTAAAAGAATAAATAAAATAGTTTTAGTGTAAAAGAAACATATTAGACTTAATTGACATTCAATTGTGCCTATGATGCAGAAATTAAAGTTTGTGAACTAAAAGAGCATTAAAAGTGATAAATGCATAATGAAGGCTAAAACCCTAATAAAACCCTAAAGTTGGACTAGAAATCATATGGTGGAATCCAAGTTGATCTTGAGGATGTTTTGAATAAAACAATGACACTTGAATGTTATGCATGATATTGTTGATTGCTTATTAACTGTGTTGAATGTTAATGCATGGACATCAAGTTACTATGGATCAGATATGTGGTTACGATTATGAATAACTGCTTTAGGTTTTCCGATGGATTCCCGAATGTTTAATCGCATTCAATGCAACTAAACTATTGAATGTTTATTTATTTCTTGCAATTATAAAGTGACTATGACTATCATATAATGTATATGCCTTCTAGCACAATCATTAATCCCCTCTGTGTCGTAATGGCTGACCTAGTACATGGCTACCTAGAGGGTAGGTCCATCAGGTCATGAAAGACTTTGGCTTCCTAGAGGGTAGGTCCATCATGTCACCTTTATAGAGGTACCATATAAGTCCTTACAGGGACAACACATAGTTGTGGAAAGGTATGGATTGAGTAGTTTGGCTTAAAACGTAATCTTGGTTGTTAAATAATTAATTGAATGATTACATGGTTATCATAGTTGCATGATTATCTGTTTCCCCCACATACCAGCTTCGGCTGATCGACGTTTTGTTTGTCGGCATTTTAGGTACAATGAAAAGAGCAAACAGTAAAGTGGCACATGTGATACTAAAAGAGAATTAAAGTAAAAAGTAGGATTAGATAGATTAGTATCAATGTGAATGGAAGTTTAGAGACCCAAGTTTTCAAAAGGTATGTAAAGAAAAATTAGAATTTAATAATTGTTTATGGTTATATGTCGAACCTTTGATCCGGGATTAATGGGTGCGGCTCAACCTCTTGGTCTCCCTTAATTAGGGGTTATCGGGAGGTGGGGTCGTAACATTTGGTATCAGAGCTTAGGTTCCTCAGTTAACCATTAATAATTATTAAATTTTACAAACTCCATAGAGCCCAAGGGAGTTATTAGAGGAGTATCCGAAAGACGGAGGTGTCTAGAAAGGGATCACGACCGGGGGCTGGCAAGATTTTCCTCCGCACCGCTAGTCGGAATACGAGGACTCCCGGACCCGTGTGACCGCCTGGCCAAAGTCTTAGGGTATGAATCGAAATAAGATACCTTTAGGACTTCTCATCTTATTCATCCCTTCTCATCACAAAATTCTGATAAGGACCTAAAGGATTAGGGTTTTCTTTCTTCTCCTCACCCTCTTTAGGTATGAGTAAGGTTAATAAGGTTTAAGGAATCCTCCACTAAATTAATGAAAGGCATGTAAATAAGATGTCATGGACATAAGCTTAATAGATTAAGCGAAAAATAAATAATAGATACATGCTTAGGTCGTATGACATAAGTTGTCATGTCCTCAGAAGAGTCCTGAGGCTAGACCTTCTTGTTAGGAGGATAAGTTAGTCTTGAAGATAGAGATCTCCATTTCAAGTAGAGACCTAGCACATCCTCTAAGGATGATGCTAACCCTAACCCTAAGTGATGGTTAGAATGAGATGAGTTGGACCAGGTGGTTGAAGGGACATGCCTTTGGGATTCCATATGACCCATGGGTGACCTAGCACCTTTGACAACCCAACCCTGGGAAGGGTCATACATGTTAAGGTAAAGGATAGCTCCTTCGATGATGATGTTAGTGACGGACCATAGAAACCTTATGGGCTTGGGAAAGTAAGGCATAGCTAGCACCTAGGGCACGTCATAATGTCGACAGTAGGATGAAACCCTGGATGATCTTGAGCAACCATAAGTTCGAACTTAGGTTTCACCCACGTAGAGCATGCTTTTGAGGATGATCCTTCATGAAGAAAGGACCTCTAATGGTGAGGTTGGATGTAGGGTTAGCTCTAGAGAGAGCAGGAAACCCAACAAGAAGGTTAGAAGCCTAAACCCCTGAACAATGGATGATAGTGGTTGTCTCATGATCGATCCCTAAAAGTTGATGATACCTTGGTTGTCTTTAGAGGGACCAAACCTATAGGAAGGATGAGGTTTTTGGTACCTATGTGCCTAGGGTATAATTTTTTACCTTCTGAGAAAGGAAGAAGATGTTCTGTAGAGGTTTAGTGAACAAGTTCCGAGGCCTTGTACCTTGTTGGTTGTCCTTAAGGAGGATACAACTCTAAGTGTTGCTCGAGTTGAAGGATGACAAGAAGTGCATGTCATGCCTTTTGCCTGCTTGGTTCGTGGTTAGGAGATGGGGCATGCAGTTGAACACCTACAAGTAAACCTAGGGTTCCTAGGCCTAATAGGGGAAGTAGTGTACCTAAGGCTCATGATGAGGAGTTGGGTTCCTATAGAAGCGAGCATGGTACTCCTCATGTATAGAGGAAAAAGGGGAAGCCCCTTAAGTTTAAGGTTGATGTGTCCCTATAGAAGTTGAGTTCCTTATAACCCCTCACAACTAGGTTGATGATAAAGGGAAAGTTTGATCTTGATCCAACATCGAGGAAAGAAGGATAAGTATGACCTAGTATGGTACAGTAAGTGATCTGCTTGTGCCTTAATGGCTTGCTAGGGTTAAGTAGGCTCGTGGGGATGTAAACCCTAGACGTAAGAGCTTTTGTGACCTTAGAGATAGTTTTCCTCCCATCTTGAAAGAGGGACCCCTTTGGAAGGGTGTATATCAGTTTTGTTGGTTCAAGGTAACCTAAAGAGGTCTCATAGGATCTTGAGAAGCTAAGTGAAAGGTACATGGTATGAGAATGAACCTGTAGACCCATAGATATCCATCTCTATTGCATGTGAATGTGTTACCATGGGGGTAACCAGTATGGGGCTTGACCAAGGTAGGCAGGTTTCCATGATGCCTATGAACGGATGGGAGCCAGCCCATGAATGCAGAAAGAGAGATGATGAAGATTTGGGTAAGGTTCTAAGTGAACATGTACTGTAATGGAGAATCCTAAGTCTATCCTAGGGTCTGGTAGGGATAAGACTGATGAAAGTAGGAGTTGCCTAATTCCCCAGTTGCACATGACCATAGGGTCGGGAGGTAACAACTATCATTGTCTAAGGGTCATGGGTTAGGAGATTGATCACCTTCATGAACTCATGGGACCCAAAGGGTAGATGAGTAGGGCACTCTCTTGATGCATGAGGGAAGAGGGATGACCCCAAAAGAGTCAGTACCCTATAGACCTAGAGGAGATGACCAAGGATATAAACCTCAGTAGGTTCAAGACTAGTTTGATATCATGATGGTTGTGATGAAGAGACATATGTGGCACGTTGCAACTTAGATTGAAAGGTGTACTGGCAAGGTGGGATGTACCATCTCTACTCTTGGAATAGGAAGAACTCTGTATTTGGACTGCAGCCAAATGCTTATTTCCTCTTATTATGGGGGTGAGAGATAGGACATTATGCATGTCATACACCAAGGATAAGAGATGATGTAGGTTGGAGCGTTGCCACAAGAAATGGGGATAGAGAAGATATCTTACCATGGTAAAGTGAATGAATGATGGATGGCTTGCAAACACTAAGAGGAATGAGGTAGTCCCCTTATGAGGAAGTTTCTATGATGAGCTATGTATAACTTACAAGTTATACCAGGTTGAGTTTGGTCACGATGATGATGAAATCTGAGAGTGTTCTTAATAGAGATAGACCTGGAGTTTGAGGTAATATAATAAGTGAAATACATGGAAGTGTATGTCTTCAATGTTACCTAGTACCTAAGGATGAGAGGTGGTAATGAATGCTCTGGTTAAGACTTGTTTGACTAGAAGTTAGAAGAGGTTGTTTGGCTAACCCTAAGTTTCAAAAGGAGAGGTGTTTGGATAACACTCAGATATAACGAGTTTCGTTGAAAAGTTATGGTTGTTTGGTTAGCCAGTCTAGTCCTTGATGCAATGAAAGAATGGTGGTAGAACCTCAAGTGCACTTCTTTGGAAAAGAAGGTGATGAAACCCTGATAAAAGTGGTTTAGGGTTTCGAAGGAATCGATCTTGAAAGAATCATGACATACAGGAAATCATGATACACCAGGGAAAAGGGCAATAGCACGTTAGATGCTTAAGCTGAAGTTGCATGTGGATTATGGTCATGCAAGCCAGGAGGTAATGGACGAACCCCAGTAACCCAGTGTATCGATATGGAGGACAAAAGAATCCCTGAGAGGGAATGAGAGCTCAACTCTACAGATGTGGTGATGGGTCTTCCCTGGGCCAAAGAAGATCGAGATACAATGTGGGTTATGGTAGGTCGCCTTACCTAGATAATATGAGAAAGGAAGAGTTCGGTTAAGGGACAGATCCAGTTGAACTACCCATGAGAAAGATGGTTCAATTACACCATGAAGAAAGTTCAAAGGATTCTTGAGTTTGACCTAAAGGTTCGCTTCCATAAAGTGGAAGTAGGTAGATGAAAACTCAATGTTAGTAAGATCCAGACTAAAGGGTCTGATGAGAGCATGTGTGCTCATTCAGGGTGATATCTAGAGACAGTTCTTGTCCTATGAAAGATGTGAAATTGATCACCATAGCCAGTATCAGGTTTTATATGAAGCTCTGTAAAGGAGGTTGTGTCGGTCACCACTTCAGCAAGGTGATGTTGGTGAAAAGGGACCACATGATGGTTAGAAAAGGGACCCCAGTGTGTGTAGAAGAAGTCACTTTTATTGAGCAAGGGATGAAAGGAGCCTAGAGATGATGAGAGTCGTGAGCAGATGCAAAGTAGACTGACATGCAGTACACTGTGGGAGATTATGTGATATGAAAATCTGACCCCTTTGAGCTGCAGCTGAGAAAGCTGAGTCCCCGATACATGGGTCCATTAGAGATGGATGGGTGGAGATGGTTAGGATTTGACCCTACCCCTCAGGATAAAGTAATATGGGATGTTTTTCATGTGTCCAATGTAGAGCACTATGTGAGGTACCCCGACCATGTGCTGAGCAATGAACCTAGTAAGCCCCAAGGGAGGCTGAAATGGCCTGAGTCACCTGTGTAGTTTATAGACGCCAGGATGAAAGAACTCAGAGAAAAGAATATGTGATGATAAAGGTTCTTTGCAAACACCATGAGTACGGAAAAGCCACATAGGGGCCAATGATGGACATGGAAAAGTCTTATCCTGAATTGTTTGTTTGCTTGCCTGAATTTTGAGGACAAAATTCCTATAAGAGGGGAAGGATGTTACAACCCCAATTTTTGGGTTCAATTGGTAAGAAATACAATTTCTCATATTAAAGATAATTTAAAAAATAATGATATGATTTGTTTTGAGTAAATGGATTCCTTTCACAATAGCCTTGATTGGTTGCTTTGTGGGCTGTTTTGGCTATTGGGCCCAATAACAAGGAAATTCAAATAGTAAATGGATAATTGAATTTTCGAGAAAAGGAATATGTAGAAACCTCTAGAAGGCAAATCCAAAGAGGATTTCGTGCCTCTTGGGTTCCTTGGGTACCAAGGAGTCCAAGGTTCCAAAAAGAGAGCAATAAGAAAAGAAAAGTTTAATTAAGTAATTCTTTATTAAAAAATAAATAAATTGAAAATGATGATAAAAAGTGGAAAATGAGTGGAAAGAGGCATAAATGAGATTTCTTGGGGAATTTTCGTATCCATGAGGTTGCTAATATTAAAAGGAATGCCAATGAGGAAAATAAGAGAAAAATAAAAAGAAATCCTCAAAAAGAGATAATTAAATGAGAAATAAACAAGATAATGGGAAATAATGCATAATGATGCATCTAGAAGGATAATAGGTATCCAATAAAAAGAATTTCGAATTATTTGAGTTTCTTGGGATCCAAGGAGTCCCAATGAAGAAAGAGGAAAGAGAAAATACCAATAAAGCAAAATAAGGGAATAATGTAATACATAATTAATGAATTATGTGGTTTTGTTAAGAAGAAAGTATTTTCTACTAAAGGAAACTATAATTTTGTGGCTAATAAGTTAAAATTCAAGAATAAAGAGAAAGGGAAAGGGGATTCTCGAATTCCTAATATCTAATGAATAAAGAAGATTAAAGAATTATGAGAGAGAGAAAGAAACAAGCTTTTTCAAGAAGGAATCCCATTCCTATTAGAAAGGGGCATGTTTCCCTTGGTATGCTCATCTTAGGGCGTGGATACCCTCCCCTATATAAGGGGCAGGATCTGGGACCGAATTCAGGAAAGAGATCCCACATACTTCCCTTGTTTCTTCATTGTTTTGGTTCTAAACCCTAGTAGAGGGAAGCCACGCGATCCTAGGGCAGCAGGGAGCCGAGATAGGGCTACGAAGGAAGCTGCAAGTGTCTCGATGACAGAACGGAGGCAAGGAGGCATAGTTGTGCCCTAACGAAGGTACAATAGCGGTCGGTTGGCGGAAACAAGGGCTACAAGACACATGCCCGTTGCTCTTGACTTTGCCATGTAGACCACACACTGGGCGGTGCCCCAGGTGCGGATGAAGGCGGCAGAGCTAGGGCGTGGGGTGGCGGCAGCCGATGAGGACCGAGGGAGAAAGAAACGGCTGCCCAAAGTTGCGCCTAGGGCTGCGCTCGACGGAAATAGGAGCAGCCCGAGGTTGAAGACAACCTATTGGCCAATTGGACAGATATACCCCCGGGGTATAAAGCGCCGACTCACTTAAGTGGAGGGCAAAAACGTCATTCAATTCTAATTCCAACAAGCCGCTTTGCATGGAGTTGGCTACGTGGCATCTCCAGATTGGTCCAAGTAAGTTTTTATTGCAAAAATCATAGTAAAATATTCGTAGCTCGGATGACAAAAGTTTATATATGAAAGTTGATCAGAAAGACGTGAGGAATCTAAATAAAATAAGTTTATAAGCCAATTCCTCTTACAATTTGAAAAGTAGTGTAATTGATCAACTTTAACATAATGATGATTAATGAAACCCTACTTTGATATGATTAAAGTGATTAATAGGGTTTAATGGATCTTTAGAGTTGATATTAATCTGTTAAATGTAAACAAGAACATTGAGTTCAAAAAGGAAGAACTTTGCACATGATTAGGGTTTATGTGCTTAAATATGCATGGAATTTAAAAGGGCATAAAGTTATCATCTTTAATGATTCAATTAAGGAAAAATCCTTAGATTTGATGATAGATGGATAATTCAAGCTGATATTAATCTGTTGTTAATAAAAGTGAAAATAGGATTTAAAAAGATGATCTTTTTATATAGTTGGTTTAATTTAGGGTTCTATGTACATGAATATGCCTTAATGGGATTAGAAACCCTAATTTATGTTGATATGAATTCTAATGGTTTTAATTGTACAAATCAAAAAATAAAATAAAGATATGATGATTCGACAATAAATTGAGTACCAAAGATCTTTAATGTGAATTATTTGGATAATTAGTGTTTCCTAGTGTATAAAAGTGGAAATAGTGATAAATAAGGTTCATGTATGTGAGTTGAACTATAATGAAATATGATTTGTCAATTTGAAAGAAACCAAAGATGATAATTAGCCTTAATGTTCTGGATATGACCTAAAAGAATAAATAAAATAGTTTTAGTGTAAAAGAAACATATTAGACTTAATTGACATTCAATTGTGCCTATGATGCAGAAATTAAAGTTTCTGAACTAAAAGAGCATTCAAAGTGATAAATGCATAATGAAGGCTAAAACCCTAATAAAACCCTAAAGTTGGCCTAGAAATCATAAGGTGGAATCCAAGTTGATCTTGAGGATGTTTTGAATAAAACAATGACACCTGAATGTTATGCATGATATTGTTGATTGCTTGTTAACTGTGTTGAATGTTAATGCATGGACATCAAGTTACTATGGATCAGGTATGTGGTTACGATTATGAATAACCGCTTTAGGTTTTCCGATGGATTCTCGGATGTTTAATCGCATTGAATGCAACTAAACTGTTGAATGTTTATTTATTTCTTGCAATTATAAAGTGACTATGACTATCATATAATGTATATGCCTTCTAGCTCAATCATTAATCCCCTCTGTGTCGTAATGGCTGACCTAGTACATGGCGACCTAGAGGGTAGGTCCATCAGGTCATGAAAGACTTTGGCTTCCTAGAGGGTAGGGCCATCAAGTCACCTTTATAGAGGTACCATATAAGTCCTTACAGGGACAACACATAGTTGTGGATAGGTATGGATTGAGTAGTTTGGCTTAAAACGTAATCTTGGCTGTTAAATAATTAATTGAATGATTACATGGTTATCATAGTTGCATGATTATCTGTTTCCCCCACATACCAGCTTTGGCTGACCGACGTTTTGTTTGTCGGCGTTTTAGGTACAATAAAAAGAACAAATAGTAAAGTGACACATGTGATACTAAAAGAGAATTAAAGTACAAAGGAGGATTAGATAGATTAGTATCGGTGTGAATGGAAGTTTAGAGACCCAAGTTTTCAAAAGGTATGTAAAAAAAAATTTATTACCATTTTCAGTATAGTCTGTTAGAATTTAATAATTGTTTATGGTTATATGTTGAACCTTTGATCCGGGATTAATGGGTGTGGCTCAACCTCTTGGTCTCTCTTAATTGGGGGTTATCGGGAGGTGGGGTCGTAACACTTCCTCTCCACCGAACTCCCTTCCATTATCCATGAATTAAGGGAAAATAAATTAAGCACCTTAACCTTTATAATATCATTATCCATACGTGAGTGGATAATTCTTTTTAGTTTCTAAATGTGAGTGGGTTATCCACTGTTACGACCCCACCTCCCAATAACCCCCAATTAAGGGAGACCGAGAGGTCGAAGCCGCACCCATGACATCCAGATCAAAGGTTCGACAATTAACCAAGAATAATTATCAAATTTTAACATACTATACTGAAAGCTGTAAGAAAATAAATTTTTGGCATACCTTTTTGAAAACTTGGATCTCTAAACTTCTATCCACTTAAGGATTCTACTCTAACTAATCCTCCTTGTATTTTACTTCATGTATTTCACAATATGACGATTTACTATTTGTCCTTTTGGCTTGTACCTAAAATTATGACAAACAAAACGTCGGTCAGCTGAAGCTGGTATGTGGGGGAAACAATAGTCATGCAAGTATGTTAACAATGTAATCATTCAATTAATCATTTAACAACCAAGATTACGTTTTAAGCCATACTACTCAATCCATATCTATCCACAACTCTGTGTTGTCCCTGTAAGGACTTATATGGTACCTCTGTAAAGGTAGAGTCGCATGGCACCACCCAAAGGTAGCCCAATATCTAACTCACTGTGACTTGATGGACCTACCCTCTAGGCAGCCATATACTAAGTCATTCATGACCTGATGGACCTACCCTCTAGGTAGCCATATACTAGGTCAGCCATTACGACACAGAGGGGACCAGGATCTGAGCTAGTAGGCAGATATCTTATGTTATAGTCATATCCACATAATAGTTTGCATGAATTAAATTCATCCAATAGTTAATTCATGTCATCGATGAAAACTTCGGAAAACCTCAGAAAACTAACTCGAGATATTCATAAGCGTAACCACATACCTGATATGTTGAGTCATGCAGATTATTCAACATATACTTCATGTATATACAATCAAGCCAATCAACAGATCCAAGCAAGTAATTCAATCATCACATAATTCCTGAAAAGAATATGTACTCTATTTATTACACACTTTATCAAGAATCTACTTTATTGACTTGGATTCTCTTTCTAAGGTTTCTAATCTGTATTAAGGTTTCATTATTATTCATTAGGGTTTCTTAGATCAATTTCTCAAACTTTATCCCTTTTAGGTTAACAAACCCTAAAATACTCTTTTCAATTATATGAACCTTAATTGCTCAACTATTCATTTTAATAGTCTTTTATACCCAAAATTTGACTTAGGATCATCATATCCTTATTTATCCAGGGATTTGAACCATTAACACAATTAAAAGACATATTCATCTAAATTAGGGTTTTCCAAGCTCATTAGTGCATAATCATGCACAAAACCCTAAATTAAACGAATTATATAAAAATATCATCTTTTTAGATCCTATTCTCACTTTTATTAACAACAGGTTAATATCAACTTGAATTACGTCATTAAGTCCATTTATCATCAAATCTAAGGGTTTTTCATTAATTAAATCATTAAAGATGATAACTTTATGTACTTTTCACGTTTCAAGCATATTTATGCGTATAAACTCCAAATTAGACTAGTCACGTGCAAAGTTATTCCTTTTTGAACATTATGTACCTTTTTACATTTAACAGGTTAACATCAACCCTAAAGATCCATTAAACCCTATTAAACACATTAATCATATCAAAATAGGGTTTCTTAATCTTTAATTAATCAAAGATGATAATCTACACTACTTTTCGAACTATGATCAGATTCAGGCTACAAACTATTTTTAATGGGTTCCTTGCATTTTTCTGATCAAAATACATATATAATTTGTCTTGATCGGAGTTACGAATAGCAAGATATGATTTTTGTAAGAAAATTCCCTTCCGGCCATTAGAGATTGCCACGTCGCAAAGTTCCATGCAAAGCGGCTCGACTTCAGTTATAATGAAAAGACGCAAATGCCCTTCGTTAAGTTAACGATTCTTTAGCCCACAGAGGGGCATTTCTGTCCAACGGGTCCCTGGTCATCTTCCAACTCGGTAACCCTATCTTGCCGCGAACTGTAGCCGTGCGTGGGATCATCTCCTCCACCCCCAGGCTGCGAACTCGCCGGAAAACCTCTCCCTGCCTCCGCCATGCGTCGGTGCCCACGGGGCGCCTCCATCATGCGGCCATAGAGGTCATCTCCAGCGTGTCCCACCAGCGCTGATGGGCTTGTCGTGCAGCCTGCTGTAGGCAGTTTGCACGAGCTCGTCTACTAGCGAAAGCTGACCAACCCTCCTCAGGTCGACGGGGTACCACCAGGCTCTCACCAAGATGAGGCCTTGGTCCTTCATGGCTCCGGGGTGCATCATCCCCCATGGTTAGGGTTTAAGAATGAAAACAAGGTAGGAGAAGAGAGAATTGCGTGGAATCTCTTCCTCAGACTCGGCTGAGGCTCCCTCTCGTTATATATATAAGGGTAGCAACATCCTATGATGCTTGCTCACGAAGAGATGATATCCTTTCCTATTAGGAATTTGATTCCTTTACGAAAAGCAAGCTCTCTCTCTCATATCTCTTTAGTATTCTTTCTCCTTTTGATGTTAGGATTTCGAAGATTATTCCCATTATCTTACTTGTACTTGTGTTGGCACGAAATTATATACCTCCTTGAGTAGGAAGTTCTTCCTTTAAATCAATATTACATAATTCTTTAATAATACAACACATTATCCTCTTATTTTGCCTTTTTAGTATTTTCTCTTTCTTTCCTCTTTATTGGGACTCCTTGGATCCCAAGAGATTCCGTTATTTCGAAATTCTTTTTATTGGATACTTATTATCCTTCTAGATGCATCATTATGCATTATTTCACATTATCTTGTTTATTTCTCATTTAAATACCTCTTTTTGAGGATTTCTTTTTATTTCTCTTTTATTTTTCTCATTGGATTTCCTTTTAATATTAGTAACCTCATGGATACGAAATTTCCCCAAGAAATCTCATTTATGCCTCTTTCCACTCATTTTATACATTTTATCATTATTTTCAATTTATTTCTTAATAAAGAAATACTTAATTAATCTTTTCTTTTCTTATTGCTTTCTTTATGCAACTTTGGACTCCTTGGAACCCAAGGAACCCAAGAGGCATGAAATCCTCTTTGGATGTGCCTTCTAGAGGTTTCGACATATTTCTTTTCTTAAAAATTCAATCATCCATTTGCGAATTGAATTTTCTTTGTTATTTCCTTGTTATTGGGCCCAGTAGACAATAAGGCCCACAACATATACATCAAGGCTATTGTAAACAAAATCCATGTATTCAAAACAAATTATACCATTCTTTGTTCAATTATCCTTAATATGAGAAATTGCATTTCTCACCAATTGTACCCAAAAGTTGGGGTTGTATCATCCACTCACGTAGATCTTTCCTTTGCCTTTGCAAGGCACAAGGACGTCCATTTATGTGGATTTAAACCAACACAATTTTGGTTGAAGAGCAATCCATTTAAGTATAATTATTTTTGCATTATTTCAATTATGCTTAAATCTTGATTATTTTAATATCAAGATTCTCTCTCCTTCAAAGTAGCTCAAATGAGATACCCCTCTCATTTTATTGAATCTAAAAGATGCTAATAATATTAGGGACCTTATTGAAGTGGTAAATTGCATATTGAACCTTGGGTTTTGGGTAAATTGCACATTACACGAAAACTAGGTTTTAATGCACAACATTATTTTATCAGCTCTTTCTTGGTACTCAGTTATTCCCCAAGTCCTACCTCTGCATCATCTTCATTCACATGATGCTTCAACACATGAGGAACATATTATCATGTAACATTTGCAATTTAACCCCTCAACTTGGGTAATTTGCACTTTAGTCCAAAACAAGTAGAACATTACTTTCAAAAGACAATATCAAGCATATAATCATCTTTCTTAAACAAAACCCTTAGGGTTAAAGCACAACCCAGGTCAGGGATGTTACATCCATGGTGATTCTTTACATATAGAGGAGTTGTGAAGCTCATCTTCAACCTTGGGAATGTGAAGCTTTGGAGCTTGGAGCTTTGAAGTTGTTCTTGAGGCATGTTATATAACTTGAATCCAATTATGTTATTATTCACCTTCAATTCTATTATACTTGTTGATTTACATTCAATTTAAAACTCTCTTGAATAATTGATGATCCTATGAGTTCTAAAAGTTGTTTAGGATTGTTGCCCATGAACTAGGATAGTAAAACAAGAGTCTAGAGGTTGATGATGATGACATCATCATGGTCCAACCCGATATAGGGTTGAAGTACCTCTAACCCAATATGGTGAGGTGAACATACCAATAGCACGATACAATGATGAGACATATACCTTATGCATGATATTATGATGAAGTGCACACCTTGTGCATGATATGATGTCAAGCATACATTATGTGCATGATATGGGGTCAATCACATACCCTATGCATGACATCGAGTCAAGTATATACTCTAACCCGATATGGTGTTGAAACCTAACATAGTAATAGGGAACCCGCTATACATTGGAACTTCAAACCCCAGTTGGTTTGTATATCTAGTTTGGTTTAGACTAACCTGATATCTAGCCTATCACTTACCACATGATGAAGGTTGGGATGATACTAGGAAGGTTTGATGGGATATGAGCAAAAGGGTCTAACCTGATATGCAAACCCTAATGTTGAAGCAACCTGATATGGTAGCACGATATGGTGATGATGATACACCTCAAGCATGATAGGGAAGCACAATATGGTGTTAAGTACACACATGTATGCCTGATATGGTGGAAGCACCTCAATTCAATGTACTTGATGGAGTAACACATGAAGTGTGTTATGTCAAATGATACATTAAGATGTATAGGGTTCAATGCATTTTGATAAGTAGGCCAATGTTCCTTGAAGTAATGGTTGAACCAATTTAATAGAGTATGATGTAATCAAACATCCTAGTGAGGATGAAAGAGAAACTTATACTTGAGTGATAATCATGTTATGAGCATATATTGATACCCCTAATATGTGTGGAGTATGATTTAAGGTTTGATTCTCGATTATATGAATTGAAACCCTAATCGGTTAACTAAGGGAAACCCTAACCCTAATAAAGGGTGATGATGTGATTTGAAACTCTAATCGGTTGAATTTGGGGAAGACCTAACCCTAATAATCGATGATGGTATGCACTTGAAACCCTAATCGGTAAGGAAGGGAAACCCTAACCCTAATAATGGTCAGGTTGTATTTCTCTTATATTGCATGGTGATGATATGTATTTAATATTATTTTTATCATGGAATATTAACTATGCATGTATCATGAGATGATGAGGATAGCCATGTATGAGCTGTGATGTTTCATATCATACATATTTGAATGGGCTTTGTGAGCTATGTGAAATACTTGAGCAACAAGTATAATGTATACCTTGGTTTGATGACGTAGTGGTAACAATTACCTGATAAGTGGTAATAGTGTTTAATGTTGAGCTAAGGGTTTGAATACCCAAATCTAGCAATCATAATGTTGATAATGCTAAGGGATAAGACTTCCCAGTATTGTGATAAAGGATTGAGATCTTGAGTGTTATATGTGTTCCAAAGATCATGAAAGTACTGGATAAATGTGTTACTTTCTTTGTAGCATATGTTATAATTCTTTCTTGTAACTTGGTTGATGCTAAAAGATATTGTAATACACCTAATTAATCAAGTGGTACCTTATCATGTAGTTTCCCATGCCATAGATCCATTCAGTGTCAGGATTTGCTGAATGGTGAAACGAGTTTAACTCGGTATACATATTGTTGAATATGTAATCTTATTTATACAGGGGTTTCTTAGTGAACTCCCCAAATAAATTGAGAAAGCTTTGTGATCATCCTAATGAAAAGTAAACTCAGAGAGCTTTGTCATCATCCCAAAGAGAGTGCATGCTATGGTTGTAGTTCTATAGCAAAGATACCAGTATACCCTGGTAAGATAATTGCAGTTGACACAAGATGTCCTGTCAGTAGTGTCGTATTGACTGAGATGGGTGAGTTCTTAGAATCCGACTCTTCCTTTAACCTTGTATGGTACCGATGCTTTACATAGCCATGGTCAGTTGGAGTATGAGTGGTATACCTCATCTCCTCTGGGCATAAGTGTGATTGTGAACATGTAATCAACCGTGTAGCATATTTGCTTAAGAATTGAATACAGAAAATTGTCTGATGCTACAATACTTTTATACATCTTAGTTGATAGATGTTATGCATGTTCTTCATATTCCTATAAAGCAAATAGATGACTTATTTCTCTGTTATGGATAGTTGAACTATCTTATTAATTCTATTTCCTTGCACTGCAAATAAACATGCACATTTAAGTAAAGTATCCTATGCTTAGTTTTATGTTGTTTACCTATGGTAATAATATTGTTGGTGGAGAATTATATCTCTCACCGGGACAATTGTCTCACCCTGTGGGTTCCACAATTTTTAGGTGGACGTGCACGAGGAGTAGAGACCGTACTGGAGAGGAAGAACAACAATAGTAGGGACAACAGTAAATACTACTATGTGTAGTCTCTGTACTCTCAGGTCCTTGGGAGATAGTACATGGGGGTTATATAAATGATCTGAGATTTTGGCTTGATTGCCTCAAGATTTTATGTTGCTTATGTATATGTTTGGGCAAAACAACTGGTATATGTTATCCTCGAGATGAGATGGTACAATGTATGAACAATGTGAACCATGATGTATATAAAGTTTTGGTTCTTTCCTTAAGGATTTCTTGGAAATGGATCTCTTTGCAAAATGGTATTAATTTTTAGTGATTTTGTTAATCCGCTGCTTATGGTTATTTTGCAATTATTACTGCAGATGGCTTATTTTTATGTCGGGTCGTCACACATATATACAATTTGGTAGTAACAAGGGTAAAAAGAGGCAAGATGGATTTCCTCTAATAAGGTCAAATTGCACATGGCTTCAATTTCATAGGGTCTTATAGACAATCTCCTTGATTTCTCTCGAGCATGAGAGGGTTGGAGGGGTCGTGACAGACCTCAGAAGACTGATTGGAGAAGATGGAGTCTGGAGCATAAGATGCCCATGCGCTGGAGGTGGTACAACAATTCATATTAGTTCTTGTATGTATTGGGGTGATTTTGGAGATGTTTTTAATGAAGTTAGATCCTTGGGGTAGCATGGACATTGATCTGAGTTTGTGGTAAGGTGATATGAGCGACCCGGGTTTGGCTTCAGTCCTCTGTAGTGAAACCTAGTAGAACTTGGGATCACTTTTTCTTAAGAGGATGATTCAAAGATAGAGATGCTTTTATTTTGGACTCCCATTGTGAATGGAGAGAGATTGAGAGAGGGAGGAGTGGCACATACAATGGCACAGATAGAGTCCAGGAAGAATGGGGAACTGGGTAAGGGTGACAAGCCTTAAGCTATTGGTGAGATCCGTGAAGGGTAGAGACAATGTATGGCCTCCAAATCTCCAATCCAACCCACTCTTGAAGCTTAAGGTGCATCATTTGGTAGTCCTGGGTTTTAAACCAATTAATCTTGTTGTGATGCAATTAAATGGATGTAATGAGGTAATAAGGGGTCAATGAATGGGGTTATTTGTTCTTTACTTCTTAATAGTTTTTGGAAAATTAGGATGATACAATTATACTAAATATTATTAGGTTGGATAAATGGACCAGGATGAGTTCAAATATCTGATTACAATTTAGGAAGCTAAGGAATCATGTTTATAATACTAGATACTTAGGATACTTAATGAATTAACAATTATAAAATGAGTTACATGACTCAAAAATTAATAGGACTTCTTATATTCTATCATATACTCATATATAGGTCAAGGAAACATATTATGCATGTATATGGGGTAAATTTCCATTTAAATCCTAACTTGTCATCATTGCAAAATTAGCGATATGTTTTGTGCATTATTTAACTTTGATGAAAATTGAGGTATTATTATCATATTCATATGTCATTCAAGGGTCTAATTAATTTTTTAACCTAGCATTATAAATCACTTTAATTCTAAAACTAAAATTTTGGTATGTTACACATTTGTCTTCCATATAAAAAAAAATGAAAACCTAATCCCCTTAGCTTTGGTCCACCAAAAGATCTACCAAGATGAAGAAAATAGGGAAGGCAATCAAAAGGGGATTCGAAGAAGCTTCAAAGTTATCTTGAGGGGAGGATTACACACCAAACATTCCTCCACCAACATTCCTCTCCCCTCCCACAACCCTACTCCATCACCGTCTGATTCCACCTTGTGGGAAAAGATAACTTGTCAAACCACATTCACACTAAGAAACTCAATAAAGTGCAATCAATAATCCGTTTGTTAGGTATTTACAGAAAGCCATTGCAAGCACAATTGTTTCTCGATATGAAAACCAAGAGAGTTGCTCATAAAAGGATCTTTTTGTCCTTGGTTGGTTGATAAGGAAAAAAATATTAAATTAGGGGTGCTTTTGACTGATCACATGAGAAAAATATCATCTAGAGTAAAACTTTGTTTGTTATGGGAGGAATTGTAACCTCAATAGCTCTAGCCCTAGGACATGAATTGACAGTGCCTACTAAGGTAACTGGAGTGGAATTTGTAGATTTAAGATATCTAGTGCACCCCCAAAGAATTAACATTTCTTATAAGAAGATAATTTATAATGTCAAAGCCACTTATCTGGGAATCGCTCTGGAACAACTAGGACCCTAAGATGAATCATTTGAACACCTAAAATTGTGGGAAATGGAGTTCCTTAAATAGATATTCATATATCTCATTGTCATTCTCCCTAAAGGGGTTGTGGAAACAAATGTGCAAGAGAAGCAAAGAGAGGAGCACTAGCAAGAAGAACAATAGAGAGAGATTCATCGAGTGAGGAGGAGATATGAGGAAAAATATTCACAATACCAGCCCACACTGAATGCCTATGAAATATCCACCATACATGCACAACTAGAGAGCATTCAGTAGACACAACATGCAATGTGGTTAGATCAAAAGAAAATGCACCACCATATTAACTACTTGTATTATTACTAGCATGAACAGGTGCACAGAAGCCCCTAATAGGGGGAGGATTTTTGGGGTGCCATTTTTTAATATAAGGAGTTATACACACTTTCATAGGAGGAATACTGAGGCCACTACTACCAAAATCCTCCACCACAACAAGGTTCACTGTCATAGGATCCACCACTACAATAGTTACAACTACCCATTGATACCCAAGTTTTAGTTTCTTGCTGAAGGACAACATGATTTAATAGTTTGGGATGGTAGGGTCGTACATGCCCTCTTTTATTTCATCACAATGTTTTTCACGCTTGTTCCACTCTGTCCCACCTTGTTTTGATGATGATGTTTCCAACACCCATTCTAGTTTATATTTCTATTTGCTTGCATGCATGCATATCATGTCGTATACTTTCTTTCATATTTGCAATTTTTTCTTGAAATTTTTTCTTTTCATGCCATGCATTGCATCTCATTTAGACTTTTGGTAATTGGCTTGTATTTTAGCTAGGTTTTCCATCATTTTGCTTATTTCTCATCAATGTAGGTTTAGATGTGATTGAATGCAAATTGGCGCCATTTCGGTCAATTTTTCCCATGCTTGAATCTTCTTGCCCGATAGTGTGTTTTGATACAATCTCTACATTTTAAGTTCAAATTGTTGATCGTTGACAAATGCATGTCACACTCTCATGGTTTATTTCTATATTGTCTCAATTCCTAGACTTTTTACATTCAAATCACCTCTTTCATGCTTCAGAAATGTTGTGTTTGAATTATTATCCAACTAACCCAAACACTTTGGGTTTGTTAAATCTCATGATAACAATGTGGTTTTCATATTGCTCATTCATATGGTGTGCTTTTATCGAAGAAGTGGCAGAAAATTTTTCATGTGGGATATCCTATGTTTAAACCCACACTAATGACCCCTCCTTTGACTCACTAATTCTTTCATCACTTCTACCTCTCGGCCTCATGAAAGGATGCCAAAATGCACATATTATCCTAGGCCACCTCCAAAAGTTTGGGGTGACCATAACTATATCCACTCTGCTTCAAATTCTCACCCGATGCTTTAACTACACTAGAGGAAAAAAAGAAGTAAAAAGAACAATGCAAAATGAAAATAAAAGATTATCTTATGTTATAGTATCTAAATAAAGAAAAGAAGAGTGCTTCTATGTAATATCACTCCAATCGCTTACCAAAATACCCATTGATCTAGGAAACATTGATCCTAGCTCATTTCACCCCTTTTAACAACCATGGGGGTCACACAATGTGGTTTGAGATGCATGATTGAATGCATGATGGCAAAAAACTCTCCTACTCATCTTTGATTGTCACCATAATGATATGAGTTACTTGATGATGTAAGATAGCCCAACATATTGGTTGTTAGTCTATGCCCCATATTTGAAGTTTGTATGTTTAGTGCTTTGATCATGATTAGTTTGTGAAAGAGGATAGGAAAGAGGTGAAACACATGCACTTAGTCATCATTGAACCTATTTTGTCAATATACATATATTGCAATGCATTTGTCATATCTTTCTTATTGAAAAGGTTGAAGAGAGATTGAGTTGGAGCATACTTGAGGACAAGTATGATTTTAATTTTGGGTTGGTGGTTCATCCCTATTTTAGGGCTTCATCTTGTGTCTTCTTGCACTTTAATGGCATCTATACATATTACACTACATGCTATTTCCCTTAATAAATGGTTTACTATCAAATGTGCTTATGGTTATTCTTTGTGTAATATCTAGACACTTTAACCATGCATTGGATGGAGGGGATAAAAAAAGGTGGATTATAGGGTCTCTACACCCTAGGATGAGCCCTAGACCATCCCAACCTTCCATAGGTGGTCAAGAAAAATTTAAGGCAAAGAACATCTGAGAAAAGGACTTTGGAGGTGAAGTCTATGGATGGACACTCAATAAGGGCCATGGTATGATTTCATGTCATGGTGCAATTGATCCAATTAACAAAGAAATTCAAGACATGAAGATGATACAATATCTTGGCCACCTCGGCCATGGTAGACAAAAAATTATGGTGCTTTATACCTAACATGGGTGCGAGACTCACCATTTCCACGATGATGAGATTCTAAAATGTCCTCTATAATGATCAATTTCACAATGCGTACATTTGATTTGCCCTCTTGATCTAAATTTCACTATTTAATGATTCACTACTTTGTAAATTATATTGAACCTGATTAGTATAATCACCTTTCTCTACAATATGTTTCAAAATATTGAGTGTTCATTTATCTTCCCAATGGTACAAAAATTACCTCGTTTGGAGCATCCTAGCCCAAGATATGGGTATTTGAAAATTGACCCAAATTGTACATGTTTTAACTGCTTTTGTGAGTTTGGGCCTTAATGGGCCTAGTTTGGCACGTGACTCACCATTTCCACGGTGACGAGATTCCAAAATGACCAGTATTGAAGAAAACGACTAAGTTAGCTACACTACAACTGTGCCACCATCCACACACCACGATCTTGTTGACCACCAGGGTTGTCCCACTGGCCTCCCAAATTCATATTTTTTATCTACATCTCTCTCGTTCTCCACCTCTCTCATTCACTCCATCATGACCATCTTCACCCCATATAGCATGACTGTGGTCATCAAAATGGTTGTGGTTGATAGCAACCCTAACCTACTTCTTACACTAAAATTCCTAGTTTGGCCCACTTGACCCAGTGCTTCCCTAACACCTATATATACTTGGGTGGTAGTTGTAGCATGAGGGTACACTTCCTTAGCATCCATTTCTACCCTTTGAGAGAATTCAAGGAGCTCTCACCTATTCCCACCTACCACCACTTCATTTCCTCCATACCCAACCTCGAAACCCTAGTTTTTTAGGGTTTTGACAAACTTTTATCACTATCCCATTCCATCCATCCACCTGGAAGGAAGATGGGCGTGCTCCAACTACTAGGAGGTGAATAAGGTGGAGTCTTCACCAAGTTTCATCACTAGCTACTCATCTACTCCTTCCTAATTCTCCTTTTCTTTCATCATGTCTAGCTAAACCCTCTAGGTGGGCTGTTTTGGGGCTAAAATGTGACTTTGATACCATAACTTGTAAAACTATAATTTCATTTATGATGGCTATCTTCTACTCCCATTTCATTCCCCATAAATTCTTTGTGGTTTGTTCTTAAAAAATGGATTGCTTGTTGTTTATGCTTAAAACCACCTAGACTTAAGGAGAGAATGGCTTGTATGGGGCTATCTTAGGGATTCCTCCTATTCCAACTAGTGGATCCCTAGTTAGCACCCATCTTCCCATATACATAACCCCTCCCCTATTTCTAGGTGTGAAATATAAGTAGCCAGTGTAGGAGTATTTAGTGCAATTGCCTTGGAGCTTCTTAAAGGCTAGATGGTGGGTGATGTGAGGTAAAATACCCTCATTTCCACCTTCCATCACTACCCTTGGTCCCCAATTTCCCTATACTCTATAAACCTACACTTGTTGGACACTATTATAATTTCACCTAAGCTCTAGTCGAAAAGATCCTCACAAGGTTCAATAGGGTGTGCAAGGCTGTAGTTCCCCTTCACACACCTTATACCACCCATGGTCAACTAGTTGCTTTGGGTAATTATATAGCATGTATCCTATTGTTGAGTTTAACATTATTAATGAATGAATATAATTTTCAAGTTATGACTCCTAACTGAGGTTCTGGTAACAATTTCACAAATGGCCCACACCTGATTACTTGCTTAAAACCCAATTTCACTTCTTGTTAGTTAGTTAAGTAGTTTCTTTAATTGCTTTTCTTAGTTAATTTCCTAGTTATTGATAGTTAGGTCTTGCTAGAGTATAACATTTCTTAGTGCTTTCTTGTGCTAATCTTAGTTAGTTTGTTCTTGTATAGGTCTTTGATTGCTCTAGTTACCTAAATGTGTAGTCTAGTATAGTTTCTTGCTTCATTAATTTGGTGTAGTGTTAGCTCTTGCTTTGCTTTCCTTGGTATAAATTGCTCTCTTCGTACTTAGTTTCTCTCGATGATAATTAAAATTGACTTGTCTAGGTCTGATTTAAGTTTTGTCTTACTTCTTCTTAAGTTTTCTTGTCCAACCCTAATGTAGTCAATCAAACCCAAATAAAACCCTTGAACTCTAGACTCCACAATAGGAACCTAGCTCTAGTTCCCCTCTCTCCCTTGGGTTTGTCCCCTATATTTCCACCTTCCTAACTACAATCTGATCCTATACACTAGTGTGTAAGTGTTTGAGTATTTGTGTGTGTCATCAACTAGTGTCTTATAAATTTGTAAGCCAATGTGTGTTCGTCCCACATGCACAAAAAGCTTTTTGATGTAGTTTCTGAGGATGAAAGAACCATAGATCCCTAGTAGTTGTTGTGTGACTCTTCCCTTAAAAACATCTCTTTCCCGTTTATGTGTATACATTTAAGAAACATGCTAGACACCCCCCTTGAAAATTATGCTTCTGCTCAGTAACTGATATATTTGAAAAGTGGGGTGTTACAATATGGTATTAGAGCTACGATAAATGTTGGCCCCCAGGATTTTCTCAAATTCTCATTTAATTTATGTCCTCTTTTGCATATGGCACATAAGAAGAGAGTAGATAATGATAATATGCCCTTGGGTGGGGAAGAGGATTATTCTCTCAGTATAAGAGACCATCGAGAATCTCCACATTTGGAAACTCCCATGGTTCCCTTTGACATCTTGGTCAGGGCCCTATCCACTACCATGGGAAGAGGAGAGGATCTGTTAGCTAACCCTAGGGTCAACCTTGAGATTTCCCTAGTTGACTTTTTGAAGATCAAGCCTGACTCCTTTACTAAAGAGGAAGAGCTGGATGTGGTGGGAAAAGCTGAAAGCTGGCTATAGAACTTGGTTTCTATGTTATAGATTTCCCTAACCCATCCAGGGTTCATTTTGGGACTCACATGCTCAAAGGTGAAGCTAGGACTTGGTGGGAGAACCTACTAAGATCCCATGAAGGTAATGCTCCTCCACTCACATGGGAGGAATTCTCAAAAGACTTTCAAGACCACTACTTATATGCGGCTATGATTGAGAAGAATGAAGAGGAGTTCTGCAACCATTGTTAGCTTGGTGATATGACATTCACACAACACGCCATTAAGTTTAGCATCATGCATAAGTGTGGTTATGACTATTATGCATGACACAAGATGAAGAGATTTATTGGGGGTCTCAAGGAAGACCTTATCTTTTCTCTATCTAGAGGAGGACCTCATTTCCTATTAGGTGCCCTAGATATTTCCCTACAACTAGAAGCCAACCTAGGAAGAACATGGAATAAGGACAATCACTCCCATAAAGATACTAAGAATCATAATGATAAGAAGAGAAAAGACCTAGAAGAACCACATGGCAGGAAGCCTTGTCCAACATATAATAGGTTGCATGGTGGAGTATGTAGGTTTGGCAGGAGCATTTTCTACTTTTTTGGGGACCCAAATCATAAGAAGCTAGAATTCCCCAAGCTCAAAGAAAAGAATGATACAAGACATAACTCTGACCTAGAGAAAAGAGAAAAGAGACTAGCAACAATCTTTCCTATGATTGATGATGATGAATAAGAAGGTAAAAAGAAGGTATGCTTTAGTTCCAATCCTAGTTGTAGTGAAATGGAGATGCATGATGTATGTTGCAAACTAGAAATAAGTGAAACCCTAAAGGTTCAATAGTAGGTTAAAATATCAAGGACAAAATTAATTAAGATGGGTCAAATTGTAACATCCCCTTTTTTATCTTAATAGAAATATCATCACTAATTATATTTCAATCTTGGACTTTGATACAAAAAACCCATATAATAACTTTTCCTTAAATATTATTAAATGAATAACACAATTTCTCACTGACATGATAATGTTTCTTAAATGTTCATATAACTCATATAAGTCAAAATTTCCACATAATACACTTTTTCTCTCCTCTACATAACATCATCATTAATGATTTTCTCTCATAATGAAATAAATCGAATTGTTTTCTCTTCTTTATTAATTTAATAATGTGTTACATTTAACCCAAAAGATGATAAGAACTAGTTTCACTCTCTTTCTATATCATCCATGAAAATTTCTCTAAAAAGGCATAACTGATCTTCGAGATAACTTTTTAGTGGAAAACTAACCCAAATATCAAAATTTATCAAATAACTAAATAAGGATAAGGTTAGTTCCATTTATCCTATCCTTTAATGCATTTAAATTAAGATAATGACACATGTAGATTTTGTGAGGGAAAGATAATCAAAATCTAAATATAATTTGATGGGAATGGTAATGAGCTTATGTTCAAAATTTGGGGCTGATATGACCTCTTTTGACTCATCTAATGATTTGAGTAAGTTTTTATATAGCATTGATCCTAATATAACATATGGTTTGGTTTATTTGATATGTCATGCAGACAGATATATAGCCTGATTAGGACTCTTAGTCCTAGAGCTATGTAAGTTGGGGGCTTGTCATCTTCACTCAAATTTTGTATTTTCTTTAAACTCCTAAGTTTTGTGATTCCGTTCCCCTTCCCCGCTACATCCCATAAGTAATTGGGACCATATTTTCACTCCTAAAGTTTTCCTGTACCTCCTAATACCTATCTCCATAAGGCTTTGTACCCTAGAGTTCCCAGATGACCATGGACTTCCTATCTCAATGGAGCTCAACCCCATTGACCTCCAACAGTCACAAGACTTCCATCCTATATATATTTTGCTGCAAAGATCCCCCTACACCAAGAGAATCTTGTCCACACCGTGCCACACTCCTTGTGTCTCCTACAACCCTGCTTTTGGAGGTCCACCTTCATAATGCCTTCTAGTAGTTCGTATATGAGTTTTGCACCTTCATAATGATCTATGAGGGTTCTACCCATTCCATCATCATTATTCAGATATTTTTAGGCCACCTATGGTGCAAGACGGGCCCAAATGGGGAAAGACAATTGGTAATTGGTTCTTTCACTTTTTATCCTTAATTATTGATCTTGAATCCCTTTTTAGTAAAATTGACTGCTTTGGGTCACCATATCCTCTGATTTCTTCCACTTGACATCCACCAAGGGTCAAGGAACTCAATTTGTTTCCTCGAAAGCAATGATTATTACCCCAACCATGTTTCATTCTTCTTCCCTTGTTGTTCCTTGGAACAAGACCTTCTTGAAGGGTTTTTTTACCACAAAACCCGCCAAGAGGGTCTTTATGACTAGAAAAGCATGGAGAGGACGATAATTATCTTATGGACTAAGCTTCCATTAGGGTTTTGGTGTTTTTCACACAATGTTTTCATCTAAAACGAGATTCTAGGTTCTTGTTTCATCTCCAGGTTGATGCTGATGATGATAAGTGGTCATATTATGAGAGTTCTCCCGCATATGTTCTTGGAATTGTCATGCCCACATGGATGATTTTGATACTTTGAGTCACCCTAGACTACTTACTATAGTGCTTGTGGGTTGAGATGGCCCAGGCTGAATGCTTGGCCTTGATTGGTCCACCTCATTTCCATGTCTCATCTTTAATTCTGATAATTCTACCTATGTTAGTTTTTGTCAAATTTTGATTTGTCTATTCTTCATAAATTCACAATAATTCTATTGATGGTCAAAAAAGGGACTTTAAATGTGTTTTGAAAAGGAATTTTCAAGTAGAAACTAATTTGTTGTTTTCAAACTCTAATTTCATTATCTCTTAACATGATTTTTTAAAATACCAAAATTGGGGTTTAGATTGTAACTAGATGGTACTGATGTAAAGTGTATTAATTTCAGGAGATATAGGGTTTCACCAACCTCAAGGAAACTTAGAGGACTTTGTATCTCATCTACAAGTGGATCATGAACTCTGAGTAACAAGTATGGATAAATGCATTTATATTTTCTTATATTTATGAAATTTAGTTATAGTGATATCTAGTACGTGTTTTAATGAACTTGCACGAAAGTTGATCATGAATTAGATCATCAGTTTTTATATATCTTTGTCATAAATTCCTAAATTAATAGCATGCAGATGCTTTCTAAGTCAAATTTAATGTTTTAAGTTATTATGATCAAGATCATTGTTAAGTATATGATTGATGAACATGATTGTTTCTGCTAAATTTAACTCGCCTTTTTGACATAAGCTTTATGTGAGTAGTGAGCACTTGGGTTCATAATCTTTGTGTGAGCAATGAGTTCTTGGGAGAGTAAGATATATGTGAGAAATAAGCTCTTTGGAGCATATTTAAAGATGAATGGCAACATATTCAACCTAAGACTTTGATTAAGATAAATAAAGCTGAAGATAATTGACATGACAAGAATCCAATGTTTGTCATGTTTAAAGTTATGCTTTGTCAAAATATAGTATATTTTTTTTTCAGTTTATATAATGTTACTCATTGCCACTTACTCTAATTGAATCTCTTTTTTTCTTTTTAGGGATGAGGGCAGATGCCCACATGTAATGACCAAACTTAGAGGAGTAAAGTCATCTAACGTGTAATGACTAGCTCAAGGATCTTCACGAAAAAATGTCCTAGTGGGGTGCCAGCTATACCTAGTTTATATTTATTTTCATATTTATGAGAAATTATGTGGTGTACAAGTGTGATCGTGTTAGATTGGTTTATGGGTGATTTGTTTTGAGGGCATGAGTATGAGAATTTTTATCTTGTTTTAGTTTATATATGAACTCTATTTCAATGCAATGATTACCATGTTTGTGACATCACCTGAGAGACCCCTGACCTTGCTTAAAGTATTAAACATAATTAACTATCATAATAGAATGTTTATAACCTTAATCTAACCTTGTGATATGCTTTATAATCATAATACAAGCTTATGTTTCAAGTTTGGTCCAATTTGGACATTGGTTGTGCAAGTTATGCAATTTTATGCACATTTTGGACTTTTCTACAATTCCCCCAATTGAGAGGTTTTCTTTGCAATTTATCATTTGAATTATGTTCTTTGGATGTTATCTCATAATTATTGAGCTTGTTGAGCCATTGGGTGCCTAGTTGAACCTTGGTTTGGAAGTGCTTTCCTCAAGGGTATTTTAGGGTTTACCTCTTTATGGATGACCTACCTTTATGAGCTATCAACCAATGATTTATTTGATTAGCTTTAAAATTAGACAAAGGAGAGATAAGCATGTCTCAATGGATGGTGGGAGAGCTTCTTGTGTGTCTTCTTGTATATCCTTAATAGGTTAAGGTCATGGATTCATGGAGAGCTTTTTAGACACCTCATGCTTCTTTTGTCCCTTATCATAGAGCTTTATATCTATTTTTGAGCTCCCAAACGAAATTTTTGCTTTCCACCACTTCCCTCCTACTACAAACCTCATTCCCTATCTGTTTAGCTACAGAGGACCTATTCACGGTATAAGAAGTAGGAAAATTTCTTGGTGGAAGCTCCTAGGATTTTGTTTTGCTCTCTTTTAGGGTTTAAAAGGCTTCCTTCTAGTGATCTTGACCTAAAAGAGTAAGAATCCCCTTTTTTCCTCCTTTTATTTCTTTTTGATCCTTCCTCCTACCTTTCTCTAGGTCAGAACCTTTTTGTTCCATGGTAGAAATTTCTCTAAAGCTCTAAAACCCTACCTTTCTTGCTCCTTATACTTAGGGTTTGCTCATTTGATGAAGAAAGGTGCTAGATGGATGAGTTCACAGCTTATGCTTGGATTTTCTACCCTATCTGCTCATGTTTTCTTCTATTTGGGATTTTATATTCTAATTAGAGGCAAGTTTTATAGCTTGCTCCACGTTTATTGTTTACCATAAGCATGCTAGCTCATGTTCTCGCTTTTAAATGATGATCCATGCGCTAAAAAGCTATGCTTGACTTGGATTTCAATTTTTATAATGTTCTATTCTGATTTCAGTTCTAGATGAACCTGTGATCATGTGTAAGTTATTCCTAAGGTATAATAAGACTTGGATCAGGTTAGTTTGACAACTGATGATGTTAAACACCTATCAACCAATGGTCAATTTTAGGGTTTAAAGCTGATTTCTTCTATAAATAAATGACTCAATGGTGGTAACATTGCAATAACCGATGGTGTTGTCTTCATGAAAACTGATGATAGTGACCAATGGTTTCCATTGAATTTCACCCATTATGTCAGGTGTTGGCCTAATTATAAGATTAGTGATTAATAACTAAGTACCATAATCATGCTATCAATCAAAGGTGATACTAGTTTTACATTTGATGGTGATTACTGAATATAGTGCTGATCTAACAACCTATGGTGGATCAGGTCTTCAGAACCTATGGTGAGTTAAGCATGTTGTTGTTGTTGGGTTTTAGGGGAGACAGAGAAGGCAGCAGAAACAAAAATTTTCTCCCCCAACCTATACCGAGGAAACGCGTCAACGTCTATATAATAGGAAAGGATGGTTTGTGGAATCATACCTTGTCCTGAGGCTTGCTCGGCGACAATACCTCGCGCAATGCGCGGTCTTCAACTCTGGTCTTGGACGGTGTCTGTGCAGCTCCTGGTCGCACCGGAACTGACAACTCCTCCTCCTACCGGACTGTCGGATGACAGTTGTCCTCCTGAGCGGCAGTGTCCTCCCGCCTCTGTAGTAGTCCACACAGACCACCTGGAACTCCACACTCCTTGTCCCACAAGGAAGTGGAAGGAGTTGCACCCTCCTGTTGACGTACTAGTCACAAACACGCTCTCCTGCCTCCTGTTGCAACTGCATATGTCCTTCCCTTGCTGCACCTCCCTTTTGCGGGAAGCACTTGCTCGGGCTCTCTCACGGTTACCAAAACTAGAGAGAACGACAACTTGCAGAGCAACTGGTTGCACTGAGCTGTACTTTGAGAAGCCCCCAATACCCCTATATATATAGGAGAGTCATGGGACAGGGTTCTCCATCCCGGGCAATGCGGGACTAAAGCAGGAGTAGAAGGGTTCGAGAATTTTCCACAAAAAGCAACCAGTTCGCAACTTGAAATGATCGGTTCACAACTGAACCGATCGGTTCGGCCATTGAGCCGATAGTTTGGGGCACTCCAACCAATCGGTTGGTGCCCTGAACCGATCGGTTCATGGTCCTAATCTGGCTCAAAAAGATTTTCCTTGTTTCATTCTCAATTGGTATCGAATACCAATATTATTCCCAATCGAATTGGCAATTTGAAACCAAAGGAAAATTCTTGCCGACATGACTTTTCCCAACTGGTCGGTTGCTCCAGTTGAGCTGATCGGTTCAACCCTTGAACCGGTCATTTCAACCTGGGCATGAGCCGATCGGCCTGGACACTCCAGCCGATCGGTTCAGCAACCTCAGCCGACCAGTTCATTACATGAGCCGATCGGTTGGGAGCACAGCTTGGGCAAAATCAGTCAATTGCGATTTCAATCAATCCGATACTCCAATCAATGCGTCCAACACCTTGAACCATACGATATTGAGTCATCGACTGATTGAGTGTTTAATTCAACTACTAAACTCCTTTAGTAATCAATCTAAACATTGCTTTGTGGACAAAACTCCTCTTCCAGGTTAAATCCTATGTGTGTGACCCTGCAGGTCCATTTCACGTTGGCAGTGAAAGTCCATAACACTTATGACTTCACAAGCAAAGAGCGGTGCCTAGTCACACATCAGTGCTACCCAAGTGAAAGTAGAAAGTTGGAGAACAACTTTCATCCTACAATCCGTGAATGGTGTTACAGCGAATGTATAATTCCTTTGTCACTGATATCCCGAATGGAACTCGAGGCATGGAACAATCATCCTGTCAACGTTCATTCACTTCCTTGATCTCAGAGTAGACTGGAAGAGATATGTATGATATCAATATCACATAGTGATTCACACATGCGTGCACGCCTTTCTCAATCCTACTCATCAAGTGGCCATGGATATCAAACTCCCTCAGGAGGGACAAATCCCATATCTATCACTCGCCCCTCAAAAGCCGCATGTGTCAAAGCCACCCAATCATCACCTTTATAACAACCCATGTTTCAGGACTGCGTTTGATGATGTCAAAGTGTGCCCAACGACATGTGTTGAGTGCAGTGATTTCAGGTCTAAGAATCACATTGACCACCATCACTGTGAGTATTGACTGTGACTACCATCTCATGGTTCCATGTGTCAAACTCACGATGGGTCTGTCCGGTACCTTGTTCTCTAACAAGTACCTATGTGTTTGGTTTGATATCTCTATATCATGACTACTGAGATTCTGTCATCAACCAACACCACAATCTAGTCTTGTGTGTCATTGCTGTCTATCTACCTTCCACAATGACATCCGACTAGGGACATAACAAGAATGTACAAACTCTTAGCATCCGTATGATCTCATCGTTCAGGTCATGAACCTGAAGGCATACGTCATTGAGTACTGTCATTCTCTAGACATTCAATCTGTTCTATCACTATCACATATGACTGAACCAGAATGAATTGGAAGCTTGCCTTTGATGTTTATCAAATCAATCTTAATGTATCCCACCAATCATCCCATGATTGGCTCTCAGGGCATACATACCAACAGACTCCCACTTGCACTGTGAGCCAATCACCCTTGAATCATATTCATAGTGATCTTCAAACATGTCCCACATGTTACTGTGCTGTAGTGCCAACATAGTGAGTAATGGCAACACCTTGCCAAAGTCTGTATAAATTGCATGTCTCTCATCTCTTCGCTGTACGTCACACGTATGAGATGGAGTTGCCGTAATATGCGATCTTGTATTCCATTTGCTAACCTTTAGCCACATTGCATGATCAAGGATTCCAGACTTGTCATCAATGAGTGGAATATAAGTTCATCTCATGAACTTTCAGATCCATATAGTATCCACTGCTGTTCACTAACACATAGATACTCGGCATTTCCCTTTTAAATGGCTTTATTGGAACACTTCCAATTATCAACAAACATTCACTTTTATACATCTCATGTATATATATTGCGATTAATTTTCTGTCCTTTCGGAAGTTCGCATCAATGTAACTCTTTACATCGAACTCTTCCTTATCTCCATAGAACTAGTACTTCACAAGCACTTATCAAGTTCTCATGGTATTCCAGTAACCCTTACTAGAAATAGACAGCCATCCACTCGTCATGGCACACATGCGAGTTATCAGGATGAGCACATCATATTGCCATGTCCTACATACAAGATGATGAATGCATTTTATTCTTGCCATGTCATACATGCAAGATAATGGGATGATTACATACATGATAGATCCATATCTATTCTTAGTGTCCCCATTCTTCATAAGAATTGGACACTTGGCCTTGGGATACTAATATCCATGTAACATGGACAAGTTTTCTCCCACTGAATCTGTGCATACTGAACACTTCAATACAGATTGCCAATGTATGCTTTCTCTTTCCAGGTCAAGAGATTTTCAAGAACTATCTCTATAGATCTCTATTCCTATCACATAGGAAACATCTCTATCTTCCTTAAAGATAATTTCCACTTTTGGATTTCCATTCTAGAACAATTCCATTTCACATCAATATGTGGAATGTGAATACGCACCCACAAAATCACAGATCACTTCTTTATCTTTGACATATCAGTCAAACCCTTTGACTATATTATCAAAATAAAGATCCAATTTTGAGTTGCTTGTACTCAATCAATCACATTGATTAGTCCATTGTAACTTATAGACTTCATTTGCATTAGTGGATTCATAAACCTTATAAGTTGTGTCACGTACACATCCTGGTTTTATTCCTCATAGGAATGCAGGTTTAGTATCCATATGCCAAATGTCTTAGTCATTAAGTTGCAATCTACAAGCATCATCCTTCTCAAAATGTTATCCATGTGTCTTAACACTTAAGACTCATCTGCACTTATGGATATGATCCAATGAGCGCTACCATCAAGGTCATACCTTATGGTTCACATGGAAGTCATTTAGGATGTAATGGTTTTAAACTATAACTCAAGATTCGGTTCCTCATATTCATCTTGATAGTTGACTCATCACATGAACAACTCATCACATAGATAATTGAGGTGTATCTGTTAAAGATATAAGAACTCACAACCCTTGTGATTCTTAGTTTCTTTTATTAGTGTGGGGTATTCTTTTATTAAGAAGAATTCAGTTATTTGATAATCATTCTCTAACTCCTTAGAGTATGATTCCTTCTTGATTCAGACATCATCATGCCTTAATCATGAGTTCACTATGATACACTATCATGATCACTCATAAGGATCTCAAACATTTGGTCCAAGTATTTCATTCATTGATCTCATCAAGAATTAATACTTTACCAAATTTTTACTTCATTTATGATAATCTTGAACACTTCAAGACATTCATATTGGTATTTCTCTAAACATCATTTGAAGTATTAGCATTTATTCCAATAGGTATGTAAATACATCACATGTATTATACCTAATAGGATAATCACTCTTCCACTTCTTTAGTGAAGATTGATTAATCATGTCCAAGATATTCATGTTCCTTACTGGTTCTCTAACCAAAAGAGTCTAGTTTTATCCATCACATGGAAACTAGAAATGAATTTCTCATGATTAATGCTAATTAAATTGTTTGAGTTATCTATAACTTTTAGGTATCGTCTTATCTTATGCATATCAAATATCACAAGATAAATAAGGCATTGCCACAAAGATCACATCTTTATAAATTGAAACATCTATTTATTAATTTCTATCATTGTCATACAATATGCAAAAATAAAGTGTTTCTATCTATTGGCAAGTATGAAATAGCAGTTCATAACTGTATTACATGCCTTATTGGCTGAAAATAAACTAAAGTATTCCTATCTATAAAGGCAACACTTGACCCAAGTAAGAATGCTTTACACTTTACATCTTGATATCATACATCTCAAAAGTGTTACAAGTTTACTTTCATGACACCTTTAAGTAGAGGTTTCAGTCGCCTCCTTCTTCTTTTGTTCTTCCAGGTAGAGAGGACCATTCCTTTTCCAATGTCCTGGCTTTTGACAATGGTGGCAATTTCCTTTCTTGTTCACGCCTCCCTTGGCCTTGAGAGCTGAAGATGGCTTGGACTCCTGGCTAGCTTCAGAACCTTTTTTAGCTTTGCCCTTGCCCTTGCGCTTGGACTTGCCTTTCTTGCTCGTGATCACCATCACGGACTTAGGCTTGTCCTTCTTCATCTGTAACTCGGCTGTCCTCAACATGCCCAACAACTCTGACAGTGGCCTATCAAAGTTGTTCATGTTGTAGTTCATCACAAACTGACTGTAAGATTCTAGCAACGATTGCAGTATCACGTCAGTAGCCAACTCTTGGCTCAGTGGAAATCCCAGTCTCTGCAGGTTCTCCACATACCCAATCATCTTGAGTGTGTGAGGACCAACTGGATCTCCTTCTATCATGACGCACTTGAACAACGCCCTAGAAACATTGTACCTCTCTTGCCGTGCCTGATCTTCATACATGTTCCTGAGATGCAGAATCATCTCTATGACACCCATGTTCTCATGTTGCCTCTGCAACTCATGGTTCATTGAACATAGCATCAAGCACTTTGCATCAATGGCATCATCAGAATGCTTCTTGTAAGCATCCCTTTCTGTCCTTGGTGCATTAGGAGCGGGTTCCTCTGGAATTGGAGTATCCAGGACATAGAGCTTACGCTCTTGAGTGAGAACAATTCTCAATGTCCAATACCAGTCGTGGAAGTTTGTCCCATTTAGCTTGTCCTTGTCAAGGACCGATCGCAAAGAAAAGTTGTTGTTGTTTGTTGCCATTTGAACTACAAAAAGGAAAATATGCAATTTTAGTCCAAAACTCATTTTTGACTTATTTGATTGATTTGAAAATTTGACGATATAATTAGGCCTTTAATTAATTATCGCTCCCACTATTTTACTTCAAATTGATAGCCCTCACCATCAATTCGGAAGATTGCAGCGTACAACCTTCTAGTGGGCAAGATCCTGAAATCCTCTAAGTCATGGACCAGCTAGGGCTGTCACCCACAACATAGATCTCTCAGGTAGGCAACTTTTGCCAATTGCATCATATGCAACTCTTGATAAGATGTCATATACAACTCCTTGCAATGATCATCTCCATGCCTCAAGGTACTAGATCCCATCTAGATCACCTTGTTAAGTCTGACCCAAAGCAAACACGATGAATATGCACCCTGCTAGGGAAGACCCACACATTCATCCTTCACGCTTCCACGAGATACACGGTGCACCACGCTAAGGCGTGCCCACACTTGGTCGATCAAGCTTTTCATGTGTGTCGCATTTGGAAGGCATCTAAAACTTAATATTTTAATGAGGGATTTTGTTTTATATATATACATATCCAATCACCACAATACATAGTACATATCATATACATGCTATATCCCACATAAAACATGCATAAAACGATAAAAGCGATGATTATGGCCATCCTAATGTGATTCCTCGAGCCAAGAGGAATCACGGTCATCTAGGTCAACATCACATGAAACCTGTACAAGATGAATATTGTGCCTTGCCATCCGAGTTGATCAATTCATCACATGAATGATCTGTACTCTCCAGCCGGTCGTCTGGGTGCCACCAGCCGATCGGTTGGCTCCTCCAACCGATCGGTTCGCTTGGTCATCGTGCATCTCGTCATGTCCGCCACCCGCTCGTCTCACTCCTCGAACCGGTCATCAACCGATCGGTTCACTCCTTGAACCGACCGTCTGGAACGTCAACCGATTGGTTCACTCCTTGAACCGATCGTATGAGCAGTCGTCTTGATGTCCGCCGGTCTTTGACATAACAGGAAATAAAATCCTATTCTATTTATTACATTGCTTTAAAAAGGGAAACCCCGATTTACATTTGGGGGGAGCAAAGGTAGGAAAGAACCTTGAATTATTTTGAGTTACATCAGGATTAAGAGAGGGAAGATCGGTGCGCAGACCGAGATGCAAGAAACCATACACAACCATTCACAGATAGGGGTTTATAGGCCATAATCACACTACACACATCCACCACAAAACTCGTTTAAGGGCGATACGTATCAAGTGCATTAATAATACATATCATATATGTAATTTGGGATTTGTGGATTTAGGATTGGACATTCATAAAGCCGATATTATTTGCATCGTATGCAATAAATAAAGGCGACAAACCAAAATCGATCATATCGATATTCCTAAAATATAGAACAGCTGACGTGGCTCTGATACCACTGTTGGGTTTTAGGGGAGACAGAGAAGGCAGCGGAAACAAAAACTTTCTCCCCCAACCCATACCGAGGAAACGCGTCAACGTCTATATAATAGGAAAGGATGGTTTGTGGAATCATACCTTGTCCCGAGGCTTGCTCGGCGACAATACCTCGCGCAATGCGCGGTCTTCAACTCCGGTCTTGGACGGTGTCTGTGCAGCTCCTGGTCGCACCGGGACTGACAACTCCTCCTTCTACCGGACTGTCGGATGACAGTTGTCCTCCTGAGCGGCAGTGTCCTCCCGCCTCTGTAGTAGTCCACACGGACCACCTGGTACTCCACACTCCTTGTCCCACAAGGAAGTGGAAGGAGTCGCACCCTCCTGTTAACGTACTAGTCGCCAACACGCTCTCCTGCCTCCTGTTGCAACTGCAGTTGTCCTTCCCTTGCTGCACCTCCCTTTTGCGGGAAGCACTTGCTCGGGCTCTCTCACGGTTACCAAAACTAGAGAGAACGACAACTTGCAGAGCAACTGGTTGCACTGAGATGTACTTTGAGAAGCCCCCAATACCCCTATATATATAGGAGAGTCATGGGACAGGGTTCTCCATCCCGGGCAATGCGGGACAAAAGCAGGAGTAGAAGGGTTCGAGAATTTTCCACAAAAATCAACCGATTCGCAACTTGAAATGATCAGTTCACAACTGAACTGATCGGTTCGGCCATTGAGCCGATCGGTTGGACCTGAGCCGATCGTTTGGGGCACTCCAACCGATGGGTTGGTGCCCTGAACCGATCGGTTCATGGTCCTAATCCGGCTCAAAAAGACTTTCCTTGTTTCGTTCTCAATTGGTATCGAATACCAATATTATTCCCAATCGAATTGGCAATTTGAAACCAAAGGAAAATTCTTGCCGACATGACTTTTCCCAACTGGTCGGTTGCTCCAGTTGAGCCGATCGGTTCAACCCTTGAACCGGTCATTTCAACCTGGGCATGAGCCGATCGTCCTGGACACTCCAGCCGACCGGTTCAGCAACCTCAGCCGACCGGTTCATTACATGAGCCGATCGGTTGGGAGCACATCTTGGGCAAAATCAGTCAATTGCGATTTCAATCAATCCGATACTCCAATCAATGCGTCCAACACCTTAAACCATACGATATTGAGTCATCGACTGATTGAGTGTTTAATTGAACTACTAAACTCCTTTAGTAATCAATCTAAACATTGCTTTGTGGACAAAACTCCTCTTCCAGGTTAAATCCTATGTGTGTGACCCTGCAGGTCCATTTCACGTTGGCAGTGAAAGTCCATAACACTTATGACTTCACAAGCAAAGAGCGGTGCCTAGTCACACATCAGTGCTACCCAAGTGAAAGTAGAAAGTTGGAGAACAACTTTCATCCTACAATCCGTGAATGGTGTTACAGCGAATGTATAATTCCTTTGTCACTGATATCCCGAATGGAACTCGAGGCATGGAACAGTCATCCTGTCAACATTCATTCACTTCCTTGATCTCAGAGTAGACTGGAAGAGATATGTATGATATCAGTATCACATACTGATTCACACATGCGTGCACGCCTTTCTCAATCCTACTCATCAAGTGGCCATGGATATCAAACTCCCTCAGGAGGGACAAATCCCATATCTATCACTCGCCCCTCAAAAGCTGCATGTGTCAAAGCCACCCAATCATCACCTTTATAACAACCCATGTTTCAGGACTGCGTTTGATGATGTCAAAGTGTGCCCAACGACATGTGTTGAGTGCAGTGATTTCAGGTCTAAGAATCACATTCACCACCATCACTGTGAGTACTGACTGTGACTACCATCTCATGGTTCCATGTGTCAAACTCACGGTGGGTCTGTCCGATACCTTGTTCTCTAACAAGTACCTATGTGTTTGGTTTGATATCTCTATATCATGACAAATGAGATTCTGTCATCAACCAACACCACAATCTAGTCTTGTGTGTCATTGTTGTCTATCTACCTTCCACAATGACATCCGACTAGGGACATAACAAGAATGTACAAACTCTTAGCATCCGTATGATCTCATCGTGCAGGTCATGAACCTGAAGGCATACGTCATTGAGTATTGTCATTCTCTAGACATTCAATCTGTTCTATCACTATCTCATATGACTGAACCAGAATGAATTGGAAGCTTGCCTTTGATGTTTATCAAATCAATCTTAATGTATCCCGCCAATCATCCCATGATTGGCTCTCAGGGCATACATACCAACAGTTGTAGCATCAATTAAGCCTTAAACCAATGGTTTCTTGGGTCATTTGATGCAATGATCAGACGTATACTCCAATTGATGGTTTTAATTTATGAACTTGACCTATTGGCTAAGATCTAATGTTTCTTCATCCAATAAATTGGAATGATGCCTAAATGTAATATGTTGGTCCTAATAAAGTGATTGAAATGGTTTCCTTTATGAGATTAACTTAAGAAGCTCATTTACTGATGACTTGTTTTAAATAAACAATCGCTTGTGGGTTTTACCCTACTTTCAATGAAACTTTTTATGTTGTTAATAAAGGGATGTCTAGGGTTAGATGGTGACTCCTTCTAGAGAAAAACTCAATGACTTCATAGGTGGTTTGTTCAATATGTTTACTTATGTAAATGACCAATGGCTTTACATTTTCAACATTTAATGGTTAGAAGTCAATACCTCAATATTCCCATTGTTTTGGGTGAAGCTTATAGTGTAATGTTATAATTCTATTGATGAGAATTTGGTGGTTCAATGCCTTAAACTTATAGTCTTACCCTTACCCTCATATGATTATGATTGATAATCACCATAATGAATTAATGGGTAATCCTAATGAGGTATAGCTTGTTATACCTAGCTTTAATATAACTAAATGATGGAAATTGGGTATGGATAGTCCTTAAATGATTAATACAATAACAGAGTATTCTCTTATTGTTGTTAAAACCTTAGTATGCTATAACCTGATGGTTACACCTTGATTTATGTGTGGATTCATACTTGATAATAGTATGGTAGGTGATGGTGGTGCTTCACCTTATGCATCCATGATCCAGTGGGGATGTCATGAGTTAGGGTTTGGGTATAAGTGTTGATTAGTAACATGAATATAATTTATCATGTTGAACCTAACTCTAATACAAATAGATAAAGATGAGTATTCATTTTTAAAATTCTTATATGATGTAATGATGGTAAAATAACCTCCTTAATATGATCATAAGCTTAATATGTTAATTGGTGGTTATCATAGCCACATGGTTGATACTTTATTATGCTAAACACGTTCATTATGAATATGATAAGGGTGAATCATATCTATATTCCTTGCATGTTTATGTAATAATGGAATGTTCTTAATGTTAATATAACCCTACAATGATTGTTTATGAATATCTCCTAGCTCATTAATGCAATATTGTGCTGATCTGGTGTATTATAAGTAAGTGATGTTGTTGAGCCTTGCTATAAGGCATGCAAAGATAATGATGATATTTTAGGGAATAATATGATGATCTTAATGACCTTTGGGCATGGTTGAGCCCTAAATGAGGTGTAATCCTCTTGTATTGATAAGGGTTGATACCCTTTGATATTGTGAAAATGATTTATATCTTGTGATAGTATGATGACTAGTGTAGTCTCCTGAATGGCAAGTGAATAGTAACATGTGATGATGAGATGAGAAATTATGTTTCATACATTTTATATCTTTTCAAGTTGTGACATTTATATGCTTGCTAGAAATGAATTAGGGTTTGTATGTCCACTTGTTTGATGCAGCCTTAATTCACCCAATTCGCATAACTAATCAAGTGCAACTCTAATCATGTAGTGCCCTATGTCGTAGAGCCATATTTAGTGCCAGAACTTACTGGATGGTGAAACAAGTATTCCTAAAGGAAACTCAGAGTGCATATTGTTGAGTATGTGGGGGTGGCAAGTTGAGGATAATCCATGTCATCCACAATGTAGGTTATGGAGGATGGCTATGGTCATGCCTCAAACATTTGATGTGATTGAGGATGTTACACCTCGATCTCAGAATTACCATTAATCATGCGATTAGGGCATAAATCGAGGATTAAACGTAATATAAAGATCACCCTTAAATTTTCCTTCTTTTTCAAACCTTTTTTTTCACATTGAACCACATAAACTAACGTTACAAGGGAATCTAAACATTGATTTCTTTAATATGATCTCAACATAAATGATACACATCCATACATTCATTCTCAGGTACATACGACATGTTAATTAGATACATTCTCTCTTATTAAGGAGACAAAGATACAAAACATTACTTACAACACTCTCACATCTATACTAGGACCTAGAGTGACATGGATCGACTGAACTTAACTAATCTCATACTTAACTCATGTGGTAGATCTACTCTGATACTTTGAACTTCTTCAAGTCCACATGGTTTTCCTAAAAATTGTGAGTAGAGGGGTGAGCCTACTCACTCAGTGAATGAGTACTTCAAAGAAATAGTCAAAAACACTCATATAATTATAGATATACTTTTGAGCTACTGATATCAATTATAATAGCAGTAAGCTTTAAAGAGATTTATCATTGACAATCATAAATATGGCAGGATACTCTAGATATCAACAAGAGTAAATCAATATATGAGCATGCTTGATTAATTTCAATGAGAACTAATAATTCAAAAACATACAAAGAATAGTTGCTGGGAAACTATACTTGAATCTTTCTAAGCCTTTCTTACTTATAAGAAACTCTTTAAACCTATATGAAAATATTTTAGCTTATGCCCTGATCATATGTAGTGTACTCTACATATGAAGACTCATAGCGAACTACGATCTCACCGTACAAGACTTAGCGGACACACCCGAGAATGCTAAGTCTGACTACTCTCTGGTCTGTAGTAGGAAAATGGCTCTCTAGCCTCAGCACATCTAATATGCCATAAAAATAGGACTCCTCCTCTAACCTGAGCACACAGGCAGAGAGTCAAACCACCTATTGCTTTTTCTATACTCTAGTGCCACCAAGATCTCTGGTTGATGTTGGACACTTCATTCTGTAATTTAAGAAGACTTCCACTAGGGCTTCGTCCCCCATACCACCTGTTGGTACGTTCCGACCCCCGTATACTGGATGCACCTCCAGGGTTAGGTTGTTTCATCCCTAAGGCATAGACCTCTCATAGGGATTCTACGGTGTTCAGGGCTCTTAAGTCTATTATTTTATTATTACTCGAAAGCTCTTTCTACATTGTACCTTTCTCTTAGTTATACTTGACTCTGGTATCTCTATGGTGTCACATCTACTTATTTGAAGTTATAATACAACATGTATATCATCCTTAACTTGGTAGAGTAGTATATTCAAACACTGTAATGTACTGAGAAATCAACATACTATACATGTAGGCAGACTGAAATACTTAAATAAACATAATGCATGTCCTTTTGGCACTTATACACTAGAATCATGCAATTAAACATCTTAATATTATGATAAAAGTTAATTACTTGGCATACATGTAATCGTCATTTGCACCCATAAATTATTTGCACTTTCTTGGAAAATGTGCACATCGACCCAAATCCTGGGTTGTGCATCTCATACTGAGAACATGGTAATCAAAATGCTTAATTCATTGAACACCCTATCCTTAGGGTTTCATTTACAGCATTCACTTATCACATGGCTCTCATAAGGATTTAATATGTCATAAACATCCACTAAATACAGATTGCTTTAAACAAGTCATATACAATCAACATATGTATGAAATCCTCGAATTGAGCTAAATTAGGGGTTTCCATGCCATTCATTGAGATATTATAAATCAAGAATAACATTGCATAAATAGAGTCTATGATGCCAAGAAAAACACTTCAAATAGATTTCACCATATTTATTCACAAATTTCCAACTTTCCACTCATATAGGGCTTCACCCTCTTTACGAAGATATCAAGCAAACACTATTAACATCACATGAAATACAAAATAGTATCTGACATATATGTAATACACATTGTGATAAATAATCATTCATAACCAAGGGGATCTAAATAAACAAATTTCTCTATTTAAATACAGCAATTTCAGTTACAGACAAATTCCCTATATTTCAGTTTACTCTTATAACCTTTGTGAATACTTAGAGAATTCTCATTAGGATGTATTGTATACATTTATAATATGAATTTCTCATCTGAAATTCAAACAAATAGAGGAAGAATCCATTTCATATCATTTTGCAACAATTTAGATCAAATAGACAATTCAGGGTTTGTAGTCGCATACTAAGCAATTAAAGATTATGGATGATTTAGCCAATTTTTGTGCAACATATTGTCTAAAGGAAGTTCCCACTCACCTTAAGGTGTGAAAACACCTTAAAAACACAGCTCATCCCTGAAAATCTCGATCTCATATCAAATCCCTAGCAATTCACACGATTCTTCTTCCTTTCAACTCGAAAACCCTAGAAATGAGGGATTATGAAGAACGAGTGAGAAAAGGGGAAGTTTTGATACCATTTTGGATCAAATCAGAGGACGGATGGAATCTTGAAATGTGAGAGAAGATTCACCATGAAACTATATCCAATGAAGCTAAACTTACATGATTTCATCATTCCTCAGACTGCAAAACCCTAGGTCAGTATCTCCATCACTTTCTCCTCTCAAACCCTAACTCTCCCTCTCTCTCTAGGATTTTGTTTCTCTGGATTGAATCACGAATTATTAGATCTCCTTGTGTGTTAGGTTCACCATATAGAGCAATTGAGATGCTTGGTTTAATTGCACATTGACCCCTCATTGTACTTTTTCTTATTTCAGCTAAATTTTTTGTCATAGAAATATTATTGTAATTCATCTATTGATAAGGTCTAATGCATCAAAAATTTATGAAAATTTTACAAGTTGTTTATAATTGAGTTTAAGATCTGTATTTAAAATTTCATATCATTTGGTTTTACCAACAAATAACTAAAAATAAAACACTACACTGCTAAAAATCACAATGTCAGCATTTTGGTCGAAGTATAGTTCGACCGAGAACCATATTCAAAGAACACTCAAATATTCTGAAATTTTTATCCAATAATTATGATTGATATATCCATATCATATACAAAATTCAATTAAATAATTGTTTTTAGAAAATATGAAAAATCATTTACCACACTGCTATCCTGATCAAATTCCATATTCATGTACTATCAAAACCCTAATTTTTGCCGATTAGGGTTTACATTCTCAAACCCTAATTCTTCAAACTAAAATCATAGTTAGAGTTTCTTCTTAGGTTTGAAACATCATAATTGATCTACTATCATTAATCAAGTCTAAACGATGTTCAATCTAATCAAGCATGTAATCATTTAGGTAAACCCTAGTTTACCAATTAAACACAAATGTGGTCATTACAATTCTCACCCCTTTAAAAAGTTTCATCCCCAAAACATAATTACACAGACAAAGTATATTCAAGGTTTATTTTAAGCTTCTAAAATCTTACAAGTCATTACATTCTTATATTTTATACTTGAATGTAGTTTTCAACGTTATGTCCTTTATTTATTTTTTAATCACAACATGTTTGAAATAGTTCTCAATGATAATAAAACAATTCTCTGTGCCACAATCAATCATAGCAGAGAGAGAGAAACAACCATTTCAATATTTTATTTATGCTCTTGAGGTGTTACCTCAACATTGATAATCTGATCAAACTATCTCAATTCATACGGCTCAATATGTACTATTGTTATGTATTACCTCTAAGTCACCAAAGAGAGTTCACCATGTTCTTTTGAATTTTACTATTTTCTACTCAAATAGCAAAACAGTCTTGAGTTGGAAGACTAGATTCAATAGCAATTGTACAATACTACTCATGGCATCCCCATTGCATCATGGATGCATAGGGTGAAGCATTACCATCACATTCCATATTATTCTCAAGTATGAACCCACACATAATTCAAGGTGTAACCATCAGGTTATAGCATACTAGGGTTTCAACAACAGAAACAAAGTACTCCATGATTGTATTAGTCATTCAAGGACTATTGATACCCAATTACCATCACTTAGTTATATTAAAGCTAGGTATAACAAGCTATACCTCATTAGGGTTACATATCAATACAATATGGTTATCATCCCTTCTATTCATATGAGTGAATAGGTAAGACTACCTTATTCAGGGTAACCCTTCATTTGTTCCATCATTATTCAACCCATATCACCATACCACAATTGTACAATACTAAGATGGATTATTGGTATGAATGACTACAACTATCAGACACTTTTAATTAACATATTGCTTGCAAATGTACACTAAAATCATACGTAGAACCAACTTACATCCCTTAGTATACCTTCAACAAATTATACTTCTAAAAACAAATTCACATATTACTAGAAGCCATTGTTATCTCTTATCTCTCTCCTCATGCACTACTACTTACTTTTTGTTTCTTATCCTATTCATTTTAATCATGTAGATTAAACATTCCTAAAATTGAAACATACAAGGTACAAATAGATTATTCATCATTCTTTCTATCACTGCAAGAATTTATCTCATATCGCACTACACTGATATTGTATTTCTCCTTTTGTTCAAAACACACTTGTTACATTTCAAATTTGTATCTTACTCTTTACTCCGAATCATTTTCATATTGGTTATCTAACTTTTAGATTAGCTATCTTTAAACACTAGATTACTATCAGTGCTAGTTTACTTCTCATAGTGCAAATCTCATGATCTTGTTTTATAGAGATGCTAGTATTCAAGGTCAAATCACTAGTGACATCCCTTGAACTACTACAACTCTAAACATTGTAGGGCTTGGTCCTTATCAGTAGCATGACATTATTGTGATGTGACTTTGCTCCCTTAACTTGAAATTCAAACTTTAGATCTCACAAGTTTTACTAAAGTCTTATTTACCTTATCGATTGAATTTCCTTTCTCTTACTTGGCCATTCAGATAGATTACATTCTCAATTACCCTGCTAGTGTTTCATCATCATATTGTGTGTCATTATTAAATTCATTAGATATCTCTATCACGGTGGTTATGCATCATATATGATTCATTTTCTTATCACTTCATTCCCACATTGCTCTCATTAAGGAAGATATGAAAGAGAAGATGATTTTGAGACTTAGAATTCTTATCTTCAAACATTCAATAATACATTTCTGATATGTAGGTTTAATTGATTATCAACAAGGATACTTGACTAATTAGCACTTTCTTGAATCTTGCTACCTCTTTCTTTTATAATCTATATTACTCCATTATGTTTTAAACCTTTCTTTACTTTCCATAATCCCCTTACCATATACTACTATTCCACATGTCATCTTTAACTTCTGGTTTTCTCTTATGATCATATTGCTTCTTTTATGTGAATGATCATGTATACCATACTGCATATATTTCCTTTTATCCTTCTACTAATGTGAAGTTGAAATTCTAAATCAATAATATCTCTACTAGTATCACCTCATGTTTAATACATTACATATCCTTCATTTTAAATCAAACGACTCATGCATGGGTGAAACATAGTTTCTCTTTCAATCAAGTTTTTCCTTCTTGAATATAGTCTACCTTTGTATGACTTATTCATTTATTTAGCTCCACTTTTGTTCTTCTTTTAGAAACTAGTTTGTTGTTCTATAGAGACTTAGAATCCAAAGGCAGTAAGGATGAATGTTTTAAACTTATTAATAAAGGTATACATTGAATGCTCTCAATTATATCATAACCCTCATTCCTTAATCAAGCTCATTATTTCCAACATTTCTCTTTATTTCAACTAAATTTCTTATCCTAGTTTTATGATTTACATGCTCATCTAGTTCTCTACACTATAACTCTTCTGAAGACTCTTCACCTCTATGTACTTATTGTATACTTATCTCTTTTCTTCTATTTTCCCTTTGCTTTAGAGTACATAAAAACAGTGTACTCAGTTATATAATCCATTCCTCATGATTGATTCTTACTATCTTGGCCCCTTACATACTTTTCTCATATATTTTCCATATTTCATATTTAGAGTTCATATAATACTAATAATTAAACTTAATCTGAACCTTATGTCGTGTTCCTTTATTCCCAATCAAGGGTTTCTCATATGAGGCCCCAAAGTTGGATCTTAGATATTAGTTCCAACTGATTCTTAGTTATCCCTGTCTTTCCCTTATACTTCAAAATCTTAGAGAATATACATTCATACTAGAATTTGGATCTAATCTATCTATAATATACTCTTGTTATGTTACTAATAGGAGTCATTAGATCCCAGTAATGCATCTTGCCGACCGGACCAAGCCGAACCTATAGTCATGAAGCCAAGAGCTACTTAAGATTACTCAACTCCTATTCATCTCAAATGTGTGGAAGAAAACTTATCCACTTAGGAAAGCTCATTCAAAGATCATTTCTAATCTACTTGATACAAAGAATGTAATCAATAAATGCTATAACCGCATAGTGTACAAAAAATCTTAAAGACCCATATATATTTCAAAATATTGAATATCTGAATTCAAACATATAAGAGCTTTTCTATTCATCTCCAATAAAACAACAATATGAAATGAAAGTTCTATCTCGTTTTATATTTATCCTCTTAATTCATGTTACTTATCTTGTTTCTAACCCTAATATTTCTAGGGTTCCTCTCTAGACCATCCTTCCACTGTATACCTAGCCAGGGTATACATGAAAGAATAGACAGAGTATCTTGATACTGGTTGATCCAAGTACTCAAATACTGGGCCAAGATATTCAAATACTCAAATCCCCAGAGCTAACATCATAACATCTCCTATCTGCCACACTTATGACTCTAACTTACTAACTTAATGGTCCCTGGCAACTTAGCCTAAGCTCTGATACCAAGTTGTTACACCCCGATCTCACAATTACCATTAATCATGAGATTAGGGCATACATTGAGGATTTAACGTAATACAAAGATCACCCTTAACTTTTTCTCCTTTTTCAATCATTTTTTTTTTCTCACATTGAACCACATAAACTAACTTTACAAGGGAATCTAAACATTTTTCTTTAATATGATCTCAACATAAGTGATGCACATCCATACATTCATTTTCAGGTACATACAACATGTTAATCAGATACATTCTCTCTTAACAAGGAAACAAAGATACAAAACATTACTTACAACTTTCTTACATCTATAGTAGGACCTAGAGTGATAGGGACCGATTGAACTTAACTAATCTCATACTTAGCTCATGTGGTAGAACAATTTGTTCTCTTGTGTATATATGTTGTGGCTAAGGTGATAGAACAATTTGTATCAAATTCTCACCATAGTATGGATACATGAAAGATATTGGGTTCTTATGCAAATGTTTCTAAGCGATTGTTGATGTTGAAATCGGTTTTAATTTACCCAATTTTTGGTATGGATTGGATTTCACTCGCCCCATGGATGGGAACTAATGATTGGTTCGGTCCAGAATGATTTTGGATGGACTCATAACGATCAAATTATATCTGGTCTGATTGATTGTGTTTTATGTTTTGAGTAATATCGTTTAGTGTAACAGGTTCTTACATCACCCTTGAGAATCATTCTTATGATCAATAATTGACGAGTGTTATAGAAATACTATGTTTTCTACCCTATTTACCATTTTGACAGTGAATCTAACTCATCATTATTATAGTTACAATTACTCAGTTATTAGTAAAAGTTGTTGAAAAGCAAAAAAAGCCTATCTATCATCCGTTGTCAATTTGCATATAATATTATATATCTTTAACACAAGGTTGAGGACAAGAGTTATAAGATGGATATATGTCAAAACTTGTTTAGGGTGAATACTTGTCAATGAATTTGTAATCATAGCATGCAACCTAATAATGATACCAACACATTTATAGGATATGAAAATATATGAAGCATTAGTTAGGGATGTTCCATGTGAATGCAATTATGATCAGAGCATGTGGATCAATAATAATAAATGATAAATGTGGCAACACATCCCATTATCACACGGATAACGAGGTGTTACGCGAAAACATGCGGAAATCACCATATCCACAACTTATCAAAAACACAGGTTAATTAAAACTGATTGCGGAAAACTGATGAACTGAGAAACATTTTACATTCCAGTCCATATCCTGCAAGAAAACATGTTACATATATTTCACACAAGCCTAGATACATTTCCACAACTTAGAGCAATAGTTGTCATGTCGTAACCTGAGTTCATCACCTGTTATATACATAAAGGACCACATCCGGCCAGCACCAGGATATACAAACGATTTCGGTCGTACATCGTAAAACAACGTCAAAACACCACCAAGGACCTGAGAGTACAGGGATGACTCTAGAATCTACAAAAAAACATCCAAAAAAGCAACATCTCCAAAGCTTGCCTTCTACTGATCTTCTCGCTGCTCGGCCGCAACCCCGCGACCACCACCACGACAAGCTCGTCCACCTAAAAAGGGGGTAAAAACCAGTGGAGTGAGACAATTGAACATTTTCCCAGCGGGAGGCATAACTCCGCGCCAAAACTACAAAACCTCAGATAAGAATTTATATGAACAGATATATTGATAAGGAATATAACATAAACAGTTTATGAAAAGCAAGGCGATCTGTACCATACAATTTACCAGCTGTACCAAAAAGGCATATAACCTGCATACCTCTCAATGGGACATGATTGACGAGATGAAATATATATATATATATAAAACTTACCACATAGGAGTAATGTACAAGCAACTGCAAGATAATTAAAGTTAACTACACAAACAAGGGCTCAACCAATGTTTCGTGTTTGTCTTAAATAGTACATACTAAACGGCTAGATTACGTTTTATTATGCCCTGAGGAATTGAACTGTACCATTAAATTCCAACCTTCGGATGCGAAGCCCATAGCCGGTGCCATATAAGGTCAATGGAAGAGCCAGAATCCAAGACCTTCTCCGCCTCATGGTCAGTACATGAGAACACAAAGCAGGACCGCAGTCTCGTGCTTGAAGTGGTCATAAGCCACAGGATCAGCTCCATAGGCTACCCTCTGCCTAGTCCGCCTCGGTACAGGTCACTGCACTAGAAACTGAGCCACGTGTCTAAACACCATGCTCAGAGCCATGAATGCATTCATGCTCAACATATCACAAATCTGGAGCCATGGGCCATGTTCACCATGCTCGTCACACATCCGAGTCTACAACCGCAGCTGCACTCGTTTCACCTCTCTATTTTAGGCTAGGAGAAACCTCGCATATTCAAAAATATGCGCTCTGGGTTAACCCACAGGAGAACCTGTTTGATCATCACCCTATCCTGACTGGTGATGAATCTATGTCCAGGGCAAGCTACATTATAAATTACACTGTGATTACTTAGTATCTTTTAGATGGATTGCAAGATTCAACCAAGTTGTATAACATGCAAGATATAATAGAAAGGTAAGCAACATAACTCAACATTATGCATTTTCTACAATTTACATCACACTGATCCATCACAAGGATCTCACATCACATGTTATCACTTGGCCTCTTGCAACCATCCAGATCCATCTCAAGGATCATCACACAACCATGGGATCTCAATCCCTCATCACATAGTACCTTAGCCTCTCAAGGATTTCATAATCATTATGGAACATCATTCATAATACACCTATCATCACAGTATTCATTTACCCAATTCTCATAGCCCTTCATGGGGCTAAGCATTACCTGCATGGTCAGCATCATTCAATAACCAGATGAATAATCAAGAGACTACAATTACTACCATAGTGTGACAATTAGGGTTAATTGTATTGCCAGCACATAATGACAACAATAATCATATCCATGCCTCATATGTAAACACATTATTGAGTAACCCTAATGCATGTTCAAGATCACATTTATCATTAAAGGAATAGAGTAGTTGCATTCATACACATGTGCTTAGCCTTAAGAACATATATCTCATAATTGAGCAATGAGTCACCATAAAAGCATAACTGATATGTCACTCCTCCATGACCAATCGTGCCCTCACAAGAGATACTGAAAACCTCACTAAAAGAACCTACTCGGGTAGAGTTCACCCTTACCCAAACCAGGGCGTGTAGCTCTAGCAAGCGGGCAGAGCACAACCCTGAAACGTGAGCCAGCGTGCACCCCTGTCGGGCGTGCAGCTCCAAGGCGTGCAAGGTCATCTCGAACGAGCCACTCAGGCGTACAAGCTATCGGGCGAGCACTCAAGTGCCGAGCGAGCAGGATAAAGCCGCATGGCCAAAGCTTGTCAGGCGAGCCAAGGCATCGGGCGAGCAAAGGAGTGTTGAGCGAGCAGGGTTAGCAAACGTGCAAAGCAATGTGCCCGGTACTGAGCCGTGCAAGGATTCACTATCGGGCGAGCAGAGTACTACGGGCATGCAAGGGAAAGCTGGGCGAGCTACTCAAGCATGTAGGTATGTATCGGGCGACATGGTTACCAGGTGAGCAAGCTAGGTGTCGGGTGACACAACTAGTGTCGGGCGAGCCAGGTATCGGGCGAGTAGACTTTTGGGCAGAGCTGGCTTAGGGCGAGCAGGGTCAGGTTGCTCACCCGTCCAAAGTACAAAAAGAGAAAACTTGCTCACTCAAGTCATGCAAGGCAACAAAGCTATGGGGGCTGTCGGGCAGCACCTCCATGATCACCAAACTCTCAAGATGCAACTACTCAAGGTCATCTAAATGAGCTCACCATCTTGCCCAAGGTGAGATGAGGGTGTTGCTCGAGTTACTAGGTCACAAACTCACCTCAATCGGTTAGGAAGGAGGGGTATTGCTCATGACACTAGGACCCAAGCTCACTCATCTAGACCAAGGGGAGAAAGGAGTGTTGCTCCCTAAACCCTAGCACACAAGGATCGGTCAACATGCAAGATGAACAAGAACAACTCCAAACGTGCAAGGGCAAGATTAAAGCAACATATATGAAAAGAGAGTAAAGTAGTTAGGGTTTAGAGTCATGCAACCCGCCTTAAGCTCCAAGGAAGAAGATGCACTTTGAGCTCCAAGGTTGTCGGCCACCAAAGATCCTCTAAGAGGGTGTGTATCAGCCACCACCTCCTTCTCCAAGGGTGTGTCGGCCACCACCTCCTTTTCCAAGGGTGTGTCAGCCTCCAAGCTGCTCACACAAGGGTGTGTCGGCCACCAAGCAAGGGGAAGAGAGGGTGTGTCGTGCACAAAGGGGAGAGGAACTAAAGGGACCTCAAGCTAAGGAAGGGACCACCTATATAGATGAGAAAGGGGTAGAAACCAAGGTAAACACTTGCTATGTGTCGGCCACCCAAAGGACACTTGTCCACCAACTCAAGCCACCACTCTTGCAAGCCATAAGACACTTGTCCAAGATGTGCACCATGTGTTCTCAAAACATGACCAAGGTTGGACCAAGCACCATGGGCGATACAAGCTCCACTCTAGGCCGACACAAGCTCTACTTGGTCGACACAAGGCCCAAGCAAGCCCAAACAAGGAACTCCAAGGCCCAAACAAGCTCAACAAAGGTCCAAAGAACTCAAACAACAAGCCCAAGCCTTCCTCTCAACCCTAGAGGAAGCAAAGAGGGGAAAACATCTCATAATATGGCAAACCTGCACACAAAACCCTAGACTTGGGTTATTTGCAAGTAGCACCTCCAACTCTCAACAAAGCACAACCAAACCCTAATCACCACTCAAAGGTGATTAGCAAGCACCAAACCATCAAGGTTAAGCAAAACAAACAGGGTAAGCCCTAAACGCAGGTGAGGGTCCTTACAATCTAACCCCCTTTAAGGGATTTCATCCTCGAAATCTGAAGAGAAAAGCGAGGGATACTTCCTCCTCATATCTTCCTCAAGCTCCCACGTGGCTTCCTCGACGCCACGACGCTGCCAAAGAACCTTCACAAGAACCAGATCCTTCTTCTTCAGCTTCTTAACTCTTCTGTCAAGAATCGCCACAGGACCTTCATCGTAGGTCACATATGCATCAAGCTCGACCTCAACTGGCTGTATCACTGTACCTGAATCTGGATGACTTTTCTTTAACATACTGACATGGGACACTGGATGTAACCTGTGCAACTTAGGAGGTAACTCTATCTCATAAGCTACCTTGCCAACACGTGCTATGACTGGGTAAGGCCCCATATACCTGGGTGCCAACTTACCCTTCCGTCCAAACCTCAGCACTCCTTTCCACAGTGAGACTTTAAGATATACTTTGTCTCCTACCTGGAATTCCAACGGTCGTTGGTGATTGTCCGCATAAGACTTTTGCATGTCCTGTGCTACTTTCAACTGTTGCTGTATCACCTTGATATTTTCCGTCGTCTACTGTACTAGCTCAGGGCCCAACAACTGATGTTCTCCTGATTCGTACCAACACAAAGGAGATCTGCACTTCCTCCCATACAAAGCCTCATAAGGAGCCATGTTGATGCTTCGTTGGTAACTGTTGTTGTAAGAAAACTCTATCAAACTCAGATGTACATCCCAGTTGCCTAGAAACTGCAAAACACAAGCTCAAAGGAGATCTTCCAAAATCTAAATAGTCCTCTCAGACTGTCCATCTGTCTGTGGATGAAAGGTTGTACTGAACCTCAATTGCGTTCCCAACGCTCTGTGCAACTGCTCCCAAAAATGACTGGTAAACTGAGGACCTCTGTCAGAAACTATTGTTGCTGGCACACCATGAAAACGAACTATCTCATCCACATACACTCTAGCGAGCTTCTCTACTGTGTATGTCGTCTTCACAGGCAGAAAATGGGCAGACTTTGTCAATCTGGCCACTATCACCCAAATGGAATCATGATTCCTAGTTGTCTTGGGTAGACCAACTACGAAATCCATGGTTATATGATCCCATTTCCACTGCGGTATCGGAAAAGGTTGCAACGTACCTTCTGGCTTCTGATGTTCAGCCTTCACTTGCTGACATACCGCACATCTAGCCACGAACTCAGCCACATCTCTCTTCAAATCGGGCCACCAATACAAGTCCTTCAGGCTATGATACATCTTGGTGACACCTGGATGCATCACATACATCGACGTGTGTGCTTCCTCAAGCACCAACTTCCTCAGATCATCAACATCTGGAACCACCATCCTGTCACGATAGCATACTAGTCCATCCTCAGACTCATGAAACCCATCACGCTTATCGCTGCCGAACTCTGATCTGATCAACTGTACTGCCTCATCTGTCTGCTGTGCATCCTTAATCTGCTGCCTCAACGTAGGCTTGACTTGCATCTGTGCAAAAAGACCAGATAACGAAGAAACTCCCATCTGCACATTTATCTGTCATAGAGAAACAAACATATCCCGCCTATGGCAAACCAGGGAACTCAACTGTTCCTTCTTCGAAGAAAAAGAAGACTTCCTACTAAGCGCATCTTCTACCACATTCGCCTTACCAAGATGATACTCGATAGTACAGTCGTAGTCGTTGGTCAACTCCATCCATCACCGATGTCGCATTTTCAACTCGTGTTGCGTAAAGATATACTTCAGGTTCTTATGATCCGTAAAGATCTGACACACTTCCCCATACAGATAGTGTCTTCAAATCTTTAACACATGAACTACTGTTGCCATCTCCAAATCATGAGTCAGATAGTTCTCCTCATGCTTCTTGAGCTGTCGCGAGGCAAAAGAAACCACATGATCTTCCTGCATCAACACGCAACCTAAACCTTTCTTGGAAGCATCACAGAAAACAACATAGCCTTTCCAAGGCTCTGGCAAGATCAACACTGGAGCACTAGTCAGCTTCTCCTTCAGACTCTGGAAAGCTTGCTGACATCGATCATCCCACACAAAAGGTACATCCTTCCTGGTTAACTTCATCATCGGTAACACGATCACACTGAAGTCCCTTATAAACCTCCGATAGTATCCTGCTAGACCAAGGAAACTACGAACTTCTGTCGGCGTCTTTGGCTATTCCCAATCTGCAACAGATTCCACCTTCTTCGGATCTACCTTGACTCCTTCAGCGGATATCACATGGCCCAAGAAGGTCACTTCATTCATCCAGAATTCACACTTACTGAACTTGGCATATAACTGATGTTGGCGAAGAAGAGTCAACGCTCGACGAAGATGTTGCTCGTTCTTAAGCCTATCCCGACTATAGATCAGGATGTCATCTATAAAGACTACAAAAAACTAATCTAAGAATGAACGGAACACTCTATTCATCAGGTCCATGAAAGCTGCAGGTGCATTGGTTAACCCAAACGGCATAACCACAAACTCATAATGACCATACCTTGTCCTGAAGGCTGACTTCGGTATGTCATCTGCCTTTATCCTCAACTGATGATATCCGAACCGTAGATCGATCTTTGAAAACACTGTAGCACCACACAACTGATCGAACAGATCATCTATCCTCGGCAGCGGGTACTTGTTCTTCATCGTGACCTTGTTCAACTGCCGGTAGTCTATACACAACCGCATTGAACCGTCCTTCTTCTTGACGAACAACACAGGAGCACCCCAAGGTGACGTACTGGGTCAGATAAAACCTTTATCTAGCAACTCTTGTAACTGCTTCTTCAACTCTGCCATCTCTGCTGGAGCCATTCTGTACGGTGTCTGTGCAACTGGCTACGTTCATGGAACTAGATTGATCTCGAAATCAATTTCTCGGGGTGGGGGGACACCAGGAAACTCCTCAGGGAACACATATGGAAACTCACGAACAACTGACACCTCCTCAAGGCTAAGACCTTTTGCCTTGGCATCCACTTCGGTATCTACCACGTGGGCTAGGAACGCCTCACATCCCTGTCGTAACAACTTATCTGCCACCATAGCTGATACCAGACATGTCGGAAGAATCTTCCTATCTCCCTGGAAGATCCACTTCTCTCCAGCAACATCAAACATTGCCTGCTTGGAACCACAGTCCAAGACAACCTTATACCTCTCTAAGGTATCCATCCCAAGGATAACATCGAACCCATGCATAGCAAGTCGTATGAGGTCCACTTGAATGCGATGTCCCGAGAAAGACAAGACACAAGATGGACACTCTTCTCGAAGCAAAGAGGAACCATAAAGAGGGGTTTCTAACAACAAACTATCCTCCTTACAGCTAATAGGTAAATGACAGTTCTCAAGCATACTATAGGTGATAAAAGAGTGTGTAGCACCCGGGTCAACCAGAACAGATATAAAGCAAGAAGAAGACATATCAGAATGAAATAACTTCATCTGACCTGTCACTACTCGCGGGTTGACTACCGCCTTCGTCTGATTCATAGCATTGAATTGAGCCGTTGCTTGCTGTCCACGACCTCTACTTCCCTGAGCAGACAATCCAGCCTGAGATGCTTGCCCACGTCCTCATCCTCTGCTACCACTGGGCTGTGGTCTCTCTGGCCCCTGAAGGTTCTGTCTCGGCTGCTACGTCACTTCAACATCGTTGTGGGGACAACTTGACCTGATATGCCCTATCTGACCACAGGCATAGCATGTCCTAACATCATCTCGAGGCCTTGACGGTCCTGTTACTTCCACGGAAGCCGAACTCTGTGCCTTAGATGGGGAAGAAACATAGCCTCTTCCTCTACTCATAGTCTACTGAGATGGCCTACCAAAACCTCTCATCGCTGCCGGTGCTGACAACCTGGGCTTCTTGAAGCCACCAAACCTCTGACTCTGAAACTGAGAAAGTCTTTTCTTAGCCATAGACTCTCTCTTTTCTCTTACAGATCGTTCGATCCTCCGAACAGATTCCACAAACATAGCAAACCGTTCTCGGTTTACCAACGCAGAAACTGGTGTCGTCAGCTCAACACTCAAACCCTTCTCGAAATGTCTGATCTGTTCCTCGTCTATCGTCACCATGTGAGGACAAAACCTCAACAGATCCATAAACTTAGCTTCATACTCGGTGATGTTCATCATTCCTTGTCGCAAACTCTCGAACTGACGGATCTTCTCATCCAGATACATCTTGGGAAAGTATCTGGTGATGAACTCGCGTCGAAAAACTTCCCAACAGGTCACCTCACCAGGCCACTTCTCTTCCTCGATGGTCCACCAGTGACCAGCGCTACCTTTCAGAAGGTAGACAGCATGCTTTACTTTGTCTGCTTCGGGGATGTCGAGGATCTGGAAAGCCTTCTCGAGACTTGTCAGCCACAGATCTGCATCCGCTGGATCAGCCGTTCCAGCATACTCCGAAGCTCTGACTCGGCGAAGCCGCTCAAAGGTCTTCCCAATACCCAATGCTTCTCCATGGGGAACCTGTGCTCGCGGAGGAGGCACTGGTAATCGCTCAACCATGAGATTCATCGTAGCCATCACCTGCACCATAAGCTGTTGGTAGGTAGGATGTTCAAGAATGGCTGGGTCAGGTTGGGGGACCTCAGGCACCCGATCTTCATGCGCTTGTCCTACTGCTCCATCAACAGATGTAGCATCGTTGTGCTCAGCAGTAAGTTCTTCATGGTTTCCAGACATCTTGGCTTTTCTTCCGCTGAGGGCAGAAGATTTCTATGAAAAAATCTGGAAAACACATAAGAACAAACACAACCTAGTCCTAGATCCCTGTAGACTCAGCGAACCTAAAGCTCTGATACCAAACTTGTGGCAACACATCCCATTATCACACAGATAACGAGGTGTTACATGAAAACGTGCGGAAATCACCATATCCACAACTTATAAAAAACACGGGTTAATTAAAACCGATTGCGGAAAATTGATGAAATGAGAAACATTTTACATTCCAGTCCATATCCTGCAAGAAAACATGTTACATATATTTCACACAAGCCTGGATACATGTCCACAACTTAGAGCAACAGCTGTCCTGTCGTAACCTGAGTTCATCACCTGTTATATACATAAAGGCCCACATCCGGCCAGCAGCAGGATATACAAATGATCTCGGTCGTACATCGTAAAACAACGTCAAAACACCACCAAGGACCTGAGAGTACAGGGATGACTCTAGACTCTACAACAAAACATCCAAAACAACAACATCTCCAAAGCTTGCCTTCTACTGATCTTCTCGCTGCTCGGCCGCAACCCCGCGACCACCACCACGACAAGCTCGTCCACCTAAAAAGGGGGTAAAAACCAGCGGAGTGAGACAATTGAACATTGTCCCAGCGGGAGGCATAACTCCACGCAAAAACTACAAAACCTCAGATAAGCATTTATATGAACAGATATATTGATAAGGAATATAACATAAACAGTTTATGAAAAGCAAGGCCATCTGTACCATACAATTTACCAGCTGTACCAAAAAGGCATATAACCTGCATACCTCTCAATGGGACATGATTGGCGAGATGAAATATATATATATATATATATAACTTACCACATAGGAGTAATGCACAAGCAACTGCAAGTTAATTAAAGTTAACTACACAAACAAGGCCTCAACCAATGTTTCGTGTTTGTCTTAAACAATACATACTAAACGGCTGGATTACGTTTTATTATGCCCTGAGGAATTGAACCGTAACGTTCAATTCCAACATTCGGCTGCGAAGCCCATAGCCGGTGCCATATAAGGTCAATGGAAGAGCCGGAATCCAAGACCTTCTCCGCCTCATGGTTAGTACATGAGAACACAAAGCAGGACCGCAGTCTCGTGCTTGAAGTTGTCATAAGCCACAAGATCAGCTCCACAGACTACCCTCTGCCTAGTCCACCTCGGTACAGGTCACGACACTAGAAACTGAGCCACATGTCTAAACACCGTGCTCAGAGCCATGAACGCATTCATGCTCAACATATCACATATCTGGAGCCATGGGCCATGTTCACCATGCTCGTCACACATCCGACTCTGCAACCAAAGCAACACTCGTTTCACCTCTCTATTTTAGGCTAGGAGAAACCTCGCATATTCAAAAATATGCGCTCCGGGTTAACCCGCAGGAGAACCCGTTTCATCATCACCCTATCGTGACTGGTGATGAATCTATGGCCAGGGCAAGCTACATTATAAATTACACTGTGATTACTTAGTATCTTTTAGATGGATTGCAAGATTCAACCAAGTTGTATAACATGAAAGATATAATAGAAAGGTAAACAACATAACTCAACATTATGCATTTTCTACAATTTACATCACACTGATCCATCACAAGGATCTCACATCACATGTTATCACTTGGCCTCTTGCCAACCATCCAGATCCATCTCAAGGATCATCACACAACCATGGGATCTCAATCCCTCATCACATAGTACCTTAGCCTCTCAAGGCTTTCATCATTATTATGGAACATCATTCATAATACACTTGTCATCACAGTATTCATTTACCCAATTCTCATAGCCCTTCATGGGGCTAAGCATTACCTGCGTGGTTATCATCATTCAATAACTATATGAATAATCAAGAGACTACAATTACTACCATAGTGTGACAATTAGGGTTAAGTGTATTGCCAGCACATAATGACAAAAATAATCATATCCATGCCTCATATGTAAACACATTATTGAGTAACCCTAATGCATGTTCAAGATCACATTTATCATTAAAGGAATAGAGTAGTTACATTCATACGCATGTTCTTAACCTTAAGAACATATATCTCATAATTGAGCAATGAGTCACCATAAAAGCATAGTTGATATGTCACTCCTCCATGACCAATCGTGCCCTCACAAGAGATACTGAAAACCCTCACTAAAAGAACCTACTCGGGTAGAGTTCACCCTTACCCAAACCGGGGCATGTAGCTCTAGCAAGCGGGCAGAGCACAACCCTGAAACGTGAGCAAGTGTGCACCCCTGTCGGGCGTGCAGCTCCAAGGCGCACAAGGTCATCTCGGACGAGCCACTCAGGCATACAAGCTATCGGGCGAGCAGTCAAGTGCTGGGCGAGCAGGATAAAGCCGCGTGGGCAAAGCCTGTCGGGCGAGCCAAGGCATCAGGCGAGCAAAGGAGTGTTGAGCGAGCAGGGTTAGCAAACGTGCAAAGCAATGTGTCGGGTACTGAGCCGTGCAAGGCTTCACTATCGGGCGAGCAGAGTATTAAGGAAAACTGACGCCTATAATATGAGGCGTCAGTTATGTAGGCAAACCGACGTCTATATTCGAAGACCAGCCATACATGGGTACCACTTTGTATTCAGCGTCGGCTGACTATAACCGACCGACGCCTAAAAGCGCCCGTGAAATCCAATTTTTGGACGAAAAAAATTTGGGCCACATACAGCGTCGGTGTTTTAACTATTAACGGACGCCTATTTAAAAGGAAATTTTGCACGAAAAGTTCCTCTTTAGGTGTCGGTTATCCTTAGATAACCGACGCTGATAATGGTTCCCGCCAAATAATTTAGGGTAAAAGTTTTCTATTTGGGCGTCGGTGTTTTAGTATTAACCGATGCTAAAGCATAATAGGCGTCGGTTGTGTAGATAACTGTCGCCGTTGATCAACTTAATAGACCCGATACCCGGCTCTTCCCCCTTTCTTCCTGTTTCATCGTGACTTCTCTTCTGTGCTGCTGCTCGCCGCCGTTCTCCCAAAATCACCCATCGTCGGTTGCTGCTGCTCGCCGCCGCTGCTGCTTCTTCTCCTGGTGCTTCTCCGGCCAGCGCTTGCTGCTTCTCGGACCGTCAGTTGCTTCTGCCTGCCGCCCGCCCCCGGTCATTTATTGCTGTCGCTGCCACTGCTGCTCTAGCTCCTCCACACGTTTTGCCGCCGGCGGTCCTCTCCACACTAGCTCCAGGTAGCGCTACCTCTCCTTCTCCCTAGCTCTTTACCAACATGCAGCAAGCACGACCATGGCTGTGTTGGCCTACCACGGCCGTGCTGGACAGCACGGCCGTGGTAATAGTCGTGGCTGCAGCACGGCCGTGGTAGGCCAACACAGCCACGGCCGTGCTTGCTGTTGGTAAGGATATGAACAAAGTTTCATGTAATGTTTTATGTAAATCCTAGGATATGAACAAATTTTTTGCTTGCATATATTTGTGCTTCTAATCCTAATGTTTGACTTAATTCAGTAAATTTTGATGCATGTTGAAATAAGATTTAAACTTGTAAATTCTAGCATCCTAATTTGATTTGATTAAACCTAACATTGATGAAACCCTAACATCAATTGTGATGAAACCCTAACATTAATTGTGATGAAACTCTAACATGTACATATCTATTATTGTGTTTGTTGGCCTAGAAACCCGTCCAAGATTGACTCATTAGGAGTAAATCTTGGATAGTCCCCAGTTTGGGACTGTTCTTGAACACCTAATCTCACTTAGGATGTAAGTGTATAATGTGTAGGGGAATGGCATGTTGGCTACATGCACATAATATACATTGCCCGATAATTGTTTCTTTAGATGCAGATTATGCAGGTCAATCATACGATAGCTCTTTATTTATACAAGATATTATTGAGTTGTTTATGTATGATTGGCTGAATACATCAATGATAGAGACTTGGATAAGATGAGATCTTGTTTATACATCCATATACCTTGTGTAAGATCCGGTGATCTGGTTTCTTATATATTAATGCATATGTAATACATGTTTTGCAGCTACTTAGTCGAAGATCATTGCAAACAATTTGCATTTGATCATGTGGGATTTTTGATTCCATCATTGATTAGTATGGTAGCTAAAGACCCTGATAGTGTTCAACAATACTGTATAGATGCTTTTAAAATTTTCGGTCAGCAAAACAAGAAGATAATAATAGCTCCATTCAATGTCAAGTAAGTTTATATATAATTTGGACTTCAGAAAATTCCATTTTTATTGTGCATTTTGACTTATTAATTATTAACTTTTTACCTCTAGCGGTAGACATTGGGAGTTATTAGTTATTGTCCCCGAGACGTTCACTGTTTATTATCTAGATCCCGCGGGAAGTACATTAAACACTAAAATTGGACACGTAATGAGAATGCCATTATTCTGGTGAGAAATATTTCATTTTTGTATCTGTTAACATCTGTTATTACATTACTATATACTTATGTAATTTACTGTGTTATATTAACATGTAGGGGTTTAGATGCATTCAAAAAGGCTGGAGGAACGGTCCCAAAGAAAAAGAACCAGCCAATAAATTGGCAGAACGTACAAGTAAGTTCCCGAATCCAATGTATATATTATTGATGTGAATTGTGCTTAGTTGTATTATTTTGTATGTTTCAATTTATAGTGCGCTACACAAGACAATGGCTGGGCATGCACATACTATGTGATGCGATTTATGCAGATGATTATCAAACATGCCGCATTGGACATCGATACCATACATGAGATATTATATATAGTCTCATTAGTTAGTATGAAATATATCAATCTTATTTTTATATTATTACTTATATATATACATCATTCTCTTTGCAGGTGTTTAAAACTGACAACACTATAGGTAAATGCTTAAAAAATATACATGCTCCATATACGATGGAAGCATTAAATGAAATAAGAGAAGAATGGGAAAAAGCCATACAAGCAGTGGCAACTGTAAGATATAATTGGGATGTTGATAGCGATAATGAATGATACTTTGTAAATGAATATTTCTAAATGTTAATACATGTATTTGAATGTTTCTATATGTGTGAATGTGAGAATTGAATTGATGTCTGAATGTATGTACTTGTGTGAAAATTTCCTTGGGACTTTTGTAGGTTTGTGGCTGAAAAACCACTAGAGGGGGGGTGAATAGGGTTTTATAATTATTTCAATAATTATTTAACTCAAACAACCAACCACAAAAGTATTGGACAAGGGAACAGGGATTTAGAGTGGTTCCAACCTTAGCAAATACTAAGGCAGTCAATCCACTACCCGGTTGCTTACCCAACTGGGATTTTGAAAGAATCAAATTTTATTACCTTGCAAGGACTTTACATAAAATTACAATTCTTTCACCAAACCCTTCGAAAAGCCTTCACCTAGAAGTAGTTGCACCAACTTTGAAGCAGCCTTCTTGAAGTAACTTCAAGCTCCCCCTTGAAGTAGCCTTCCTCTTGAAGTAGCTTCCCATTGCAACAGCCTTCTTGAAGTAGTCCGAAGTCCACCTTCTCCACTGAGAAGAACCTTCTCCAATCCGCAGACTCCAACCCTAGGAGTAGCAAGGAGAATACAAAAGATAACAAGGAACAAGAAGGAAAAACAGAAATTACAATACCACTTGTAGCTCAAGGCTTGATTTGCCTATATCAAGCATATGGATCTCCTAACCAATGAATATTGGAATGTAGGTTTAGTGGATATGGAGATGCTAGCCTATAGGACACGAAATTTGGAGCAAAGAAAAGAATAGCCAATGCTAGTGTTGCTCAATTGTTCAAAACAGATTGCCAATTGTAAGTGTAAGCTCAAGTATATGCACAAGTGTGTTTTTGGTGTCCTATGGCTTGTCCTATTTATAGGAATGGCCTCTGGATGTTTAAGGACATTCTAGATACTTTCTAGGGGGTTCCAAGTGATCAATTAGCTGTTAGGTATCCACTAGTTGATTTAACAACGGCTAGTTTAATTAATTCTACAGTTGCTGTCAGAGTCCATCTCGGTCGAGAAATTTTCGACCGGGACACCTACTCGGTCAAAGTTTTGTCGACCGACAGGCTCTCTGGATCAAGTATTTGCAACGTTCATCTCCAACTGCCAACTACCTTGTCAGCTATGTCTAACGGCTACCTGGGTCTTTCTCGGTCGAGAAGTTTATCGACCGAGAGTGTCTCGGTCGAGGAGTTTGTCGACCGAGATTGACCCTGTTTCAATGTTTCAAATAAAGTGCTAAGTGTATGTATGAGTGTGCAAATGTGACACTAATGAAGGAGATGATCTATCTAAGTGTAGTGATTGGATAGGGAAGATCTAATGCTTGATTTACATGGAGTTTAAGTACTTGTATATTATATATTTGTACAAGTTTACAATTGATTACATTTCATGAAATTTACAAGCATTCAAGCATATAGTTTCCCTAGTACTTTGTCATCCACCTCATTCTTGCAACACTCAAGTCGCACGTTAGATCAACAAGAATGAAATGTTTGTCATCATAGAAACAAAGGGATTATACTAATGTCAATTTAGCCAACAATCTCCCCCTTTTTGAAGATGACAAACATTTCCTAAATATAAAATAAGGAAATATAAATCATATGAGTTTCATACCTGAAGTTTACCTTTTGTAGCCATTCTTGTTTTGCAAGTGTATGCTGGCCGAGATTTTATGAAACTCAGTTTTATATTTTTGATTTTATATTATTTCTCCCCCTTTGTCATTTCAAAAAGATAACCAAGATAATCATTTAGTATGACTTTTTATTTCTCCCCCTTAATTTGATAATTAGATGCTCCCCTTTAAATAAGATATTCAGTTTTAAAAGCAAGGAATGTAATATCATTTTTGTCTAATTTAGCCATAATTTGTTTCTCAATCATTTGCAAAGGATGTTAAGCCTTCAAATGATATGAGATCTTTATAGATTCATGGCATATGTATGTTGAGTTCTCATCCATTTTACACGGGATGTTAAGCCCTAAAAATGAAATAAGATCCATTTAAGCTTAGAGTACAAGAAGAAAATATCTCTAACCAAAACATGGGATGTTAAGCCCTAATTTGTTTAGAGAATTCCATTTAAAAACAAAATTTGTATATTTCTTCATAACAAAGAGTAAAAATACTAAGGTCATAACAAGCTTCAAATGATGTTTACAAGGTTTTGTAAGCCTCTTATCAAATTTGTTTTTGTGAACTCCCCCTTAATCTTATGATTAAGACAATTTGAGGATTCTAAGATCACAAATGATTTTAAATTTTGATTTTGACCTTTATCAAAAGTATACTAAGATTAAGTACAATAAAAGGATATCCAAATAAGCATTTTGTCAAAGCTTATTTCAAGTCGACCTTGACTTCGACCATAGCGCCCCTTGGTCAAATTTCATTTCAACCAAGAGGCAATTTTGCAGATTTCCAAATTGAACACTCATATATGAAGTATAATATCTGCATGTAATTTGATTAGATATCAATTTGAAGCATTTTGAATGATACTTAATATGAAAACATTAATCCTTGATTTTCCTAGAATATTTATAAAACTTTGCTGTAGGTACATAAATATCAAATTCCATTTCTTCTTGTATCCTCATAAGAAAAAATGAAAACATTATTAATATCTCAAGTCTTTAAAGATACCAATTGAGAAATTTTATCTTATATGTTATAACATTGTGCTCTTGCAAGCATTAAAGTTCTTGTTCTAAGAAACATATCACCAATGAATCATTTTGCTTGCCTATGTATCACCAAGGATCCATGCATACAATTATCATTATCTATTCATGCTAACATAGCATCATCTTTATGAGCTGAATGATGAAATAGTGAAAGCATATCCATGATGTAATGATAGAACAATAAAAACATATAATGATAATTCCATGAAACACAATGATTGTGATTATTTAAGCTAGATGTCATAACACATGATTTCTATATGGATAGACCATAAAATATTTTAGGAAAAATCATGTGAATAATGATAGAACAGAAATTTCTTTTTATTAAACTAAGCATAATTTCAGTTTTAACTTATTTAGAGGATCAACCAAAATAATCTCATTTATATTTATAAGTTTTTTAATAATGATCTTCAACTTGTTTTACATGTAAAATCAGTCATTAACAACAAATAGATAGCAATTTGATCAATTGAAAATATATTCAGCAGATTTATTGTAGACTGGAAATCAGTGACCTGCTCGGTCGACAATTTCTCGACCGAATGTTCACTCGGTCGACAGATTCTCGACCGGAAAAGTTTCTAGAATGTTTTCAGAACTGTTAATTGCTTCCAAGTAAAACAAAATTATGCAAGTTAGAGCTCGATTGTGTTGAGATATGACATTTGTATATCAAGAATCAGTTTAGGTCAAATCTCAACTAGTTAAATTTAGGCGTCTAAGTTTTAGGAATCCAAACTAAATCATCATTCTTTTTCTTATATGGGCATAAAAATGAATAATGTCCAAGGTGCATGCAATAATGACAACAAATGGAGTCAACTTCATTTCTCTTTCTAGGAATTGTGTTCATAGGTACAAACACCATCTTAGAGTTGGATGCTTTAGCTCTTATAGGTTGATTTTTCTTTGGATCATATCCTAATCCGCTTCTTCCATTATAACTAGAGGAAATTTTCAGAATATTCTCAAGGATATCATTTCCTCTTAACTCATTTATTTTTCTTTGTAACTTAACAGTATCATCCATCTTCTTGTTTATATCTTTCTTTGCTTGATCTAAATCAGATACTAGAGAGTTTCTTTCGTTTACAACCTCATCAAAATCTAAGTGTGAACATAAGATAGGTTGTTTCTGAAGATCATTCAGTTGAGTTTGTAAGTTTAACTTATCTAAGGAAACAAAATTGCAATTAGCTTCTACAGATTTTAACTTAAGATCATAATCTTCTTTTGCCTTTTTGAGATCCTCATTTTCAGATGCAAGAGCAAGAAGTTTAACATTTAAATCATTATTTACTTTATTTGATTTCTTATGTTTCTTCTTGCACTCAATATTTTTCTCATGAGTATCTTGAAGACAAGCAATTAGATCTTCTTTTGGTAGATCAAAAAGACTTACCTCTTCTTCTTGTTCTTCATTTGTTGTGGCAATGAGGCACTCTACTTCTTCTTTTCCATCATCACTATCATCACTTGAATCATCCCATGCAGCTTTATATGCTCTTTCTTTCTTTTTGTGAGATGATTTCTTCCCTTTCTTGAGTTTTGGACAATCACCTTTCATGTGTCCCTTCTTGCCACATTCAAAGCACCTGGAAGAAGAAATACTAGAAGTTTTATTAGTTTTAAAACTTTTATACTGCTTACCATTTACAATGAGAGTTTCTTCTTCACTATCATCTTCACTTGTATCATGATTGTTCTTGGTTGATTCTTTGAATGCAATGTCCTTCTTCCTCCCTTGTTGAAGTTCACGTTCTCTTCTTTCTTCCTCTTCTAACGTTGCCTCATGAGCTTCTAGGTTGCCAATGAGTTGTTCCATCTTTAGTCGAGTGAGGTCATTTGCTTCTTCAATGGCCGTCACCTTGGGCTTGTATTTGGGAGGAAGTGATCTAAGAATCTTTGATACCTGATCTTCCTCAAGAACAACTTTACCTAAGGCATTTAAACCATTTACAATAGAAGAGAATTTTGCATACATTTCACTAATAGATTCATTTGGATCCATACGGAAATGTTCAAACTTTTGTTTAAGCATACTAACTTTGGAATTCTTAACTTGAACTGTCCCTTCATAAGTTATAGAAAGTCTATGCCATATTTCATAGGCTGTTTCACAGTTTGATATTCTATTAAATTCTCCTACTGAAATTGAACAATAAAGAATACTTACAGCCTTTGCATTCATTTGAGCCGATTTTACCGTATTGGTGTCCCAAGCTGCATATTCCATTTGAGGTAGCTCATAAGGGGTTGACAACATTCTCCATAGATCCCAACTTATGCCTTGAAAGTAGAACTGCATCCTTCTCTTCCAATATGTGTAGTTTGTTCCATCAAACGCTGGAGGCCTAGCAACAAGTGTCCCTTCAAGGTTAAGGTTGTTGAGCACCCCATCACCCATTCTTCAAGACCTTGTTAGGGTTCCTTGAAGCCTGCTCTGATACCAATTGAAAAACCACTAGAGGGGGGGTGAATAGGGTTTTATAATTATTTAACTCAAACAACCAACCACAAAAATATTGGACAAGGGGACAAGGATTTAGAGTGGTTCCAACCTTAGCAAATACTAAGGCAGTCAATCCACTACCCGGTTGCTTACCCAACCAGGATTTTGAAAGAATCAAATTTTATTACCTCGCAAGGACTTTACATAAAATTACAATTCTTTCACCAAACCCTTCGAACAGCCTTCACCTAGAAGTAGTTGCACCAACTTTGAAGCAGCCTTCTTGAAGTAACTTCAATCTCCCCCTTGAAGTAGCCTTCCTCTTGAAGTAGCTTCCCGTTGCAACAACCTTCTTGAAGTAGTCCGAAGTCCACCTTCTCCACTGAGAAGAACCTTCTCCAATCTGCATCCTCCAACCCTAGGAGTAGCAAGGAGAATACAAAAGATAACAAGGAACAAGAAGGAAAAATAGAAATTACAATACCACTTGTAGCTCAAGGCTTGATTTGCCTATATCAAGCATATAGATCTCCTAACCAATGAATATTGGAATGTAGGTTTAGTGGATATGGAGATGCTACCCTATAGGACACGAAAGTTGGAGCAAAGAAAAGAATAGCCAATGCTAGTGTTGCTCAATTGCTCAAAACAGATTGCCAATTGTAAGTGTAAGCTCAAGTATATGCACAAGTGTGTTTTTGGTGTCCTATGGCTTGTCCTATTTATAGGAATGGCCTCTGGATGCTTAAGGACATTCTAGATACTTTCTAGGGGGTTCCAAGTGATCAATTAGCCGTTAGGTATCCACTAGTTGATTTAACAACGACTAGTTTAATTAATTCTGCAGTTGCTGTTAGAGTCCATCTCGGTCAAGAAATTGTCGACCGGGACACCCACTCGGTCGAAGTTTTGTCGACCGACAAGCTCTCTGGATCAAGTATTTGCAACATTCATCTCCAACTGCCAACTACCTTGTCAGCTGTGTCTAATGGCTACCTGGGTCTTTCTCGGTCGAGAATTTTGTCGACCGAGAGTGTCTCGGTCGAGGAGTTTGTCGACCGAGATTGACCCTATTTCAATGTTTCAAATAAAGTGCTAAGTGTATGTATGAGTATGCAAATGTGACACTAATGAAGGGGATGATCTATCTAAGTGTAGTGATTGGATAGGGAAGATCTAATGCTGAATTTACATGGAGTTTAAGTACTTGTACATTATATATTTGTACAAGTTTACAATTGATTACATTTCATGAAATTTACAAGTATTCAAGCATATAGTTTCCCTAGTACTTTGTCATCCACCTCATTCCTGCAACACTCAAGTAGCAAGTTAGATCAACAAGAATGAAATGTTTGTCATCATCGAAACAAAGGGATTATACTAATGTCAATTTAGCCAACAGTGGCCTGTTTGTAGGATGATATCAATGGATGTCATAAACCTGCAGTTCAGAAAACTAAACTGCAGGTTCTCATCCTGCTGACCAGCCACAGCAGGCCTGCAAACTGATATGAAAAAAAAAGATATAGGCGTCGGTTATTTACAGAAAACCGTCAACAAAGACCTACAACGTCGATTATTGGATAAAAACCGACGCCTAATATTACAAATAACCCGACCGTGTAGGAAAGCACGACCGTGGTGGAAAAGGCATCGCTTATTCATATAAAACCGACGCCTATAGTACTAAACACGGCCGTGCAGGGAAGCACGGCCGTGTCGTTTTGAAGTATGGCATCGGTTGTTTAGTTGATCACCGACGCAAAACGGGTTCGCACCACAGAAAACAATGTCATCTAGGACACTTTTTGCTTCGATTACCAATTAAACACCGACACAGAATGTGTCCTAGATGACGTCGTTTTCTGTGGCGTGAACCCTTTTGGCGTCAGTTTTCTATAAACAACCGACGCCTCTAAGTTAAATAGGCGTCGGTTAAAAAACTGACGCCGAAGTGTTAGACCTTTAGTGGCACCCACATAGGCGTCGCTCGAAAACCGATGCCAAAGCGGGTTAAACAACCGATGCTAAAAGGCATTTCTGTAGTAGTGCGGGTACGGAGCCATGCAAGGCTTCACTATCGGGCGAGCAGAGTACTACGCGTGTGCAAGGGAAAGTTGGGCGAGCTACTCAAGCATGTAGGTATGTATCGGGCGACATGGTTACCAGGTGAGCAAGCTGGGTGTCGGGCGACACAACTAGTGTCGGGCGAGCCAGGTATCAGGCGAGCAAACTGTTGGGCAGAGCTGGCTTAGGGCGAGCAGGGTCAGGTTGCTCACCCGCCCAAGGTACAAAAAGAGAAAACTTGCTCACTCAAGTCGTGCAAGGCAACAAAGCTATGGGGGCTGTCGGGCAGCACCTCCATGAGCACCAAACTCTCAAGATACAACTACTCAAGGTCATCTAAATGAGCTCACCATCTTGCCCAAGGTGAGATGAGGGTGTTGCTTGAGTTACTAGGTCACAAACTCATTTCAATCGGTTAGGAAGGAGGGGTATTGCTCATGACACTAGGACCCAAGCTCACTCATCTAGACCAAGGGGAGAAAGGAGTGTTGCTCCCTAAACCCTAGCACACAAGGATCGGCCAACATGCAAGATGAACAAGAACAACTCCAAACGTGCAAGGGCAAGATTAAAGCAACATATATGAAAAGAGAGTAAAGTAGTTAGGGTTTAGAGTCATGCAACCCGCCTTAAGCTCCAAGGAAGAAGATTCACTTTGAGCTCCAACGTTGTCGGCTACCAAAGCTCCTCCAAGAGGGTGTGTATCGGCCACCACCTCCTTCTCCAAGGGTGTGTCGGCCACCACCTCCTTTTCCAAGGGTGTGTCGGCCTCCAAGCTTACATACTTTTCTCATATATTTTCCATATTTCATATTTAGAGTTCATATAATACTAATAATTAAACTTAATCTGAACCTTATGTCGTGTTCCTTTATTCCCAATCAAGGGTTTCTCATATGAGGCCCCAAAGTTGGATCTTAGATATTAGTTCCAACTGATTCTTAGTTATCCCAGTCTTTCCCTTATACTTCAAAATCTTAGAGAATATACATTCATACTAGAATTTGGATCTAATCTATCTATAATTTACTCTTGTTATGTTACTAATAGGAGTCATTAGATCCCAGTAATGCATCCTGCCGGCCGGACCAGGCCGAACCTATAGTCATGAAGCCAAGAGCTACTCAAGATTACTCAACTCCTATTCATCTCAAATGTGTCGAAGAAAACTTATCCAATTAGGAAAGCTCATTCAAAGATCATTTCTAATCTACTTGATACAAAGAATGCAATCAATAAATGCTATAACCGCATAGTGTACAAAAAATCTTAAAGACCCATATATATTTCAAAATATTGAATATCTGAATTCAAACATATAAGAGCTTTTCTATTCATCTCCAATAAAACAACAATATGAAATGAAAGTTCTATCTCATTTTATATTTATGCTCTTAATTCATGTTACTTATCTTGTTTCTAACCCTAATATTTCTAGGGTTCCTCTCTAGACCATCCTTCCACTGTATACCTAGCCAGGGTATACATGAAAGAATAGACAGAGTATCTTGATACTGGTTGATCCAAGTACTCAAATACTGGGCCAGGATATTCAAATACTCAAATCCCCAGAGCTAACATCATAACATCTCCTATCTGCCACAATTATGACTCTAACTTACTAACTTAATGGTCCCTGACAACTTAGCCTAAGCTCTGATACCAAGTTGTTACACCCCGATCTCACAATTACCATTAATCATGACATTAGGGCATACATTGAGGATTTAACGTAATACAAAGATCACCCTTAACTTTTCTTCTTTTTCAATCTTTTTTTTCTCACATTGAACCACATAAACTAACTTTACAAGGGAATCTAAACATTTTTCTTTAATATGATCTCAACATAAATGATGCACATCCATACATTCATTTTCAGGTACATACATCATGTTAATCAGATACATTCTCTCTTATCAAGGAAACAAAGATACAAAACATTACTTACAACTTTCTTACATCTATAGTAGGACCTAGAGTGATAGGGACCGACTGAACTTAACTAATCTCATACTTAACTCATGTGGTAGAACAATTTGTTCTCTTGTGTATATATGTTGTGGCTAAGGTGATAGAACAATTTGTATCAAATTCTCACCATAGTATGGATACATGAAAGATATTGGGTTCTTATGCAAATGTTTCTGAGCGATTGTTGATGTTGAAATCGGTTTTAATTTACCCAATTTTTGGTATGGATTTGATTTCACTCGCCCCATGGATGGGAACTAATGATTGGTTTGGTCCAAAATGATTTTGGATTGGCTCATAATGATCAAATTATATCTGGTCTGATTGATTGTGTTTTATGTTTTGAGTAATATCGTTTAGTGTAACAGGTTCTTACATCACCCTTGAGAATCATTCTTCTGATCAATAATTGACGAGTGTTATATAATTACTATGTTTTCTACCCTATTTACCATTTTGATAGTGAATCTAACTCATCATTATTATAGTTACAATTACTCAGTTATTAGTAAAAGTTGTTGAAAAGCATAAAAAGCCTATCTATCATCCGTTGTCAATTTGCATATAATATTATATAGCTTTAACACAAGGTTGAGGAAAAGAGTTATAAGATGGATATATGTCAAAACATGTTTAGGGTCAATACTTGTCAATGAATTTGTAATCATAGCATGCAACCCAATAATGATACCAACACATTTATAGGATATGAAAATATATGAAGCATTAGTTAGGGATGTTCCATGTGAATGCAATTATGATCAGAGCATGTGGATCAATAATAATAAATGATAAATGTGGCAACACATCCCATTATCACACAGATAACGAGGTGTTACGTGAAAACGTGCGGAAATCACCATATCCACAACTTATCAAAAACACAGGTTAATTAAAACTGATTGCAGAAAACTGATGAACTGAGAAACATTTTACATTCCAGTCCATATCCTGCAAGAAAAAATGTTACATATATTTCACACAAGCCTGGATACAAGTCCACAGCTTAGAGCAATAGCTGTCCTGTCGTAACCTGAGTTCATCTCATGTTATATACATAAAGGCCCACATCCGGCCAGCAGCAGGATATACAAACGATCTCGGTCGTACATCGTAAAACAACGTCAAACCACCACCAAGGACCAGAGAGTACATGGATGACTCCAGACTCTACAACAAAACATCCAAAACAACAGCATCTCCAAAGCTTGCCATCTACTGATCTTCTCGCTGCTCGGCCGCAACCCCGCGACCACCACCACGACAAGCTCATCCACCTAAAAAGGGGGTAAAAACCAGCGGAGTGAGACAATTGAACATTGTCCCAGCGGGAGGCTTAACTCCGCGCCAAAACTACAAAACCTCAAATAAGCATTTATATGAACAGATATATTGATATGGAATATAACAAAAAGAGTTTATGAAAAGCAAGGCCATCTATACCATACAATTTACCAGCTATACCAAAAAGGCATATAACCTGCATACCTCTCAATGGGACATGATTGACGAGATGAAATATATATATATAAAACTTACCACATAGGAGTAATGTACAAGCAACTGCAAGATAATTAAAGTTAACTACACAAACAAGGCCGCAACCAATGTTTCATGTTTGTCTTAAATAGTACATACTAAACGGTTGGATTACGTTTTATTAAGACCTGAGGAATTGAACCGTACCGTTCAATTCCAATCTTCGGCTGCGAAGCCCATAGCCGGTGCCATATAAGGTCAATGGAAGAGCCGGAATCCAAGACCTTCTCCGCCTCATGGTCAGTACATGAGAACACAAAGCAGGACCGCAGTCTCGTTCTTGAAGTGGTCATAAGCCACAGGATCAGCTCCATAGGCTACCCTCTGCCTAGTCCGCCTCAATACAGGTCACGACACTAGAAACTGAGCCACGTGTCTAAACACCGTGCTCAGAGCCATGAACGCATTCATGCTCAACATATCACATATCTGGAGCCATGGGCCATGTTCACCATGCTCGTCACACATCCGAGTCTGCAACTGTAGCTGCACTCGTTTCACCTCTCTATTTTAGGCTAGGAGAAACCTCGCATATTCAAAAATATGCGCTCCGGGTTAACCCGCAGGAGAACCCGTTTCATCATCACCCTATCCTGACTGGTGATGAATCTATGGCCAGGGCAAGCTACATTATAAATTACACTATGATTACTTAGTATCTTTTAGATGGATTGAAAGATTCAACCAAGTTGTATAACATGCAAGATATAATAGAAAGGTAAACAACATAACTCAACATTATGCATTTTCTACAATTTACATCACACTGATCCATCACAAGGATCTCACATCACATGTTATCACTTGGCCTCTTTCCAACCATCCAGATCCATCTCAAGGATCATCACACAACCATGGGATCTCAATCCCTCATCACATAGTACCTTAGCCTCTCAAGGCTTTCATCATCATTATGGAACATCATTCATAATACACCTATCATCACAGTATTCATTTACCCAATTCTCATAGCCCTTCATGGGGCTAAGCATTACCTGCATGGTTAGCATCATTGAATAACCAGATGAATAATCAAGAGACTACAATTACTACCATAGTGTGACAATTAGGGTTAAGTGTATTGCCAGCACATAATGACAACAATAATCATATCCATGCCTCATATGTAAACACATTATTGAGTAACCCTAATGCATGTTCAAGATCACATTTATCATTAAAGAAATAGAGTAGTTACATTCATACGCATGTGCTTAGCCTTAAGAACATATATCTCATAATTGAGCAATGAGTCACCATAAAAGCATAGCTAATATGTTACTCCTCCATGACCAATCGTGCCCTCACAAGAGATACTGAAAACCCTCACTAAAAGAACCTACTCGGGTAGAGTTCACCCTTACCCAAACCAGGGCGTGTAGCTCTAGCAAGCGGGCAGAGCACAACCCTGAAACATGAGCAAGCGTGCACCCCTGTCGGGCGTGCAGCTCCAAGGCGTGGAAGGTCATCTCGGACGAGCCACTTAGGCGTACAAGCTATCGGGCGAGCACTCAAGTGTCGGGCGAGCAGGATAAAGCCGCGTGGCCAAAGCCTGTCGGGCGAGCCAAGGCATCGGGCGAGCAAAGGAGTGTTGAGCAAGCAGGGTTAGCAAACGTGCAAAGCAATGTGACGGGTACTGAGCTGTGCAAGGCTTCACTATCAGGCGAGCAGAGTACTACGGGCGTGCAAGGGAAAGTTGGGTGATCTACTCAAGCATGTAGGTATGAATCGGGCGACATGGTTACCGGGTGAGCAAGCTGGGTGTCGGGCGACACAACTAGTGCCGGGTGAGCCAGGTATCGGGCGAGTAGACTGTCGGGCAGAGCTGGCTTAGGGCGAGAAGGGTCAGGTTGCTCACCCGCCCAAGGTACAAAAAGAGAAAACTTGCTCACTCAAGTCATGCAAGGCAACAAAGCTATGGGGGCTGTCGGGAAGCACCTCCATGAGCACCAAACTCTCATGATACAACTACTCAAGGTCATCTAAACGAGCTCACCATCTTGCCCAAGGTGAGATGAGGGTGTTTCTCGAGTTACTAGGTCACAAACTCACCTCAATCGGTTAGGAAGGAGGGGTATTTCTCATGACACTAGGACCGAAGCTCACTCATCTAGACCAAGGGGAGAAAGGAGTGTTTCTCCCTAAACCCTAGCACACAAGGATCGGCCAACATGCAAGATGAACAAGAACAACTCCAAACGTGCAAGGGCAAGATTAAAGCAACATATATGAAAAGAGAGTAAAGTAGTTAGGGTTTAGAGTCATGCAACCCGCCTTAAGCTCCAAGGAAAAAGATGCACTTTGAGCTCCAAGGTTATCGGCCACCAAAGCTCCTCTAAGAGGGTGTGTATCGGCCACCACCTCCTTCTCCAAGGGTGTGTCGGCCACCACCTCCTTTTCCAAGGGTGTGTCGGCCTCCAAGATGCTCACACAAGGGTGTGTCGGCCACTAAGCAAGGGGAAGAGAGGGTGTGTCGTGCACAAAGGGGAGAGGAACTAAAGGGACCTCAAGCTAAGGAAGGGACCACCTATATAGAGTAGAAAGGGGTAGAAACCAAGCTAAACACTTGCTATGTGTCGGCCACCCAAAGGACACTTGTCCACCAACTCAAGCCACCATTCTTGAAAGCCGTAAGACACTTGTCCAAGATGTGCACCATGTGTTCTCAAAACATGACCAAGGTTGGACCAAGCACCATGGGCGACACAAGCTCCACTCTAGGCCGACACAAGCTCTACTTGGCCGACACAAGGCCCAAGCAAGCCCAAACAAGGAACTCCAAGGCCCAAACAAGCTCAACAAAGGTCCAAAGAACTCAAACAACAAGCCCAAGCCTTCCTCTCAACCCTACAGGAAGCAAAGAGGGGAAAACATCTCATAAGATGGCAAACTTGCACACAAACCCTAGACTTGGGTTATTTGCAAGTAGCACCTCCAACTCTCAACATAGCACAACCAAACCCTAATCACCACTCAAAGGTGATTAGCAAGCACCAAACCATCAAGGTTAAGAAAAACAAACAGGGTAAGCCCTAAACGCAGGTTAGGGTCCTTACAATAAAAGTAATGAGAGAATTGATCTAGAAATAAATACTAGTTTATATTTGATACATGGTTACGTTTTGAGTACTTTTATTGTTCAAATTGTAATTTACAATGATGTCTCACATACTCTACGCTTATAATTTCTACAACATGATAATCCATAATTGAGTTGGATTAACACTCTATTTGTTTGTTGTAAAAAATATTCTTTAAAGATGTGTAATGGAATCATATAATAAATAGTTACCATAATTGAGTTATCTTACCATGTATCAGTCTCTTGTAAAAAATATATTTTTAAGATGTGTAATGCAATTATATAATAAATAGGAACAATGATCCATGATATTATCAGATGCATTGAACATTGTAATACTACTTGAGTGTTTGAAAGTTTAGAAAGGAAAACATGATTTCATATAGAAATCATGGTATTATGAGAACTCTTGAAGTTATATAATGTTGAATATACATGGGATGGTGAGAGTTGTCATCTTCTAGAGATCAACCATGATTGACTATGGATCCTAGAAAGAGAGGATGAAATGATTTTAGTTTCAATTTATAAAATAGTCATGCCAACATTATATTATTGGGTGTTGATGCTTGAATGCGCTTAGTAGATCAAGAGGTAGAATGTAGGTTGAGGACTCAAGAGCCCTACATTGACATACATTCATCGACCTAGGAATTTTGAGCTCATGGTGGGACCAATATCTTCAATGCCTCTCATGGTTAGCTAATGATGTATATTCTTCTTGTTGTAACTTGGTTAAGTACATACAAAGATAATTCAAGAAAATTAATAAATAATCAAGACAAGTAGTACATAAATGTTAGAACTAACCATGTTTCTTGAGTTTTACTCTCAAATCATTAAAGCACTATATGTGACTACATGTGTTATAATATATATGATATCTTGTATTTATTTTACTGTATAAATAATGAAATAATTTGTTTACTCCCATATGCATGAGTATTCCACATATTTGTGAAGTAATATTTATGAATATATTAAAGATAATATACTAATAATATATAGTTTAACTTAGCACTTTGAATGTTATTTTTTAATATGTTATCAATGTTGTGAGTGTTTTTCTCTCTCTGGGGTCTATGCATATCAAATTAATTGGTTTTATCCTTTCAAGTCTTGTGAAGAGAATGGGAGATCCTAGATTATAATGAATATAAAAAAGTGTAGCAAATAATGGTATAGAGTGTCCATGTATGTGACAAAGTGAGTTTTCTTGAGCTTAATTTCGAGGACGAAATATCTTTTAAGGTGTGTAGGATGTGATGGAGTGGGTTTTGGAAATCCATAAATCTCCAATAACATATTAGAATCCATATCTTGAGTTATAATGAGAGTTCCAAGTGTTTTGGTAAAGTGGAGATGTTAAATGAGATTTATATAATGATTAATAACTCTCTTTATATGCCTTCTTAAGGAATTTTATTGGATGACCTAACAATTGAGTTTTGGCATCAAATTTGAGTAGAAGGAATCTTGTGTGGTAGGAAACCTATGGTTAAAATTTGGTGGCAATCGGACATTCCTAGAGGAAGTTATGGAGGTTTGATGTTTTGTGATTTGATGTGCAATATTAGGGTTGATTAGCCTAAGTTTTGCTTTTAATAAGTGTCACGCGCCCCTTTGATTAAGGGCGGGTCATGTGGCTAGATCTTGGCCATTTGTGGCTGCTCCAGTGGCTGTGATTGTCTACTTCAGTGAGCCGCGGATAGGCCCATATGGAGGACTGACTCAGGGCGTTGGATTGGAGATCAAGGGTCCCCCAGTTGTCCCTAACCTTGCGGTTACCTCCTTGACCGCAGGCTTGGACCACGATGTCGAGGTACTCGCTGATCGTGGGGCGATGGGAGAGACTAACTGAGTGGTGGGATCCGTAGTGCCACAAGCAGCCGTTTGACCCCTCATTTGGGGCGTTTGACGAAGAGAGCAGGGAGAACGAGCTCTCCCATTCCCTGCCTTCTCCACCGCACAGAGCAGGTGGGGGATGGGATGAGGATACAGAGGGAGAGGGTAGAACAGAGGAAGATGAAGAAGGGAAAGTGAAGCTCGTGGCCCTTGGAGACGAATACAGGCGATTTCGTGCCTAGAGGTGGTCGTTTCCATGGTCGAGCAACCCAAGCTATCCGGAGCTTGAAGATGAGGATCGAAGGCTGGTGTGTAGTTCTTCTCCCCGGCGATGGAGGACATAGGTGAGTTCCTGGAGGCGTTGCGAACCTGTCCAAAGCTTTAGATCAGTCTAAGGAGGAGCAGAGGCAAGGTGCCTCTTTGCTCTGCCGCAGGCAAGCCTGGCGGCGGCGCCCTACGGAAAACGAGCTACAGCCAACGCCGAAGCTCTTGGAGTAGCCGAGATGGTGCGTGAAGGTTACTAGAACCTTTGGAGGCTGTTTGCAGTTTGCGAGGAGGTCCCAGAGATAGTTGATCGCTCACCGGAATGGAGGCCCAGTGGCGGCGCTCTGTTCCAGGTCCGCACGCCCGCGTTGTGCGAGAACGGGGGAGAGCGGACAGCCCGCCCCGGGTTATCGGGTCCAGGGGTTCGCGGATCCCACACAAGATCCGGATCGGGTTTGCATCCCTTGAACCGGCCGAGCCAACGCTGAACCAGGGAGAACCAGCCGCATCAAGCTTGGAAGAGCAGCGCCCAAGCAGAGCCACGTGTCGACTGCTGATTGGCCGAGAAAGGTAAAAAGTCAGAAAATACTTATATCTTCAATAATTCGTAGGAAATAGTCTGATTATCAGAAAAATGCAAATAAGATACCGAAATTCTCAGAAAAATGCGTCGAATACAATGGAACTATAATATCAGGCTTTTTATGCACGAATATCAGTGATATCTCATTAATAGTGAAATGCTTAATTAATGGATAATAAATACCAAATAATGACAAAGAATTATGGAAAAATGTCAGTAAACCTATAATTATGTTTAGAATACATATGATGTCAGTTATGGTCATGTTAATGAACGAATTCATGTAATTTGATTAATATGGCTAATTAGGGCTAATAACCTTAAAATAAAATACAATAAATGCATAGATGCTCAATAAATGCTGAAATTCACAGAGTAAGCCCATATCAGTATTTTGAACCTCAGTTTTAAATATGAGATCCAGATGATAACCACAATCCATGTTATACCATGATGTTTGCTCTAAATGTGATATAAACCCTAATCTAGGTTAATGATGTAACATAGGGTTAATTAATGTGCACAAAAATGCTATGGAAGATAATATTCAGATAATGAACCATAATCTGGAAAATGACATCAGTATGATAAATCTACGGTAAGAATGCAAGTAATGATAAGAATATCCTAAGGAGCTAAGAGAAACCCTAATGGACATAACTAGGGTTAAGATGATATGCAAGATGATGAGAACCTGATGATAGTATATGGTCTTGTTTTGATCAGGTTTGACCAAGCTTATAGTTGACATCAGTGATATGTGTTTAGAATGATCTATCTCTTTGGAAGGTACGCTATTACCTCTTACTTGGCTTATTATACAATATGCTTGTGTTATATGTGTAGTAAAATACTTGGCATATGATATTGGATGAAATGATTGTTCTTGTATGATATGTTGCATGATTTTCCATACTTATTGCTATGAACACATGAAACATAATATATCTGTTCCATTATATGAAAGCACTAACTCTTTGGTAGTGTGCTTGGAAGTGACCTAACTCTTTGGTAGTGGTCACATTGTACATATGACCTAACTCTTTGGTAGTGGTCTGACCTAACTCTTTGGTAGTGGTCACCTTGTACAAATGATCTAACTCTTTGGTAGTGATCATAAAGGCCTTGATATATAATGGAAAATAAGCTTAAAATGTGTGTTCTCTTTTGTTAATGAATATCCTGGTGCAAGTATACACTTTTCTTATATTCTTCTGTTACTGCCAAGTATTAGTTTTATCTTATTGCCAAGATATGATGAGAGGTAAATAAAAGACACGTAGGCGTACTCAGTACAATATTCTTGAAATATTGTGCTGACGTGTACCGCATGTAATCTTTTTGTTTAGGTTGTGGTTAATCTTTTGAAGATCCAGGATAGTGAGAGTTGTGTGGCGAGCTGATGTACAGGTGGACCTGTTGTCTTTAGATCCTGTTGTTTAGAATGTAGTACATGTATATGTATAGTTTGCTGTTCAATATGTAATATCAAATGTTGTAACAATTCATGTTGTAATTATATGTTGAATGGTGAACATGTGTGTATGGTTTTATTATTGTTCATGTACATGTGCTACTGATGTATGTTCCTTCTGACTCCCTCGATTTTCTTCTTCTTAGCCTCGTGTGGGATGTTTAAATTGGGATTCTCGCTGAGGTGAGGGTTTCAATTTGGACGTCACACATCAGATTAAGTTTTAGAAAATCCGGGGACATCACAATGTACTCCAACCTTTCTATAGTGGTTGGATAGGTTTTTGATGTCTTGTAATGTGGTATAGTTCATTCATGTATATAAAGAACCATATTTGATCAATTTTGATTTACATTGTAGTACTTATTTGTATATTACCAAAAGTACTAGATGAACATGCAAATAATAAGATTGTTTCATATTTTAAGACCTTGTTTTTAGAATGATATTTTTCTATGAAGCTATTTGTATTTATGTATTAACATATCATGATGTCTTGATACAAGTATAAATGGAATAACTATAAGGTCAGATTATATGATTACAAGACATTTCCTTAGTCCAAATGTCATGTCACTCAAGGCATGTGTCAATACATAATGATGACAAGTATAGTGTTGGCTCTAAAGTCGAGATGCATGTATTAAAAGATATATGGAATACTTATTTTTCTTCCTAATTAGCTCTTGATTTTTTGTATATTATATTAGGTTGGAGTAGACAAAGGATTTATAATGCCCTAAATTCTTTACCAGGCACGCAATCAAGTCTTTTTTCCCTTTCTTATTCAATTAGAAGATTTTTCCTCATTGTCAAAGTCTTCTAGTTCAATTTCTATTGAAAGAGCATAAATATAAGACAATAACTATTAAGAGTTTAGATTTACTCAAAAACTACACCAAATAAAAGTGATTCAAGACTGAAATTATAATGTGCTAGTGTTTTAGTAGTTTTCCTTTAGGTAATCTATACATCAATCAAATTGTGTTTCAATCAATAATATTATGGTGAAAATTATCTCATGTAAAATTTCACTTATTAGTTGTGTTTATTTTACCCAATAAATTCATCTAATATTTAATCAGTCTGCATGTATCCTTTTGAGTACTTATACTCATGTTGAAAGTGTTCAAACATATTGAAGTGGTACCTCTCTTAGTATCTTATGGTGTAATTTCATACTTTAGATAGCACATTTGTTTTCCACCTTCCAAACAAAAAATGTAGGAGGGACATTTACTTCTTTCAAACTGAATATATTTCATCCTAATTTTTTATTTACACTTTGAGAAACCTATTTTTTATTAAATGTGGGGGAATCATATTCATCAAGTTCCTAGTTAGGAAAAGAGAATAAGATACTCATAATAAATTCTTACCCAGTTTGAAGGAAATAAAGTTAAAGGTAGAAAATATAAAAAAATTAAATGACTTAGATAATTATGCCACTTTCTTTACATCGATGTTTTATATATAAGTTATCATTACTTCAAAGATAAATTATTAAAATAGGGAAAAATATACATGTCAAAGTATGAAAATGTGAGATCCATCTGAAAACATTATAATAAAGGCAAGACTTCAACATGACATAGTACAAGCAATTTATTATCAAATTGAGAAAAATAGATGAGTTTTCTCATTCTCAAGACCAACACTTGATGGTCTAATGACATGTGGGAAAAATACGTATCATATAAATGAACCAGTTTCATAAGTCATTTATGATGTCAAATACTTTCTTTTAACCAATAAGGGATTTTCCTTCAGTTTTAAAAAGTTACATAATTTTGTAGTAGCTAATAGATAGTTGGATAAATTTAATATTTTTAGAGGTATAGAGGAAGACATACCTGGATGAAAAATATTTTTTTTTCAAGTTTTCCCAATAGGGTGCATGTAAAACCTTGAATTTTGAGACAAACTGTGCAAGCGAGTTGTACTTGAAGAACATATACATTGACTATAACTTTAGTTCAATACATATAGCCACAAGTATACATGTAAATCTATTGCATTAAATGATTAGAAAAAATAACATTATTAAGTTAAAACTCCATCATGACGTAGTTGAAATAATTTATATAAAATTTAGCACGAAAAATGAGTTTACCAGTTGTCACATCAAACACCTACTTTTCTCATGACATGAGGGAAAAGGAAGTAGTTAAGATATATGAGACTCTTTTTCATGAACAACGATAGTGCCAAATAATTTTTTTCTATACTCACATTATACAAAGACCAAAAAAAGGTCTCCCTCAATTTAAAGAAGTTATATCACTTCTTATTAGTTAAAATATACATAAATATTGTTAATATTTGTGGAGATATAGATAATCACAACAAAGAAGTAATTTATTTCCTTCAAATTTCAAAATATGGAGCATGTGAAATCTTGATTTGAAGTCAATGTGTGTAATTGAGTTACATTTGAATCACATATACCATGACAAGATAGTTGGGAAAATAAAAATCACATAAACTTGAATATTTTGAGCCAAAAGTGTTCCCCATGCAAGAGTAGAGACATTAGAAAAATCAGTGTCTTCCAGGATACCAAGAATCTTGGAAGACACCTAGGCGCTCCCATCATGCACACCAAAGGTTTTAAACATTTATATATTGATATTGCTGAAAAAGTTAATGGGTGCATAAACTCTTGGTCTGCCTGAAGCTTATTCCTTTTAGGTATAATTTGTCTTACAAAAACTACACTCACTTCTATACCTACTTATGTCATGCAGACAATCGTACTCCTGCTGAAACTCTATGACATGATTGACGGTATCATACAATGATTCATCTGGTTGGGGGTAATATAAATAAAACGCCCCATCTTTGCTCACATGGAACAAGGTCACTTGTTGCAAAGATAAAGGAGGCTTGGGTTTGAAAGGCATGAGGGATTGGAAATAGGAAATTATATAAAGACATGCCTAGTATGTAAGTACAAGGAGAGACACCATCTTGTGCACAAGGATATAAAGAATAATATCTAACCAACACAACAACAAATATAAGTCTCTATCATGGCTGGAACATGCAGTATGTATTAGGCAACATATCATCAATGGGCACTCCTTAATTCTACCATTGATTGGGAATGACATGACTGTCATGAATGACCGTTGGTGGGAGAATGGGCCTATTATGTGGGAACATGCTCTTAAAGCCATACTAGATGATCTTCAAGATTTGAAAGTCACTACCTTGATCAACATTGAAGGCAATAGGGATGTTGGTTTCCTCAAGGAATTGCTTCACAACAACCTCATGAGAGATATCCTAAATGTTGAGCAACCAAGAATTGACAACATGTAGGACATCAGGGTCTATGCCCTCATGGCCAATGGGAAATTCTCTATCAAACTGGCCTATGCTATGAAGGGAAAGACATCATCATCAATAAAAACTAGACCAATATTTGGAAAGCCAAAGTAGGTTATAGAATTAGAACTTCATGTTAGATTATGAACCGTGATGTCATTCTAAGTAACGAAAGGTCAACAAACATGCATTTAACAACCAACATAGAATGCCTAAGATGTGGTGCTTTGGTGGAAACCTTGTTGCATGCAATCAGGGATTGTCAATGATCTAGAGTAGTATGGAAGAACCTTATGGTGGTAATTGTAAGGACCCTAACCTGCGTTTACGTCTTAACCTGTTTGTTTTGCTTAACCTTAATGGTTTGATGCTTGCTAATCACCTTTGAGTGGTGATTAGGGTTTGGTTGTGCTTTGTTGAGAGTTGGAGGTGCTACTTGCAAATAAGCCAAGTCTAGGGTTTTGTGTGCAAGTTTGCCATCTTATGAGATGTTTTCCCCTCTTTGCTTCCTCTAGGGTTGAGAGGAAGGCTTGGGCTTGTTGTTTGAGTTCTTTGGACCTTTGTTGAGCTTGTTTGGGCCTTGGAGTTCCTTGTTTGGGCTTGCTTGGGCCTTGTGTCGGCCGAGTGGAGCTTGTGCCGGCCTAGGGCAGCTTGGTGTGTCGCCCATGAAGCTTGGTCCAACCTTGGTCTTGTTTGGAGAACACATGTTGCTCACCTTGGACAAGTGTCTTTTGGCTTGCAAGAGAGGTGGCTTGAGTTGGTGGACATGTATCCCTTGGGTGGACGACACCTAGCAAGGGTTCACCTTGGTTTCTCCTCCTTCCTCATCTATATAGGTTGTCCCTTCCTTAGCTTGAGGTCCCTTTTAGTTCCTCTCCTTCTTATGCATGACACACCCTTAAAGAAGGAGCTAAGGTGGCCGACACACCCTTGTGTGAGAAGCTTGGAGGCCGATACACCCTTGGAGTTGAAGAGTGGAGGCCGATACACCCTCTTGGAGGAGCCTTGGTGGTCGACAACCCTTGGAGCTCAAAGTGTATCTTCTTCCTTGGAGCTTAAGGCGGGTTGCATGACTCTAAACCCTAACTACTTTACTCTCTTTTCATATATGTTGCTTTAATCTTGCCCTTGCACATTTGGAGTTGTTCTTGTTCATCTTGCATGTTGGCCGATCCTTGTATGCTAGGATTTAGGGAGCAACACTCCTTTCTCCCCTTGGTCTAGATGAGTGAACTTGGGTCCTAGTGTCATGAGCAATACCCCTCCTTCCTAACCGATTGAGGTGAGTTTGTGACCTAGTAACTCGAGCAACACCCTCATCTCACCTTGGGCAAGATGGTGAGCTCGTTTAGATGACCTTGAGTAGTTGTATCTTGAGAGTTTGGTGCTCATGGAGGTGCTGCCCGACAGCCCCCATAGCTTTGTTGCCTTGCACATCTTGAGTGAGAAAGTTTTCTCTTTTTGTACCTTGGGCGGGTGAGCAACCTGACCCTGCTCGCCCTAAGCCAGCTCTGCCCGACAGTCTGCTCGCCCGCTACCTGGCTCACCCGACACTAGTTGTGTCGCCCGACACCCAGCTTGCTCACCCGGTAACCATGTCGCCCGATACATACCTACATGCTTGAGTAGCTCGCCCAACTTTCCCTTGCACGCCCGTAGTACTCTGCTCGCCCGATAGTGAAGCCTTGCACGGCTCAGTACCCGACACATTACTTTGCATGTTTGCTAACCCTGCTCGCTCAACACTCCTTTGCTCGCCCGATGCCTTGGGTCGCCCGACAAGCTTTGCCCACGCGACTTTATCCTGCTCACCCAACACTTGAGTGCTCGCCCGATAGCTTGTACGCCTGAGTGGCTCGTCCGAGATGACCTTGCGCGCCTTGGAGCTGCACGCCCAACAGGGGTGCACGCTTGCTCACATTTCAAGGTTGTGCTCTGCCCGCTTGCTAGAGCTACACGCCCTGGTTTGGGTAAGGGTGAACTCTACCTGAGTAGGTTCTTTTAGTGAGGGTTTTCAGTATCTCTTGTGAGGGCACGATTGGTCATGGAGGAGTGACATATCATCTATGATTTTATGTTGACTCATTGCTCAATAATGAGATATATGTTCTTAAGGCTAAGCACATGCGTATGAATGTAACTACTCTATTCCTTTAATGATAATGTGATCTTGAACATGCATTAGGGTTACTCAATAATGTGTTTACATATGAGGCATGGATATGATTATTGTTGTCATTATGTGCTGGCAATACACTTAACTCTAATTGTCACACTATAGTAGTAATTGTAGTCTCTTGATTATTCATCTGGTTATTGAATGATGCTAACCATGCAGGTAATGCTTAGCCCCATGAAGGGCTATGAGAATTGGGTAAATGAATACTGTGATGACAGGTGTATTATGAATGATGTTCCATAATGATGATGAAAGCCTTGAGAGGCTAAGGTACTATGTGATGAGGGATTGAGATCCCACGGTTGTGTGAGAATCCTTGAGATGGATCTGGATGGTTGGTAAGAGGCCAATTGATAACATGTGATGTGAGATCCTTTTGATGGATCAGTGTGATGTAAATTGTAGAAAATGCATAATGTTGAGTTATGTTGTTTACCTTTCTATTATATCTTGCATGTTATACAACTTGGTTGAATCTTGCAATCCATCTAAAAGATACTAAGTAATCACAGTGTAATTTATAATGTAGCTTGCCCTGGCCATAGATTCATCACCAGTCAGGATAGGGTGATGATGAAACGGGTTCTCCTGCGGGTTAACCCGGAGTGCATATTTTTGAATATGCGAGGTTTGTCCTAGCCTAAAATAGAGAGGTGAAACGAGTGCAGCTGTGGTTGCAGACTCCGATGTGTGACGAGCATGGTGAACATGGCCCATGGCTCCAGATATGTGATATGTTGAGCATGAATGCGTTCATGGCTCCGAGCATGGTGTTTAGACACGTGGCTCAGTTTCTAGTGCCGTGACCTGTACCAAGGTGGACTAGGCAGAGGGTATCCTGTGGAGCTGATCCTGTGGCTTATGACCACTTCAAGCATGAGACTGCGGTCCTGCTTTGTGTTCTCATGTACTGACCATGAGGCGGAGAAGGTCTTGGATTCCGGCTCTTCCATTGACCTTATATGGCACCTGCTATGGGCTTCACAGCCGAAGGTTGGAATTGAACGATACAGTTCAATTCCTCAGGGCATAATAAAATGTAATCCAGCCGTTTAGTATGTACTGTTTAAGACAAACACGAAACATTGGTTGAGGCATTGTTTGTGTAGTTAACTTTAATTATCTTGCAGTTTTTTGTACATTACTCCTATGTGGTAAGTTATATATATATATATTTCATCTCGTCAATCATGTCCCTTTGAGAGGTATGCAGGTTATATGCCTTTTTGGTACAGCTGGTAAATTGTATGGTACAGATGGCCTTGCTTTTCATAAACTCTTTCTGTTATATTCCTTATCAATATATCTGGTCATATAAATGCTTATCTGAGGTTTTGTAGTTTTGGCACGGAGTTATGCCTCCCGCTGGGACAATGTTCAATTGTCTCACTCCGCTGGTTTTTACCCCCTTTTTAGGTGGACGAGCTTGTCGTGGTGGTGGTTGTGGGGTTGCGGCTGAGCATCGAGAAGATCAGTAGAAGGCAAGCTTTGGAGATGCTGCTGTTTTGGATGTTTTGTTGTAGAGTCTAGAGTCATCCCTGTACTCTCAGGTCCTTGGTGGGGTTTTGACGTTGTTTTATGATGTACGACCGAGATCGTTTGTATATCCTGTTGCTGGCCGGATGTGGGCCTTTATGTATATAACATGTGATGAACTCAGGTTATGACAGGACAGCTGTTGCTCTAACCTGTGGACATGTATCCAGGCTTGTGTGAAATATATGTAACATGTTTTCTTGCAGGATATGGACTGGAATGTAAAATGTTTCTTAGTTCATCAGTTTTTCGCAATCAGTTTCAATTAACCCGTGTTTTTGATTAGCTGTGGATATGGTGATTTCCGCACATTTTCGCGTAACACCTCGTTATCTGTGTGATAATGGGATGTGTTGCCACAAGTTTGGTATCAGAGCTTTAGGTTCACTAAGTCTACAGGGATCTAGGACTAGGTTGAGTCTGTTCTTATGAGTTTCCAGGTTTTCTTACAATATCTTCTTCCCTCAGTGGAAGAAAAGTCAAGATGTCTGGAAACCATGAAGAACACTCTGCTGAGTACAGTGATGCTGCATTGTTTGATGGAGTAGATGGACAGGCGCATGAAGATCGGGTGCCTGAGGTCCCCCAACCTGACCCAGCCATTCTTGAACATTCGGCCAACCAACAGCTTATGGGGTAGATGATGGCTACGATGAATCTCATGGTTGAGCGATTACCAGTGCCTCCTCCGCAAGCACAGGTTCCCCATGGAGAAGCATCGGGTATTGGGAAGACCTTTGAGCGGCTTCGCCGAGTCAGAGCTTCGGAGTATGCTGGAATGGCTGATCCAGCGGATGCAGATCTGTGGCTGACAAGTCTCGAGAAGGCTTTCTTGATCCTCGACATCCCCAAAGCAGACAAAGTAAAGCATGCTATCTACCTTCTGAAAGGTAGTGCTGGTCACTGGTGGACCATCGAGGAAGAGAAGCGGCCTGGTGAGGTGACCTGTTGGGAAGTGTTTCGACGCGAGTTCATCACCAGATACTTTCCCAAGACGTATCTGGATGAGAAGATCCGTCAGTTCGAGAGTTTGCGACAAGGAACGATGAACATCACCGAGTATGAAGCTAAGTTTATGGATCTGTTGAGGTTTTGTCCTCACATGGCAATGACAGATGAGGAACGGATCAGACGTTTCGAGAAGGGTCTGAGTGCTGAGCTGACGACACCGGTTTCTACGTTGGAAAACCGAGAACGGTTTGCTATGTTTGTGGAATCTGTTCGGAGGATCGAACGATCTGTATGAGAAAAGAGAGAGTCTATGGCTAAGAAAAGACCTTCTCAATTTCAGAGTCAGAGGTTTGGTGGCTTCAAGAAGCCCAGGTTGTCAGCACTGGTAGCGATGAGAGGTTATGGTAGGCCATCTCAGTGGCCTATGAGTAGAGGAAGAGGCTATGTTTCTTCACCATCTAAGGCACATAGTTCGGCTTCCGTGGCAGTAACAGGACCGTCTAGGACTCGAGATGATGTTAGGACATGCTATGCATGTGGTCAGACAGGGCATATCAGGTCAAGTTGTCCCTACAACGATGTTGAAGTGACGCAGCAGCCGAGACAGAACCTTCAGGGGCCAGAGAGACCACAGTTCAGTGGTAGCAGATGATGAGGACGCGGTCAAGCGTCTCAGGCTGGATCGTCTGCTCAGGGAAGCAGAGGTCATGGACAACAAGCAATGACTAGATTCTATGCTATGAATCAGCCGGAGGCGGTAGTCAACCCACGAGTAGTGACAAGTTAGATGGAGTTATTTCATTCTGATATGTCTTCTTCTTGCTTTATATCTGTTCTGGTTGACCCGGGTGCTACACACTCTTTTATCGCCTATAGTATGCTTGAGAACTGTCGTTTACCTATTATCTATAAGAAGGATAGTTTGTTGTTAGAAACCCCTCTTGATGGTTCCTCTTTGCTTCGAGAAGAGTGTCCATCTTGTGTCTTATCTTTCTCGGGACACCACATTCAAGTGGATCTCATACCACTTGCTATGCATGGGTTCGATGTTATCCTTGGGATGGATACCTTAGAGAGGTATAAGGTTGTCTTGGACTGTGGTTCCAAGCAGACAGTGTTTGATGTTGCTAGAGAGAAGTGGATCTACCAGGGAGATAGGAAGATTCTTCCGACATGTTTGGTATCAGCTATGGTGGCAGATAAGTTGTTACGACAAGGATGTGAGGCGTTCTTAGCTCACGGGGTAGATACCGTAGTGGATGCCAAAGAAAAAGGTCCTATACTTGAGGAGGTGTCAGTTGTTCGTGAGTTTGCAGACGTGTTTCCTGAGGAGTTTCCTGGTGTTCCCCCACTCTGAGAAATTGATTTCGAGATCAATCTGGTTCCAGGAACGCAACCAGTTGCACAGACACCGTACCGAATGGCTCCAGTAGAGATGGCAAAGTTGAAGAAGCAGTTACAGGAGTTGCTAGATAAAGGTTTTATCCGACCCAGTACGTCTCCTTGGGGTGCGCCTGTGTTTTTCGTCAAGAAGAAGGACAGTTCGAAGCGGTTGTGTATAGACTACCGGCAGTTGAACAAGGTCACGATCAAGAACAAGTACCCGTTGCTGAGGATAGATGATTTGTTCGATCAGTTGCGTGGTGCTATAGTGTTTTCAAAGATCGATCTACGGTCCGAATATCATCAATTGAGGATAAAGGCATATGACATACCGATGTCAGCCTTCAGGACAAGGTATGGTCATTATGAGTTTGTGGTTATGTCGTTTGGGTTAACCAATGCACCTGTAGCTTTCATGGACCTGATGAATAGAGTGTTCCGTCCGTTCTTAGATCAGTTTGTTGTAGTCTTTATAGACGACATCTTGATCTATAGTCGGGATAGGCTAGAGCACGAGCAACATCTTCGTTGAGCGTTGACTCTTCTTCGCCAACATCAGTTGTATGCCAAGTTCCGTAAGTGTGAATTCTGGCTGGATGAAGTGACCTTCTTGGGCCATGTGATATCCGCTGAAGGAGTCAAGGTAGATCCAAAGAAGGTGGAATCTGTTGTAGATTGGAAACAACCAAAGACGCCGACAGAAGTTCATAGTTTCCTTGGTTTGGCAGGATACTATCAGAGGTTTATCAAGGACGTCAGTGTGATCGCGTTACCGATGACAAAGTTGACTAGGAAGGATGTACCGTGTGTTTGGGATGATCGATGTCAGCAAGCTTTCCAGAGTCTTAAGGAGAAGCTGACTAGTGCTCCAGTATTGATCTTGCCAGAGCCTGGGAAAGGCTATGTTGTTTTTTGTGATGCTTCCAAGAAAGGTTTAGGTTGCGTGTTGATGCAGGAAGATCATGTGGTTTCTTTTGCCTCGCGACAGCTCAAGAAGCATGAGGAGAACTATCTGACTCATGATTTGGAGCTGGTAGCAGTAGTTCATCCATTAAAGATTTGGAGACACTATCTGTATGGGGAAGTGTGTCAGATCTTTACGGATCATAAGAACCTGAAGTATATCTTTACGTAACACGAGTTGAACATGCGAAATCGGCGATGGATGGAGTTGATCAACGACTACGACTGCACTATCGAGTATCATCCTGGTAAGGCGAATGTGGTAGCAGATGCGCTTAGTAGGAAGTCTTCTTTTTCTTCGAAGAAGGAACAATTGAGTTCCCTGGTTTGCCATAGGCGGGATATGTTTGTTTCTCTGCGATAGATGAATGTGCAGATGGAAGTTTCTTTGTTATTTGGTCTTTTCGCACAGATGCAAGTCAAGCCTACGTTGAGGCAGCAGATCAAGGGTGCACAGCACACAGATGAGACAGTATAGTTGATCATATCAGAGTTCAGCAGCGACAAGCGTGATGGGTTTCATGAGTCCGAGGATGGACTAGTTTGTTATCGTGACAGGATGGTGGTTCCAGATGCTGACGATCTGAGGAAGTTGGTGCTTGAGGAAGCACATACGTCGATGTATGCCATTTATCCAGGTGTCACCAAGATGTATCATAATCTGAAGGACTTGTATTGGTGGCCTAGTTTGAAGAGAGATGTGGCTGAGTTCGTGGCTAGATGTGCGGTATGTCAGCAAGTGAAGGCTGAACATCAGAAGCCAGCAGGTACGTTGCAACCTTTGCCGATACCGCAGTGGAAATGGGATCATATAACCATGGATTTTGTAGTTGGTCTGCCCAAGATAACTAGGAATCATGATTCCATTTGGGTGATAGTGGACAGATTGACAAAGTCTTCCCATTTTCTGCCTGTGAAGACGACGTACACAGTAGAGAAGCTCGCTATAGTGTATGTGAATGAGATAGTTCATTTGCATGGTGTGCCAGCAACAATAGTTTCTGATAGAGGTCCTCAGTTTACCAGTCATTTTTGGGAGCAGTTGCACAGCGCGTTGGGAATGCAGTTGAGGTTCAGTACAACCTTTCATCCACAGACAGATGGACAGTCTGAGAGGACTATTCAGATTTTGGAAGATCTCCTTCGAGCTTGTGTTTTGCAGTTTCTAGGCAACTAGGATGTACATCTGAGTTTGATAGAGTTTGCTTACAACAACAGTTACCAACGAAGCATCAACATGGCTCCTTATGAGGCTTTGTATTGGAGGAAGTGCAGATCTCCTTTGTGTTTTTACAAATCAGGAGAACATCAGTTGTTGGGCCCTGAGCTAGTACAGCAGACGACGTAAAAGATCAAGGTGATACAACAACAGTTGAAAGTAGCACAGGATAGGCAAAAGTCTTATGCGGACAATCGCCGACGACCGTTGGAATTCCAGGTAGGAGACAAAGTATATCTTAAAGTCTCGCCGTGGAAAGGTGTGCTGAGGTTTGGACGGAAGGGTAAGTTGGCACCCAGGTATATGGGGCCTTACCCAGTCGTAGCACGTGTTGGAAAGGTAGCTTACGAGATAGAGTTACCTCCTGAGTTGCACAGGTTACATCCAGTGTTCCATGTCAGTATGTTAAAGAAAAGTCATCCAGATTCAGGTACAGTGATACAGCCAGTTGAGGTCGAGCTTGATGCAGATGTGACCTACGAGGAAGGTCCTGTGGCGATTCTTGATAGAAGAGTTAAGAAGCTGAAGAAGAAGGATCTGGTTCTTGTGAAGGTTCTTTGGCAGCGTCGTGGCATCGAGGAAGCCACGTGGGAGCTTGAGGAAGAGATGAGGAGGAATTATCCCTCGCTTTTCTCTTCGGATTTTGAGGACGAAATCCCTTAAAGGGGGTTAGATTGTAAGGACCCTGACCTGCGTTTAGGGCTTACCCTGTTTGTTTTGCTTAACCTTGATGATTTGGTGTTTGCTAATCACCTTTGAGTGGTGATTAGGGTTTGTTTGTGCTTTGTTGAGAGTTGGAGGTGCTATTTACAAATAACCCAAGTCTAGGGTTTTGTGTGCAAGTTTGCCATCTTATGAGATGTTTTCCCCTCTTTGCTTCCTCTAGGGTTGAGAGGAAGGCTTGGGCTTGTTGTTTTTGTTCTTTGGACCTTTGTTGAGCTTGTTTAGGCCTTGGAGTTCCTTGTTTGGGCTTGCTTGGGCCTTGTGTCGGCCAAGTGGAGCTTGTGTCAGCCTAGGGCAGCTTGGTGTGTCACCCATGAAGCTTGGTCCAACCTTGGTCTTATTTGGAGAACACATGGTGCTCACCTTGGACAAGTGTCTTTTGGCTTGCAAGAGAGGTGGCTTGAGTTGGTGGACATGTGTCCCTTGGGTGGACGACACATAACAAGGGTTCACCTTGGTTTCTCCTCCTTCCTCATCTATATAGGTTGTCCCTTCCTTAGCTTGAGGTCCCTTTTAGTTCCTCTCCTTCTTATGCACGACACACCCTTGAAGAAGGAGCTAAGGTGGCCGACACACCCTTGTGTGAGCATCTTAGAGGCCGATACACCCTTGGAGTTGAAGAGTGGAGGCCGATACACCCTCTTGGAGGAGCCTTGGTGGTCGACAACCCTTGGAGCTCAAAGTGCATCTTCTTCCTTGGAGCTTAAGGCGGGTTGCATGACTCTAAACCCTAACTACTTTACTCTCTTTTCATATATGTTGCTTTAATCTTACCCTTGCACGTTTGGAGTTGTTCTTGTTCATCTTGCATGTTGGCCGATCCTTGTGTGCTAGGGTTTAGGGAGAAACACTCCTTTCTCCCCTTGGTCTAGATGAGTGAGCTTGGGTCCTAGTGTCATGACCAATACCCCTCCTTCCTAACCGATTGAGGTGAGTTTGTGACCTAGTAACTCGAGCAACACCCTCATCTCACCTTGGGCAAGATGGTGAGCTCGTTTAGATGACCTTGAGTAGTTGTATCTTGAGAGTTTGGTGCTCATGGAGGTGCTGCCCGACAACCCCCATAGCTTTGTTGCCTTGCACAGCTTGAGTGAGCAAGTTTTCTCTTTTTGTACCTTGGGCGGGTGAGCAACCTGACCCTGCTCACCCTAAGACAGCTCTGCCCGACAGTCTGCTCACCCGATACCTGGCTCGCCCGACACTAGTTGTGTCGCCCGACACCCAGCTTGCTCACCCGGTAACGATGTCGCCCGATACATACCTACATGCTTGAGTAGCTCGCCCAACTTTCCCTTGCACGCCCGTAGTACTCTTCTCGCCCGATAGTGAAGCCTTGCTTGGCTCATTACCCGACACATTTCTTTGCATGTTTGCTAACCCTGCTCGCTCAACACTCCTTTGCTCACCCGATGCCTTGGCTCGCCCGACAGGCTTTGCCCACATGACTTTATCCTGCTCACCCGGCACTTGAGTGCTTGCCCGATAGCTTGTACGCCTGAGTGGCTCATCCGAGATGACCTTGCGCGCCTTGGAGCTGCACGCCCGACAGGGGTGCACGCTTGCTCACGTTTCAGGGTTGTGCTCTGCCGCTTGCTAGAGCTACACACCCTGGTTTGGGTAAGGGTGAACTCTACCCGAGTATGTTCTTTTAGTGACGGTTTTCAGTATCTCTTGTGAGGGCACGATTGGTCATGGAGGAGTGACATATCAGCTATGCTTTTATGGTGACTCATTGCTCAATTATGAGATATATGATCTTAAGGATAAGCACATGCATATGAATGTAACTACTCTATTCCTTTAATGATAAATGTGATCTTGAATGATGCTAACAATGCAGGTAATGCTTAGCCCCATGAAGGGCTATGAGAATTGGGTAAATGCAAATTGTGATGACAGGTGTATTATGAATGATGTTCCATAATGATGATGAAAGCCTTGAGAGGCTAAGGTACTATGTGATGAGGGATTGAGATCCCATGGTTGTGTGATGATCCTTGAGATGGATATGGATGTTTGGCAAGAGGCCAAGTGATAAAATGTGATGTGATATCCTTGTGATGGATCAGTGTGATGTAAATTGTAGAAAATGCATAATGTTGAGTTATGTTGTTTACCTTTCTATTATATCTTGCATGTTATACAACTTGGTTGAATCTTGCAATCCATCTAAAAGATACTAAGTAATCACAGTGTAATTTATAATGTAGCTTGCCCTGGCCATAGATTCATCACCAGTCAGGATAGGGTGATGATGAAACGGGTTCTCCTACGGGTTAACCTGGAGCACATATTTTTGAATATGCGAGGTTTCTCCTAGCCTAAAATAGAGAGGTGAAACAAGTGCAGCTGCGGTTGCAGACTCGGATGTGTGACGAGCATGGTGAACATGGACCATGGCTCCATATATGTGATATGTTGAGCATGAATGCATTCATGGCTCTGAGCACGGTGTTTAGACACGTGGCTCAGTTTCTAGTGCTGTGACCTGTACCGAGGCGGACTAGGCAGAGGGTAGCCTGTGGAGCTGATCCTGTGGCTTATGACCACTTCAAGCACGAGACTGTGGTCCTACTTTGTGTTCTCATGTACTGACCATGAGGCGGAGAAGGTCTTGGATTCCGGCTCTTCCATTGACCTTATATGGCGCCGGCTATGGGCTTCGCAGCCGAAGGTTGGAATGGAACGGTACGGTTCAATTCCTCAGGGCATAATAAAATGTAATCCAACCGTTTATTATGTACTATTTAAGACAAACACGAAACATTGGTTGAGGCCTTGTTTGTGTAGTTAACTTTAATTATCTTGCAGTTGCTTGTACATTACTCCTATGTGGTAAGTTTTATATATATATATATTTCATCTCGTCAATCATGTCCCATTGAGAGGTATGCAGGTTATATGCCTTTTTGGTACAACTGGTAAATTGTATGGTACAGATGGCCTTGCTTTTCATAAATTGTTTCTGTTATATTCCTTATCAATATATCTGTTCATATAAATGCTTATCTGAGGTTTTGTAGTTTTGGCACGGAGTTATGCCTCCCGCTGGGACAATGTTCAATTGTCTCACTCCGCTGGTTTTTACCCCATTTTAGGTGGACGAGCTTGTCGTGGTGGTGGTCGCGGGGTTGCGGCCGAGCAGCGAGAAGATCAGTAGAAGGCAAGCTTTGGAGATGATGTTGTTTTGGATGTTTTGTTGTAGAGTCTAGAGTCATCCCTGTACTCTCAGGTCCTTGGTGGTGTTTTGACGTTGTTTTACGATGTACGACCGAGATCATTTGTATATCCTGCTGCTGGCCGGATGTGGGCCTTTATGTATATAACAGGTGATGAACTCAGGTTACGACAGGACAGTTGTTTCTCTAAGCTGTGGACATGTATCCAGGTTTGTGTGAAATATATGTAACATGTTTTCTTGCAGGATATGGACTGGAATGTAAAATGTTTCTCAGTTCATCAGTTTTCCACATTCGGTTTTAATTAACCCGTGTTTTTGATAAGTTGTGGATATGGTGATTTCCGCACATTTTCGCGTAACACCTCGTTATCTGTGTTATAATGGGATGTGTTGCCACAGTAATGAAGTAAACTTGATGTGTTAGGATGACAATATGTATGATTTGATCAGTACATACACAAGAGGTACCAATGATTCCAAGATTGCTTTCATGAAACCTAATGGCACATATGGAAAACTAGGAATCCACTTGTTTTTGAGAAAAAACATGTGCTAGTTATCCAACATGTAAGCTGCACAATGAGAGAGATCTAGAATATTTACCAAGTGTGGAAATAAGAGGATTCCCAATATGAGAAAAAAACTTTATCTTGATTGACAAAACCACCACGATTATGGATAAAGATCAACACAAATGTAACAGTGTCACATGTATAGGAGTTATCAGAGATGATGAAGGAAAATGGATAGGGGGATGAGGAGAAGCAAAACATGATGGATGTCACAGATACATAATTGGTGAGCATATGTCTAAAATGGAAACTACTACTACTAGTAACTAGGACCATGTTATTTTTGAGATTGATAGATCTAATGCTTTGAATTGTATCCAACAAAACTATGATGAAAACCCTAGGCAGGCAAAATGGAGTGTCCATATTAAGACGTTAAAACAACCCAACTGCACTATAGCTAAGTGTTTAAGAGAAAGCAATGTCGTGTCTGACAATCTTACTAAGTATCATAATAGAAACCCATTCGAGGCAAGGGTACACCCTCCCTCCTTACGAGGTCAAGGATCATATCATAAAAAAAATATGTATGGTAGTAGTACCATGTTTAGTGTTTCTAGTTTAATTAGTTACTGTAATGCTAATTTTTTTTTCAAGGGGAGGGCAAGATGAATAAATAGCCTCCCGACCTACAAAAATGCTCAATAGTAGAGAAGCTATGCCTTATATTCTATTCTTCACAAATGATATGAAGACTATCATAAATGTCAAATCTACCATGAATATCTTATTATGGTTGTTTATATTTTTATAAGAAATAATCATTCAAATTAAACAAAAATTAGTGATCAAAACCACAAATAATATTCACAAAAATAAAAGGAGGAGAATGGTAGGTAGAAGAATACCTAGTTTTCTTCCTACAAAAGTAAAATTGTTGGTCAAAAGAGTATAATTAAATAGAAATGGGGGCACCCCATAAACCATAACCTATTCAAGATGGCAAATCAAACATAGAAAGAAGATATTATGTTAAAGTTCCATAGTCATTCAGCCTTGTCAAACATCTAGGAGTGACTTGATTGACAAATGTCCTATGTTAGACCCATAAGAATCATTGACTAAGTTGTATGAGTGCAATCTATCTTGTTTAATATCCTAGTGGATAGAACCTGAATAAACTATGAACAGAACATATTGTGTGATAATAATATGAAATTCAAACATATATAGAAAAAATTAAATTAGAAAAATTATGAAAATATTGGTGATTTCTTTTTCTCCAAATAGACAAAAAATACAACAATTTTGTAAGGTCAAGCTATTGGTGGAGGTGTGATGTGTAGAGCCATAATTGATTTTGTGATCTATCCAAAAGATCATATCCATTAAAGCATCAATATGAAAGAAGTGCAACCATATATGTTGAATAAAGGGACAACAAAAAAACTGTAAGTCATTTAAGTTATCATAGAACATGTAACTAATGTATGGATTGAGGAATCTCTTGAGTGTTAATTGATGCCAATGGGGTTGTGGATATGGTCAAACAACCAAATAATAATGTGAATTCTTGTTGGGAATTTGATACTTCAAATTTATCTATTGAATAACATATCTATGGTAGAGTAGGTGTAGTATTTGTAGTCATTGTCAATGGTGTAAACCCATTACTTAGTATGACTAGGAGCAATTGATGAATGATTTTAGTGGTAGGTCAAATTATTGATTTCATTAGAATAAAAAAATGAGGGAAGGCATCAATTAAGAGGAATGTTGTGATTGGATTGGAGTAAGTGTTTGTATTCTGTATTAGTGATGAGTATGATGGAGTGTGGCATATCCAATTTTGATAGTAGAAGTAGTACATCCATACAACCAATGTTCTAAACCAAAACAAGCATGATGATAGTAGAAATTATGAGTCAAGATGATATTTTGAGTGATGTAGATGGTTTATTTCATGGATGTATATGGAGGTGAAACATTTTTCTCTCATTTTCTTTGTTAAGGATTGATTATTTTATATTCTTTGTTCATAATATGTGCTTTTTAGACTATGTGTTAATTATCACAGAGTTAAGCAATGATTGTGTTGATGAACCAATATGAGTATTACGTAATGTTGATGATACCCCATACACCACCAGATCATGATTGAAAAATAGTCTTTCAATTAATAGCTAAGAATTATGTTTGCTAATTAAATATCACCAAAAATATTTTTTCCCAAATTTTCCAAGTTGGGTGATATTTTAGTCGAAATAGAAATGCATCTAAGAAACTATGTAACAATGGGAGAGAGGGAGGAGTTATGAAGGGTGAGTCAATCATCTACACTAAGAGTTCTACTATTCCAATGTGAGAGTCTATTTATGGATTTTTGAATGATGGGTTTCCAAACTAAACTATGAAGAATGGTGGGAGATAGGAGGAGTCCAATATATTTAAGTGGGAATTTATCTTCTATGCAATGAACCATGAATTTGAATCACTTCATATCTGATGGAGTAATATGTTTTTCAAATATGGCTAATTTTTTGAAATTTATCTTAAGGTTTGAAAGGAGGTAGGAGATGCCAAGAATTCCTCTAGAATTATTGATGTTGTTGTGATCACTCTTAAGAGACAACATCATTCCATCAATGCATTGAATAAATGTTATTTTGGAAATCGATGGTACTAATGATTTCATTGACAATACCATGTTTAAATGTCCTACAAATAATGAATATCACAATGATTTAAAAATATGAAGACAGGGGATCACTTGTACAAGTAAACTTGAACTATAAAAGTAATGAAAAATTGTTCCATAATCAGGGTAGAAAAAATTTTCTTAATTGATACTATTATAAATACATTTATTTCATTGAGTGGTAGTCAAGTCCATATAGGCAGTCCATGATGAATTTCCAATTGACATTATCAAAGACTTTCTTAAAATCCAATTTGAAAATCACAAGAGGGTTGTGATTGGAGTGGTATCTTTGAATAGTTCAATTAACAATAAAATAGATGTCCAGAATTCAACATAATTTGACTAATGCAGGTTGTTCAAGTCCAAAAATTTCATGAATTCGGTATTTGAGTCTACAACAAAGGACATTAGATATAATATTGCAAGGTGGATTAATGATGATGAAATGCCATATTTTTTGAGAGAAGAGTTATTACCGTAATTCTAATACCACCATTTGCGTAGTTAGAGTTAACAGGATTAGGGCACCCGATACAAATCACACAGAATCATATGGAGAAAAAAAATAGAAATCCTGTTATTCAAGAATGAACCATAATGTTTGTAAAATTCTGCCTATAAACATGGAAAGAAAATAACCAAGATGAAAAACTAGAAAACTATATACTACATCCCTTTTAAATAATATCATTTGTGATGATCCAATGTGGTGTATCATTATTTTTTCATCAGATAATCAATGAACATCATATGAGTAGGATTGGCCTAAAATATACCCACAGTCAATGTGATGAAATGGTATAGAACTAAAAATAGTTACAATTATTTGATAGCATACATGACATGACTTGTATTCAAAACAAATAGAAAGTGATTCAAAACATAGTTTATTTGATAATATTTTTATTATGAGGTATCCCATTATTTTGATATCAACAATCATATATGGATTCATCTCCCCAACATAATGGGTGAGGTCACTTGGATCCATCTCTCCCTTCAAAATAGGAGGTCACCATTTTGTATAATATCCATTCCTACTACCTGAGGAGGGCACTTGTACCCAATATCAATATCATTATTCCGGTAGGCATGATGCACGACATCATTTATGTTTGAGATTGGCAAGATATAATATAGAAATAAAAAACTACAGAATAGGGAACATAGTAGCTCAAAAAAGTATGTAGCCAAGTATATTTTCAATGATACATATAAGTTTCGTCCATGCCACTAGTATGTTCAAATAGGAAATATAAGTTGTACCCATTTTGGATTTTTTTTAGAGTAATAAATCCAAACAAGATATATCAACTTTTTAGATCTGATCCTAGGTCAGAAAGATATAGATCAAGGGTCAAGAGCATGATATCTAAATATCACTATTTCAATGTTTGAGGTTAGGTTACTTAATTATTATTTATAAGTTAGGTATTAACATTTATCAATCAACTATTGATATTTCAAGCTTTCAAAATTAATTTCATTATCAAGTATTTTTTGAGGATGAGTGATCTATCGAGGTACTTTAGAAATGCAAGATAACCCTAAGTATCATCATAAATGTTCAAGACATTACCAAAATCCTAGATCATCATCATATATGTTCTAGATCACCATAAGTCAAAAATAGGCAACATATATTAGATCATGGACTAAAAGAGTCATGATTTAATTATTTATCACATGTACCAAGGTTTCTAAAATATTTAGGGTTTGAAGCAGTAATGAAAACCCTAATTCATGACTTAATATAGAGATAAAAGATTAATCATCAAATTTTTGCTAAAACATGACGTCTTATTTTAAAGGATTCACTAATCATGTTGGCGTTTTAGCAGTTCTCAAGTACATGAGCTTTTATTAGCTATTTTGAATGACTAGTTGATGAATTCATATTCATCCTAGTTTTAATGGCACTTTTAGTTCAATGCAGTATTCACTAGAAATATCTTTCTTTCAATCAACTTAGGTTTCTATGCTAATTTGTAGGAATTTGATATTGATTTTTACTCCCCTTTATGGTTTTGAGTCTTATCACTCTGCAGCAAGTATGCCTAGGGGGTCATGCTAAAAGTATATTGTGACGTCCCCAGATTTTCTAAAACCTAATCTAATGTGTGACGTCCAAATTGAAACCTCACCTCAGCAAGAATCCCAATTCAAATACCACACACTAGGCGAAGAAGAAGCAAAATAGAGGATGTTAGAAGGAAACAACAATAGCACATGCACATGAACAATCATAAAGCCAGACAACAAATGTTCACCATTCAACATATAATTATAAAATGAATTGTTACAACATTTGATACTACATATTGAACAACAAACTTCTACATATACATGTACTGCCACTAAACTGTGGGATCTTAAGACAACATGTCCACATGTACATCAGCTTGCCACACAACTCTTAACTATCCATGGTTCTTCAAGAACACATGTCCACAACCTAAATAGAAGATTACATGTGGTACACGTCAACACAATATTCAAGAATATTGTACTAAGTACGCCTACGTGTCTTTTATATACCTCTCATTACTAAGCTTGGCAATAAAATAAAACTAATACATGGCAGCATTAAACAAATATAAGAAAAAGTGTATGCTTGCACAAAGATGTTCATTAACAAAAGAGAACACATATTTTAAGCACATTTTCCATTATATCATCCATGCATTTACTACCTGAGAGTTGAATGCATTAAGGCCTTTATGATCTACTACAAAAGAGTTGGATCATTTCACAATGTGATCTACTACCAAAGAGTTGGATCACTTCCAAGTACTTTACTACCAAAGAGTCGAAGTACTTACTTTCCAGCACTTTACTACCAAAGAGTTGAAGTTCTTGGATATAATGGAATAGATATATTATGTTTCATGTGTTCATAGAAATAAGTATGGAAAATCATGCAACATATCATACAAGAACAATCATTTCATCCAATATCATATGCCAAGTATTTTACTACACATATACCACAAGCATATTGTATAATATGCCAAGTAAGAGGTAATGGTGTAACTTGATCAAGACATTCCTAATCACACATATTCCTCATGTCGACTATATCCTTGTCAATTCCTGATTACGACAAGATCATATATGCCATCATTAGATTCTCATCATCTTAACCTTACTATGTCCATTTTAGGGTTCTACTTGTTCATTAGGATGTTCTCATTCTTACTTGTATTCTTGTCTTAGAATTATCTTACTGATGGCATTTTCTAGATTATGGTTCATGATCTGATATTAGGTTCCATATCCTTTTTGTGCACATATTAACCCTAGTTTATATACATTATTCAAATTAGGGTTACAACTCATGTATTAAGGGTCATCTTCATATAACATGAATTATATACATCATCAAGATCTCATAAGTAAAACAGAGGTTCCATATACTGATATGAGCTTACTCTGTAATTTCTAGAGTTTCTTGATCATGTATGTATATATTGCATTTTATTTAGGGTTATAAGCCCTAATTAGCCATGTTGATCAAATTACACGATTTCGTGCATCAACACTATAATCACTGATATTAGATGGATTACAGACATGAAGATGGATTGACTGACACTTTATCATAATTTTTTACCATCATTTGATATTTATTATCCTTGAAACAAATATATAACTTCTAAGATGATATGACTAAGATTAGTGCATCAAAAGACTTATATGATGGTTCCATGTTGTTCTACACATTTTTTTAACATTTTGATATATTATATGTATTTTTCTGATAAGCCGGCTATTTTCTATAGATTATGCAAGATTCTAGTATTTATAGAAGATTTACCTCTTCTGGCCAATCGAGCACTGCCACATGGCCACTAAAGGGTCTCTGCTATTTGCTTGGTCCGCTTGAGCCAACTGGGTTCATGATCAAACCAGGCGGTCAGGTTTGGTTCTACTCTGGGATCCACTGGCCCAGGTTGACTTCTCCTCACAATCATCCCACTGCGATCTTAGTGCCTGACGCCTGCATCTCCACCTAACAGTCACCGCCATGATAGATCCCCCTCTAATATCTATCATCTAGGTGTGAGCCGCCTCCATGGCCATGTCTCTCCACTGACGAGGAAGACTATAGCTCTCCAACCTCTGATACACAACTATCTCAGGTGTCTCCCCAGACAACACCATTTTCCATTTTCCTCCTCAGATCCGTCGCCCATGCGCACCCAGTCTCGGAATCACATGTCTTTCTTTGCATTCTGTCATATCTCTCTATTCTGGGCATGCATGATCCTACTATCTCTGCTACATGAGCACCATAATCCCATGATTCTCTCCTCAACACAAATATGTATAGCCATATGCATCTTCTCTGCCTTCGGGCTCTCAGCGGTTCTTCCGTGTGATCAGCTCGAGAGGTCTCTGTCCTATTGGTAGATCCCCGATGAGATATAGGCCAAGGTATCCTCCTTGCCAGAACTACAACCGCCAACAACTCCTTCTATGTTTGCCATTGCTGCCGGCCTAGTGGAGTACCGTTGGAGCCTCCCCTTTTCTTTCTCGTGCGCAACTACTTGCTGTAATGGAGATGGGGAGGGAAAAGGATGTATGTTCTTCCTTGCCAGTTACTCACTAACCACTTGTGGTGTTCATCTTGATGAGCTAGGACCGACTGATTGTTCACCATCCACTATTTCCCATGTTCTCAAAGCCACCACATCATGGATGATCACTGCCTGCGATCAAGCCACTAACCGCTAGGTAGAATACAACATCCTGGTTGTTGATCCCTCATGTGTGGTTTAGATTGAGCTTATACTAGTATGGATCTGTGGCTTCAGAAAGGGGATGCCTAGCCATTACTCATTATCAAGGAAAGTGTGACTTCATAAGATATAGCCCTAAGTCATAAATCATATACCTTGCTTCTAATTTATCAACCTTTCAATTACATACATTATTTTATCATCTCAAACCTCAACATATCTCTCTACGATCATCCCAACAAGATGAAACTGCAACCATGGTAACATAACCATTCCCTCTTCATTTGGTGCCAAGTTATCACTAATTGACCAATCAAATAATTGTTCCAAAAAGACACATAAAGTCCCATCAATATAATATCAACATCGAAAAACTCGTAAACTCTTCCAAACTAAAGGAATCACTATGATAAAAATACACCTATGTATATATTTTCAAAATAATCATTCCAAATGAAATCCATGAACATGATTATCCAATTGGGTACTCCAGGACATCAAAATTTCAATCTATCACATGTATCCATTAACAAATTTTGTGTCTAGGGCCAAAATTGACATGTTGATCAACATGTCAATCAACCTTTAAAATCAATCAATATTTATGACAAGGGTATCAACCACAACAACAAATATTGACTCATCAACCTCTCGTGAAGACCTAAGAACCTTACTCAATAGATTGGTAGATCAATCCATCAATCGAGAAGGTCAATGAATCCAAGTTTAACACAAAGACATCAATCTTGTATCTTAACAAAGTTTCATCAAGGTACACATCCAAAGTATGCCATTGCGATGATAACAAAAAAACTATTTGTCAGTCTTTAGGTCAAAAATTCATTTAAGTCAGCATATTGATGTCCAATGGATCAACCTTCTCAAGGTCAATGGTGACTTAATCCAACAAAAGACCTATCAAACTCCCAAGTCAATGGTAGGAAGCCTAAGGATCAGTGCCACATGTTCCAATCACAAACATGACAAGGAGCAAGTCAAATTCTATAAATAGGCCCTAAGGGAATCACTTTAGGGCATATAAGATTTGAGGGTATGAACAAGCCAAAATATTTTTACTGAGATCAACACCAAGTCTAGAGATGATCGACCTATCTAGTGTCATTAACTTAGGGAGACCATCAACTTATACAATTGATGACTAGACACTTCCATCAACAGGTCTATAGACCTACTTGCTCAAGTTCTACTATGAGAGAGATTGGAAACTATGTACTAATTCCTTCAACAACTCAACAACCATAGACCTCCCTCTCTAGGGTGATCAACCTCCCAATTAAGAAACTATCACTTCATATACTTATACTGAAAATCAGGGTTAATACCTAGAAGCAAAAGAAGAAAGGAAGCTTGACATCACACACTGCCGAGCAACTTTTGATACTTTCATGACCATAACCATGACCATGTCCTCTTCATCTACCAATGATATTAATCTTTCCATGTTGAGTGAGTATTCATTTGATTGGTGTGTGGGGACAAGCCCCACTACCCATTGCTTGCAATTTCATTCTTTCTCCAATTCTTGTATGAACTCATTTTATTCGTTGCTAATCATTTAACACATGTCTTGTGGATTGATCACCCACTTTATGTGACTTATTATAATCTTAAACTATGAGAACTTAAAAAATTTATATTTGAATATCAATTAGCTTTAGTGGATTCCCTTACAAGAACTTCTAATGAGAAGTCTCTAGAGTAGTGGATATATGATCTATAAGTAACTCTACATTGTGCTTAGTGGGAGTACCACTCATACAAGTTTCTAACTCGAAAGGGAAAATTGCATAACTCCAATTATCTCTTCATTCCAGTTTGGATTTGAATCAATGCACATATTTGAGTAGTGGTGGTGATACTCAATTCCATCCCAATGTTTCTGTAACGACCCCCTCCCTCTATTATCCCCTATTCAAGCAGACTTAGAGCGCAAGGGCCATTACCTTCATTAAATGACCGATGGTTTAGCAAATAACCAAAAATAATTACTAAATTTCACTAAATCAAACTAAGTTTGGTACAAGATAAATGTCACACTCTCCACTAAGTAGTTACGTAATAAGGATTTTCTAAGTTGAAATAGGAAAGTAAAGACTAACTAGATATAACCTCCATGATTACATTAATGTCTATTCTTGTTGGTTCCTTCTTTTGTTGGATGCCCATTTTCATAATACTTGCATAATAATATCAGATTATCCTAAAACACTGTGAAAAAAATCACGGTCTATATAATGAGTTATAGTGGTATGTGGGTGAAACTAAATGTTGCATCTAAGTGTAACAACATATCCACAACAATTATTGTTACAAAATCAAAATTATCATTTTCTTCATGACTTCTCAATTTATTTTTACTCAACCTCTAGGATACCCTCTCTTAGGGGCTTGTCCCTGTAGTTGACGTTAAGCCACCTCTCAATCTGGAGCTAGGTGCCACGTTGGTCTTCCCAATCTGTGGTTAGTCATAGGCGTAACCACATGAGGCCAGGCCCCAGATTGGGAAGACCAACATGGAACCAAGATTGATACTGAGAGGTGGCCTAACATCCACTACATGGACAAGACCCTAAGAGAGGATATCCCTTTGGTTGAGTAAAAATGGGTTGAGAAGTTACTAATAGAGTGATAATTTTGATTATGTAACAATAATTGTTGTGGATACGTTGTTACACTTAGATGGAACATTTTGTTTCCCTCACATACTAGTATAACTTGTTATATTTACAGTGCTTTTGTTTCACGGCATTTAGGATAATCTGCTATTATTCTGCAAGTATGATAAAAACATAAATCCAAGAAAATAAGGCTCCAACAAGAACATGCATTAATGTAATCACGGAGGTTATAGCTAGTTAGTCTTTACTTTCCTGTTGCAACTTAGAAAATGCATATCATGTAACTACTTAGTGGAGAGTGTGACATTTATCTTGTCCCAAACTTAGTTTTATTTAGTGAAAATTTTAAATTATTTTTGGTTATTTGCTAAATCATCAGTCCTATAATGAAGGTAATGGCCCTTACCCTCTTGATCTGTCTGAATAGGGGATAATAGGGGGAGGGGGTTGTTACAATTTCCATTTATTGATAACTAGAACCTTAATCTAGCTCTTTTCATTCTTGAAATTATAGTTAACTAAACCAACTCAATCTTATGACAAATACTAGTTCTTTCTTAGTTACATTGGTCAATTAATTCTTATATATGTTGTCCTTTGGGTTTGATCCTAAACTCTACTATAATTAAATTTTTCAGCTTGTGGGTGGTGATTGTTGCATGTAGTCTAGGTAAACTCTCTATATTTCACCCCTAGTTAAATTACCTATGTGAAAATATTCTCACACTAGTCCAATAGGTAAATATCTAGGCTAAAAGGAAATCATTTCAAAAAAATAAAAGAACTGCCAGCTTGACTTCATGGATTAGGGGAGGGATATGACTCCACCGATTCTCCCACTTCCCATGAGAAAATCATGGCTCATGTGACTGTAAGAGGAGAAAAAGGGCCAAAATGCTCATGTCTAAAAATATCAAATGTGTGATAAGGTTTGAGTGTAATAGTAAAACCAAACCACTAATAGTTTGATCAAATATAATTCTCAAACCATTATAGTGGCAACAAGAGAAAAAAAGGAGAACAAGACAAAAATGTGATCTCAACACCATTGTGGCATCCACACGAGGCAAAAGAGGGAGTTTGGTCTCCTTTGTTGGTTATTGGCAAGGTCAAAGATCCATTCAATTGCCAAAACAACGAACATAGTATTAGATGGTGAATCTAGTTATAGGTGTATAAGAGAGTATATGGGATTGATAAAAATACCCTAGATTCAAGATATTGTGGGGTCTGGATAGCTTTGTGAGCCTTTAAGGAGACGTATTATGGCCCTAAATCCATATGGTAAAATTGGTGAAGCTTAGTGGTGTCCAAGAAGCTGGTGTTGGAGGAGAAATCATTGATCTATATTTACCCAAATCCTCACTCCTAATGTCTAGATAACCAAATGTGAGAGGACCAGAGCTTCTGTCCCTAGAATGGCATAAAATATTTGACATAGGTAGTATACATGTTAAGGCAAGAACAAAAAGACAATAAATAAGATACAATAAGGATAAGAGAATCATGTATCCATTTTCATTACAATGAAATCCCATTGGTGATTCATTTCAATATGTAGGGTCTTGTGATGTATGCAAGAGATCTTCATTTGGCATCTGAAAAATTGTAAAACAAAACATATCGTTTGTAGATAATTGAGTACTCTATGAAAATACAAGTAAGCACATCTTAACAGTAATATGAAGTTTCTCAGATAGAACAATATACCAAGAAAGAGAAAGGATATAAAACAATAATAAGGGAAGAACACTTCAAACAACTTTATTTTATACAAAGCATCTTTATAATGATCAACACTAGGCCTTTGTTCAACTTCCAAAGGAAGGGTCTTTGAGAGGCATTTGAGGCTAAAAGCCTAAATGTACGCTATTTCTATGTGAGGACCTCAAGACAAAGTCAATGAGCTAACCCTATTTGCACATGCCTTGTGTCCTTACCCCGAGAACTGAGACATGTGCAGAAGGATTATGTATTGGATATGTGGATTTGTCAGCATAATATGATCAATCATGAAGTAGTAATCATAGGAGAAATATCTCAAACAAGTAACTTAGTATCCAAGAAATCATAAGAGCCTACATACAAACAAGCCAATAACAAATTAGGGTCAAGAGATTAAGTGTACCTTGTGAGTGGTGAGAAAGTTATGATCCTTGAGTAAGATTCCTAGAGTTTACATCCTAAAGGGAACCTAATTTATAGAAAGGCATAATATTGGGTCTTAGATCAGTTAAGTTGTAACAATAAAAACACCATTTATGTCATGTGGATGCTCCCCTAGTCTTAAATTTCAAATACTGAAATCTTAGTTCAAAAGTTACAAACATGCATTTATATATTATGCATAGTATGTGTCATATGTATGCCTTAGGTCTACATTGAACATTGATGAATGTCTATTCATCGTGTTTTTAGTTACATTTTTCATTATTTATTTGAAATAGGTAAATATATTTCCAAAAGAGTGTATAAAAAATCTATACAAAGTAGACCCTTAGACAAATATTTTCTAAAGAATTTAGGTTGTAACTCTAAAAAACACCCCAGCTTGGGTAGATAATCTTGTTTCTAAGCCTTTCCTGGCTTTCACAATGTTCATTATACTTTGACCGGTCTTTTGTACAATGGATGTCTCATTAATTCTAACCCCACCATGGTTCCTCTTGTTCCTTTCCTAAAGTCGAAGAAATTTGTGATGTAGATCCCCACACACTCCATATTTTGATTATTTTATATATTTATATTTATTTTTGAATATTTTGTTTGCATTCTACTTCATATATCACTTATTTTATATTCTCAATATTTTATATAATTTGTTTAGATTTTTATTTTATTTTATTTTATTTGAAGGTTGATACAAAAAGAAGAGAGAAGAAAATATCCCTCCATGAAGATCCCATGAGAATGATCAAAGATAGCATCTCTTCACTCCCCAACTTCGACAATTGGAATGAGGATCAATAGTGTAAGTGGTCACTCGAATGGTTATAACCCTTTCATAAAAATAGAATAGGATGACATAAATTTCATTGGACACAAATTTAAATTATCTGCAAAACATGTATATTGCCTATAACATGTTGATCAACTGATGAACAAGAGAATTGAGTCGATCATGAAGTTCAATAGAAATTACAGTAAGTTTGTAGAAAGTGCAATTCGGTATTAAAATGAAATTAAAGCCCAAATTCAATGTCCAAATTGAGTAATTCAAGTGGGGTTGGAAATATAATACAATTATCTAGGGAATGAATATAATTAATGACTATTTTGACCCACTAACTAGCCATACAATTGCTCAAAACTTTTATAATGTAAACCTCTAGTTGACAGTCATTGTTTTAATTTATATGGAACTGATATTTTGGGGGTGGATATAAAACACTTAAGATATGTATAGGGAAAGTTTCTGACCTATTCTCCCTCATCCAAAGACTCTTAGTTGTCACCAAGAATGGCCAGAGACAAAAGTTGACATCTTGACATGGAGACACGATCCATTGTAGATCTGGACTACATACTAAATTTTTTCCTTTTAGAGTTGTGATGAGACCACTTATCTTCTCCTCTACACTGCTACATTCTCCCTGAGACTCTTCTTCTCTCTTTATATTTGTACCATGAACATCATTAGAGAGTAGATCCTTTGCTAGTACATGGGGATTAGCCCCACTTCCTCTATTATGTTTTTGCATTGCTAATTCTTGTTTGCATTAACATCTTGATTGATAATCATTTCTTTAATGGTTTCTTTATAGTATTGTAATCAATTTCATGATTGTTATAGTCCTATATGTAGAGGCCTTGAAATTGAGGATTGGAATACCAAACCATATCTTTGAACACCAAATGAGACCACAAAAGGGTGTGCTCTATAGCGACAAATTAAGTATCCATAGGTAATGACATATCAAGCCTACGAGGAGATCAGTCCATGTAGATTTCAAACTCCAAAAGGATATAAATTCCTTTGTTTCAATCCAATATTCAAATGAGTGAATGATACAAAGTTAAGAATAGTTTCATAGGTAGTGGCAATGAACTATGTAGTCTAATAGTTTTATGCTAGAGTTAATGTTGTTTCTTTCATAGTTTGATTTTATTTCTAACATTGTTAATTTAGTTAATCAACCAAAAAATCAACTTGATGTATCCTTTTATACTTTTATGTTAAATATATATTATCCTTAATAGGTTGTACTTTGGGTTCAGTCCTTAGCTATACTACATAACACCCGTCCACTTATGGGTGGTGATTATTGTACATAGTTTAGATAAAAATTTGGGACCTTTTCCCTAGGTGAATTTCTTGTGATATAGTATACCGACTCCCATAGCGACTAGTCTGACCTCACATATTAAGTGTTTCTTGGATTTTGTAGACTAACCCTCTGTATAGGGTCGGGATGATACCTTGACAGTCCTCTTAAGGAGTACACTTCTTGTAATTACTTTTGGGGATAATATATTACCATAATACAAAAAAACATCCTCATTGTAAGAGTCATAGTGGCATTTTCTAGTTGGGGAAATAGTGGATAGATTATCATCAAGGTTTAATAATGTAAGATCATAATTAGTCATATTAGATCAATTTATTGAATTAATGACACATTTTAAGTCATATAATCATTAACGTTGGGATTTAGTACTACAAACATGATATATATACTAATTTTAAATCATAAGATGCCATATGTAACATTAGAGCATCATCCTTGCAAGATTATAGTCTAATAATAAGCATATGCAATCAGATCATGTTACGTTTCTTGTACATGTCATATGTAATCAAATAGAACATTACTTGAATTACATGGAAAGTATTGTCACAATTCATTATAAGGACAAATTTGAATGTGATCATAGAGGTTTGAACATTAAAGATCCACGTTTTCATAAGGTTTAAAGATCCAAACCTATAAGTAGTTAAACATCACATTTTAGGGCATTATAGTGTACAAAGGTGAGTATTTAGATCTTATATGTTACTCATTGAAAAGTAGCACAAGGCCATAGTCAAATGTTGAACAAAGAATGATTAATTCTACTAATTTCAAGTTTAGATGATCATATGATATAAAAATAGGCTAAGTTCCATTCTTTATCAAGTTACATCATCCATACATATAAAGTGGTCATGCTTAGGTGAAGGTAGTCATTAAGGCCATATCAAGTTGATCTGAAGCATTAAATGAGTACAAAATGGAGTAAATTTACTAATTTATATGTTGAAAGCAGCATGACATAATCATTGACACAAGGGGAGAATAAATGGGTATACATATTATTAAATAGGCATAGAGGTATCACTATCAGCAAAATCAAGAGTACCAATAATATATTGGCATTTGAAACCACTTCTAGTGAATATGTCTCATTTTTCTAATCAAAATCATATATACATTCACTATTGTTGGATTTAGTATCATAAAGATATTGGTTGTTGAAGAAAATCATTTTCATGATTAAAATAGGGAGATAGAAATATACACAATGTTAGGAAAATATCCACCCGGTTGATGCATTTTGCACACCATGGATACAAATTAGTATTCCCTTGTATATGATCCACTAATCTAGTATTCATTTTATTCGGCACCGATCCAATGGCTTGCCCATTATCTTCCTCACAAGCTAGTCTTACACCAACTCCCAACTATCATGGCAGGCTTCCTGCTAGAGGGGGGAGTGTAGGTGCCTCTGGGGCTAGGAAGCATGGGAAGGTGCAACCCAAGAATGGATCGAGCTAGTAAGGTGATGGAGGCAATAAAAATTGCAATTACAATGTGTGGATGAAAAGCCCAAAAGGGCTAGGTGGCAGAACCATGGACCATAGTTGAGGGAAGGGCAAAGGAGGAAGGTGCTAGGGTGTATGAGAAGGCAATAAAATTGGGATAAATGGTAGGAGAAGAAATTATAAAGGCAAATGGTTGTTACTCCAGTGTCAATGATGGGAAAAGGAGTAGTTGGTGAAATGAAACACAATGGCCACCGACCATGGTATGGAGGTGGACGACAACACCTTGACTGTTAGATTGGGAGCTCAATTTGTGCCTGCTGGATCGAAGGGACCATGTTTGTGGTCCATGAAATTATAACTAGTGATTGGTCCAAAAAGAAGGGTCTGAATAGGTAAAATAAAGGGATAGGGTCAGTGGACTATGCCCAAATGGGTTCAGTTCAGGCCAAAATCGATTAAATGTGATAAGATCATAATTAGTACAAGGAAATACTCAAATAAGCATATATCTCTCATCCTTGTCTAGAATTGAGAGAAATTTGGTGCATTGGAATTTTTATAGTGAAATTTACATAGTTAACATGTGTTGGGAGTAACAAAATACCAAAATATGTTATATAAAGGGGATGAGATTTGATTATGCATAACCTACAAGTAACCTTGATTCCTATCAAATTGAGTGTCACTAACAATGCATCCAACATATAAAGAAATGAAAATGATGAAAAGAGTGAGAAATTAGTGTAAAGATGAAGTAGATAGAAAATACATGAGGAGAGAGAAAACCCCAACCAACATCTGCTCCTCCTTAAAAGGAAATTTGTCCCCAAAATTAATGACTCCTTCAATTGCAAATTTAGAGGAAGTCATAATAGGGATGTGACCTAGGTTATGGATTTTATAAATTAGACTACCACTCTAACAATGCACATGTTTCCTCTTTAGTCATGAGACATTGATCATAGAAAATAGAGGAAGCAACAATAATCAATTGGTATTACTTCATGAGATCTAAGATCAATTATACATATTTCAGTATTTCTTCTAGCATATTAGTATTCATAATGTTTTTCCTTTCCTTTCATAGATCATGGAAAGGGGGTATGGTTTGAAATAAGAAATTCCAAATAGGGCAATCTAAGAGTTTGATCATCATGGAGTATGCAAGACTTAATATGATTCCTATTACTCAAATGTGAACCTTATTAAGAGGTGTAATAATCAATATGGAATATGCATATTGTAACAAGTCTTCCCATTATGATCTAGGGATCCTATGACATAGTCATATTGAAGTATGGGGCGTGATACACATCAATAGGGAGAGATTTTCTTAGTTATGTTTGAGGTTTGAGAAAAATAGGGACAACATAGGTTTACTAAAAAAATGGAGCAGCAAAATAATAAGAAAACAATATATTATATGTACTTTCCTAGACTTTCTTCACTATAAATATATATCCTATGTTTAAATTCCCTCCTTCTAGCACAATACATACTTGTCTATATATTTAAGGAGTCTTTTGACATATTATTTTGAAACCATTTAAGAGTATTCTCTATCCAATCCAATCATATATGTTATTCCTTTATCCATGGAACATTCCAAAACACATTAATATTAACCAATTTTTCCCCTGGAATGTAAAGAAGACATAACCAACATAATACTTTGGTTGTTTAGTGATGAGTACAACAAGATTCATCTTCATTCAATTGAAAGGGATGCACATTTCCATGATAAATAATTCTTATAGTATATAAATCAATAGGAAAACCTAAATTTATGAATCATTTCTTTTCTAGTGACATTATGGATGAAATTTTTATAAAGGACCCAATGGTCAACATACAACCTAGTATTTTCCCCATGTTTGATATAGAACTTAGTAAAAGGAATCATATTATCTCTTTGGTTGATTAGCTTCATGAAAATCCATGACATATTAGGAGAGGGGCTCACTAACCATAACATCCTTTTCCATAAGTATTTTTCATTGATTCTTTTAACCTACAATAGTTCTTTCTTACTTTGGATTTTTCAAGCATTTATCCACAAGAAAGTGTTATACACATCTCTTGCCATTATAATGCTTAATCCACCTTGTAACTTAGGCTTCGTAACTATACTCCACATAACAAGATAATGAGAGCTTTATCATCTATTTTTTCTGGAAAAAATCTCAAAAAATCTTTTAAATATCTTCAATACAATAGAGTTAAGAAAAGGAAAGACATAAATCAAGAATGATCCATAGTGGTGAGCATTGTATGAATGAGTTTCACCCTAGAATCCACAGAGAGAGATCAAAATTTCCAACCATCTAACTTACCTTCAACCATATCAACTAAGGGAGGAGGAAATGAGTTAGTTTTATTTCCAATAAATAAGTAAATACCTTAATATTAAAATGTATTCATTGAAGCCAAAGATATCATTGAAATAATATTAATTTGCTCCTTTGATGAAAGGTACTAATCTTTTAGAAGAAATTTTTAAAGAATTTCTAATTGCAACATTCTTCCAAAATATTTAATAACAAATTAGCATCTATAAAATCAACTAGTGAAGAAATGGTCAAGTCATCAATAAAGATTTGATGAGAGAGAAAGATCCATTGAAGTCATGATATAAATATATCACTATAATATGAAAACTTTTTAAAAGTCTACATAGACATTGTATTGAAATAACAAAAAATATTGATAATTAAATCTTCCTATTGAATTCTGTTAGAAATGTTGAATCTATCAGTTGGTTCCTCATTAATAAGTACTTGATAAGAAGTAGAGTTAGATATGTCTTCAATCTAATCAATACATCTAACATGCAAACCCATTTTGAACATGATAGAATAAGGAAGTTTCATATTGACATAGTCATATACACTAGATTTGTCAATGTTTAGACACATTTTGCATCCTATATCAAATCATAGAAGTTGTGAATAATTTCATTTGAGAAAAAATGGACCCTAATACTCTTTCCTAGAGAAAAAAACACATTGATTTGTGGTAATGATATCAATGGAATGTAAATTTTTATCCATGTTTTTAGTAATGATTTTCAAGTCACATTAAATAAGTAAAGATATATCTATTTTATGTGTCTTTGAAGGATCCAATTCCTTAAGGATTATGGTTATGAAGGTCTTCTTGCAATCCATAAGAATTTTTCATTTCTTGAGGAATTCCAAAATAGCCATGCTAACATCTTCATTTACAATATACCAATACTTCTTGAAGAACATAGAGTGAAATCCTTCATGACCTAGTGCCTTATCTACAAAAAAAAATTAACAACATCATTTATCATAGATTGAGTTAAAGGGGCAATAATATTTTTTCTGGTGACTTAAAGTTAATCCATCTCAAGATTCCATACAACAACCCATTTATATGTTTGTCTCACTAGAAATATTGAAATAGAAGTCCATTCACGATATTATATTCGTTATAAGTATCATGTCATCAATATCACGAGACTTGCAATTATTTGTTGTTCTTCCAGGCTTGATGGAATAATATAAGTAGGAAACCATTGAACATTGGATTTCTGTAACATAAAAGACACTCCATGAATGGATGATTCTTTAGCTTCTTTCCTTAGTGAATTTACTATACTTTGAACATTCAAACCTGAAGTCTTCATTTCAACTTTTTCTTGAGTGTTGAGATATTAATTATTACTACTATGAGCTTTCTCTTTACAATTACCAAAAATTTCATGATTCCACCTTCTAAAACATTGCTCTTAGATTTCTTTTTTTTTACAAATTTTGAGTATAGGATGCCCTTAAATATTTACCTCTCAATACTTATTGAATATAACCATAAACTGTTAATGACAACCATATAATTCATAAATTAGATAGGAGATTCAATAAATCTATGAATCAATTTTCAAAATAATGGATCCAATGTTCACTAACAATGTTAGAAAGCATAACACCAAAGAATTAATGAATGATATTGAGAAATTCAAAGTTAAGAAAATCCCTTAAATTTTTGAATCGATTAAACGATATTGAGAAATCCAAAGTTATGAAATCCCTTATATTTTTGATCTGATTACATCATATCCTTTTTGGTGATTATATCATGTACCAAAAGAACCTTTAAGATAATATTATAGGAACCACTTTCAAGAATGTAGGTGTTAAAATATTTCATTGATCAATTTGTAGGAGCCCACTTGGCATTTTTTTTTCTACTTCTTTCCTCACTACACTAAAATCTGAATGAATATTCCAAGATGTGTAGATTCTATCAACAACATCGTCAATCAAATTCCAAAGACCTCCTCTATGAGTGTTTATTTAGTAGCCATAGACGTCAGTGATAAGAAAATGTGTATTCCCAACAATATATTCTTGAGAGGAAAAAAATTAATGTGCAAATACATGCTTTCTCATCACTGCGTATTATGGCCACAAGAAAAACATTGATAGAGTAGGTCCTTGGAACTTATGAAAGATGTTGTAGATACCATTGGCACATGTTGGAATAATCTTTGGGATTTCAATATAGTGAAGATTGAAGTGAAAAGTTAGTAAGCTGATTCCTTTCAATAAATGATATGTTCAAAATTATTAATTTGAATGGACACTTTAGTTTTAAGAAGTTTAAAAATATCACAATCATGATGCTTTGACAAAACCATAACTCTACCTGATATATCAGAATCATTACATTATAAATAATCATAACTAGGAAAATATTTCAGCAAAAAGGGTTATGCTTCTTCATCCTTACTATGGTCTCACTAAGAATGATAATTAGACTAGGAACCCTCCTTAATCATCTTGATCTCCTTTCATTTGCTGCTAAGTCCTCTAAGGTACCAAGAGGTGAGATGGATTGGTCTATCATTTGGCACATTTGGTTATAATTATTTCTAATCTTAGCTTCATTTCCACATTGATAACCTCCTGACTATGGATCACATAGTTCTTTGATGATAAAGTAGTGCTTATCACTCCTTGAAAGATCCCACAGATAGTATTGATCATGAATATTTGAGGTTATTTTTCTTTTGACTTAACTTGTTGAAACCCATATGAATAACAAGTAGTAGTTTCTTCATAGAGTGATGTTGACATACCATCAAACACCCAAATTGGTTACATACTTTGGGGCTACTTTCTCACATGACTATAAGAAAAAACATTAGAATAGAATTAGTTTCATCTTTAGTACCTTTCTCTTATTTTTTCAATACTATATTTTGATTGTGTGACTATATGCATAGTTTTTCTATGTGACAAAACAAAATGCACTCCTAAAAACACTAGTCCACAACTCAGACACAAGTCCATTAAGCGTATGTCACCTTCACAACTCTTGGGTTAGAATTTTTCAAGGTGGAATTTCTATGCATAAAAACCTATATGCGACTAGGTTTCTCTTAGAATCAACCCTTTATTTGCCAATTAAAACACAAAGCATTACCCATATGACAAACACCCAATGTATCTACTTCCAATTCTTTTTTGACACTTTATACTATTAGATTTCAGGTGGATCTATCCTCTCTAGAGGAAATTTGAGATGGTAGAAAACTTTTCCCACCTTTTTCTAGAATAGGAAATAGTCCCTCATTAAGACCAGGGTCAACTTGGGGATTTGAAGCTGCAACAACATGATTATACCGCTGATAATAGGTTGCTGCAAAATGATTCATCCTTCCACATATCTGAACACAACAAATGAAACGTATGGCCGAGGAAACACTAGGAGAGTTGTGAGGGCTAGAATTGAAGTACTAACCAAGGCTCACACCTTGATTCCTTAAACAACATCCTCCCCCACCATGAGAAATGTTTATTCAACATCTATGTTCTATTTTTTTATAAGCATATTGGAATATTTGATATATGCATCCATGAATCTTTGTTTAACTAGGGTATCACTTTGTTGACACTTCTCTAGCTCATTCATGAAGTGTGTGATGTTCTTCTATCAAAGAGAATCCCATGAGCCTCCATCCTTGATCATATAAAACTATTCACATTAAAAAAATGGCCTAATAGAAGTTAAAGTATCAAATCATCACCAAGATTACTTCCTTTAATCTCTGCTAGACAACTACCACATCAAGCAATAAGGATCATCAATTTATTTTTAACTATAGAAGGACCTTTTATCATTACATACCTCATACCAAGAGGGTCAGAGAAATAAGTAATGAAGCATTCATTGCCACCATAGGTAACTACGATGGATCCTCCTATATCCAAGATCTATTAGAGGTGTTGTTCAAGTGTGAGCACATGATGCTTGAATCTGTAAAAATATGAAATTTGTGTATTTACTTAATTTTCTTGACTTTATTCTTTCTTGACATCTACTTTCAACATATAAGGATTTTTATGACATGAAAAATCTTTATGTTATGTTATTGTGTAATGTCATGAAAACACTATTCATTTATTCATTGTCAATGACATATTAAAAGGAATTTTTTTTTTGGCCTGGTGAAGACCTAGGCGATCGCAAAATCGCCAGAGCTATGGGAAACCTAGCGCTGCGCCTATAGCTTGTTATTGTCTTCCCCCTCTCATCCTGTTTGCGGCGGGTTCCTCCCCTTCCCTGCCTGTTTCATTTTTTCTGTTTAGTTGTAGGTTGTTTTGTTGGGTTAGTCGTTCGTCTTCCTCTTAGGTGTAGGTAGTTGTTTCTTTCTGTCTTTCCTTGCATTTGAGTGGTCTTTTTTGCTTCTAGTCTGACTAGAGCACGTTTTGTTAGCGTCTCCTCGGGTTCCTTCTCGGGCAGACGGTGGGATCGGGCTCCCCTTGGTGCTCCAGGAAAAGGAGGAGGAAGCTGGGTTTTGGGCTTCGTGCGGGTCTTCCACCCCATGTTCGCAGTGGTGGTTGGGAGTAGCGGTGGAGTTCCTGGCACTCTCTACTCCCCGCCCTTATTTTCGCATGAGCCATCCTTCCTCTGTATCTGCATCGCTGGGGTTTGGCCTCCTTCCCGGGTCTGCTGGTTGGCAACCTTAGTGAGTCGCTGGTTTTAGTGTTTCTCGTCTTGTTTGGTGGGGCGTTGTGTCTGGGTTGTTAGTTTTGTGTTGTTGCTTTGGGGTCAAGGTATTTATCTTATAACCTTTCGTTGTATACATGATGGTAATCTCTGTCAGTGGCTTTGCATACTCCTTTCAAGATGTACTCACAGGTTCTGGTAGATTGACGAATTCCATCCGAGATAGCTGCTTTAGACAGCCACAACAAGAGGTGGACGGTGCAGAAGCGTACCTATCGCATCCCAATTTGAGCCTTGTGCTATGTCTTTCTGCAAAAGGAGTTGCTGCTTGGTTATTTGATGAGAGATGTCTATCTTGTAGATGTCGTATGGCTTTCTTTTAATGATATTGAGCTATTTTTAAAAAAAAGGAATTTACTTCATCTATTAATTTTTTTTATGTTTGTACTATTTTTATACCAATTTTTTTTGACCTAGTTGCTGAAAATGATGAACATCACATAGTAAAATTAAAAGAATGTCAAAGGGTGGAATTACTTTATGTAATAATCACCCTTTTCTTTAACTTTTAGTTTATGACAATTTTTTCTGCACCATCAAACCCTAGTCAATATGTATAAATGATACTCTTGTAATATTTATTGTTCTTAGTATTATTCAACAATATACACTTGAGAAAGATCATTGGATAAAACTGATATTTAGTAACAAGATAATTATAATCTTATAGTTTATTATATATGAAAGGGATTCATTCCAAAGAGTTGTTCTCCAACATATACATAGATACAAATTGAACCTTGGTGTATTTTAAGCATTGAGTTTATAAAAGGCCTACCAAATAAGTTAATTCGTGTGTACCTACATCATTAGTGAAACACAAACATACATGCATACACACAATATATACATATTGCCAACAAGGAGTGGCTCAAGTAGTCAAGCACGATGTTATTGAACAATATACACTTGAGAAAGATCATTGGATAAAAATGATATTTAGTAACAACATAATTCTAATCTTACAGCTTTTTATATATGTAAGGGATTCATTCCAAAGAGTTGTTCTTCAACATATACAAAGATACAAATTGAGCCCTGGTGTATTTTAAGTGTGGAGTTTATAAAAACCTACCAAATAAGTTAATTTGTGTGTAGCTACATCTTTAGTGGAACACACACAATATATACATATTTCCAACAAGGAGTGGCTCAAGCGGATGCACATATGTATGTGTATGTATGTATGTATGTATGTATGTATCTATGTATGTATGGGACCCGAGAGGGTGGTAAATCAAGGCGGAAACTGGGACGTATATATATTCATACATATATATATGTATGGGATAAAGAGAGGCATTCTCTCCCCCTCTCCCACGCCCATGACGGAGGCCGAACATCTAGTAGGGTGGTAAACCAAGGCGGCAGTTGGGATTCAAACCCGAGTCCCTTCATGAGGGGACACCGTGCTTGACCAATTGAGCCACTCCTTGTCGGCACATATATATATATATATATATGTATATATATATATGTATGTATGTATGTATGTATGGGATAAAGAGAGGCATTCTCTCCCCCTCTCCCATGCCCATGATGGAGGCCGAATGTCTGAGAGGGTGGTAAATCAAGGCGGCAGCTGAGATTCAAACCTAGGTCCCTTCGTGAGGAGACACCGTGCTTGACCACTTGAGCCACTCCTTGTCGGCATGTATGTATGTATGTATGTATGTATGTATATGTATGCATATATATACATACATATATATACATACATATATATATATATACATATATACATATATATACATATATATATCAGATAACATCCATTTGGATGGAAACATATTAGAAAAAATTACGACCTTTATATTTAAACACACCACAATTGGTACCTATATGATTAAGATATAAAAAAACCTAGAAATAAATATAAAAAATTGTTCAATTTACCATTAAAAAATAATGATACTCTATTGTACTTCTCTAGCTTTAGGATTGTGTCATATGTTTATTCATGAACTGACACATACAATACGAATTGCATTGGTGAACTATGGATAATATGCACTCAGAGTTATACTGTCTATAATTTTTATAATTAGAAGTGCCTTTTTGTATTTCTGAGTACTGCATTCAAATTAAAATTGTCCTTCAGGTTTCTATATTAATAGTATTTGTTAGAATAGATCCCACGCATGAGTTAAAGAAGGACCTCATTTTAAAAGTCTACATTTTGTCACTTTCGTTGATCAAGATAGGGACGAAAGATTGCTACAACAAAAATGTTGTTTCTATTTCATATCTTTGTACATGTGGCAACTTTCTCTTTAAATATTGTTTACATTAATTATTAAATTGGTCTTAGAACAATAATATTGGTATTCGTTCTTAAGAAAGAATGAGAAAATACTGTTTGTTTATTGCAATACTAAAATGTTGAATGATAAGTAAAAGAGAACTAGATCTTTACTGTATGCGAGCAAAATTTTGTTCAATAAAACTAATTTAAATAATAATAACTCAACTAGAATCGGCTTTATACATCTGTCACAGTTACTACCCATAACCTCTAAAATACATCCCTTCATATACCATTACTATTACTTGTGAATGAAATTATAACTTCATGCCACAACCTAAACACGTTTATTTACAAAATAGTCATACCAAATATCTAAACAAATCCCTTCATGAAGTAATTTCATGCTTCTACACAAATATTACATTATATGTCCACTTCTTTTACGGCCCCAATACATTAAACTTGTATAGATTTACATATAATGACCTCCCCATATAGTTCTTGTGGAAATCTCTGGCCATGTGGACATTGTAGAGTGAACCAAAATTAGACCATTACTAGAAGTTACCCTTGTAGAATTAGTACAACTAGTCTACGTTGAAATTGTTATAGTAACAAAAGCCAATGATATGGAAGTAGTAGTGTGCACACTTTCGGAGTTCCTCCTATGTTGTTGAAACGGGAATTGTTAGCATAGATCGACCAATGTGGGAGGAATCATTGGATGATAAAGGTAGGTTGTACTATCATCAATGATCAAAGAAGAAAGAATCAAGTAGGAGAATTATGTAGACACAAATGCAAGCATACACGAGGGAGGGTAGAAGGATGAAACGAGTATATGATGTAGATACGAGTGCAAGCATACATGACGAATATGAGAATGTTTACATTAGTATCTGGATGTCGTGTTTTCTTAGTGTATTCATTTTCTAAAATGGTTAAGAGATTTGAATCATTAAATATATGGTTAGATCTGTTCCTCTTGAAACTTAGTATTACTCACCAAACAATTCTAGTTTGCATGGGACCAATAAGGCATGCAATTAGAAGTAAGACATGAACCAAAAACAAAAATAAAGAAATGCACCTTGTCATATTGGTTCATTATGAACACAACATGTGGGATAGCTGATGTATAGTTTTGAATCCAAATTTTTACATATGATTGTAAATGTTTCTATCTACTAAAAGTCGTTCGTTTGAAAGGAACCATGCCAAATAAGCCCTTAGTCAAATCCACTTCCAACACTATCATGAAACATTTTAATTATCTCTTCACCTCGGATGTTTCGAAATAATATTTGTGACTATTTTAATGTCCTATTTAATAACATCTAATAATTTACAATTTCTCATGAAAATAACCATTTATTTTATGAATAATTATGCACAATTTGTTTACATTTCTCGACAACATAATGGCTCACAAAAATCCTTTTATATAAGTACGTTATTTATACCATGTTGGCACTTCTAATGAAATGGAAGATTCTTTTATATATATAAAGATTGAAAACATTCTTATTGATTCATTAACAGAGTTCATTTATAGTATATATTTAGCAATTGAATTTGTTTTTATTTTGATACATGGATCTAATTGTATTATGGAAAGTAAAAATAATTCTAATTACAAATGAAAACATATGATGATAAAAAATAAAAGGGTGAATGAGTAGTTCAACAAACAATATAAAAACAAATGCAACTTAACAAACATTTCATCACCAATCTCAAGAAAGTCATATATGTAAGAATATTTGGATATATAATGATGGAAATATTTTGCAAGAAATATGAGAAAGATTGAAATAAGTTGCATATTTTAGTGTCTCGTCTACTCTCATAACAAATTTTATCATAACTAATTGTAGGGTTATTGCAATCACTTCCTAATCTTAGATATGTCTAGGTGAGCATACTCCTAGACATGATTGATGGGTAATGTTACATTATATGATTTTTATATCTTAGTGTTATTGGTAAATTAAGTAAATAAGTGTATTTTATTTCTATGACGTATCCCTATACAGATAGAAAAGGCATGCACATTTTCACCAACAGTTTGTCTAGGAGCAAGATCTTATGTAGTCCTTAGTATAACAGAGCTATGTTTTCTAATATTTCATAGTTAAAGTTTTTTTTGAAAGTCAAGCAATATACATTCATATAAATTTTTAAAACCAAACATCATTTAATGAGCACTTTGTAACAAAAAAGATGAATATAGTTCAATGAAATCTGAAATACTTTGAAGTCCCTAATGTTATAGAAGGTATATTGTCTTCCTATGAAAAATAAGGTGCTAAAATCGCTATGGTACTTAATATTTCTAGTGGATTTTGTATGTGAATTTCACAGGATTTGGTCAAAGATAGACAAATTCAACAATGACCATAATTCTAGTCTAAATTGGAATAACTTATTTGAGTTCTTACGGAACAACGAGCGACGCAACTTGGTTATGGCTATAGGTAATGAAAATATGTTCATAAAACTTTTATTTGTATCTATAATTTGGCAATTTAAAGTCCAATTTATATAGGTAGATATGCTTGTACCTAGGATTAGACAAATCGTTTCATCGGAAACACGCACATGTCTTTTTGAATTCACAAATACATAAATAGAAGAGGCAATAACAAGTAGTTTGTGTCTGGAAAAGAATATTATCCAACGAATACTTACAAAATTTAAAGAGGCAATAAGTAGTTCTTTTTTGGTAAAGCAAATTGTCCAACAAATATTGGTTGTTTTCCTTTGTTATACAAGTTTAAAATTAAAATGGCTATCTAATTGGTTCTAAAAACCAATAAAAGTTGAAATTACAATTGTTTACAAACTTTGTAAATATTGTATAAATTTTATTAAGAAAGAGACTAAAGTTATATGATGGGGAACGAATTAATAGAGATCAATAAGAGTGGTTTACGTCCAACAAGTATAACATTGTAGTATATGTGTAATATGCATAGCTTGTTTGATATTATTGACATTTTGTGTGCCAATCGTGGTAAGAAAATCAATGAATATACATGGCACGTGACATGAGATTTACATGTGAAGTTTAACCTATGTTGTCATTTTAATTTTCTATTTTTGAACTTCCATTCCCACTCTCGCATTGAAATCACAACGATCTGGATCAACAACTGATAGTATAGGGATCTTTGTGAATATTATCTTCTTACATAACTTGAATTATTACTCACAACCTATTTAGCATCTAAGACAAAAAAATATATAAAAGTAATAGTAACGTGAGATCTATATTTCAAAAATGAGAAAAAACACACAATCTAAATAATTTACTCCAATGGAATCTTTATAAATTTGAAAATTTATATTTTCATACAATGAAAGTGTTGTTACCATATTATGATGACTTATGAAACATTTTTACAACTAACACAACATTGTGCACTTTGCTCAGGGCCGTAAAGATTAATAAGATTGATAAAACAACGTTGCAAAATTGAAAGTCAAGGTTTTAAGTCACATTTACATTTCCTTGTTCATTTTTTTATCATTAGATGAAATTTTCTTGCCTTCAAAGGCATGCTTTATTAATATCTTGCTTCATAACAATGTCAAATAAAATTACCCATTCTAATCACAATGGAAAAGGGTTTATATTGGCTAGCAAAGTTAAGTAGGACTATTCTAGCAAAAGGAGTTGTAGCACATGAACCATGATTCTAGAAGTACATACCAGACACCCCTAGTATTAAATTTATAATTGGAAACTTTAGGCAAGTTGCACTTCAAATCAAATTTATGCCACATAGGTCATACATGTTCATGTATTTCATGGGTCAATGATGTCATCAATCTTATATATGATAAGGTTGATTACGCTTTTCTTAAATGATAGTTTATTTATGGATCATTAAGCTATGTTAGACTAAAGTTATCACAATTTGTCAATATTAAATAATGCATTTCAATAAAAATAATTATTAATGGAGATTTTAATGCTATAACTCATATATAATGTATGGACGGGGTGAAAGGGTCATGGTATTAGAACAATATAAATGGTTTTGATTTTTTTAATAGAAAAGAAAATTAGAATTTGGATATATCATAAATATATCACCATTAAGTTAGTTATCATCTAATGTGATCACACAACTATGAATACAACCATGGAGGTCTCATAAAGAATATGATACCTACAAAACTAAAAAAAGATAAGAATCATTCTTTGAACAAATTTTTAAGCCATGTGTTATAGCTTTGCACATGAAAATATATTGCTCATGAAAAAGTTGAAATTAAATGTAACAACCATAAAAATTTCAAAATGAATTTAAAACCCAGATAAGACCCATGTCCTATGAAACCCTAAGTTGAACTTCATATGCTTTAAATATCTAAGTTGAGGTGATTATTCCAGAAACAATTTAACATCATTTTGAAATATCAATGAGACCTAGAGTAATCCATGAAATGACGACTCCATAGTGGTTTGAATAATAGTCAAATAGAAATGAAAACATATTCCTAATTGTACAATGATCACCAATTAACACCTAAATAGAAAATGGCCCCACATGCGTCCATATTATGTATCTTGTTTTTTATTCACATAGTTCATGTGATATTAGAGCCTTCCAAAAATTTTGATCTTGGAAGTCATGTTTAATATTTTATGTGCATTTTTTATTCTAAGTACCTAATCATGTAAAGCATGTAATTCCCTCATCAATTATGAGAAGTGAGTCGATATTTGGATTACTCTACTCAAATGAGTCAACTATGATAGAGTGAACTTTTGGTGATCTTTCCTACTCAATTAAATAATAGAATTGTGGAATGTAGATTGGTATAATCAAATGTGAATCCATATGTATATGTAGTGATGTTGTAATCTTACTTGGGTTATGTATTATAATGGTATATTGGTAGTCCCTGAATCGTGTTTTGATCGTGTGAAGGTTCTCCAATTAGTTTGACAAATTTTGAAAGTCGATCGATGTTAATATCATGAATAACACCCCTAAGTATGTGCCATTTTGAATAAGTGTTTCATTGGTTAAATAGAGGTAACTTGGAACTAAAATTTAACATAATGTATGTATGATGATGGTAAAACTATAGAACTTGGTTCACAATTAATAATTGTTCCTAAAGAAAGCTATCTAGGTTTGAATATTATACACTTATTTGTACATTGAGAAAAGTTGGAACAATGCATTAGCCTAATTTTGATAAACCCAAGTGTAGGCATGATTAGGTCAGCTCTCCTGGACTTTGGGTATCATTTGAAGGTCTAGAACTTATCTACTACCTCCAAATGAACTAGAGGCATGGGGAGGTTCTCTATTGCAGTACGCCATGTCACCATTATCAACAATCATAGGATAGGATGTGAAACGAATTACTCCAACAACTACCTCATGAAATAGGGAGTCAAGCTTCCTCCAACATCTACCTCATGAAATAGGGAGTCAAGCAAACCCTCTTTACTTCCAACTCATGGGGGAAAGGAGAAAGTTTTATTTCTCTATCTCCATTACCTAGTCACTCCACCTCACAAAAGAAATAAGAGGAAGAAGATGGAACAAAGAGAGTCTAGGAGGTGAAAATGGCAAGGAAGTTCTTATCCTGTAGGTCATTTTTGCACAAACCAACCTCCAAACCTTTGGAAAGATTACTTCAACATCAATTCTAAGTGGGTGCAAGTGAAGAAGGGTGATGACTAGCTTGACAATGGAAGTTATAGCAGAAGTTTGAGGATGTAATGGAAATGTTTCACGGAGTTATGGATTTGGAGGTGTGTTAAAGGGAGGTCATCTCATCCTTTGTGATTTGAAGGGGTTGGGTTGGAACTGCCTCGATCTCTATCCTTCTCCTTCACCCCTACATAACTGATGTGGTAAAATATCTCATTTATCTAGAGATCTAGAGCACAAAGAAGATATCAAAGCAGCTGTGAAGGAACACAATATGAAAAATAAGACACTGAAGAATAATATCTAGCGATGAGAAGAATAATGTGGCTATTTAATCATTGGAGTTCGACAATGTGGTGGCACTCTCATGAAATACAGGAGGTGGAATTGCACAGGAGGCATCAAGTAGGATAGAAAGAGAGAGAGGTCAGTTTAGAGGGTGAAGTAGGTGGTTCAACAACCAAACCCAACAAGGAGGTCGTGCACATGACACAAGATAGAAGCCAAGCATCAAATGCTAATTGGCTCAAAAAGGTAATACAAGCTAAATCCCATATAATACCTTGGTTCTTAGATAACTTGTAGTAAATAGCTCATATGTCATAAAAACATTAGGAAACTACCAAAATTCTCAGATAAAGGAGAAGAACAATGTGGAACCATTATATCAGTCTTTTAATGCTTAAATCATAATGATATCATGCATGATATATTGTAATTGTTTCATCAATAATAAATATCAAAAAATGACCTCAAATCAAGAGAATACATCAATAATGTTAAAATATGGTATATAATCCATATTACGTCATATATTTTTAGTTTTTGACATGTAATTATATAATCTACTTAATATAGCTATTTCGGGTCAATAACCCTACATAAAATACAGAAATTATGTGTGATGTCAATAAATGATGAATTCCCTAGAATTCCATCACATCAGTTTCTTAAACATCATGTAAGAGTATGAAATCAATAACTTATTTTTTATGCATAATAACCTCATAATTACTCTAATTGTGATATGAAACCCTAGTTTATCTAATGTACCTAATATTAGGGTTAACACATATATTAAGGAATGAATGTAATCTCTAGAGAACAAATACTAATCTAGAACATAACATCAATAAAATAACTACAATATAATGATACAAGAAGTAATGAGATATGATAATGACTAAGTTAAACCTTAACATGAAACTGGTTATGGCTAAGATGAGAAATAAGTTAATGAAAAATATGATGACATATATGTGGTCTTTTCTTAATCTAGTTTTGACCAAGGTTAGATTGGACTCATGAATTTGGTGGTTAGGTTATCTCTTGTTTTAAGATACATTTTCTCTTTTACTTGGCCTACAATTAAATATGGTAGTATTACGTGTGAAAAATTCTTGGCATATGATATTGGATGAAATTAATGTTCTTGTATGATACTTTTCTTGATTTTCTATATATATAGTTATGAATACATGAAACATAATATATATGTTCCATTATATGTGTGAACAAGTGTGTGAGACATTGTAAATTGTTGTATATTGATATGTACACACATGTTCTATACATAGGAGAGGAGGAAATTACAAGGAAGCAGACCAAACATGTAACGACCCCGCATCCTGGTAACATCCAATTAAGGGAGACCAAAAGGTCAGAGTCGTTATCACAATTTTTCAGATCAATGGTTCGACAAATAATCAGTAATAATTACTAAATTCTAACAAAACTATACTAAAAAGCTGGAAGAAAATAAAACTTTGCATACCTTTTTTAAAAACTTGGAATTCTAGACTTTGATCCACAACTAGAGTCTATTCTAACTAATCCTCCTTGTACTTTAATTCACATATTCACAATGTATCACTTTACTGTGTCCTTTTCATATTGTACCTAAAACACCAAAAAACAAAACGTCAGTCAGCATAAATGAATATGTCGGTATGTGGGGACAACCAAAATTTTCACAAATATTGCTAACAACCTAAATATCATAATTAAGTTATTTACCAATCCAAATTACATTTTCAATGTGCCATTCTCCACCGCTTTTTCCCTAACCCTGGAATACCCTCTCTAGGGTTTTTCCTTTGCAAGAGACATAAGGCCACCTTCTCCATCCCGAGCTTGGTGCCTGGGGTCACCTCTCATGGTACCCAATAGTCATGCAAGAAACATAAGGCCACCTTCTCCATCCTGAGCTTGGTGCCTGGGGTCACCCCTCATGGTGCCCAATGGTCTTCCCTCTTGTGCATGACCTAATTGACCTTCCCTTCAGGGCTTGGTCATGCATCATACATCAGGGTGGCATGTAGGTGCGAGAATGCACATATATAATTAATTTTGATAATCGTAGTGACTTTAAATGTTTGCATAAATGAAAATCCAACAGCTTAGGTTGCATCCAATTCGATCAATCTTTTGAGAAAACTCTGTGAAACTAAATCGGTTACTCAAACATAACCACATACCTGTCAGGAAGATTTGAGACAGAATGATCCAATCAATCTAAGAAATCCAATAGGAAAGTAAGCACACAAAGAGATCCTAAAATATGCATATAATTTCCTATCATAAATCATGTCATCAAGATCTATTAAACCTAGCTTGCTTCCTAGGGTTTCCATTGCAATTAGGGTTTTTCTTATACTTTCATCATTACAAACCCTAGTTAGGAAAAATTTCTCTTAAACCCTAATGATTCTAACCTATTTCGTTTAGCAGGCTTAGGATCATCTTCCAACAACATGGTATCACATATATCAAATTAAAAGTGATCTTTTTCTCTTTTACCCTAAATTAGGGTTTCTAAGTTCTTAATCATTCTTATTTGGTATAAAACCCTAAATCATGCAAGAAACATATAGATCTGGTTCAAGTTCATTATTAACTAACCAACAGGTTGCAAATACTCAATTCCAATAATTAAGAAACATGAACTCAACCAATATGCTCAATTAGGGTTTGTTAATTTAATATTTATGCAATTTTCATTAGATTAATACAATTTTGTAAAAGGGAATAGTTTCAGGTTCTCAAAACAATTCTATTGTGTTCCTTGTATTTTTTTAAACAACTTTCTTATATAACTTTTTATCATCAGAGTTTTCTACAATTTTCTATGATTTTTTGACTATTAAACACAACTGGTGAATGAGGCCAAGCCACATGGACTGGCGACTTGCCAAGTCACGCCAGCGGGGCCTCGGCTGAGCCAATTGACTCACACCACACATGCAACCAAGCCCCTACGAGGCCTCACCTCATCAGCGCCAAAAACCAACAAAAGACCAAAAGGGTAGAGGACTTAAACTCGACGTGAAAGAGAAGAAGGGTAATTGACCAAGTCGCCTTCTTCAACCTCATGCCGAGCTCTACCTCACCTATGCGATCAACACTTTGGTTGACTCTAAGCTCTTGACCACATACGAGTGTGCCAATTGGTTAGGGAGCTTCGTCTCCGTCTTCCGAACTCGACTATAGCCTCAATTGCTCGCCACGACCCCATTGTGACCACCTCCTACTCGCCGGACTCCGGCGAGGTCCTCTGGGATGATGAGGGTGAAGGTCGGGGTGAAAGATGGAATTGAGGGCATGAAAACATTCCTCTCGGTCTGCCACAAAGTCTAGGGTAGCAAAAGAAGATGCGGGTACCCTCTCTCGTCCTCCCCTATATATAGGGTCAAGGATAGGGATTGGATGAATTGGGATCATTCCCAATCATCAACCAAACCCCTACAAAAGTAGGGATGGTCATCACCGGACTTCTCTCCTGACTCCAACCGTGATCTTCCCTCATCCTAACTCTCTTTTCTTTTCTCAGAATGATTTGAGTTTGGATCATCTCCAACCTGTCTGGCGCAGGACTCCTCGCGCCAGTGGGAGTCATCCCGGATCGTTGGATTGTGATCCAACAATCCACATAAAGCCCAAAATCTTGAATTATCCAATTAATTCATATCATCAATTTCTTAGGCGATTAATAACTACACTTTAGGTAGTTTTGCAAATTACACATCTCAGAAACCATGTAATATTTTCCAAACAATTTTTAAGGGTTTCTCACTCTTGCCTTTATCTACTTGCATGTTAAGTTTGAGTCTGAATTTCCAAAAGAATAGGACTATCTCTTCATAGGCAAGTTACTCTTTAAGCAATTCTAAATAATGGTTATTTTCTCTTTCCTCAAACCAATATCTTTCTATATTGGACTCCTTGGACCCCAAGGAACCATAGGGCACGAATTCCCCACTTGGAGGATATTCTTTGCCTTCTAGAGGTTTCCACCTCTCTCTCTTTATACTCCTTTTCTTTTTATTTATTTATCATTTGTATTTTCCTATATCCTTTATTTCCTTTTTCTTATTTTCCTATTTCTTCCATTAGAAATCATATGTAAATGAAATTGATTCAATTGTGGACATCAATGCCACTTTCTAAAGATTTCTATGTATTTCTCATAAATATATTGCTTATTATCCATTATCTTTTATCTTTTTCTATTATTTGGACTTGTCCTCTTTTCTTCTCTTTTATATCCATTATTGGATTAACATAATAGTAGGAATCACGAAATTCCTATCCAAGGGAGATTTGCAAAGAAACCCATCCTTTGGAGGAAAGCATACAACCTTCTCAATTGAAGTCCATATTCATAATATCATTACATTTCAATTTTGAAAACACAAGTAAAATTAAGGTTATAACAAAACCCATATGGTCCAAGGCAATTAGGCCTATGTCCATAATAGACTAACTAACCTATTCCGTAAATAGGCTAATACTTTGTAACAATATGAAAGCACTAAACTCTTCAATAGTATAGTGCTTGGAATTGGCTTAACTCTATAATAGTTGATCACATTGTACATATGATCTAACTCTTTGGTAGGAAATCATAAAGGCCTTAATCTCGGCCTCCTTCAGAGTTGAGGGAATGTATTCAAACTATCAACGGTCAATGTATGAATATATAATGGTAAATATGCTTTAAATATGTGTTCTCTTTTGTTAATAGAGATATTTGTTCAAAAATTCTTTTATTACTTCCAAGTTTTGCATTTATCTTATTGCCAAGTTGTAGTATTAAAGAGGTATGTAAATATTGTAGCATACTCATCACAATATTTTGTTATATTGTGTTGACATATACCAATGTAATTACTTCTTTAGGTGAGGAGGACATATGATCTTTGAGGAATTAGAATGATTGATAGTTGTGTGTGGATCAGATGTAAAGGTGAAGTTGCTATCATTCAATGTGTAATATCAATTTGTTATAATTCATTCTTTCATTATATTTTGAATGGTGAGCTTGTATTGTTTGATTTGTTCTTATTAATGTGCATGTTCTATTTGATGGTATGTATGCCTAGAGAGCTAATAATGTGATGATTGTAATGACATAAAATGTTAATGATTTCATTATTAATAAAAAGAATGCTCCCAATTTATTATGTTTCATTCAATTATGAGACAATGATGAAACACTATAAATGTCTAGATAATGATATTACTCAATGACGTACGTCTTTAAGTACGTGACTTGGATGAAATGAGATCATACATATGTCAACAGTACATATATACATTCTCATTATGTACCTGACCAATTGTTATTGTGGGAGGTTGATAGACTATAATAACACATAAGATCGGAGTGTGAGTTGATTGATGACAGAATCTCATTAGTCATGATATGGCTATATCAAACCAAGCACACATATACATGTTAGGGAACAATGTATCTGACAGGCCCATCGTGAGACTAACATGTGGAATCCATCATTATGGAAGTCATAGTCTGCTCTCACAGTGATGGTGTTGGTTGTGGTTCTTAGACCTGAAATCACTACACTGATCACATGTCATTGGGTGACATCATTAAACACAGTCCTGAAACATGGGATGTTATAACAGTTATGATCGGGTGACTTTGACACATGGGGATTGATTGTGAGTGATAGAGATGGGATTCATCCCTCATACAAGAGTATGGTATCAAGGCCTCTTGATTAGCAAGACTGAGAAAAGTATGGCCATACGTATGTGAGTCAATATATGATATTGAGCATACATATATCTCATGCAATCTGCTATGGTTCAAGAAACAAGATTAAATAATGATGAGGATGATTGTTCCATACCTCTAGTTCAATTAGGATATCAGTAATAAAGGAACTATACAAACATTGTAACACCATACATAGATTGTAGGTTGAGGTTGCTCCCCAACTTTCCATTCACTTGGGTAGCACTAATGTGTGACTAGGCACCACTCTTAGCTTGTAATGTCATAAGTTGTTATCGACATTCACTGCCAACATGATATGGGACTGATAGGGTCATACAAAGTAACTCATCTACAAGAGGAGGTTAATCTAAAATGATAATTGAATTGATTACTAAAGTGTTTAGGTATTTCAATTCATGCAACAGATTAGCTGGCTAGACTACCCAACAATCAATTCAAGTGTGGAGACAGTTGTTTGGAGTGTCAGGTTGACTATATCATGTATTGGCTAAAATTCCTCCTGGAACGAGACACCAGACGACTGTCTTATTTGGTGTGAGACGCCCATCTCGAATTCACCAGACGACCATTTTAGCGGTGCAATTCGATTGCACATAGGATTGGTGTTGATGTGTCATCATGTGCACTAATTGAAATTGAATTGCTGACATATGCAAAATTGGAAAATGTCAGATGGCCATCTGGACTGTGGAAAACGACCGTCTATGCTACTAGATGACTATTTTGATGCATGCAGTTTTTGAAACTTCCAAAATTGTTGTGAAAATTTGAGACATTCCGGTACCTTCTACTCCGGCACAAACTGGGAATCCTGACCCTGGCCTCTACTATAAATAGAGTGGTATTGGGAGATTCCCAGAGCACAAAATAGAAAATTGAGAATCATTTTATCTTACAATTGTTGTCCACTCTAGTTGTGGTAACAATGAGAGCCCAAGTGAGTCATACCCAGTTCGGATGGGATAGAAAGGGAGAGAACAACTAAGGAACATTGTTGTGAGAGAGCAGGTGGGTGACTAGTACACCAACGAGAGGGATAACTCCTTCCTATTCATTATAACATGGCAACAAGAGTTCTAGTTTGTCCTTGTTAACTACTCTAGAGGTAGGATTCCTTTGACAACTTCTAGGAGGGCTAATCAACTCACAGATTGTGGTGAGATCAGAGGAGCCACTACAACAATTGTCTGAGTTTGACGTCCATGGAGGAGCTATCAGATGAGTCCTAGTGCAACCAGGAGTTGCACATGCATCATCCAAGAGAGAGTGTGCATCTACATCGACAGGGATTGTCACTGTACTTGCTCCAAGATTAGGTATATCTTTATGAAACCATCATTCTCGTTGAATAGTTATTGACGCGATCTGCTGGTTAATGAGAAATATGTCAGTAAAGTTTTTGTTTCTTCTACCTATCTGATGCAATATTTTCCTATAGTGGTATCAGAGTCAGGTGAATGAATTATATTTTGGGATAATCGATATGATTGGATTTTTGGTTTTATCAAGTTTATTTATTACATGCGATGCGGATATATAAACTGATTGATGTGCATGTTCATCAAAATCACCACATAAGAACCCAAATGAATATATATATATATATATATATATATATATATATATATATATATATATAGATGTGATATATATGCCATTTATATGTGTTGCCCTAAAAGTGAGTTTTGATGGTGGATGTGTAGCATGGTTATGGCCAATACCCCCTATTTTCTGTGCATGGTTGTGCGATTGGTTAACCTTGTTTATCTCGATCTATGTACCGTGCCTCTATCTTATCTTCCCAATGTGAAGTTAATTCTATCCTACCTTTGCTTCCTTAAAATATAACTCATAGTTTATTGATATTCATGTAATAGTAGGATAGTTTACTTTCTTATTTTGATGAAGAAGAAGGAGGCCAACCAACAACCCGTAGGAGCCGAGCCAATCAGCTGGCAGGGCTGAGCTGACCGGCTGGGAAGCTAACTAGGATCCTGAAGGACTAGATGAACCAACTGTTTGGAGGAGCCAAATAATCAGCTACATGATGACCAACTGGTTATTTGGAGGAGCCAAACGACCGGCTAGAGATGACCAACCAACAAGCCAGGAGGAAAGCCGACCGGTTCAAGTGTTGGACCAGTCAATCTTGATTGGCAAGCATGGATCTTCATCAACAATAGGTTCTGCATGTGATGTGGACCTAGGTTGTGGTCATTCCTTGTGTCTCCAAGGAATTACATTAGGCTGGCGATAACCATCACTTTTGTTTATTACATGTTTTCATTGTGGGATATAGAATGTATATGATACATACTATATATGTGGTGATTGGATAAAGTATACGTATTTATACATACAAACTCCCTCAAATAATATAACATGTCATATATGACTTCCAAAAGAGGCATACATGAAATTAAAGCTTGAAGACAAAGCGTTGGTTACGCCTTCGTGTGGTGTGTCGTCTATCTCATGGAAGTGTGATGGTAATAATATAGGTTCTGCCTCTGTGGGATGCATTATTATCATGTCAGCTTTTGGGTCAGGCTTGATTGGTGATTTTCAAAGCATCTGGGTACAAAAACATACATATGATCATGGAAAGGAGTTGTGCACATCATCTATCCAGACTTCCATATGATGCAATTTGCAAGAGTTTCCTACCTTAATGGTTCATTATGTTTGCGGTGTTGATCGGGCCACATTCGAATTATCTTAGATCTGGCCCACTAGAATCTTGTAAGCTGCAATATTTTGAATTGATATTGAGGGCTATCAATTTGAATAAAATGGTGGGAGCGATAATAATTAAAGACCTAATTAATATCATCAAACTTTTAAAATCAAATCAAATCAAAAGGATTTTGGAAAATGTAAATTTCTTTTTAGAATGAAATGTCTAAGACAAACACATTCTAATTGCAATTAATCCTTTAGAAGGACAAAATGGGATAAAGTTCTAAAATTGGTTAAGGAAAATGAGAAATTTTCTCATGAATTGGTGAAAGCTCTATTTCCTTGATAGACCAATACTAGAAGAATCCTCTCCAAAGCCGACTAAGGCTAAATGGATGTTAATTGGAAGCATTCCAATGAAGCTATAGACATTTGAATACCTAACACTCTTTTGTATGAACTATAAGTTTTATGAACAACATGAAAACATGGATATTCTCGAGATAATAACACAACTTAAAAATCATGTAAAGAAAAGTATGTATAATGTCTCTAAAGCGCTAATTGAGTGCAAACTGACAAAGGGAGGTCTAGTAGAACCCCATATGTTCAATGTGATTGGACATGTGGAATGACTAGTATTTCTCTTAGGTCAAGAGTAGACCATAGATATGATTATGCATGAGTTGCATGAATCATATGGTCAATTTATCAAAAGATTGGCATGTTGATGCCAATGCAAGGAAGAAGAAGGATAAATTCATGATGGTGATCAGCGAAAGTGAGTCCTAGGGAAAAAGCAAGGATAAGAAGTATTTTGACACTAAGATGAAGGCCAAGTCTTCTACACACAATATATGGAGAAGGGTAAGTGTAAAAGGAATATGTCCTTTTTACTTAAAGGATAAAGAAAAGAATGTACCACCATTCTCACCTGTCTAGACATTGGAAAGAACTATCCTCCTTAGAGAGGATCTTAGGAATAAGATGGAGATAGAGATTGCTACTTTAGGACCTGAGAAGTAGTAAGCTAGAACTATGCAAAGCAAGGGTTGCTTCCTCAATAGTTGGAAGTTGTCATTCATAGGCACATAATAGAATTAGTAAATTGCTATTGTGTACTTGCAATTGATGAAAACATTATATGTTTTGTATGACAAGAACATTATGTTTTATTTTTTAAAGATATAATCTTTTATGGAAATGCCCTATGTGTCACAAACTGTACTTGATAGTTGTAAATACAAATGTCTCGCAAACTATACTTGACACTTGATAGTCGTAAGATATGCCTTCTCAGGCTCAGGAGAGTGGGTGAAGGATAATGATTATTATTTAAGTTATAATGTGTATAGTATTATTTTATGTAGTCATAATTGTGCCTTTATAGTGCCATTACTATATTACACATTAGATGCTTAAGGGAAATCATGCACATACTAAGATTTCATGTTTTATAATATCTATATGATTATGCTTTTAAATTTAATGATATATATAATTTCCAATTCATGCTATGTTGATATTTTCCTCTCAATCATGTTGTCTGAGCCTTAACTAGCCATACATGTTCCATAATCGACATTATGAGCTCTATAGAGGCATTACATGCCTTAACCATCGTTAAGCAAGCCTTAATCAGCCTTATGATCTCTATGGAATAAATTAGGAGAGAGAGAACATCAACCCAAGTTAAAATCCAAGTAATTATGTCATTCATGTCAATCTACTCTTAGTATTCAGGTTATTATGATAAGATACTAATTATTGATCTTTTCCCTAAATAGTATTAATGTAAAGTAATATTAATTAAGTGTTTCTTCAAGGTTAATTACCACTTTGATTGAATGAGTATTTTAGTACAATGAGCAATTTGGTTCAAATTGAGATCTTGGGAGCATTAGGAACTTTGGTGCAAGGTGATGTGAAGTAATCAACTTAATTGACTCAGTAGGTACAAGTAATGGGAGCATGCTAATAGTAACGAATAATGATAAGTAATTAAATGTTTATTTGAATCTTACAAAATTAAATATTACATTCAATTATTATTTAACTAGATCCACTCACTTACATTTCTATACATTTTTGTGGATTACATGTCGATAGGTGGTGAGAAAAGGAGGGTTAAGTCATCATGCTAAGATAATGAAGACCCGGTGAAAAACTATGTGTGCCCTGGTGGGTTGTCATTATCCACATCGGATTTATTGTGTGTAGTAGGACAAATTTGTTTATTTTTAAGTTATTTGACTATGTCATTAGTATGTACTCTTTTTCTTGTTCATGTAAACTCTAGAAAAAGTGAAATACAACATGATTTTATGATTCTATTATTTTTCATATATGATATTCAATGTGTGTAATACCCTATTAATATGATAAGTCAATAATTGATGCTTATGCTCATTTGTATGTGTATAATTTGGGTGTTAAAATTTGGTGTAAGAGAAAAAGGATAACTTTTCACCAGACACTCTCATAAGTATCAAATCATTTAGTCTCCATTTAGGTACACTAGGTTAAGATATTATCGAATGAAGAAACAAACTCAAGAGGTTAGGATAAATATCCTTTCCATTTGAGAAAATTTTGAAGATAGGAGCTTTGATTAGGAATTAAAGTCTATATATTTATGTATAGTAGTATATTTGTATTATGGATAGTTGTTTTTCTAGTTTGGATCCTTTGTTCTAACCATATAATTTGACACTATTCCTCTTTCTTCAATAGTTTTGTTTAGTCAATTTAGATGCAAAGGATATGCCATGAGCACATAAATTTATTGTGCACCTCTTTTGTACTTTCTAGCATAGTCATATGGGACATGCAAATTATTAGGTTGGTGGAGAGTAGCACAGTAACATCTCACATCATTGGGTGTGTTCCTTATCAACACATATGTGGGGATGTAATAAAGATGGGTAGTACAAAGACCTAAATTATATATCCAGGTAAACCTAATGCAATTAGATGACACAAAGTCATTGGTGTTTGTTAGTATAAGGAATATCTTATGGAGGTTCAAGAATAAGAAATAGTTTTGTGAAAAATATATAGCATTGGAGGTCAGTACTCTAGTGAAAAATGGAGAAAATGGAACTAATGTTTAATTAATGTAGTTTATCTAAATCATTATTCATGTACATTGGAACATCATTCATCAGTTAACAATTTATATCTGTAGAACTATGTAACTTTATGAAATGATTAAGGTATTTAAGTACATAGATGTATTTGAAACCCTAAGGCGGGCATCACTATCAGTGAATGTAATTTTTGAGGGTTGATGTTTCTATTAGGTCGACAGATTGGTAATAGGGAAAATATTTTAATATTATAATTCAAGACCTAGATAAGAACGGTGTTATGTGAAACACTAGTTTGACCAAAATTGACCCTCATATATACAATTATCTAAATTGAGGGCATGGATATTTTATATGCCCGATATTATTTTGCATGAAATAATGATATCAATTAACCATTGAGTAACTAACAAACATGATGATCTATTATGGGTTAGCATGATAGTCAAAAAAGACAGAAAACCAAATTCTAAGATTGCAATGATGATTAGTTATTCTCCAAAAATAAAGTGACCCACATGCTTCTATTTTATGTTCCCTATTTTGGTATATGAATAGTTTACATGAAACTCGAGATTCCCTCAATTTTTGGCCTTGTAACTCCTCTTTAGTCTCATTTTTTTAACAATGATCGACACTTTTATATTTGTTGTGTTCAGACACTTCCCCTTTGCTTGTACCATACTTGAATTTTTTGTGGATCTTTGATATCTTAGATTCTACTACCTTTTTTATGCTAAGTACTAAATCACATAAACCATATAATTCCCTATCTCATGCGTGAAAATTGAGTCTATATTTGGATTATTCATACTTGAATTAGTCTACCCACCTAATTTCACCAAAATTGAGCAGTCGTAGATAATCTAAATGGAAATATGTATAAAAGAATAGAAAGTACAAATCAATGACTAATTTATTTCCTCAATGTGACTCGTTAATAAGTCTACACCTATGTTAACCAATCTAAACCTATTTCAACAATGTCAGACACCCCTTTGCCTTATGTACTAGACCAAATACATATCAAATGGTTGTGGCTTGGTCACTTTTTCTTGTAGATTTATCCCACATACTCTATAGTGTCTTCCTTACTCAAATCCTAGGTATTAGGAATCTGTAGTCAAAATGACCTCTTTCTTTCATGCTTTTTCTCTACATAATACAACCCAACTACCATTAATGTCTCCACCAATGTCTCCATAGCCTCCTTTTCCAAGTGACTACCAATTTTAGTAGAGTTTAGTCACCAGAAGCTTAAGATCTAACTTGGACTCCCTGAATACTCTCTTTTAGCCTCCAAATTCAAGCACTGGTCATTCATGTGTTTTTAGTATGCCCCGAGATCCAGACATATGATGATTGTAGTAGCACACATTATAATTCACTTGTATATTAATAAAGGAACTTCTGGTTATTATGTTTTCTTCAATATGAGATAATGAATGCATATAATAATATCATAAGAATTTATGACAACAACATGTGTCTCGAATTGAGGGCCTAAAAATGTGATCATGTGTATGCTTAGAGTATTCATTATTTGTAGGTCCCAAGTCAAATATTATTATAGAAATTAGACCACATTAATGTATTAACACTAGCATCTATATTGACTAATGATTATGCCTCATTAGTCACTATATTGGGTATCCCGTCAAACACGTATAGTACTTGTTCATAGACAAACCCATTTTGATTATGATACATGGGATCTAGAAATGGTAGTCAAAATCATATCCGAGTGTGACATTGTTGATTGTGGTTCTAAGACCTAAATTCACCATAATGCTCACATGTTGTTTAGTGTAGATTAACACTACTCATCATGACCTTGAATTAGGATTTCCATATAGGTAGTTCTTGTGTGCACTATGACCCGTGAGTATTATTGTGAGTGATGTATATAGAATTTATCCCTCCTATAGGGGTGATATCATGGCCACTTGATGGTCGAGACTATTCAATTGTGTTCCCATTCAAATTTGAGTCAAATGATATTAAGTTGATATTTTCTAAAATATTTTACTCAAAATAAATTAAAAGATTTTAAACATTTATATGATAATTTTGTCATGCCTTGGGTTCAATGTGGATATTGGATATGAAGGCATTATAATTTCAATGTGAAATTGGTCATGATAGTAGGTTGAAGTTCTTCTCCAACTTCTCTAATTACATGAGTGGCATTTAAGTACTTCTAGATACAATCATTACTTGTGAAGTCAAAATATGATAATACATATCACTACCAATGTAATTTTGAGCCTTTAGGGTCACAATAATATGATTCATAGGGAAAAGGGGTAAAATTTTGGACACTAGTTTAGTTGGTTACTAAAAGATTTGGGAATCATGTAGATCATTCATAGACCGATTAGAAGCCCAATTGAATGATTCAAAAGTACAACTGATTGACTAGATAGACCAGTTAATCAACACGGAAGTCCAAATGGTTGGTTGGCCCAATCGATTGACTTGACTATCTAGTCGACCAACTTGTCAAGCTCAAACCAATTGGTCAGATGGAAAATTTAGTCAGTTTATTGGAAAAGATCAATAAATTCACATATTAGACCCATAAAGTTTATACATACTTCAATTTGCTGACTTGACTAACCAGTAGGCCGAATGGCTATCCTAAACAGGGTACCTAAAATGTTGCTTCTTGTCTTTTCATATTGCCGAGTTTTAGTAATGACCCCTAAAATTGAGTATCCCCAAATTATGGCGGACCTAAAGTCAATAGACAATACATAAGATTTTAGGATCCAAATAAAAAAATAACATTGGAAAGAGGAAAGATATTTCATATTTTATATCTTTCTTCTCATAATTTAAATATAATATTTACCATTTGGAGTATTTTCATGTAGGTTCAAAACATAATTTATATTATAAAACTCCATTAAGGATTCAATATCATATATGCATTTTTTCAATTAACAATTTAACCCACTTTAAATAAAGTTCCTTGTTAAAATTCCCTTTATGTTACTAACAACCTTAGTGTTTCACTTACCCCTTTAGTTAGTGATACTTAACTATTAAAGGTTCACTTAGGTTAATAATTTTGTTTGACCTTTAAGAGGTATGTATATATATATATATGAATTATAAGTGTCAAGAAAGAGTTATGCTCACATGAATTAACTATTATCGTGATTTTTTTTCTAAACTTCTACTTAGAATCTATGAAATAAACCTTTTTGTACACCTAGGTCATAAAACTTTGACTTTGTAATGGCTCTCCATCACTAGGTTTAGGTGGTATCCAATATTAGGACCTTTGCATTTCCTACATTTCTCAATATGTGGTGATCAAGCGCATGCATAGAGATGTTCAGTCTTGTCATGGTACTCCTAACAAACCTACTAGTACACATGTCCTACACCAGATGAACTAGAAAGATAGGAGAAGATGCATCATAGATCTAATGCGTATGGAATCCCTCTACAACTCCCATTTTGTTGGCTATGATCATTGTGAATAGAGAAGACAATCATTATCTGGGATTTGGTTGGTCCTTAAGATCTAAACTAGAAAAATATATATCTCTATCATGCCTATATATTTTCTAGTGGTGAAAATACTTAGTCATTCTAGGGTGTGATATCTTTTCTTGAGAATCCATTCCTATACTCTAACTTCATATCTTCATATTAGGGTAACTACAAGAACCATACTTTTCATAGTGGTCATCTAACTATTTTCCATGATAACATATTATGACACACATTTAATTTTACACAAGATAGAAAAAGCATTCCTTGTGTTTTTAATAACATGGGCTACTTGGATTTTAAAGGAATAATTTTATAAACATTTCAAATTAATAAGCATTCACTATCAATCAACTTTAAATGATTCATACATAGTTTCATTTGAAATAAAAACTATGAATTAGTTGTTTTCAAGTCTAAGATCTACTAAGATAAGCTACAAGTTAACCAACACATAAAAGAGAGATTGTTAATTAATCAAATCTCATAGGTATATGGCATCCCACTAGGTTGAACTTTAGATCTTCTAGTCCTTGAAGTATCCTTCTTTATTCCTCATTATCTTCAAAACCTAGGGACATCTTATCTCCCACCACACAAAGGAAAACAATCTCATCAACATATGGTATTGCCACATTATATAAACAATAAATACAAGGATACATGTAATAAATAAATCTTTAATTTATTTGTAACTTATGCATTATCTAAGAACTTTCTCAACATAATGAACCAAATAAGAAATATATGCATCTCTATATAGTTACCCACTTATGGGAACATAATGTTAGGAATTCACTTGTTATTAATCCCTTTTACTCATTAACGTGTTATATTATCACACTACAAACTCACTCGGGGTTGAAATCCCCAAGATTTTACCAAAAACTCATGCAATAATACCACTCGCAAGAAGACGAGTCTTATCACAATATAGTTAAGGATCAAATCCCAAAGGACAACATTTTTAAGAATCTTTGTGTTATAACCCCAAATTTTGGGTTCAAGTGGTGAGAAATATAATTTCTCATATTAAAGATGTTTGAACAAATAATCATATATTTGGTTGAGAATAATTGGATTTCGTTTAAAATAGCCTTGTTATTTGATTTGTGGGCTTTATTGGCTATTGGGCCCAATAAAAAGGAAAATAACAAAGGAAATTCAATTAGTAAATGGATAATTGAATATTCGAGAAAAGAAATAATGGAAACCTCTAGAAGGCAAATCCAAAGAGGATTTCGTGCCTCTTGGATTCCTTGGGTTCCAAGGAGTCTAAAGTTGCAAAGAAAAGAAATAAGAAAAAGAAAAGATTAGTTATGTATTTCTTTATTAAGAAAGAAATTGAAAACAATGAGAAAATGTGGAAATTAAGTTGAGTTACCCTTTATGAAATTTCGTATCCATGAGGATGCTAATATTAAAAGGAATGCCAATGAGGAAAATAAAAGAGAAATAAAAAGAAAACCTAAAAAATGAATATTAAATTAAGAAATAGACATGATAATACAAAATAATGCATATAGGTGCATTAAGAAGGATAATGGGTATTCCAATAAAATGAATTTCGAAATAAAGAGTGCCTTTGGGTCCAAGGAATCCCAATAAAAAGGAAAGAAAGAGAAAATACTAAAAGGGTAAAATAAAAGAATAATGTGATACATTAGTAATGAATGTTGAGATATTGATAAAAAGGGAATAATTGCTAATAAAGGAAAATAGGAAATCGAGGCTAATGAAGTAAAAGGCAAACATAAAGAGAATGAGAGGAAAGAATTTCGAATTCTTAATAACTAAGAGTCAAAGGGAAACAAAGAATTAAAAATATGAAAGAGGATTCTTTCCCAACTATGGAGAGATGGTTTGCTAATGATGAAAGGCCTTACTTTTCTCATGAGAAGGTACGTTAGGGCATGGATGTCATCCCTTTATTAAGGGTTGAACCCATTGGCCGGGACCAGAGAGTTCCCACTCGTATATCTCTTTCCTCTTCACCTTCTTCATTGTTTCCAACCGCAAACCCTAACGTAGGGTGTAGATCCATCACATGAGCAAACGAGAGGCTGCGGAAATTGTCATGATGAAGGTTCGAAGGTTGCATGTCAATCCGAGGAAGGTTGGCTATCGTTCTTCAAGCTCCCAACCTGCTGCGACCACCAACAACCGCCTGCAGGGCTAGCTAGCTTCGGGGGTAGGTGTGCTCGAACCGACCACCGAGGCTGTAGGCTGGGCGGCGCCCCAGGCGCGGCAGATGGTGGCGGAGGTAGGGAACCCGTCGGCGGTGCCCTCGGACTTGGGGAGGCACGAAGGAACCCTCCCGCAGGTCGACCTGGTCGGTGGGCAGCGCAGGGTTCGGAGGTTGAAGGAGACAGGTGGAGATTGGACGCTTATGCCCTTCATGGGCGTGAAGAAGTGAATCGCGGCCCAGGGTCATAACAGACAATTCGTTATATTTGCAATAAGTCAAGTGGGCCGCATGAAAGCGCATACGTGGCGCCATTTGATTGGCCAAGGTATTCTTATTTTTGCAAAAATCATATCTCCTGATTCTTAGCTCGGATAAATACAAGTTATATATGAATTTTGATCCTCAGAATGAGAGGAACCCAAATAAATTATTATTGAAGCCTTATTCCTTATGAAATTCGAAAAATAATGAAAGATATCAACTTTAATGTGTTAATTGTTTAAAGAACCCTATGTTGGTATGATTAAAATGATTAGTAAGGTTTAATTAATGATTAAAGTTGCTATTAGCCTGTTACTGATAAAAAAATGGATATTTAGAAGAAAAAGGATGGACTTGGCATATAATTAGTTAGTTTAGAGTTTATATGCTTGAAAATTGGAAGAACATAAAGTTATCATCTTTAGGGTGTTAATTAAGGGAAAACTCTTGGATCGGATGGTAAATAGTCTTAATGACATTATTAGATAATTCAAGTCGAAATTAACCTTTTGTTAATGAAAGTGAAAATGGGATTTGAAAAAGATGATCTTTCGATAATAATGGGCTTGTTTTAGGGTTTTACACATGAATATATGATAATGCATCTTGAAAACCCTAATTTGGGAAAATATGCCTTTTAATGGTTTTAATTGTGCAAATCCATGAATAGAATAGAGTTATGATGTTCTAAATACAGTTTGAATATAAAAGTTCCTAATTATGGATAAAACCCAAAACGTAGTAATTAGGGTTTTCTCATGAATAAAAGATAGAGTTATGGCAAATGAATTTATATGTTAGTTAGACTCTAATGAACTTGGAAATTGATGATTGATGTTGATAATGATCTCGTTATGGATTAAAAGGATAAAATAGTAGCTTTAATGAAAAAGAAGCTTAATTGATATTAATGTGTCTATAATATGAAAATAGGATTATATTTTGGTTAAGATAACCTTAATATTGAAGAATAGATGAGATAATTAGGTTTTGTGAGTAATGGCATAAATATAGAGTTTAATATGATAAAGGATGAAGGAAAACCCTAAATGCAAAATGAAACCCTAAAATGGATACAGAAACCTTAGGAAGCGATTTCAAGTTGGATAGAAAGAATCTTGATAAAGTGTGTAGTAAATGGAATACATGTGTTTTTCAGGATTCTTGAATATGTGGTTGAATTACTTCCTTGGATTGCTTTCTTGGTTGGAATTGATATTAGCTTGTGAAATCAACTGGACAGGTATGTGGTTACGCTTATGAATAACCGTTCTAGTTTCACGGTGATTTCCGAATGTTTTACCGGTTGCTTTGAATAAAATGTTGGATGTTTATTTAGTTCATGCAAACTATAATGTGGTTATGACTATCACAAAGAGTATATGCCTACAAACTCAGATCCTGGTTCTCTCTGTGGCATAATAGTTAACCTAGTACATGGCTGCCTATGGGCAGGACCATCAGGTTAGAGAGACCTAGTACATGGCTACCTATTGGGTAGGTCCATCAGGTCTATGGATGACCTAGTACATGGCTACCTATTGGGTAGGTCCATCAGGTCTATGGATGACCTAGTACATGGCTACCTATTGGGTAGGTCCATCAGGTCTATGGTTGACTTAGTACATGGCTACCATGGAGGTAGGACCATCAAGTCATAATGAGTTAGATATTGGGCTATCTTCGGATAGTGCCATGCGACTCTATTACCTAAAAGAGAGGTGAAATTCATGTCCACTGCAGGGACAGCCCAGAGTTCGAGAATATGTATGGATTGAGTTGTATGGCCTAAAACGTAATCTTGATTGTTAAATGATTAATTGAATGATTATATTGTTACCATAGTTGAACATTATCTATTTCCTCCACATACCAGCTTCGGCTGACCAACATTTTGTTTGTCGGCGTTTTAGGTACAATGAAAAGTACAAACAGTAAAGTGACACCTTGTGAATTCAAGAATTAAAGAACAAGGAGGAATTAGATAGAATAGTTCAGCTGAGGTTAGAAGTTAGTTTGTCCTTAATTTTTCAAGGTATGCAAAGAAAAATTTTATTACCATTTTCAGTATAGTCTGTTAGAATTTAATAATTGTTGATGGTTATATGTCGAACCTTTGATCCGGGTTTAATGGATGCGGCTCAACCTCTTGATCTCCCTTAATTGGGGGTTATCGGGAGGTGGGGTCGTAACATTTGGTATCAGAGCTTGGGTTCCTCATTTAACCATTAATAATTATTAAATTTTACAAACTCCATAGAACCCAAGGGAGTTATTAGAGGAGTATCCGAAAGATGGAGGTGTCTAGAAAGGGATCACGACCGGGGGCTGGCAAGATTTTCCTCCGCACCGCTAGTCGGAATACGAGGACTCCCGGACCCGTGTGACCGCCTGGCCAAAGTCTTAGGGTATGAATCGAAATAAGATACCTTTAGGACTTCTCATCTTATTCATCCCTTCTCATCACAAAATTCTGATAAGGACATAAAGGATTAGGGTTTCCTTTCTTCTCCTCACCCTCTTGAGGTATGGGTAAGGTTAATAAGGTTTAAGGAATCCTCCACTAAATTAATGAAAGGCATGTAAATAAGATGTCATGGACATAAGCTTAATAGATTAAGTGCAAAATAAATAATAGATACATGCTTAGGTCGTATGACATAAGATGTCATGTCCTCAGGAGAGACCAGAGGCTAGACCTTCTTGTCAGGAGGATAAGTCAATCTTGGAGATAGAGATCTCCATTGCTAGTAGAGACCTGGCACATCCTATGAGGATGATGCTAACCCTAACCCTAAGTGATGGTTAGAGAGAGATGAGTTGGACCAGGTGTTTGAAGGGACATGCCTTTGGGATGCCATATGATCCATGGATGACCTAACACCTTTGGCAACCCAATCCTGGGAAGGATCATGCATGTCAGGGTAAAGGATAACTCCTTAGATGATGAGGTTAGTGAAGGACCTTATAAAACCTATGGGCTTGTGCAAGTAGGGTATAGCTGGCACCTAGGGCACGTCATAGTGCTGACGGTAGGATGAAACCCTAGATAAGGAATCATGATGGATCATAAAGGGTTACGGATGATCTTGAGCAACCATAAGTTCGAACCTAAGCTTCACCCATGTAGAGCATGCCTTTGAGATTGAACCTTCATGAAGAGAGGACCTCTAATGGTGAGGTTGGATGTAGGGTTAGCTCTAGAGAGAGCAGGAAACCCCGCAAGAAGGTTGGAAGCCTAAAACCCTGAACAATGGATGATATTGGTTGCCTCATGATCGATCCCTGAGAGTTGATGATATCTTGGTTATCTTTAGGATGGCCCAACCCTAAGTGTTGCTCGAGTTGAAGGATGACAATAAGTGCATGTCATGCCTTTTGTAAGATTGATTCATGGTTCAGAGATAGAGCGTGCAGTTGGACACCTAAAAGTGAACCTAGGGTTCCTAGGCCTAAGAGGGGAAGTGGTGTACCTAATGCTCATGAGGAGAATTAAGTTTCTACAGTTTCGAACATGGTACGCCTCATGAATAAAGGAAAAGGGAAGTCCCTTAAGTTTAAGGTATGTTTGGTGAACCCCCTTACAGTTAGGTTGATGGTAAAGGGGAAAGTTTTATCTTGATCCAACATCGAGGAAAGAAGGACAAGTATGACCAAGCATGATTTAGTAGGTGATCTACTTATGCCTTAATAGCTTGCTAGGGTTAAATAGGCTCATGTGGATGTAAACCCTAGACCTTAGAACTTTTGTGACCTTGCTGTCAAGAGATAGTTTTCCTTCCATCCTGGGAGAGGAACCCCTTTGGAAGGATGTATATCAGTTTGTTGGTTCAAGGTAACCTAAAGAGGTCTCGTAGGATCTTGAGAAGTTAAGAGAAAAGTACATGGTATGAGAATGAACCCGTAGACCCGTAGGTATCCATCTCTATTGCATGTGAATGTGTTACCATGGAGGTAACAGGTATGGGGCTTGACCAAGGTAGGCAGGTTGCCATAATACCTATGAACGGATGAGAGTCAGCCCATGATTGCAGAAAGAGAGATGATGAAGACTTGGGTAGGGTTCTAAGTGAAAATGTACTATAATGGAGAATCCTAAGTCTATCCTACGGTCAGGTAGGGATAAGACCGATGAAAGTAGGAGTTGCCTAATTCCCCAGTTGCACATGACCATAGGGTCGGGAGGTAACAGCTATCATTGTCTGAGGGCCATGGGTTAGGAGACTGATCACCTTCATAAACTCATGGGACCCAAAGGGCAGATGAGTAGGGCACTCTCTTGATGCATGAGGGAAGAGGGATGACCCCAAACTAGTCGGTACCCTATAGACCTAGAGGAGATGACCAAGGATATAAACCTCAGTAGGTTCAAGACTAGTTTTCCATGGAGGTAACCTTGATAACATGATGTCGGTGATGTAGAGACATATGTGGCACGTTTCAACTTAGATGTAAAAGTGTATTGGCAAGGTGGGATGTACCATCTCTACTCTTGGAACAGGAAGAACTCTGTATTTGGACTGCAGCCAAATGCTTATTTCCTCTTGTTATGGGAGTGAGAGATAGGATATTACGCATGCCATACACCAAGGATAAGGGATGATGATGTAGGTTGGAATGTTGCCACGAGATATGGGGACAGAGAAGATAACCTACCTTGGTAAAGTGAATGATAAAAGGGAATGAGGTAGTCACCTTATGAATATGTTTTTATCATGAGCTATGTGGAACTTACAAGTTATACCAGGATGAGTTTGATCACCATGATGATAGAATCAGAGAGTGTTCTTATGAAGATGAACATATAGTTTAAGGTGACATGATAAGCAAAATACATGGAAGTGCAATGTTACCTAAGGATGTGAAGTGATAATGAATGCTCTGATTAAGACTTGTTTGACTAGAAGTTAGGCTAACCCTAAGTCGAAAAGGAGAGGTGTTTGGATAACACTCAGATGAAACAAGATGCGTTGAAAAGTTAAGGGTTGTTTGGTTAGCCAGCGTAGTTCTTGATGCAATGAAAGGATGGTGGTAGAAACTCTAGTGCGCTTCTTTGGAAAAGAAGGTGATGAAACCCTGACAAGAGTGGTTTGGGGTTTCGAAGGAATCGATCTTGAAAGAATCATGACATACAGGAAATCATGATACACCATGGAAAAAGGCACTAGCACGTTAGATGCTTAAGATGAGGTTGCATGTGGTTTATGGCCATGCAAGCCAGGAGGTAAAGGACGAACCCCAGTAACCCAGTGTATTGATATAGAGGACAAAAGAATCCCTGAGAGGGAATGAGAGCTCAACACTATGGATGTTGTAATAAGTTTTCCCTGAATCAAGAAAGGTCGAGATGCAATATGGGTTATGGTAGGTCACCTTACCTAGAAAACATAAGGAAAAAAAAAAGGTTCTGTTAGGGGACAGATCTAGTTGAACTACCCATGAGAGAGATGGTTCAACTACACCATGAAGCGAGTTCAAAGGTTCTTGAGTTTTACCTAAAGGTTCCCTTCCAAAGGATGGAAGTAGGTGTATGAAGAACTCAACGTTAGTATAGTTTATCACCCCTAACTATGGTTAGTATGATCCAGACTAAAGGGTCTGATGAGGGCATGTGTGCTCGTTCAGGGTGATATTTAGAGACAGTTCTTGTCCTATGAAAGATGTGAAAGTGACCACCATAGCCAGTATTGGGTTTTATATGAAGCTTTGTAAGGGAGGTTGTGTCGGTCACCACTTTAGTAAGGTAATGTTGGTAAAAGGACCACATGATGGTTAGAAAAGTACCACATGATGGTTAAAAAAAAAGGGACCCCAGTACGTGTAGATGAAGTCACTTTGGTTGCGCAAGGGCTGAAAGGAGCCTAGAGACGATGAGAGTCGTGAGCAGATGCAAAGTAGACTGACATACAAGTTACTGTGGGAGAAAATGTGACATGAAAATCCGACCCCTCTAAGTTATATCTAAGAGAGCCGAGTCCCCGATACGTGGGTCCATTAGAGATGGATGGGTGGAGAAGGTTTGGTTTGACCCTACCCCTCAGGATAGAGTAATGTGTGATGAGTTCCATGTGTCTGATTTAGAGCACTATGTGAGGTACCCCGACCATGTGCTGAGCAATGAACCTAGTGAGCCCCAAGGGAGGCTGAAATGGCCTGAGTCACCTGTGTAGTTTATAGACGCCAGGATGAATGAACTCAGAGAAAAGAATATGTGATAATAAAGGTTCTTTGAAAATGCCATGGGTACGGCAAAGCCACATAGGGGCCAATGATGGACATGGAAAAGTCTTATCCTGAATTGTTTGTTTGCTTGTTTGAATTTTGAGGACAAAATTCCTTTAAGAGGGGAAGGATGTTATAACCCCAAATTTTGGGTTCAAGTGGTGAGAAATATAATTTCTCATATTAAAGATGTTTGAACAAATAATCATATATTTGGTTGAGAATAATTGGATTTCGTTTAAAATAGCCTTGTTATTTGATTTGTGGGCTTTATTGGCTATTGGGCCCAGTAAAAAGGAAAATAACAAAGGAAATTCAATTAGTAAATGGATAATTGAATATTCGAGAAAAGAAATAATGGAAACCTCTAGAAGGCAAATCCAAAGAGGATTTCGTGCCTCTTGGATTCCTTGGGTTCCAAGGAGTCTAAAGTTGCAAAGAAAAGAAATAAGAAAAAGAAAAGATTAGTTATGTATTTCTTTATTAAGAAAGAAATTGAAAACAATGAGAAAATGTGGAAATTAAGTTGAGTTACCCTTTATGAAATTTCGTATCCATGAGGATGCTAATATTAAAAGGAATGCCAATGAGGAAAATAAAAGAGAAATAAAAAGAAAACCTCAAAAATGAATATTCAATTAAGAAATAGACATGATAATACAAAATAATGCATATAGGTGCATTAAGAAGGATAATGGGTATTCCAATAAAATGAATTTCGAAATAAAGAGTGCCTTTGGGTCCAAGGAATCCCAATAAAAAGGAAAGAAAGAGAAAATACTAAAAGGGTAAAATAAAAGAATAATGTGATACATTAGTAATGAATGTTGAGATATTGATAAAAAGGGAATAATTGCTAATAAAGGAAAATAGGAAATTGAGGCCAATGAAGTAAAATAAAAACATAAAGAGAATGAGAGGAAAGAATTTCGAATTCTTAATAACTAAGAGTCAAAGGGAAACAAAGAATTAAAAATATGAAAGAGGATTCTTTCCCAACTATGGAGAGATGGTTTGCTAATGATGAAAGGCCTTACTTTTCTCATGAGAAGGTACGTTAGGGCATGGATGTCATCCCTATATTAAGGGTTGAACCCATTGGCCGGGACCAGAGAGTTCCCACTCGTATATCTCTTTCCTCTTCACCTTCTTCATTGTTTCCAACCGCAAACCCTAACGTAGGGTGTAGATCCATCACATGAGCAAATGAGAGGCTGCGGAAATTGTCATGATGAAGGTTCGAAGGTTGCATGTCAATCCGAGGAAGGTTGTCTATCGTTCTTCAACCTCCCAACCTGCTGCAACCACCAACAACCGCCTGGAGGGCTAGCTAGCTTCGGGGGTAGGTGTGCTCGAAATGACCACCGAGGCTGTAGGCTGGGCGGCGCCCCAGGCGCGGCGGATGGTGGCGGAGGTAGGGAACCCGTCGGCGGTGCCCTCGGACTTGGGGAGGCACGAAGGAACCCTCCCGCAGGTCGACCTGGTCGGCGGGCAGCGCAGGGTTCGGAGGTTGAAGGAGACAGGTGGAGATTGGACGCTTATGCCCTTCATGGGCGTGAAGAAGTGAATCGCGGCCCAGGGTCATAACAGACAATTCGTTATATTTGCAATAAGTCAAGTGGGCCGCATGAAAGCGCATACGTGGCGCCATTTGATTGGCCAAGGTATTTTTATTTTTGCAAAAATCATATCTCCTGATTTTTAGCTCGGATAAATACAAGTTATATATGAATTTTGATCCTCAGAACGAGAGGAACCTAAATAAATTATTATTGAAGCCTGATTCCTTATGAAATTCGAAAAATAATGAAAGATATCAACTTTAATGTGTTAATTGTTTAAAGAACCCTATGTTGGTATGATTAAAATGATTAGTAAGGTTTAATTAATGATTAAAGTTGCTATTAGCCTGTTAATGATAAAAAAATGGATATTTAGAAGAAAAAGGATGGACTTGGCATATAATTAGTTAGTTTAGAGTTTATATGCTTGAAAATTGGAAAGAACATAAAGTTATCATCTTTAGGGTGTTAATTAAGGGAAAACTCTTGGATCGGATGGTAAATAGTCTTAATGAATTTATTAGATAATTCAAGTTGAAATTAACCTTTTGTTAATGAAAGTGAAAATGGGATTTGAAAAAGATGATCTTTCGATAATAATGGGCTTGTTTTAGGGTTTTACACATGAATATATGATAATGCATCTTGAAAACCCTAATTTGGGAAAATATGCCTTTTAATGGTTTTAATTGTGCAAATCCATGAATAGAATAGAGTTATGATGTTCTAAATACAATTTGAATATAAAAGTTCCTAATTATGGATAAAACCCAAAATGTAGTAATTAGGGTTTTCTCATGAATAAAAGATAGAGTTATGGCAAATGAATTTATATGTTAGTTAGGCTCTAATGAACTTGGAAATTGATGATTGATGTTGATAATGATCTCGTTATGGATTAAAAGGATAAAATAGTAGCTTTAATGAAAATGAAGCTTAATTGATATTAATGTGTCTATAATATGAAAATAGGATTATATTTTGGTTAAGATAACCTTAATATTGAAGAATAGATGAGATAATTAGGGTTTGTGAGTAATGGCATAAATATAGAGTTTAATATGATAAAGGATGAAGGAAAACCCTAAATGCAAAACGAAACCCTAAAATGGATACAGAAACCTTAGGAAGCGATTTCAAGTTGGATAGAAAGAATCTTGATAAAGTGTGTAGTAAATGGAATACATGTGTTTTTCAGGATTCTTGAATATGTGGTTGAATTACTTCCTTGGATTGCTTTCTTGGTTGGAATTGATATTAGCTTGAGAAATCTACTGGACAGGTATGTGGTTACGCTTATGAATAACCGTTCTAGTTTCACGGTGATTTCCGAATGTTTTACCGGTTGCTTTGAATAAAATGTTGGATGTTTATTTAGTTCATGCAAACTATAATGTGGTTATGACTATCACAAAGAGTATATGCCTACAAACTCAGATCCTGGTTCTCTCTGTGGCATAATAGTTAACCTAGTACATGGCTGCTTATGGGCAGGACCATCAGGTTAGAGAGACCTAGTACATGGCTACCTATTGGGTAGGTCCATCAGGTCTATGGATGACCTAGTACATGGCTACCTATTGGGTAGGTCCATCAGGTCTATGGATGACCTAGTACATGGCTACCTATTGGGTAGGTCCATCAGGTCTATGGTTGACTTAGTACATGGCTACCATGGAGGTAGGACCATCAAGTCATAATGAGTTAGATATTGGGCTATCTTCAGATAGTGCCATGCGACTCTATTACCTAAAAGAGAGGTGAAATTCATGTCCACTGCAGGGACAGCCCAGAGTTCGAGAATATGTATGGATTGAGTTGTATGGCCTAAAACGTAATCTTGATTGTTAAATGATTAATTGAATGATTATATTGTTACCATAGTTGAACATTATCTGTTTCCTCCACATACCAGCTTCGGCTGACCAACATTTTGTTTTTCGGCGTTTTAGGTATAATGAAAAGTACAAACAGTAAAGCGACACCTTGTGAATTCAAGAATTAAAGAACAAGGAGGAATTAGATAGAATAGTTCAGCTGAGGTTAGAAGTTAGTTTGTCCTTAATTTTTCAAGGTATGCAAAGAAAAATTTTATTACCATTTTCAGTATAGTCTGTTAGAATTTAATAATTGTTGATGGTTATATGTTGAACCTTTGATCCAGGTTTAATGGGTGCGGCTCAACCTCTTGATATCGCTTAATTGGGGGTTATCAGGAGGTGGGGTCGTAACACTTTGTCATTCGAATCTAGCACAAGTAAGACTAATATTCAGAACGATTGATTAGGTTGTGGTTGATTAGACTAATTATAATAAAGTAAATGAGTAGAATTAAAGTTTGTTCTATATTAATGATATGGAAACACTGGGATGGTAATGGGTTTCACCGCCACTGTGCATGCAAACACATCCAAACATATAACATCTAGGAAATAATCTAACTATCCAAATGGAACTGATGTGAACCCTCCCTAAGAGATGTTTAGGCCCGCATAAGCATCCCCTTAGGCATCATATTTCTCATCACCATCTGGATCATGCACTCACGGTTCTGAAGATACAACATCCAACTGAGGTTGAGGTCCTCCCTAAGAGATGTTTAGACCACTAAAGCATCACCGCGGGCTAGATGGCTCATCCCCTCACATATCATACACTTACGACCTCAAGGAATTCCATTCTATTTCTATTCAAGGAGCCAACTGCGCTAATCGACAAGCGAGCAGGTGATTAATCTACAAGAAAACATCGATGATTAACAAAGAAGATACAAAATCCAACTAAGGTTGTGGCTCTCCCTAAGGTATGTTTAGGCCACAAAAGCATCATCGTAGGCTAGATGTCTTGTCCCCTCACAGATCATACACGTATGACCTCAAGGAATCTCATTCTATTTCTAGTTTGAGAGTCGGGTTCATTAATCGACATTCCACTCTACATATAGAAGTTCTCATAACATAGGGAAGAACAAGATGAAAGCAAGCAGGTAATTAGGCTACAAGCATTATCAATAAACAATGAAATGGAAAGTTATATACATTTCCTTGGAATGTTAAATGAAAAGACATGAAAGCATGGGCAGCGGGGCTAGTCCCCGCACCCCAGCTAAAAGTGACTACTCACTCATGATGTAACAAACAAGAAGAACAAGAGAGAAGGAAGGTCCCTCCATGAGCATGATGTAGAAGGTAGTCACATCTCGGTGAAGAGGATGTGATCTTCTACATCACGTTGGGGCAGATCTGAACAAGGAGGAAGAACCACCAAGGCGGGCTAGGTAGACCTTCTTCTCCACCTTCTTTCTCTTCTTGGCCTCCTTGCTCGCAGTAGGAGGAGGTGTGGGCAGCGTGATAATGGATTGGAAGGAGGACGACAGTGTGGAGGATGAAGCTTGATCGAACCTTGCACTTGGGCAGCCTGTCGGCGTCCCTGGATCAATGCCCAAATGAGGACCCTTGTGGTCCTATTTATAGGCTTGGACGGGGTCCTCACATTTTTGCTTTGAGTTTGCTCCAAACAGTTTAGAGCAACCGATTTGCTTGAACAGTTTGACATCCAAACGGTCTTGAGAATATATGACAATATGGTCTTGGAGACCGTACAGATCCAACCGGTCTTGGGATATATGACCATATGGTCTTGGAGACCAAACATATGACCAAAAGGTTTTGCAGATGAACTTCCCATACGGTCCTAGAACTTTGCCTTCAAATGGCTTGAAACTGATAGGCTCTAATCGGTCTTCATGTGCGCTGGCTTCAGACGGTCTTCAGTGGAAGCTGACCAAACGGTCCACTGGGCTTTGATCGGTCTTGAAGACCGTTTGCACTTGATCGTGAAAAACACTAGAGGGGGGGTGAATAGAGTTTTTAAAATAATTTTAACAATTTGTTGAACTCAAACAACCACAATTAAAATTGGAAGAAGGAGACAGGTGTTTAGAGTGGTTCCAACTTTAGCAAATACTAAAGTTGTCAGTCCACTACCCGGTTGCTTACCCAACCGGGATTTTGAAAGTATTTTATTTTATTACCTTCTCAAGGATTTATACAAAATACAATACTTTCCTTTACACCCTTTGAACAACCTTCACTTGAAGTAGGTGCACCAACTTTGAGGTAGCCTTCTTGAAGTAACTCCAAGCTCCCCCTTGAAGTAGCCTTCCTCTCTAGAAGTAACCTCCCGTTGCACCAGCCTTCTGAAGTAGCTCAAAGTCACCTTCTTCACCAAGAAGATCTCCACCCTCTCCAATCAGCAGCCTCCAACCTAGGAGTAGCAAGGAGAGTACAAACGGTAATATAGAACAAGAAAGGAAAAAGGAAATTACAACTTATCCTTTGTAGCCCAAGGCTTGATTTGCCTAGATCAAGCGTATAGATCTCCTAACCAAGTGTATGGACTTGTGATTGCAGTGGGTAGGAGATACTAGCCTATAGGACATGAATTTTGAGCTAAGGAAGGAAGTAGCCAATTGTCACAATGCTCAAATTGCTCACAAACAGATTGCTCAAAGTATGCTCAAGGATTTCTCAAGTGTAGCAAGTGTGTTTTAGTGTCCTATGGCTTGTCCTATTTATAGGAATGGCCTAAGGATGCTTAAGGACGTTCTAGACAACTTCTAGGGGTTTCTAAGTGCTTAACTAGTCGTTAGGTACAAGTTTGTTGCTTTAACAACGGCTAATTAATTAATTATGCAGTTGCTGTCAGAGACCGTCTCGGTCGAGGAATGGTCGACCGAGACACCTACTCGGTCGAGCTTTTGTCGACCGACAGGCTCTCTGGAACAAGTGTTTTGCAACGTTTAGCTCCAACTGCCAACTACCTTGTCAGTGGTGTCTAACGGCTACTTTGGATCTTTCTCGGTCGAGAAGATTGTCGACCGAGAGTGTCTCGGTCGAGGAGTTTGTCTACCGAGATTGATCCTGTTTCAATGTTTCAATTTAGGCATTAATTATATGTATGAGTGTGCATATGTAATCCTATTTGAAGGGGATGACCTGTCTAAATGTGGTGTTTAGCTAGGGAGAATCTAACGCTTGATTTACATGAAATCTAAGTACTTGTACATTATATATTTGTACAAGTTTTTACAAGGCGATTACATTTCATGAAAATACAAACATATAAGCATATGGATTTCCCTAATTGCTTTTGTCATCCACCTTGTTCCTACACACTCAAGTAGCTCGTTAGATCAATAAGAATGAAATGTTTGTCATAATCAAAACAAAGGGATTTATAGATGTCCATTTAGCCAACAATCTCCACCTTTTTGAAGATGACAAATATTTCCAAAAATATAAATAAAGGAAATATAAAACAAATGAGTTTCATACCTTTAGATTACCTTTTGTAGCTTTTCCTCTTGTTTATAAAATGTGTGCTTATTATTCCCCATGAATTATGGAACATGAAATCCAATTCACTAGGGAATATAGCAACTTTCAATGTAAAGCCAAGAGTTTATTTATGAAACTCATTGATTGAGTTTTTTTTTTTAATTACTAAGTTTTAGTTTTATATTTATTTCTCCCCCTTTGTCACTTCAAAAAGATATCCGTTAAGAATAAAAACTCCCCCTTAAATTGATGTCCCATCAAATCCGATGAAAAAGATGTCCATTTAAAAGTTTTTGTTAAGAAGCACAAATATCAAAGAAAACATCTTCCAAAGGAGTGATACGCAGTTTCTTCCTAATTTTGTTAAATTGATCTAATGGAAGCGGTTTTGTAAAAATATCAGCCAATTGATCTTCCGTATCAACATGATGAAGGGAAACATGATTCTTGGAGATATGATCCCTTAAAAAGTGATGACGGATTTCAATATGTTTAGCTCGGCTGTGTAAAATAGGATTGTGTGCTAAGTTTATAGCGCTCGTGTTGTCACAAAAAATAGGCGTAGATGAAAGAGTAAAACCATAATCGTTTAACACTTGTTGCATATAAAGCACTTGAGCACAACAAGACCCGGCTGCCATATATAGGGCAACCGTATTTTGTTTCTTGCTAAACCAAGATACTAAAGATCTCCCTAATAAGAAACAACCACCACTAGTACTCTTACGATCAAGTCGACAACCAGCATAATCCGCATCAGTATAAGCTTTAAAATCCAAGGATTGTCCTTTTGGATACCATAAACCAAAACAAGTAGTGTTGGCTAGGTAATGAAGAATTTGTTTTACTGCTAGAAAATGAGAGTGCATAGGTTGTGATTGAAATCGAGCACAAAGACCAACGGAAAACATAATGTCTGGTCTAGAAGCAGTTAAGTAAAGCAAACTACCAATCATGGATCTATATAAGGAATCATCAATAGGTTCCCCATTTTCATCCTTATCAATTTTAATAGAGGTAGCCATAGGAGTAGTAGCATGTTTGCACTGATCCATCCCAAAACGTTTTAAGAGTTCTTTAGTATATTTTTCTTGGCTTATGAATATTCCAGCAGGTGTTTGCTTAATTTGAAAACCAAGAAAGAAAGTTAGTTCACCCATGAGACTCATTTCAAATTCTTTTTGCATAATGTCACTGAATTGTGTGCATAATGAATCATTAGAAGCTCCAAAAATAATGTCATCAACATATATTTGCACTACCTGGAAATCAGATGTATATGTTTTGAAGAATAAAGTAGAATCTGAATTTCCAATAGAAAAACTATTATCAAAAAGATATGTCTTGAGCCTTTCATACCAATTCCTAGGTGCTTGTTTTAAACCATAAAGTGCTTTCTTAAGTTTATAAACATAGTCACCTTTTTCCGGTATTTCAAAACCAGGTGGTTGGGCAACATATACTTCTTCTTGAATGATGCCATTTAGAAATGCACTTTTTACATCCATTTGGTAGAGTTTGATGTTTTTATGTGCAGCAATAGCTAGTAACATTCTAATAGCTTCAAGTCTAGCTACCGGTGCATACGTTTCATCAAAATCTATTCCTTCTTGTTGATTATATCCTTGTGCTACTAACCGAGCTTTATTCCTTATTACTTCTCCTGCCTCATTTAGCTTGTTCCTAAAAACCCATTTAGTTCCTATAATGGTTTTGTCTTGTGGTTTAGGAACTCAATCCCATACATCATTTTTAGTGAATTGATTCAATTCTTATTGCATGGCTATTATCCAATAATCATCTTTAAGAGCTTCAGATATCTTTTTAGGTTCAATGATAGAAACAAAAGCCATGTTTGCAACATCTTTGAAGGAAGACCGAGTTTTGACTTTATCATTAGGATCTCCAATAATAAGTTCTTGAGGATGATCCTTAATAAGCCTAGGTGTAGGTTGTGGTTCAGCTTGGTGATTATTTGTAGTAACGTTCTCACTATCATTTGGTATGTTTAAATTTTCGAATTGATTAGTGAGATCTATGATTTCTAGATTTTCAGATTTGGTCTCTTCATGAAAAGAAACATGAATAGATTCCTCAACTTTTCTAGAGATAGTGTTATATACTCTAAAAGCTTTGCTAGAAGTGGAATATCCCAAAAAGAATGCTTTGTGTGATTTAGAGTCAAACTTATCTCTATCATCTTTGGTATTTAAAATATAGCATGTGGAGCCAAAAGTATGAAAATAGTCAACTCTAGGTTTCTTAGAATGTATTATTTCATATGGAGTTTTCTTCAAGTGAGAGTGAATAGTTACTCTATTTAACACATAGCATGCAGTGTTTACAGCTTCAGCCCAAAAGGTTTTGGGTGTGTTGTGTTCGAGCATCATAGTTCTAGCCATTTCTTGTAGTGATCGATTTTTCCTTTCGACTATACCATTTTGTTGTGGGGTGCGTGGAGCAGAAAAATTATGAGTGTACCCTTGAGATGTACAAAATTCCTCAAATGTATGATTTTCAAATTCTCCACCATGATCACTTCTAATGGTACATATTTTGCTTTGTAATAGATTTTCAATCTTGGAACAAAATTGTATAAAAACACGAATAGTATCATCTTTAGTTGCAATAAAGTGTACCCATGTGTATCTACTATAATCATCAACAATAACAAAACAGTATCTTTTACCACCAATAGATTGTGTCCTCATGGGTCCAAATAAATCCATATGAATTAATTCTAAGGACCTACTGGTGCTAAGTACATGTTTTGGTTTAAAAGAGGTTTTGGTTTGCTTTCCCATTGTGCATGGTTCACAGTTTTCAACTTGATCAAAAGATAAAGTAGGAAATCCACGAACAAGATCATATTTCACTAACTTTTTAATAACATGTGAACTAGCATGTCCTAGCTTTTTATGCCATAGTTGTAAGGTATTTTCATTTGCAAGCAAGCATTTTCCCACTACTGATTTCATAGAGTTAGGTTTAAGGATATAAAGATTTCCAACTCTATTTCCTTCATAAACAACATTTGTAGTGTTTTCTATCAATCACTTGCAGCAAGTTTTGTTAAATAACACATCATAACCACTATCACATAATTGACTAACACCTATCAAATTATGGTGCAAACCATCAACTAGTAGAACATTCTTTATTTTGAGGTTTGTACCAACATTACCTATTCCAATGATTTTGCCCTTACCATTATCTCCAAAGGTGACCATTCCACTTTTCTTTTCTTCAAAGGTTTGAAATGCATCCTTGTTCCCGGTCATATGTTTGGAACATCCACTGTCAACCACCCATTCCTGCATTAAAATGTAGATTTTGGTACCCATGTGATGGTCCGATATGGTTAGAATCATTTAAGTACAGACTTGTATAAGAGTTCTGAATCAGAAATCCAGTCGGTCGACAATTGTTCGACCGACATCTGTCTCGGTCGACTAATTGTCGATCGAGAAGATTACTGTATTACAAACAAAGAAACACAGAAATTTAGCTCGGTTGACCAATTTTCGACCAAAATAATTGCTGTAAATTTTGATATGTTACAGACATCCGGTCGGTCGACAATACTTCGACTAATTAATGGTTCGGTCGATAATACTTCGACCGACTAAGTTTCTGTTTCAGTACAACAATGCAGAAAATTAACAATATGCATGAAATCTTTTGTTTAGTTGAGATAAGACAATATAAATAGCAAGATGGAGCGTTTGGCCATATCTCAACTAAATTCCATTTGACTCTACTAAGTTTGAGGTTTTGGGACCCAAACTAATTCGGAATCCTTAGTTTTATAAGGGCATGAAAAGGAATAGTGTCCAAGACGTGAACAAAAATGGCAAGTAATAGAATCAACTTCATTTCTCTTTCTAGCCATTGTGTTCTTGGGTACAAACATTATTTGAGTTCTTTTGGGTTGATTTTTCTTTGGAGCATATCCCAAACCTTTTCTTCCGTTGAAAACAGTACCAATGCTTAGAATGTTATCAAGTATATCTTTTCTTCTTAACTCATAAAGTTCTCTTTGCAGCTGAGCAATATCATTCATCTTTTTGTGTAGATCATTTCTTGCTTGATCTAAATCAGATAACAATGAATCTCTTTCTTTTGTAACATTATCATAGTCTAGATGGTTACACAAAATAGGTTGAGTCTAAAAATCTTTTAGTTTAGCTAACAAGTCAGTCTTTTCTTTAGAAAGAAGATCAACATTTGTTTCTAAAGTGAGTAGCTTTCTAGTGCAATCATCTAAAGATGTTTTTAAAGACAAATTCTCAAGATCAATGTTATTCTTTTCAGAAGAAAGATTATCTAATTTAGCAATTAGCTCATCATTTGATTTGATAACCTTCTTTAGTTTCTTCTTGACATCAACATACTTATCATGAATTTCTTGTAGACTAGTAACTAACTCTTCTTTAGGAAGATCAAGTAGGCTTACCTCTTGAGAGTCTTCATCATCTTCTCTTGCCATTAGACAATCCACCGTTTCTTCTCCGCTTTCACTGTCACTTGACTCGTCCCATGCAGATTTATAGGCTTTTTCTCCCTTCTTGTGTGAGCTTTTCTTTCCTTTCTTTGCTTTAGGACATTCATTTTTGAAATGCCCTTTCTTCCCACATTCAAAGCACCTAGGAGGGGTAGAAGAAGAGCTGGAAATTTTGTTAGATTTAAATCTTTTGTATTTCTTACCGTTTACGATCAAGGCTTCTTCTCCTTCTTCTTCACTTGACTCCTCACTTTCTTGTGTGATGACTTTTGAAGCTTTTAGAGCCACATCCTTCTTCTTTCCTTGCTGAAGTTCACGTGCTCTTCTTTCCTCCTCTTCTAGGGTTGCTTCATGAGCTTCTAGGTTGCCAATAAGTTGCTCCATTTTCAGTCGAGTGAGGTCGTTTGCTTCTTCAATGGCTGTCACCTTTGGCTTATATTTTGGAGGGAGTGATCGAAGGATTTTTGATACCTGATCTTCTTCAAGGATAGGTTTTCCTAGGGCACTTAAACCATTAACAATAGTAGAAAATTTTGCAAACATTTCACTAATAGATTCATCAGGATCCATACGAAAGTGTTCAAACTTTTGTTTAAACATGCTAATTTTGGAATTTTTGACTTGGACTGTTCCTTCATAGGTTATGGATAGTCTATGCCAAATATCATAGGCTGTGTCACAATTAGATATTCTATTAAATTCTCCTACCGATATAGAACAATATAAAATGCTTACAGCTTTTGCATTCATTTGAGCTAGCTTTACCGTATTTGCATCCCATTCTGCAAATTGAGTTTGAGGGAGCTCATATGGGGTTGACACCATTCTCCATAAGTCCCAATTGATGCCTTGGAAGTAGAACTGCATCCTTCTCTTCCAATATTGGTAGTTTGTTCCATCGAACGCTGGAGGCCTAGCAACAAGTGTCCCTTCGAGGTTAAGGTTGTTGAGCACTCCATCACCCATTTCTTCAAGACCTTGTTAGGGTTCCTTGAAGCCTGCTCTGATACCAATTGAAAAACACTAGAGGGGGGGTGAATAGAGTTTTTAAAATAATTTTAACAATTTGTTGAACTCAAACAACCACAATTAAAATTGGAAGAAGGAGACAGGTGTTTAGAGTGGTTCCAACTTTAGCAAATACTAAAGTTGTCAGTCCACTACCCGGTAGCTTACCCAACCGGGATTTTGAAAGTATTTTATTTTATTACCTTCTCAAGGATTTATACAAAATACAATACTTTCCTTTACACCCTTTGAACAGCCTTCACTTGAAGTAGGTGCACCAACTTTGAGGTAGCCTTCTTGAAGTAACTCCAAGCTCCCCCTTGAAGTAGCCTTCCTCTCTAGAAGTAACCTCCCGTTGCACTAGCCTTCTGAAGTAGCTCAAAGTCACCTTCATCACCAAGAAGATCTCCACCCTCTCCAATCAGCAGCCTCCAACCTAGGAGTAGCAAGGAGAGTACAAATGGTAATATAGAACAAGAAAGGAAAAAGGAAATTACAACTTATCCTTTGTAGCCCAAGGCTTGATTTGCCTAGATCAAGCGTATAGATCTCCTAACCAAGTGTATGGACTTGTGATTGCAGTGGGTAGGAGATACTAGCCTATAGGACACGAATTTTGAGCTAAGGAAGGAAGTAGCCAATTGTCACAATGCTCAAATTGCTCACAAACAGATTGCTCAAAGTATGCTCAAGGATTTCTCAAGTGTAGCAAGTGTGTTTTAGTGTCCTATGTCTTGTCCTATTTATAGGAATGGCCTAAGGATGCTTAAGGACGTTCTAGACAACTTCTAGGGGTTTCTAAGTGCTTAACTAGCCGTTAGGTACAAGTTTGTTGCTTTAACAACGGCTAATTAATTAATTCTGCAGTTGCTGTCAGAGACCGTCTCGGTCGAGGAATGGTCGACCGAGACACCTACTCGGTCGAGCTTTTGTCGACCGACAGGCTCTCTGGAACAAGTGTTTTGCAACGTTTATCTCCAACTTCCAACTACCTTGTCAGTTGTGTCTAACGGCTACTTTGGATCTTTCTCGGTCGAGAAGATTGTCGACCGAGAGTGTCTCGGTCGAGGAGTTTGTCGACCGAGATTGATCTTGTTTCAATGTTTCAATTTAGGCATTAATTATATGTATGAGTGTGCATATGTAATCCTATTTGAAGGGGATGACCTGTCTAAATGTGGTGTTTAGCTAGGGAGAATCTAAGGCTTGATTTACATGAAATCTAAGTACTTGTACATTATATATTTGTACAAGTTTTTACAAGGTGATTACATTTCATGAAAATACAAACATATAAGCATATGGATTTCCCTAATTGCTTTTGTCATCCACCTTGTTCCTGCACACTCAAGTAGCTCGTTAGATCAATAAGAATGAAATGTTTGTCAGAATCAAAACAAAGGGATTTATAGATGTCCATTTAGCCAACAGATCGAACTTGAGTCTTTGTCCAAATGGTCTTGATTAATATCCTCCAACTAGTCTTGGAAACCGTTTGATGGCCAAAGTGTCTTGGAGACTGTTTGATGACTAAACAATCTTGAGGACCGATGGCCTCCAACGGTCTCGGGACCAAATGGTTTTTCTCTTCATTAGTCTTTCCTTGAGTGTCCAAATGGTCTTCATCCAAACGGTCTTGGATCATTGTCGTATAAACGGTCTTGAGGACCGATGGCCTCCGATCGGTCTTCTTCATCCAAACGATCCTTGGTCCAAACGGTCTTGAAACCGTTAAGTGTCATACAATCTTGACACTGTTTGGGCTCAAGCGGTCTTGAGACCGTATGGGCTCAAACGGTTTTGAGACTGTTTAGGTAGAGTAGTGAGAGGAGGACTGTGTAGGTGAATGTTGGAGACTGATAGGTCAAAACTGCATGGGTAGACCGCTAGGGAAAACCATTTGGTCAGGACTGATTGGTCAAGACCAAAGTTGAGAAGATCTTGTGAGAATTCCATACGATGGTTGAACCTAGTCATGCCCTGCACAAAATCGATATAAATCTAGTTAATAATCATGATAATTGAATTTGTTAAGAAATCATGCATTTTGTGAGATTTAGGAGATGAAATCGAATGTATCGAGTTGAATTGGTCCCAAAAAGGCAACTGGAAATCATGATGAATATGCATTCATCAAAACACCCCAAACTTAAACGTTGTTCGTCCTCGAGTAACACAAAATCTAAAATAGTCACCAAATGAATACTTTCTGATCATGTGATTGCCTCCCCTTCACATCACGATTGTTTCCTTGCTACTTAGTATGACTAAGCATCTCAACTTCCTAAGACCACTGAACACATCTTACCATATCTTCATTCCTGAGTTTTCTTTCCAACTTCACTTTCTCCTCACTTTTTTCCAACAACAAGCATGTCAAAGAGTTTCATAAGAGTCCAGAAATACCCACAGAATAACCAGTGTGCATCTGATCTGACACTGGTGTATTTCAGGGTAGTGGAGGCATTTATTGTGCCATTAGGTAGAAAAAGGAGTGAAAGGTGGTATGGAAGGAAGAAGTAAATATCTCCTCTATTCAACTTGAGATTTTTATTATATTATTTGCAATTTCATGTATTGAATTTTTTTGTGTGCGAATCTCTCCTCTATTCGACTCGAGATTGCATTTTTTTGTGTGCGCTTTGGCATCTTTTCTTGGTGGTACGCCCCTATTAGTTTGCAAGGGGTATGGAAGAAGTGGATATAGAGGGAAGTGGCATGCCACCCAGAACTTAGGGTTTGGCACTATTTTGGCTATTTTTGTTTCTTTTTCATGGATGGAGGGGTATGAAGATGATAGAAGAAGTGTAGAAGAGAGTTTAGATCAGAATGCAACTTGATTTACAATTCCATGCACCGGGTTGTTCTCTTTATTGTACTCTGCTCAAATAATGACTTGATGAGGATCCGGTGGGGGTTCCATGTTATTGTGACATTAGTCAGTTAGGAAGCACGATGTGTTTCATCCCTATCAATTTGATAGATACTTGCTATTTTTGCAAAAAGATCATGATGTTAGGATTCATAAGCTTTACAAGATGATTTCAATCAAAAGGATAGTTTTCAGAAGAAGGTCCTTTTGAGGATCTGCTTTGAATAAGTAGGGTATAATGATTCAAAATGCATAGTGGTTGAAAAGAAAAGTGTCAAAACTTCATCAAGTTTCTATGCAATTCCTTTTGAAAACTTTAAAAATTTTGAAAATTTTGGTTAAAAAAATACAACGATGAAATCTTAAGTCTGAATTAGATGGGTGAAGATGGAAAGTAAGATATGTACCACCCACCCTCCACCCCGAACTTAGAAATTTGATCGTCCTGAGAAAACTCTAAATCCGAGATGGAGGAGAAATTTTATGCCGGTTGGACAACCAGATGTGGTTGTGTTCCAATCAGCGTGCATCCTCCATATATAAATCTCAAACATAAGGACCATTCAGAACTCAAGATAGCATCTTGCGATGCAATTTTATGTGGTGTAAAATTAAGAAAAAATTCTAATTCAAAATTGAAACTAAATATGAATTTATTGATCAAGTTGCCTCCCGACAAGTGCCTTTGTTTTATGTTGATGGCTCGACTTGGTTTCTTCAACTTTCACAGTAGATATGTTGGATTGGTGAGTTCTAGTATTGCTTCAGTTCCTGTGTCGGCTGAGGTGAAATATCTCTTCAGTCGTTGACCATTTTCCATGAATTCGCCTGATTTTTCACTCCATAAAGAAAAAGCACCATGTGGGGAGATGCTCTTGACGATGTAAGGTCCTAACCAATGAGAATGGAGTTATCCTGGGAATAACCTTAGTCTTGAGTTGAACAGAAGAAATTGGTCTCCCACTTGAATGTCCTTCCTCTTGAGATGATCATTGTGCCACAACTTTGTGCATTCTTTATAGATTCTAGCATTCTCATAAGCTTTCATTCGGAGTTCTTCCAGCAACTGGAGTTGAAAAATCCTAGCTTGGCCTGCTTCTTTCATATCAAAATTCAGTTGTTTCATTGCCCACCATTCCTTGTGTTCTAATTCTACTGGCAGGTGACATGACTTTCCATAGATTAGTCGAAAAGGTGTAGTCCCAAGGGGAGTTTTAAAAGCAGTTCGGTAGCCCCACAAGGCGTCATTGATTTTTAGTGACCAATCTTTCCGATTGTGGCCTACAATCATTTCTAAAATAGCCTTGAGTTGATGGTTAGAAACCTCTACCTATCCACTAGTTTGTGGATGGTAGGGTGAGTCTACCTTATGAGTTACATCATATTTCCTTAGCAATGCTTCAAAGCTTCTTTCCAGGAAATGAGAACCTCCGTCAGAAATCACAGTGCGTGGGACACCGAATCAGGGGAAAATGATATCTTTGAACATTTTGATAACAAGTTTAGAATCACTAGTGATGGTAGGTATGGCTTCAACCCATTTGGAGACATAATCCACCGCCACTAGGATGTAGGAAAATCCATGAGAAGATGGGAATGGACCCATGTAGTCCACACCCCAAACATCAAATATCTCAACTTCTTGCCACAATTTCAGTGGCATCTCATCTCTCTTTGTTATGTTACTTGTTCTTTGACATTTGTCACATGATAGAACAAAGTCATAGGAATATTTGGATATGATTGTCCAAAAGAATCTACATTGCAAAAACTTTAAGGTAGTTTTCTTGAAACTCATGTGGCCTCCAACTGGGCCTGAGTGACATTGTTCCAAAATAAGTTGAGCTTCTTCTTCGGTGATACATCGTCTATATAGGCCATCAACACAGAGCTTGCAGAGGTACAACTGATCCCAATGATATTGCTTCACATCATGCAGGAATTTCTTCAGTGCATGTTTGGTGCATTCGGGGTGAATGACACCCATAGCCAGGTAGTTCACATAGTCCGCATACCAAGGGATAGCTTCTGAAACTTTCATAAGTTGGTCATCTAGAAGGGAATCGTTGATGGGGATTTTCTTAGTTTCCAAGGCGTGGATGCGACTGAGGTGGTCTGCCACGACATTTTATGTACATTTCTTGTCTCTGATCTCCAAATCAAATTCTTGTAAGAGGATAATCCATCTAATTAACCTAGGTTTAGCAATTTTCTTTGCTAGGAGGTAATGGATAGCGGTATGATCCGTGTAGAGAATGACTTTTGAACCAATGAGGTAGGATCTGAACTTGTCAAAGGCATACATGACCATGAGAAATTCTTTCTCGGTAGTTGCATAATTCCTCTAAGCTTCATCGAGGGTTTTTGATGCATAGTAGATCACATAATGTTTCTTTTATATATATTGTCCTAACACAGCACCCACAGTGTAATCACTTGCATCACACATAATTTCAAAAGGGTGATCCCAATCAGAGGCTCTGATGATGGGTGTTGTTGTAAGGGCATGCTTCAATGTGTTGAAACTTTTAACACATTCTTCATCAAAATTGAATTCATCACCCTTTAGCAACAAATTCGTTATTGGCTTAGTTATCTTTGAGAAATCCTTTATAAACTATCGGTAAAAGCCTGCATGACCTAGGAATGCACGTACCTTCCTTACATTGATAGGGGTAGAGAGCTTGGAAATTACTTTGATCTTGGCCTTATCTACTTCAATTCCTCGATTACTGACCCTATGGCGGAGGACAATGCCTGCCTTTACCATAAAGTGACACTTCTCCCAGTTTAACACAAGATGTGCTTCTTCACACTGTTTGAGGACAAGGGAGAGGTGTTTTAGGCAGGAGTCGAATGAATCTCCGTATATAGAAAAATCATCCATAAAAACTTCCATAATCATTTCAGTGAGACCAGCGAATATGGTAGCAATGCAATGCTGGAAGGTTGTTGGTGCATTACAGAGGGTGAATGACATTCTTCTAAATGCATATGTTCCAAATGGGCATGTGAAAGTAGTTTTTCTTGGTCATCTGGATGTATGGGTATTTGATAGAATCTAGAGTAACCATCGAGATAATAGAAATATTCTTGATGAGCCAATCGTTCTAATACTTGATCAAGAAAAGGCATTGGGAAATGATCCTTTCAAGTTGCCTTGTTTAACTTCCTGTAATCAATGCACATCCTCCACCCTGTAACCGTTCGAGTGGGGATGAGTTCATCACTTTCATTTCGTATCATAGTAGTTTCAACTTTCTTTGGGACAACATGCACGGGGCTCACACATGGTAAATCTGATATCAGATAGATTATCCTAGCAGTGAGAAGTTTAATGACTTCACGACAGACTACTTCCTTCATATTTGGGATCAATTTGCATTGGTGTTTGATAGTTGTCTTGTGATCTTCCATTATGGTGATTTTGTGCATGCACAATGCTTGACTAACCCCAGTGAGGTCGCTCATCTTGTAGCCAATTGCTTTTCTTCTTTCCTTCAATTCCTTCAAAAGTTTGTCTTCTTGTTCCAGCATTAGATCTGAATTTATGATGACGGGAAAGACCTTGAGTTCATCTAGAAACACATATTTCAATCCTTCCGGTAGGGGCTTCATTTCAGGAGCTTGTGGCTTTTCAAATGCTTCTTCAGTAACATCCAATGCTTTTAGTTCCTCAACCTTGGCTTCAGGATCTTCTATAGCAGCATCGAGGTGGAAAACACATCTTTTCACTTGTTCTTCATCTGAACTTTATACATTCAGATTAGTAAAAGTAATCCCTAGAGGATCTTCTTGTTCATAATCCTCCTGCGTGAGGAGTGATATCTTCTCTACGCACTCAATCAAGTAGATTTCCTCTTGCATGTTTAGTCTTCACATGCTTTCAAAAACCTTGAATTCAAGAGTTTCTTTACCTAATCGGAGTAACAAAGTTCCTGCTTCAACGTCAATCAGAGCTCTTGCAGTGGCAAGGAATGGATGTCCAAATATGAGAGGGTATCTGGAGTCTTCCTTTATGTCCATGATGACAAAGTCACACGAAACATAGGAATCTTTTCCTACCTTGACAGGGACATCCTCAATGATTCCTAAAGATAGAGTCACAATGTTATCTACAAGTTGTATGGTCATGCCAGTTGAGAGAAGTTCAACAAATCCTATCCTCTTGCAAAGGCTAAGTGGCATGATGGAAATGCTAGCACCAAGATCAGCCAATACTTTCTTATAGGAAGAATCACCGATATGGCAAGAAATCCCAAAAGACCCTGGATCTTTCTACTTCTTGGGCATCTTACTCAGGATGATATCTGAAGTAGTCATCACCAACTTGACTGTCTCATGCTCTTTAGTTATGTATTTCCTTGTCAGAAGTGATTTTAGATATTTTGTCCAGGCTGGTATTTCATCCAGCACATCTAGGAAGGGTATATCCACATGAAGCTTTTTCATAGCTTCCTTGAACTTATTGAAATGAGTGTCAAGTTTGGTTTGCTTCAAACAAGCTGGGAAAGGTAGACGAGGTTTGTATACTGGTACCTCCAGTTCTGGTGTTGCTTCTTCCTCTTCATTAATAGGGGTTTTTGATCTTTGCTCGGCTGTCTTATCAGCAATCGTTGGTTCTTTCGATTGAGGCTCAGGTGTTGTTGAGTCTTGGATGATCATAGGTTCATTCTCATCTGTAATAACCACATGTGTCTTGACAGGAGGATCATAATAGTCTTTTCCTGACCTGGTGGTGACAACCTTCAGTTGTTCCAGATGCTTGGGATTGTTTTCTAGTTGGCCAGTAAGGGCTCCAGGAGGTGGTTTCATACTAGCTGCTAGTTGTGCTAGTTGACATTCAATAGCTTTCTGATGGGCTTGCTGGTTAGCTATCATAGTGTGCTAGCTAGATATCAATGTTTGTTGCAATTGTAACGTCTTTTCAATGGTCGATAGCTTGTGATCAGGAGAGTTGGGGAGAGCTTGTTGCCCTTGTTGTTGGTTTTGGTAAGGGACTTGGTTGGGGTTCCGAAATTGAGAATTGTTCTGATAATTGTTGAAGTTCCTATTATGAAAGTTTCCCTTAAAATTCCCTTGGTTTCCAAAGTTTTGTTGCTAGTTATACTGAAATCCTGGTGGTCCTCTTTGTTGGTTAGTTGAACCAAGTTGTCGCAAGTTTTCCGTTCCTGAAGGATTTTCATATTGGAAACCAAGATGGTTCCTATTTTGATTCAGAATGTAGTATCCTTGACCAGGAATGGTGTTGACCATATTAAGATTTTCTAATTGACTATTATCTTCTTGTCCACATGCGTTGCTTAGAACAACATTGTAAAGAACATTGCATGCTAAAGTGGAATGATCAGTACTTTTGCATGCTTCACAAAATAGTGAAGCTGACTTGATCTGTTCTTGTTGTTGAGGGGGTGAATGTCCTCTTCCAAATGCAGCAAGATATGATTCGATATGATCTTTCTTGGCAACTAAGAGTTTGAGGGTTTCAACAATTGACTTGTATTCTGGAATAACTTCAGGCATAGCTACCTTCAACACTCCTTTGCCTACAGATCTACCCCAATTAGCTTGCTTTTCAGCTCCGAGGGTGACAACCCTCCATGCGCTATCATAACTTTGTCACATGATGTTTCATCTAGATGATGAATCTAAGAATCTCTTGATATCATCGTCCACACCTCTATAGAAGATCTTGATAAGCTGATTCTTAGGGATTCCATGGTGTGGACACTTGTGTAGAAGCTCTTTATATCTTTCCCATGCTGCAGCAAGGGTTTCTCCAGGGGCTTGAGTGAACATCGTTATACGGCCCCTAATTTCATAGGTGAGAGAAGGAGGGTAGAATTTTTCCAGAAAAACATTTTGAAGTTGTTCCCAAGTAGTGATGGGTTCACATTGCAGGGAGTTGTACCAACTTATGGCTCTATCAACAAGTGAATACTTGAAGAGTCAGAGTTGAATAGAATCATCAGACACTCCATTTTGCTTCATCATAGCATATAGATTGATGAATCTCAGAAGATGTTCTTGACTATCTTCTCCTTTTTTACCATAGAATGGGTTGTTTTGAAGCAAGGTAATCCAATGTGCTCATATCTCGAAGTTAGAATCATGGATGGGAGGAGGTTGGACTGGGTGATGAACATCAATAGCTTTAGGTATTGAGAACTCCCTGAGATCCTTTTGTAGTTCTACTTCTTGTGTTTCTACTTGTGTTGCTAGGATTTCTTCTTGAACTATGACTCTGGCTTCTTGCATGAGCCTTTCTCTTTGTGCATTAATGGCTTGAGTTACCCTTCAGGTTATCTCCTCTTCTTGAGCCATTTGCGCTTGGTTCTCTATGTTTTGACGATGAAAGGTTCTGTCAATCTCCAGACCAAAGTTAGCAGTGAGTCTGGGACTGTTCAATCGGTGCATACACCAGTCTTGGGGGTACTTGAAATGAAAATATCTGAAGTAAGATTGATGAAGTGGAGTGGAATTCAAGTAGATGATCGATTGTATCAACAGAAAAACAAGATCCTAGATTAGCCTTAAAAGAACTAGATTTGACTAACTGATTCCATTGTCCCCGACAACAGTGCCAGAATTTGACATGTTATATTATCGCACTACAAACTTACTCGGGGTTGAAATCCCCAAGCTTTTACCAAAACCACGTGCAATAATACCACCCACAAGTGGACGAGTCTTATCGTAGTATAGTTAAGGATCGAATCCCAAAGGACAACGTTTTTAAGAATCTTTGTCAGTCGAATCTAGCACAAGTAAGGCTAATATTTAGAATGATTGATTGGGTTGTGGTTGATTAGACTAATTGCAAGAAAGTAAATGAGTAGAATTAAAGTTTGTTCTAGATTAATGATATGGAAACGATGGGATGGTACTAGGTTTCACCATCATTGCGCATGCAAACACATCCAAACATACAACATCCAGGCAAGAATCTATCTATCCAAATGGAACTGATGCGAACCCTCCCTAAGGGATGTTTAGGCCCGCGTAAGCATACCCTTAGGCATCAGATTTCTCATCACCATCTGGATCATGCACTCACGGTTCTGAAGATACAACATCCAACTGAGGCTGAGGTCCTCCCTAAGGGATGTTTAGACCACATAAGCATCACCGTGGGCTAGGTGGCTCGTCCCCTCATAGATCATACACTTACAACCTCAAGGAATCCCATTCTATTTCTAGTCAGGGAGCCAACCGCGTTAATCGACAAGCGAGCAGGTGATTAATCTACAAGCAAACATCGACGATTAACAAAGAAGATACAAAATCCAACTAAGGTTGTGGCCCTCCCTAAGTGATGTTTAGGCCACAAAAGCGTCATCGTAGGCTAGATGGCTTGTCCCCTCACAGATCATACACTTATGACCTCAAGGAATCTCATTCTATTTCTAGTTTGAAAGTCGACTTCATTAATTGACATTCCACCCTACATACATAAGTTCTCATAACATAGGGAAGAATAAGATGAAAGCAAGTATGTAAGCAAGCTACAAGCATTATCAATTAACAAAGAAATAGAAAGTTATATACATTGCCTTGGAATGTTAAATGAAAAGACATGAAAGCATGGGCAGCAGGGCTAGTCCCCGTACCCCAGCTAAAAGTGACTACTCACTCATGATGTAAGAAACAAGAAGAACAAGAGAGAAGGAAGGTCCTGCCATGAACATGATGTAGAAGGTAGTTACAGCTCGGTGAAGATGATGCAGTCTTCTACGTCACGTCGGGGCAGATCTGAATGAGGTGGAAGAACCACCTAGGCAGGCTGGGCAGACCTTCTTCTCTACCTTCTTTCTCTTCTCGACCTCCTTGCTCGCAGTAGGAGGAGGTGTGGGCGGCGTGATAATGGCATGAAAGGAGGACGGCGGTGTGGAGGATGAAGCTTGATCGAACCTTGCACTTAGGCAGCCTATCAGCATCCCGGATCGATGCCCAAATGAGGATCCTTGTGGTCCTATTTACAGGCTTGGATGGGGTCCTCACATTTTTTCTGTGAGTTTGCTCCAAACAGTTTAAGCAACCGGTTCTCTTGAACGGTTTCGAGCAAACGGTCTTGGAGACTATTTGACATCCAAACAGTCTTGAGAATATATGACCATACGGTCTTGGAGACCGAACAGATCCAACCGGTTTTGGGATATATGACCATACGACCTTGGAGACCGAACATATGACAAAATGGTTTCGTGGAGGAACTACCCATACGGTCCTGGAACTTTGCCTTCAAACGGTTTGAAACTGATAGGCGGTAATCGGTCTTCACGTGTGCTGGCTTCAAACGATCTTCAGTGGAAGCTGACCAAACAGTTTGTTGGGCTTTGATCGGTCTTGAAGACTGTTTGCTCTTGATCAGACTTGAGTCTTTGTTCAAACGATCTTGATTAATATCGTCCAAGCAGTCTTAGAAAGTGTTTGATGGCCAAAGGGTCTTGGAGACCGTTTGATGACTAAACGGTCTTGAGGACCGATGGCCTCCAATGGTCTCGGGACCAAACAGTTTTGCTCTTCATCAATATTTGCTTGAGTCTCCAAACGGTCTTCATCCAAACGGTCTTGGATGTTCATCATCCAAATGGTCTTGAGGATCTATGGCCTCCGAACTGTCTTTGTCATCCAAATGGTCCTTGGTCCAAATGGTCTTGAAACTGTTAAGCATCATACAGTCGTGAGACCGTTTGGGCTCAAGTGGTCTTGAGACCGTATGGGCTCAAACAGTTTTGAGACCGTTTAGGTAGTGTTGTGAGAGGAGGACTATGTAGGTGAATGTCGGAGATCGATAGGTCAAAACCGCATGGGTAGACCATTAGGGCAAACCGTTTGGTCAAGACCAAAGTTGAGAAGATCTTGAGCAAATTCCATATGGTGGTTGAACCTAGTCAAGCCCTGCACAAAATTGATATAAATTTAGTTAATAATCTTGATAATTGAATTTGTTAAGAAATCTTGCATTTTGAGAGATTTAGGAGATGAAATCGAAAGTATCGAGTCGAATTGGTCCCAAAAAGGCAACTAGAAATCATGATGAATATGCATTCATCACTCATCTTAAAGAATATTCAATATCATTAATCATATGTTTATATTCTCAATAAATAAAATGAATAAAGTATAATAGGTTTATCAAGGAAGATAATGACTAAAACAAGAAGCAGAACAATTTGTGATTTGCAAGATTCTTTCCATTTCCGCATCATCCCATAACAATCATCATAAGTGGGCTTTCAGTTCAAGAAATAATCCCATTATCTAGCATCTACCCTAATCAAGGTTTCTCAAATGTAAGTATTGCATGTTAAATTAAATCTCAACATATTTCTTATTAGTTCATTCCATATCATAGATATCAAAAAATATTTAAAGGGACATTAGAACTAGAAACAATGTAATCGTATAGAAATGTTATGTCTTTCATCATGATAAAAATAGGGTTTTCATACAACATGTACTCATTTCATTTGATTTCTATATGTATGAATAAATCTCAAAGCATGAACATGCATATCACACTTAATACTCCTCTATTCCTATTCACCACTCTTCAATTAGAGCTACTATTCACACCGTAAGTGCTCTCATTAGAAATCCATCCGAGAAGGCCATTCTCTAAATACAAATATCTTAACATACAATTACAATCCATGGGCACATTCTTATAAACCAATTCATATTCTTGAATCTCAACTTGTAACTAAATTAAACTATACCGATATGCATTCCTTAATCGCTGATTTGGGGTCATTATTCATTAGCATTGGGATTAGGTTCTTAGATCCATATACTAATTTTGATCATTTTATGTTCATTTCATGTTAATTAGTTTTAACTTCTTTCATTCATGTGCACTACTACTCTAGGAATAAAACATTCTAAATTTTCTTAATACGTAAAGTTTCTTTCTCTTTGAAATCATTCATAATACAACTTTAATGTATTTCATATAATTTAGGTCACCCACATGCAATTATAATGTAGACTATATACTTCATCAGAAGCATTTCATTAGTTTCATTCTTAACTTTTCATGACCATTCAATTCGTTCTTATCCATTTCCTTTCTTGTAATTAGATGAGTGTATTACGCCATTGACTTCCAATTCCATTCTTGAAATTAACAATGATCATTCAGTTCCTTATAATACTGCTCACTTTAGGTTAAAAGAATGGATTAGGTTACACCTTCTTACACCATAATCTATGTTCATCATTCCCAATTAATTATTATGTGGCTTGTATGAAAGGACCCACAATCATGTGATGGTTACTCAGTATTCCATAATTATACTAAAATATATGCATTAGGCCTAGATCTTATTAGTAAGAGTCATCATCTTTCATTCAATTACTAATACCTACATTTCAACATTTCATCACATTTACAAGAATATATACAAGTTCTAGCTTGATCACTCATACCTGTCTTAATAATATTTTCTAGGGTTTTCAAGAAGTCATAATAGTTCAACGCATCATAAGAGTCATATTATTATTAATCTTATCAAGGTGTATGAAGGTTAATTGAGTCTATTTAAGATACATAGAAACCCTAGATTCTGTACCACACAATCAATCATTCATTACAAACAAACAATGATTCATTGACTCATTTGAGTTCATCCCTGAACCTTAACCCTAGATATCCCTCATATACTTATGATCCTCATGTACATAACATAATTCAAGTAAGGATTAGAAATTTTAGTTGACCTAATCATGATTATTGAGTTCAAATATGATTACATACATGTCAACAAAATATCCAAGCATATCGTCTATTGATTGAATTTTAAGAAAAAATGGTATAAATTAATATAGTTATTTATCCATAAGACTTCACATACATCTTCAACTAATATATCAGGAACCAGGAAAATACTGATTAATGAGAAAGGACCTAAGTCAGTAGCATATATTTCACTAAGATAGTCGTAATTGATTATATAATTGCATACAAATACTAACAATGATCTTGATTATTTTAGGCAGATAATTAGGCATTCATCTTGATTACAGAGCTTAATAGGGAGAGAAACACTCACCTAAGGTGAAAAGTACCTCAAAAACGTAGTTCAAACACTGAATTTCTAGAAATTCAATCAAACCTAGCCATCAACTCCTTTTCTTCCTCCTTCCAACTCAAAAAACCTAGAAATCGAGATTAGAGGAGAAAGAATGAGAAAAGATGGTCATTTGATATGTTTTTGAACAAAATCATAAGAGGGACGGAATCTTGATATGTTAAAGAAGAATAACCAAGAAAATATATCTAATGATTACAAATGTACTTGATTTTATCAACTCTAAGAAGAGAAAACCCTAGATTTCCATCTTTGCAACTTTCTCCATCCAAACTCTAACTCACCCTCTCTCTATATGATTTTTTTGTAAGGAATGAATCATTAAATATGGAAGATACTATTGTGTTAGGTTACTCATATAGAGTAATTAAGGTTCTTCGGTAAAATGCAAACTACCCCTACTTTACACTTTCTTTTGTTTCAGATGAATTATGTCATATAAATGTTACTAAAAACCATATACTAAATAGGCCAAAGATCCTATAAAAATTATGAAAATGTATCATGTTGTCTGACAAAACATTTCAGAGATCCAATAAATTTTTTATATAATTTATATTTACCAATAAATAAACAAAAATCAAATACTAAACTGATATATTTCTGCCAGAATGCATGTAGTTTGTCCTGGAAAAAGTCGGTCGACATATAGGTCAGAAAATATTAAAAAATTGTCATAATTTTTAATAACACTTAAATCTGAGTTTTCCAAATTTATACCAATTTCAATTAAATCTGAGTTGTATATAGAATCTAAAAATTGTTTACTACACCATTGTTTTGATCAAATTATGTATTCATATGCTACCAAAATCTTGATTTTGGTGACTAGGATTTACACTTATCAAACACTAATTATTTAAAATAAAAGCATGTTTATAGTTTATCATTAGTGTCAAAACATCATAAATATACTACCATCATTAATCAAGCTTAATCAATGGTCAATATACTAAGAATGCTATCATCCAAGTAAACATTAATTAATTGGCTAATTTGAAAATGGGTTGATAGGTCGAGTTTTAGGGAAAGATACATGGTGACCTCCAGAGTGAGTGAGATATACATGGAGAAGGTCATTGAACTTAACCTACAATATGAGAAATGTGAGATATATGTGAAATGATGTGTACTAATCTAGACTACTCCTAAGTAGATGAGTTGATTCCTTATGTATGATTCATTTAGTTGATCCAAATAGTAGATGTGAGAGTTGGGTAAAGAAATATATTATGGGTAGATGACTCATAATGAGAAAATCAATCCTTTTATCGAGTTAGGTCCTATGTTGTGTGACTTATGTTTCTCAAGCTCATCATTAGAGTAAATTGAGGTGGTATATGGAACTTTGGTTTTAAGAGTATAGTGCCTCGGGTGAAAGTTATTCATAAATTTGTTCCTTTCACTTCTCTTTCTACACTATTATGTTAGAAATCTCACTTCTTCAATAAAAATGATATATGTATGCAGAGTCACTCATATAAAATTGACCTATTCTATATTTCCTTCCTGTGTCATACATGTAATATCCTTGTTTGAGCCGGGGGGTGTTGCTCGGTGGAGAAGGCCCGGGTTCCCCAGAGTAGGGACCCGAGTTTGAATCCCCAGTTGTGTAGCTTCAGCAATCCTTGGTCCCTTCACGCACCTCGGCCTCTGTGTGAGCTTACCTTGCTGACCCTGATGTGTGGGTGGTTGGCAAAGGTTGGGGGTATATGCTGCTAAGAGGGGGTCACAATCGTGGTGCTTCCTCAGGGGTGGTTCCCACGTCATCCAAAAAAATCCTTATTTGAAATCATGATAAGATTGATGTAGTGTATTCCTTTTCCCTTCATATTATCACTAAAATATCTAAGTTTGAAATCATGAGCTTGAAATATAGATAACTTTTGAATCATGGATTACACAGTCACTAAATATGGTGCTTAACCTCTATCTTCTAAATCTAAGCTTCTTCTTGGTGATAATTCACAAAATAGGATGAAACCCTAATATACAAAGATGAAATCATGGGTAGTTCCTTCTCAACTTCATAAATATAAACATCCCCTTATTTTTCGGGGAATATGAGGATGTTGATCCTACTATAAAATGATGTCATATCATTCCAAGGACACTAGATTATGTTTCAATTTATAAGGTGGGTCGGTACACCCAAGATACTCTAAATCTTAGGATGCAATTTTGGTTCATCTATAGCTATACAAGACATGGCACTTGGGAATAGTAGCCTAAAGGTAGTAGAAACTCTTTGATGTCCACTTCAGTATGATATTAGTTGAATTTCGAGGATGATATTCCTTATAAGTTGAGGGGAGTGTGATGACCTAGAATTTTAGGGATTTTCTACCCAATATACTATTTGACAACCATGGATGTTTTCAGTTGATTAACCTCAAATTGAGGAACTGGTAATCCAGTTATGGGTTAAATTCAGATAAGATAAGTGCATAGAGATACAAATGATGATCATGACGTCTAACTGATCTAAATTATGACTAATATCATTTTTTGATATAATTGAGTACAATATACTATGTAACATACTCAATTTTAGGTCTTTAAGTTGATCTTCCTTTCTTCTAAACCCTATTTAATTAATTTGATATCCGATGTATACTTTTCCCTTTTATTTCCCTCTTTTTCAATCATATACCTCTTACTAAATATTTTATTATTTTAGAATAGATTAGGTTTTTGTTGGGATCTAATATCCCTATTGACTCATTAATATCACATGGATATGCTATATTAGGATGTTGTTAACCCTAATTATTGAATTAAGGGAATGAATGAACAATAATACTAAACTATAATGTCAGTCACAATTAAATAGCCTATTAAAAATTTAAGATCTTAGGATAGGATATTGAAGATATGAATTCACCCTTTTTGGCTATTAAGTTAATATAAATTACTCTATTTAAGTGATTAATGTGCAATGGAAAAAATGTAGCAAAAATAATCTCAGAAGGAAAAAATTCACTCCAAATTCATGTTCCTCATATCCTAATTAGGCAATATCTAAATTTGGGCTTAATCAAATATCAAATACACCCTAAAAGTAAGTTATAAATTAAGATATTATTTGGTAAAAAAATTTTAATCGTATGTCACACCCTCTTTTTCCTAAGTCTAAACTATGTACATGTCAGGTTGCATTATACTTTTTGAGTTTCAATGCATCATGCAGATCATTATTGGGTTAGGTAGATGGGAGGTGGACTTTGTCTCCCACCTCGACTTCCCTACGCATGAGACTACCCTGTGCAAGTGATTCCCCTATGACTGGTTCCTCCTCATCGCTCTCCCTCCTTACTTCATCATTTTACATGATTCCTTAAGCATGTAATCCACCTTGAACTCCCGAGTCCATAGAGCCCTAACAAATGGCCTTTTTATCATTACAAAAAATACTCTCAATCTCCTTTCTTTTTTCTCTACTACCACCACATCTAGTGATGTCAAAACCCCATCGAGCCAATTTCCAAGTAGTCTCTAACCACCCGAAAACCATCGCCTCCTCCTCCATCACCTTTCACCCCAGTCAATTAATACAAACCACCTTAGGATAACCCTATGGAATCGAGTTTCCCTCTCTAGAAAACTCTTCACCATCCCAGTAACTAAGCGCTTCTCAGTTAATTAGCCTCAAGGTAATAGTTTTGGACCCTTCCTCTTTAACTCCATTCCTTCATTGTTTTCTCAAGTTTAGTCATAGCTCTCCCATGACAAATTTTGTTACCTACCTTGTTTTACCAACTCTCTTATGAGGTGGTTTAGTGAGTCTGGGACCCCAATAACATGACCAATCCTTTCCTGGGATCCTAAAGTAGCTTCAAGGGGTCCCATCCATTTTTTATTGACAATGCATTCATCCTTTAGGTGATTGTACTCTTCTACCATAAATTCCTACTCTAATTCCTCACGAGGTCAGGCCTCTACGTGATGTGATCTATGCTTTGTTGGCTCTATCGTGGTTTCCTAATGTTACTGAAAGTGTTAGTAACGTGTGATCCATTAAATTCATGACTTTCTCATCTTCTCTTCTTCAACCCTCACATATGAGGTGACGACACCCCTTCTCCCATTCCGACAAACCCCATGTTGAGCTTAGTGTAAGGACCCGACCCATGTTTTGGGCTAACCCTATTTGTTTTTCTTAAGTGAGTTGATTAACTCCTTACTCTAATCATCTAAGATGTACTTAGGGCATGTTAAAGGTTTTTGTTCCTTGTTTGAGCTTGTTTCTTGATGTTTGTGCTTTGTGGTGAGGTTTTGGTACAAACTTGCAATTTACCCAGAGTAAGGGTTGATGTGCTAGTTTGCCACCTCTAGAGTGTTCCTTATCTCTCTTGGCATCATCTAGAGGAGAGAGAAAGTGTTGGGTGCCTTGTTTTGGCCTTGGTTGAGTGGTGACATCCTTAGTGATGTTTTAGGCACATGTTTGAGGTGTGCTTTGCTCTTTAGAGTATTGCCTCAGGCTTGGTAGACTTGGTGAGGCCTTATATAAGTCTGAGGTTTCCTTGAAGAGGCTTGGTATTAGTTTAGGGTGTCTTGAGGGACATCCTATCGGTTTGTGACACCCTGAGGATCAGCGTATCGAGTTGTGGTGACTCTAGAGGAGTGTCGTATCAGCTTGTGACATAGGGTTTCATCTCTGTCAGTTTGTGAAGGATGTGGATGGGTGTGTCAACTTTGACCTTCCTAAGTGGCCATGTGGGTGAGACCATAGGTCCTATCACCTTGTTTCCTGGCGTGGCATGTGTCCCTTCTTCTTGGACAAGTTCCTTCTAGGGTTCTAAGGTGGTGACACATTCCCCTTGCTCTCTCTCTTCGGCTATGTATATATACCTCTTCCTTCTCATGCAAGTGAACCATTTTAGCAATTCTTTCTTACTCTCTTTGGCAGCCAACCTTGAGCTTGAAAAGCCCTCTCCCTTAGAGCTTGGTCGGCGAGCTAGAATCTAGTAGTTCTCTCTTTCATCTTCTTCCTCGGTAATCCATGGTTTTCTAGCTTTCCTTCTCTCCTTGTTTCTTCTTCTCGACCATGGACCTTGGTACCTTCTTTTCTCTCTTTTTCATTCTTGACCATGGTCCTATCTTCCTTCTTGGAGGTGTTTTGGAGATCAAGCTAGGAGGATCTTCTTCTACCTTGAGCTTCAGAAGCTTGGAGCTTAAAGCTTTGGGGTTGTTCTTGAGGTGGGTTATATAACTCTAAACCTACTTTGTTATTATCACCCTTCTACTTGTTATCTTACTAGTTGCTCTTAGCTTGTTTTGCTTGCATGCTAGTAGCTTTTCTTGTTAGTTTCTATTCTATTTTTTAGAATAGAACTATGTTAAGTTGCTGCCATGAGATGCACCTTTCTTTTCCTTGGTAGTATCACCATATTGAGGTTCAAGATGACCAAACTGATATGTTAGGCTGATATGCTCCTGTGTAAACTGATATGGTATGCCGACCAATATGCTTAGAATTTGACATGCAAATCAACATGCCCTATCTAGATCGATATACCTACCATGATGGGATGTGTAATGATCTCGTGATGGTTAGTGGAGAAGAGTGTTGAGTCTCCATGCTTCTAGTTGAGTGTGAAAGTCAACATGGGTAATCCTAATCCGATACATTTTCTACCTGACACACCTTGTAAACTGATACTCCTTAGCTGACACACCTTGTTTTGTGGTGAGGAACACCTACTTTGTGGTTCAACTGATACCACCAACCCTAGTGGTTGATATCATATAGAGATCTATGTGGCCAATAAATAATAGGGCACATAGGCCGATACCCTAAGGGATAGTGTGGACGATACCCTAATGAAAGGTGAGGTTGATACCCTTAGGGATAGTGATGTTGATACCTTAAGAGATGCTATGACCGATACACTTTTCCATGCATCTCTAAATTGATACCCTTTGTTGTGCCTTGTTGACACCCTCTCATTGAGGTTGTGACCCTGATACAAGTGATGATAAACTGATACACTTTATCTTGCACCTCTGAACTGATATCTTTTTTGATAAAATGATACTCGTCTTTAAGTTGGTAGGCTGATATCCTACCTAGGTTGGTTGCCCGATATCTAGGGTTAATCGATACCATATCTTAGTGTGGTGGTCGATACCCTAACCCTAATTGATATCCCTATGTGATGTAGTGATGCATCTTGTTGATGCTAAGGTTACATGGTGTGATGTAATACTCTATGGTGATGGTTGAGACATATCATGTTGATGTTGATGGTATGGTATCCTATGGAGTAGTTGTATGTATGATTTGAGGGTTATGTTTCTAAACTACATGACATGTTTTATAATAATAATAAGAAACATGCTTCTATATCTCATAACATATCTCACAATGATGTGGAAAGTGATAACCTAAGGGTGCTTGGCAATCTAACCCTATAAACCCTAATCGGGTAAAGTGAAACCCAAATTGTTATGATGTAAAATGTATGTTGTAAATGTTAGCATTAGTTCTATGAGATGATGATGTGTTGCCTTCTTGTTATCATCTTCTAACCATGCAAGTGATACTGATTGATGTACATAACTGGGTATGAGCTATGGTGGTTATTATGTAATGGACATTGGTCCTTGTGATGAACATTTGCTCCTTGTGATGGGCATGTGGTCGTTGTGATGGACATGTGGTTCTTGAGAAGGACATGTGGTCCTTGTGATGGACATTGGTCCTTGAGATGGACATATAAGTGATAACATGCATAAAGTGATGATGTGATTCAATATGTTCTGGTGATGAGTCATACCCTGATTATGTAGATTTTTTTTAGAGATTGTATATTGTAACTTGATTGATGCTTGAGGATGTTTAAATTAATGTAATTAATCAAGTGAAATCTAATAGTGTATTTGCTTTGTGCCATAGATCCATTCTAGTGTTAGTTTTATTGTTGGATGGTGAAACAAATTTAACAGAGTGCATATTTTTGAATATGCAGAGTACAGTCGAGTAATTCCGTGTATCCTTAATACATGATGTGTGAGATGGCCATGCATGAGACGATCTAGGTGTAATATGGATGGACATGCGTGAGCCACTCCTTTTGTTAGAATGGCCATGTGAGAGCCTGTTCTTCTAGCTCTATACATGTACCAAGGTGGGTTAGTTATGTTTATATATGTGGATGGACATGCGTGAGCCAGTTCCTGATCTTGTCTATGTGCAAATTTTGTAGTTGACTAATATGTCTCTATGGTGTTTTCTCTTATGCTGAAGAAGAGGTGTGGTGAGGTGGTGAATTCCGACTCTTTCATTAGACCTTGTGTGGCACTGACTCGACTATATACATATAGTGGTCAGTTGGATATGGATGGAATGATTCAAATCCTCATGGTATAATACATACATAATCAGCCGTGTAGTATTATTGTATAGGATCAAATACAAAAACATTGGTTAAGGCCTTGCTTGATATGTAAACAATGTTATTGATAGAGAACATACATGTTCTTCATATTCCTTTTAAATTATTAAGATGTTTCATAATTAGTCAGTAATTTTCTTCATGTTATTTATATTGCTGCTCAGTTTATCTTACCAATGATAATAATAAATTGGGCAAAGAGTTAATCTCTCGACGGGGCTGTATGTCTCACCCCGTTGGTTAACAACCTTTTTAGGTGGACGAGCACGAGGAGGTAGAGATCGTGTAGAGGAAGTTGAGCAGCAGCCAGAGGAGCAGTAGCTGATAAGGTTTGAAGTGTTGCTGGTTGTCTTGTTGATAGAGTCCTAGAGTCGTCCCTGTACACTCGGGTCTATGGGAGCATTTTGTCGATGTTTTGCGAACATGCTATCTTTATGTGCTTTGTATATCAGATATGATGGAATCATGTATATATGTTTTGGAATAGTACTTTCATTACAGTTTGACAGTATGCCTTGTGGATGCTTTGAGGCATGAAAGTACTCATGTGTAAATGTTCTTTCTATATGGAAGTTTTGTGCAAAAATATAATTAAATTTTTAGTGTTTTCTGTTAATAAGTTTGTTAATTTCTCTTCCACAATTTTGATTTGAGTAATCTCATTTCGTTGTGGCATGGGGCATCACACTTTGGTTGGTATCAGAGCCTTAGGTTCATTGAGTCTATAGGGACTTAGGACTAGGGTTTGTATCTATTCTAGTATCCTCCAGTCTGTCTTATAGTCACTTTTGCTTATGCAGAAGAAGAAGAAGAATAATAAGAAGAAAAGCTTAAAGATGACTAGAGAACATGAAGAACATGCTACCGCGAGTAGTGTTGTTGCACTTGATGGTGGCGCAAAGAACCAAGCCCATGAAGATCGGGTGCCTAAAGTCCCCTAGTTTGAACTAGCCATGATAGAAAATCCTACCTTTCAATCACTTTTTGGGAAGTTTATGGGCACGATGACTCATATGGTGGACAGGATGCCTGCACCTCAATTTAAAGCTCTTATTCCCCATGCTGAATCTATGGGTACTGGCAAGACTTTTGAGCGACTTTGCCATGTTGGGGCGGTTGAGTATGCGGGGATAGCTGACCTGGTGGATGCGAATCTGTGGCTGACTTATCTTGAGAAGTCCTTCAAGATCCTATGTATTCTTGAAGAGGATAAGGTGAAGCATGCGGAGTACTTCTTGAGAGGGAGTGTTGGCCATTGGTGGGTCATAGAGGAGGAGAAGAGACCCAATGTTGTGGTTGGTTGGGAGGAGTTCTGATGAGAGTTCGTAAGTTACTTTCCACAGACATATCTGGATGAGAAGATCAATTAGTTTGAGAGAATTCAACAGGGGTCCATGATGATCAATGAGTATGAGACACGGTCTGTCCTCACATGGATGTGACCGAAGATGCATGAGAGGATTCATCATTTTGAGAAGGGGTTGAATGCTGAGTCGTCTACCCTAGATACTGCTTTGGATAATCAAGAGAGGTTTGTTGCATTTGTGGAGTATGCTCGAAGGATAGAATGATCTATGAAGGAGAAGAGAGAGGTAAGAACCAAGAAGCAGTCTGCATAGTTTCAAGGGCAGTCGTCAGGTGGCTTCAAGCAGCCAAGGTTTTCTACACTGCCAGCATCGTAGAGGTTTAGTATTTCGACACAGTGGTCACCAAGGAAGGGCAGAGGCCATAGTTTTCCACCCTCAAGAGCCCAGAGTGTTGCATCAGCATCGGTGGAAGTACCATCTAGGCCTTGGAATGAGAACAAAACATATTACAAGTGTGGGCAAGTTGGCCATACCAAATAGTTCTGTATAGTGAAATAGGGTGAAGTGACTCAACAGCCGAGGCAGAGCCAGTAGGGTTTGCAAAGACAGCAATATAGTGGCACAAGAGGATGAGGACATGGCCAAGCATCCCAAGATGCATCATTTGCTTAGGTAAGCAGAGCATGGGGGTGAAAATAGGCAACTGCTAGATTCTATGCCATGAGTCAGCTGGAGGAGATGATCAACCAGCGAGTGGTGATAGGTCAGATGGAGTTATTCATTTTGATTTGTCTTCTTCTTCCTTTATATCTGTTTTGGTTGACCCGGGTGCTACGCACTCTTTTATCTCATGAAAAGTGCCTAGTAGTTGTTCTTTGCCTGTTAGTCATGGGAATAAAAGCTTGTTTCTATGAACCCCACTAGTCAATTCTATAGTGTTACATGATGTGTGTCCTTCCTATCTTCTCTCTTTCTTAGGACACAACATTCAAGTGGATCTTATACCACTTGACATGCGTGTATTCGATGTGATCCTTGGGATGGATACTCTAGAGAACTATAGATTGGTATTGGATTTTAGTTCCAAGCAAGTGATGTTTGTAGACAGTGGTGAGACGTGGATCTTCCAAGGAGATAGGAATATTCTCCCAACGTGCCTTGCTTCAGCAATGATGGCGAGGAAGATTCGGAGACAAGGTTGCAAGGTGTTTTTAGCACGCGTGATGGATACATAGGTGAGAAGTCTTAGTATCCAAGAAGTGTCAGTGGTTAGGGAGTTTGAGGATGTGTTTCCTGAAGAGTTTCTAGGTGTTCCACCACCCCCTGAGATTGATTTTGAGATCAATCTGGTTCCTGGTAAGAAACCCACAGCTCAAACACCATATAGGATGGCACCGAAAGAGATGGAAAGTTGAAGAGATAGTTGCAAGAACTACTTGACAAGGGTTTCATCAGGCCGAGTACGTCACCATGGGGTGCTCTAGTGTTATTTGTGAAGAAGGATGGGTCTATGAGGTTGTGCGTTGATTACAGACAGTTGAACAAGGTCATGATAAAAGAATAAGTATCCTTTGCCGAGAATAGATGATCTGTTTGATCAATTGCATGGTGCAAGAATGTTCTCGATGATAGACCTACAGTCAGGATATCATTAGTTGAGGATCAAGGAGGATGACATACCAAAGTCATCTTTTAGGACGAGGCATGGTCACTATGAGTTAGTGGTTATGTCGTTTGAGCTAACCAATGCACCAACAACGTTCATGGATTTGATGAACAGGGTGTATAGACCATTCCTTGACCAATTTTTGGTTGTCTTCATAGATGACATCTTGATATATAGTCATGACAGTCAGCAACATGAACAACATCTACGTCAGGCATTGATAGCATTTTGAGACAGCACCAACTCTATGCTAAGTTCAGCAAGTGTGAGTTCTAATTGAGGGAGGTAGCTTTCTTGGGGTACGTTATATCTGCAAAAGGTGTACAAGTGGACCCTAACAAGGTAAAGTCTGTGATAGAATGGGAGAAGCCAAATACGCTGATAGAAGTGTGCAGTTTCCTAGGTTTGGAAGGCTACTATAGGAGGTTCATTAAGAATTTCAACACTAATGCCCTACCCCTAACTATGTTGACAAGGAAGGATGTGCAACTTGTTTGGGACGACAGGTGTCAATGTGCCTTTCAAACGTTAAAGGAGAAGCTGACAAGTGCACCAGTTTTGGTTTTTCCTGAGCAAGGAAAAGGATACATCGTCTTTTTTTTATGCATCCAGGCATGGTTTGGTATGTGTGTTGATGCATGACAAGCGAGTAGTTTCTTTTGCTTCTTGATAGCTTAAGAAAGAGATGGAGAATTATCCAACCCACGACTTGGAGTTTGCTATAGTATCACATGCTTTGAATATTTGGAGGCACTACCTGTATGGGGAGAAGTGTCAGATCTTCACAGATCACATCACAAGAACTTGAAGGATATGTATTGGTGGCCAGGATTGAAGAAGGATGTAGCACTGTTTGTTGCAAGATGTGTTGTGTGTTAGAAAGTTAAAGCTGAGCATCAGAAGCCTGTAGGAACATTGCAACTATTTCCTATACCTCAGTGGAAGTGGGATCATACGACTATGGACTTTGTGGTTGGTCTACCTAGGACAACTAAAGGTTATGATTCCATTTGGTTGATCATTGAAAGATTGACCAAGTCAGTACATTTCCTCCCTGTGAAGACAACATTCATAGTAGAGATACATGGTCAAGTCTATGTTGATGAGATACTATGTTTGCATGGTGTTCTAACTACTATTATATCTGACAGAGGTCCTCAGTTTACAAGTCACTTTTAGGAGCGACTGCATACAACTTTGGGTACGTAGTTGAAGTTCAACACTGCTTTACACCTGCAGATAGATGGTCAGTCTGAAAGGACAATTCAAATCTTGGAGGATCTATTGAGGGCTTGTGTTCATCAATTCTCAAGAAGTTGGGATATACACCTGACCGGCCTAAATCGCGCGTCCTAAAATTGGAGGCGTATTTGAGGTAGTCGAGCCTTCACATTTATAACCCGAATCCTTCTAGGCCCCCACAACTTTGTTTACGGGGTCGAAGTAGTCATACGGGGTCGAACACAGGGACAAGGTGGGTCGTGTTCATGACTCTGAATCGACACTCTACACTCCGGTGGGTATAAAGAGATATTAAAGTTCCCCGAAGGGGAACAACAAGATGTCACGATTAAATCAAAGAAAACTATCTCCAACTGGAGTTACTAGAAAGATTAAGATTTTGTCATTTAGCAGTTTTTAGGAATTTTCATGCAACAGAAAGTAGAAAGATAAACTGCAGTTTAAGGTGTAATGCAAGGGATAAGACTTCAGTAAGACAAGTGGTAGCAGTAACACCCTGCACCCCTCCTCTCAGAGCGGATGCCTCTAACCGAGCTTCAACACCCCTCTCGAGGTTGCTGGACTCAAGTTAGAGTGGAATGATACTAAAACAACTCCGTTCTGGGCACTCTCGTACTCCAGAACCGGACCAAACACTAGAGCCACAACCCAACTCTCGAAGTAGTTGCGACGGGAAAGACGATTCGGTAGCTAAGCGAAACGCGATCCAAAACATGCAAGCTAGAGTTCGGATACCCAACACAGCAGTTACCCAATCATAAGGCACCAAGCATTAAACAAATAGCAGTTAAGCATTTCTATTTCAATAAGCAATAAGGGTCTTAATACAATGCATAAGCTAAGAAATTAAATAACAGAATTAAAGATAGATGTCACCTTCTTGATGTAGAAGAACGACAGACTACCATAGCTCTCCTACCCGATACCGGTCAGGAGCCGAGCCCGATACGGCAGTGTCGGGCGGCACCCCCTCTCGGGCAGCGCCGACTGACGACTGACTGTATCGCTCAAGGACCCTAGCTGATACGCTCATGTCGGGCGGCACGCATGACGGGAGGAGCGTATCGGGTTCGATATCGTGTCGGGCTAAGAGCTACGAGTCTACTGTCGGGCACTCGTGTCGCTCATCTTCGCTGGCCGATATCGGCTCGCAGTGTCGCCCGGGGCAACACTAAGTGAACCATCCCTTCCCTCTCGGGATGAGGGAAAGCTCACCTAGTGTCGCCCGACACAAGCACTGGGGCGCGATACTCTTGCTCTCACAGCTACCTTCGAAGGTGGCTCTCGGACTTACGAACTGTCTTGTCCGAACTATCCAACCCTCCGACTTCTCCGACGACGACTCGTCTTTTCGGCTTCCTGTAGCTGCTATTTATACCGGCAGTTGAAGGAGTTATGGTGCTGGAAACGCCACGTAGCTCCCTTATACGCCGGTCGATGGATGTGGACGGCCGATACAGGTATGTCTCGGCGCGAGGCGCTGGCTATCGGTCACGTGGCTGGCGGCACGCCTACCGGTGGGTGGCTGTGTCGCCCGATGAGTTTGGTCGTCGATGCGGCTTTGGCTCCCTCTCGGGTAGACGGTATGTCGGTCGACACGTCCTTCTTGCGCAGCGCCCTTCTCCGCCGATTATTCTCGTGTCACCCAGCCCCTGTCGGGCTGGGTTGTATCGGGCGTCAGGAAGGTCGAGACGGGCATAGACTTATTGTGGGCCGGAATCGGCCTTATTGCACAAAAATGAGGAAAACTCTGTAGAAGATAGGAAAAATTGGAATAAGAGCGTTGCTTGGCCAATTATTGCAAAAATGCTAATAAAATAGAGGAAAATAGCAGAAAAGGGTAGTTTTGATAACAGAATAAAGGGCAAAAACGTCACAAAATTTGGTGTTATCAACTCCCCCAAACTTAGCTTTTTGATTGTCCTCAATCAATATTTAAACTAAACTATGTGTTGCTTCTTCTTGCACAGTAAAACTTTAAGGCTAATGGGTAGCACAAGATTTGCGGTGTCTTGGAGGTAATGCTGTCTTAATGCGAACAAAAGACCTTGCCCCACTTGCCTTATTATTTAAGTAAATTTTTTCTTCTCCACAGCTTCAACGAGACTTTGGTGTATGATTTCGAAGTTAGCTTCCACACCAAACAGCTTTATTTTAGGGGCAGAAAGTTGTGTATAGGGTAGGCTAAGGCTTTTTGGGTTTTCCTTCTTGTTTCCCATCAGTCCATCCAGGTAAGGGTCCGTTAACGGGCAAGTGGTCCCTGCAGTCCAAGCCAGTTGGCTTTAGAGCAGTGATTTCACATCCTACGTACCACTGCCCCGGATCTACCATGCCTAAAGATGGGTACTTTTGGAAAACAAGTGTGTATATATATATTTTTTTCTTTTCTTTTATTGGGCACAACTCTCATGCTTTTATTCACGCTCATAAGGCTTCTTTCTCTTTTTGGGATTTTTGCTGGGTAAGGGAAAACAAAAGAGATATCTACTGTTTGGGCAGCTTTTTCCTTCTCCATACTCGTCTCTTAGTTGTTTGCGAGATTATTATTTTTCGAAAATTTTTGGATGGAAAGGCACAATCTTTTGTTTGTTTGAGACAGCATTATCAAAAAGATATGACAGAACTTGTAACTCATTAAATATACAGAAAGTAAACTTTGCAAGAAGTCACAACAAGTTTTTATTATTATTACAACAACTTTGTACATATGCATAGGGACAGGAAATTTGCAAAGGAAAGATTTTTGAAAATTTTTATATGGCATGCATGCGTACATCAGATAGACATGGAGCTATAAGGGCACATCAGGTAAAAGAGAATGAATATCGTAGAAATCTTGAAGTGATAAAATTTTTATACCTCCCTCACTGGCATACCCCCCCCCCAAACTTACTTCCTACTCTGTCCCAGAAGTAGAGAAGAAAGCAAAAGTGAGGTAAAGTTTAGCCAGTGAGGGTAAGCTTGCTGATGTGCTGCAAAATGCTCCTACGAAGTTGCAGCATGCCATTGGGAGGTTGTCTAGCGGGTTCGCTTCGGCGGTGTAGCGGTTGAGTGTGAGCGTAACCCTCAAAATTCACTTCTGGCCCACCTTTTCTTCACATCTCCGTTGTAAACGTAAACAAAAGGACTGATTATCAGTCCCTAGTTCAGTTCCCAGGAGTGTGTAGTCAGGGTGGGCCCTCTCCCTTAAGAGGACGGAACCGAGGTGCCTCGAGCTTGTTCGGAGGCCTTGGTTGCCGCACTCTTGCTGTCTCTGGAGACGGTCCCAAGCCACCCCAAAGACATGCTGATAACTAGGTGACTCGCTATTGGAACTACCAAATCACGAAAGATCTCCCCTTTTACTGTTGTTGTCGTTTCTGCCCGACTGTGGTTGTTGTTTCCCTCGCCGTGCTTGTTGGCGCCGCCGGAGGTTTGCTCCATACGAGCCATACCTGTTATTTAAATTTAGAATTTATTCATCTGTTAGGCAAGGAAGATGAAAAGAAACACTTATTAAAACTGGGCGATAAGGGATCGGACGATACGATGTTTTCGCGCGATATGACTCGACGCCTGACACAGGTGTATCGGGCGATACGAGGTCACATGAAGAAAAACATGACATCACCGTGAGAAGTATGTCGCCTGAAACGACATCGGGGAGAACGTTGTCGGCCGGCGCGTCGTGCGAAAGCATGTCGGGCGATAGAGAATCTGCAGGTCATGCGAACCCGCTAAGTGGCTCGATAAGAGATACTAGCGTCGGGCGACAGGGTTATCGGCCGATAAACGTGTCGGTCTAAAAACCTATCGAGCGACAAGCCATGTCGTTCGGAAGGAAAACAACAAGTCGGCCGATACGCCTCACACGATACAAAACCTGTGACGGGCGAGAGATAACGTGTCGGGCAAAGGTGTGTCGAGCTATACCTTTGCTCTCAGGAGGCATCGCCCGATACCAGGGCGAAGGCAAGATGGCCGACACACGAGCAAAAGGGAGGATCATTGCATGCGTTCCAGGTGGCAAAAGGGAGAAAATGATAGCCCAACACGAAGAAACCTCCACGCTATTTATAGAGAACCCAGCTGGGGGTAAAACGGGCAAAACAAGGCGCGCGTCGGGCGTTTTAGTCACGCTATTCCCGAGACGCGCAGTCCCATCGGGCAGTCCAAGGGTCATCCGCTGCCCTTGCGACGCCCGGGGCGAGGCTGCCCGATACAAGCGGTTCTGCGCCCAGCTGGTCGACACGGTAGAAAAACGGGCGGTCAAAAGGCCACAACTAAACATGGGTGAAGTAAAAGGCCATTGCAGGGTAAAACATCATTGGTATAGAGAAGGATCTCCTACCTCATATGGTATTACTCCTCAATGCTCTGCAAAACACAGCGGTGGCCCATAAAACAAAAAGAGTCAGCACACGTGCGCATGCACTGACTCGGGCCTTATTACAGTCCATAATGTTTGTTTTTACAAAGAAAAGAAATGTATCCTAATCTATGACTCGGGCTGCCTCCTGAGGAGCGCTGAAGTTTCTGTCGCCAGCTCGACCGGTGTAGGCTCTTCGGTTGTACCCACATCCAGCAAGTCAATCTCTGCTTTCCTGACAAAAGCTTTGTCTTCATAAAACCTTTTCACTCTGTGCCCGTTCACCTTGAAGATCTTAGTCGGGTCATCCTTGTTGCGGAGCTCCATCATTCCTGATGGGTATATCTTTGACACAGAAAATGGTCCCGACCATCTTATCTGTAATTTCCCAGGAAAAAGACGGATGGAGGACTTGAATAACATGACCTTATCCCCTTCGCTCACATCCTTTCTCCTAAGGTGGGCATCATGCAACATTTTTGTTCTTTCCTTGTAGATCTTTGCATTCTCGTAGGCGTGAATCCTCAGCTCTTCGAGCTCTTGAACCTGCAAAAACCCCTTTTCTCCTGCTTTGTCTAGGTCCATATTTAGGAACTTGATCGCCCAAAGGGCCTTGTGTTCTAGTTCCAAAGGCAGATGGCAGGATTTTCCGTATATAAGACGGTAGGGGGTGGTTCTAATGGGCGTCTTGTAAGCAGTACGGTAGGCCCATAATGCGTCGTCAAGTTTCATAGACTAGTCTTTCCGCGTGCGGCTGACAGTCTTTTCTAAGATCTGCTTGATCTGTCTGTTTGAGACCTCTACCTGCCCCGACGTCTGTGGGTGGTAGGGCGTAGCGATCTTATGTTTTACTCCATACTTACGTAGGATCGCTTCGAACTGCCTTTCTCCAAAGTGTGACCCGCCGTCACTTATTACGGTGCGCGGTACACCGAAACGGGGAAAGATGGTCTTCTCAAAAATCTTGACTTCCGACTTGGCGTCGCATGTTTGGGTGGCTGCCGCCTCTACCCACTTCGATACATAATCTACTGCCACTAGTATGTATTGATACCCCTGGGATGGGGGAAACGGCCCCATGTAATCAATTCCCCATACGTCAAATATTTCCACTTCGATCCAGCTTGCCATCGGCATTTCATTCCTCTGCCCTATAATTCCCGTTGACTGGCACTCTTTGCAAACCTTTACAAATCGTGCAGCATCTTTAAATAAGGAGGGCCAGTAGAAACCTGATTGTAGCACTTTCACCGCTGTTCTTTCGCTACCCAGGTGTCCTCCATAGGGGGAGGTGTGGCATCCCTACAGGATATCAGCGGTTTATTCTTCCGGAATGCACCTCCTGTACAAGTTGTCTGCGCATCTTCTGAATAGGAGAGGATCATCCCAGTAATAATTCTTGGCATCCGCGAATAGCTTCTTCTTTTGATTGTAGGTGATGTCAGGAGGCAGCTCTCCACAAGCAAGGAAATTGCAGATGTCTGCAAACCAGGGCAAACCTTCTTCTTGAGCTTCAGCCATCATAAGAGCTTTGTCGACAAAGTCGTCGTCGATTTGTGGCCCTCTCTGTCTCTCATCCACTATCCTCGATAGGTGGTCCGCGACCACATTTTCCACGCCCTTCTTGTCGATAATTTCATGATCGAACTCTTGGAGCAACAAGGCCCATCTCAACAATCTGGGCTTTGCGTCTTTCTTTTGCATTAAGTATTTTATTGCCCCATGATCTGTGTATACTTTGACCTTGGATCCGACGAGATACGACCTGAACTTGTCAAACGCGAAAACGATCGCGAGCATCTCCTTCTCGGTTGTTGTGTAGTTTACCTGTGCTTCGTCCAACGTGCGACTAGCATAGCAAATCACATGGTGCTTTTTATCTTTCTTTTGCCCCAGGACTGCTCAAACTACATAGTCGCTAGCATCGCACATTAGCTCAAAGGGTAAACCCCAATCTGGCGCTTGAAGGATGGGTGGTGATACTAAAGCATTTTTCAGGGCCTGAAAAGCACTGAGACAATCGTTAGAGAAAACAAATTCAGCATATTTTACCAGAAGATTGGACAATGGTTTGGAAATCTTTGAGAAGTCCTTGATGAATCTTCGGTAATATCCGGCGTGCCCGAGGAAGCTTCTTATCCCCGTGACAGATTTTGGTGGAGGAAGCTTAGATATAGCTTCGACTTTGCTGGTATCCACCTCGATCCCACGCCTTGAGATCTTATGCCCTAGAACGATGCCCTCCCGCACCATGAAATGACATTTTTCCCAGTTCAGGACCAGGCTGTTTTCCTCGCACCTTTGAAGTACTAACAAAAGATTCTTCAGACAGCCATCGAAGTCCTTTCCATAGACGGAGAAATCGTCCATGAAAACTTCCACGATGTCTTCTAGAAAATCTGAGAACATTGATATCATGCATCTTTGAAAGGTGGCGGGGGCGTTGCAGAGTCCGAAGGGCATCCTTCTAAAGGCATAAGTGCCATAAAGGTAGGTGAACGTCATTTTCTCCTGGTCGTCGGGTAAGATGGGTACCTGGTAAAATCCTGAAAAGCCATCAAGAAAAAAAAAATAATCGTGATGCGCTAATCTTTCAAGAACTTGGTCAATAAAAGGTAGCGAAAAATGATCCTTTTTTGTAGCCTGATTTAGCTTTCGGTAATCAATGCACATTCGCCAACCGGTGACGGTCCTTACCGCCACCTCGTCACCCTTCTCACCCTTAACCATAGTCATTCCTCCTTTCTTGGGTACTACGTGGATCGGGCTTACCCAATTGCTGTCGCTAATTGGGTAAATTATCCCCGCGTCCCTAAGCTTTATTACCTCTTTCTTGACGACCTCCTTGAGCATCTGATTCAGCTTCCTCTGGGGTTGGGCCAGAGGCTTGGCAGACTCATCCAAGTTGATGCGATGCATGCAAAGGGCGGAGCTAAGGCCTTTGATATCATCTACGGAATATCCTATAGCCCCCCTGTGGAGTCTTAACTCCTCAAGGAGCCGGTCTAGCTGATTGCTTGAAAGATCGGCGTTTACGATGACTGGGTTCCTCTGTTCTTCATCTAAAAATTTGTACTTTAGTCCTTCAGCCAACGCTCTAAAATCTGGCTTTGCTCGGGGTGTCTCTTCCTGAGGTTCTCCCTCAAGGGAGGCATACTTCGCAGAGTTCACCTCCTCCTCTTCTTCTTGCAAGTCTTTGTCAGAAAGGTTGAAAAGGTCGAGATGCCTCACGACCTCAGGATCTTCGAGGTCGGGATCCTGACAGCTTATTGCCCTTGCGAGGGGGTCCACTATCCGGATATCCTCCTCTATTTCCTCGCAGAATTTATTGTAACTATCTGCAAAACAGGCCGATTCAGACAGGGATGGACCTCTCATGATCTCCTTCATCTTGAAGTACATGTGGTTGTTTCCAACCCTCAAGGTGATTATCCCTTCAGAGACATCAATCAGTGCCCTCCCTGTTGCCAAGAAAGGGCGTCCGAAGATGATCGGACATCTGGGATCCTCAGCTGTGTCGATGACGACGATGTCGCAGGGAATAAAGAAATCACCGACCCTAATCGGCACATCTTCGACAATGCCAACAGGTCTTTTGAAGGAGTGATCCGCCAGTTCAATCCGCATATTGGTTCGAACCATGTCGGTCAAACCCATCTTTTGCGCAAAACTTAAGGGCGTGAGGCTGATGCTCGCTCCCAAGTCCGCTAGACCCTTCCGCTCGACATTGTCCCCGATGGCGAATGGGATTGTGAAAGCTCTGGGATCCCTTCTCTTAGTTGGCAAGCTGGGCTTTACGAAGGCAGAGGAAGTAGAGGCTAGGTACACTGTCTCTATCCTTCCTCCCCTTCTTTTCTTCATTATTAGATCTTTGAGAAACTTGGCGTATGTGGGCATCTCCTCCAAAGCGTCAAGGAAGGGGACTTCAAGATGCAGCTTTCTGATCGAGTCCATGAACCTTTCATGCCGCTTTTTCAGATTTGCCTTGATCAGCTTGTACGGGAATGATATCCTGGGAGCATAAGGATTCCTCCCACCAGATGGCTCATCGGACGGTCTCCGCGTAGGATCTTGGGCTTCTGCAGGCCTACCTCCGCCTCCTGCTGGAATAGCATCCTTGGGCCCTTGCTCAGGTTCCGGTGGGGCTTCATCAGCACGCTCTACCATCTTTCCTGATCTAAGCACTGCCATTACTGCAATTTCAGGGTGAGGGAGCGTTTTTCCTGCAGGGCTCTTTATCAGAGCAGCCATCTGAGACAGTCGTTGATCGACCTCCCATTGGCGCATCTGCAGACTCGCCATCTGGTGTTGCATGGAATTCAGAGATCCAGGGTTGGTAAACGTCCCCTGTACCAACTGGTTGATAATGGTGTCCTATCTTTTTATGTAGGCGGAAAGCTGACCAACCCAATTAGGCCGGGTCGCCCTCTCGCTTTGGCTCTGACATTCGCCTTCAGAAAGGGGTTGCCCACAACGAGGCATGGTATCAAGGCTCGGTGGAGCAGGTTACAGCTTTGCAGGGTACCTGAAATATCATGAGAAATCAAGTTAGAACACAGAGTTATTTGGTTCCGGCAAAGAATAATGATTAAAGCAAAAAAGAAAAAGAAAAAGAAAGAAAAAAAAGAAAAAAAAGAAAAAGAGGTGTTGTCAAGCCTATTTCTAAGCTTGAGGCACGGGAGTGTAGTTAGTGGTTTCAGATTCGTCAACAGTGCCATTTGCCTTGTCCCCGGCAACGGCGCCAGAAAGTTGACCGGCCTAAATCGCGCGTCCTAAAATTGGAGGCGTATTTGAGGTAGTCGAGCCTTCACATTTATAACCCGAATCCTTCTAGGCCCCCGCAACTTTGTTTACGGGGTCGAAGTAGTCATACGGGGTCGAACACAGGGACAAGGTGGGTCGTGTTGACGACTCTGAATCGACACTCTACACTACGGTGGGTATAAAGAGATATTAAAGTTCCCCGAAGGGGAACAACAAGCTGTCACGATTAAATCAAAGAAAACTATATCCAACTGGAGTTACTAGAAAGATTAAGATTTTGTCATTTAGCAGTTTTTAGGAATTTTCATGCAACAGAAAGTAGAAAGATAAACTACAGTTTAAGGCGTAATGCAAGGGATAAGACTTCAGTAAGACAAGCGGTAGTAGTAACACCCTGCACCCCTCCTCTCAGAGCGGATGCCTCTAACCGAGCTTCAACGCCCCTCTCGAGGTTGCTGGACTCAAGTTAGAGTGGAATGATACTAAAACAACTCCGTTCTGGGCACTCTCGTAGTCCAGAACCGGACCAAACACTACAGCCACAACCCAACTCTCGAAGTAGTTGCGATAGGAAAGACGATTCGGTAGCTAAGCGAAACGCAATCCAAAACATGCAAGCTAGAGTTCGGATACCCAACACAGCAGTTACCCAATCATAAGGCACCAAGCATTAAACAAATAGTAGTTAAGCATTTCTATTTCCATAAGCAATAAGGGTCTTAATACAATGCATAAGCTAAGAAATTAAATAACAGAATTAAAGATAGATGTCGCCTTCTTGATGTATAAGAACGACAAACTACCGTAGCTCTCCTGCCCGATACCGGTCAGGAGCCGAGCCCGATACGGTAGTGTCGGGCGGCACCCCCTCTCGGGCAGCGCCGACTGACGACTGACTTTATCGCTTAAGGACCCTGGCCGATTCGCTCATGTCGGGCGGCGCACCCTCTCGGGTGGCACGCATGACGGGCGGAGCGTATCGGGTTCGATACCGTGTCGGGCAAAGAGCTACGAGTCTACTGTCGGGCACTCGTGTCGCTCATCTTCGCTGGCCGATATCGGCCCACAGTGTCGCCCGGGGCAACACTAAGTGAACCATCCCTTCCCTCTCGGGATGAGGGAAGGCTCACCTAGTGTCGCCCGGCACAAGCACTGGGGCGCGATACTCTTGCTCTCACATCTACCTTCGAAGGTGGCTCTCGTACTTCCAAACTGTCTTGTCCGAACTATCCAACCCTCTGACTTCTCCGACGACGACTCGTCTTTTTGGCTTCCTGTAGCTTCTATTTATACCGGTGGTTGAAGGAGTTATGGTGCTGGAAACGCCACGTAGCTCCCTTATACGCCGGTCGATGGATGTGGACGGCCGATACAGGTATGTCTCGGCGCGAGGCGCTGGCTATCGGTCACGTGGCTGGCGGCACGCCTGCCGGTGGGTGGCTGTGTCTCCCGACGAGGTTGGTCATCGATGCGGCTTTGGCTCCCTGTCGGGTAGACGGTATGTCGGTCGACACGTCCTTCTTGCGCAGCGCCCTTCTCCGCCGATTATTCTCGTGTCGCCCAGCCCCTGTCGGGATGGGTTGTATCGGGCGTCAGGAAGGTCGAGACGGGCTTAGACTTATTGTGGGCCGGAATCGGCCTTATTGCACAAAAATGAGGAAACTTTGTAGAATATAGGAAAAATTGGAATAAGAGCGTTGCTTGGCCAATTATTGCAAAAATGCTAATAAAATAGAGGAAAATAGCAGAAAAGGGTAGTTTTGATAACAGAATAAAGGGCAAAAACGTCACAAAATTTGGTGTTATCAACACCTCAGTTTGATAGAGTTCTCCTACAATAATAGCTATTAGAGAAGTATTGACATGGCACCATATGAGGCATTGTATGAGAGATGTTGTAGGTCTCCATTGTGGTTGGTATGAGATAGGGGATTATCAGCTTCTAGGTCCCAATCTTATACAGTAGATGACAGAGAGGATCAAAGTGATACAACAATAGTTGAAAGTAGAACTGGATATATAGAGGTCGTACACAGACAATCTTCGTAGACCCTTGGAGTTCTAAGTTGAAGACAAAGTATATCTGAGGGTCTCTCCCAGGAAGAGTGTTTTGAGGTTTGGGAAGAAGGGTAAGTTGGCTCCTAGATTTATGGGACCTTACCCAATTGTGGCACGAGTTGGGAAGGGGGCTTACAAGTTGGAGTTACCACCTAAGTTACACAGGTTGCATCCAGTGTTCCATGTTAGTATGTTGAGGAAGTGTCATCCGGATATAGAGACAATGTTACATCCTGTAGAGGTGGAGCTTGATGAGGATGTGACCTATGTAGAAGGTCATGTGCTTATCCTTGATTGGAGGGTGAAGAAGTCGAAGAGGAAGGACCTTATGTTTGTGACGGTTCTTTGGAATCATTATGGTGTTGAGGAAACCACATGGGAGCTCGAAGAGGAGATGATGAGGAATTACCCTTCTCTTTTCTCTTAGGATTTTGGGGGAAATCTCTGTTAGGGGTTTATGGCTTGTAAGGACCCTGACCCACATTTTTGTCTAACCGTATTTGTTTTGCTTATGTGAGTTGTTGAACTCCTTACTCTAATCATCTAAGATGTAATTAGGGCATGTTGGAGGTTTGTGTTCCTTGTTTGATCTTGTTACTTGATGTTTGTGTTTTGTGGTGAGTTTTTGGTACAAACTTGCAGTTTACCTAGAGTAAGGGTGTGATGTGCAAGTTTTCCACCTCTAGAGTATTCCCTTTGTCTCTCTCTCTTTGGCCATGTATATATATGTAACATACCAGGATTTGAGGCCTCAGATAAAATGATCTTATAAGGAATGATTGGACTACCCATATCACCAAGTTGCACCTCCTTTTTCGGGATCTCATCACTAAAGAACTCTAAAGTTAAGTGTGCTCGACTTGGAGTAGTACTAGGATGGGTGACCAGTCAGGAAGTTGATCCTAGCTTGCACGTCAGTGTGGACAAAGTGTGTAGTTAAGGGTAGTGGTGGTTTGTGGGGCCAATCATCATTCCTAAAACTCTACTAGAGCCTTGGGCAGTGGGCCCAAGTGTTACAAATGGTATCAGAGCCATAACCCCTCTAGTAGATGGGGCCCACATTGGCACGTGGCATGCCAGTCATGAGTTGTGCGGTCTAGGCATGTTGGAAAGGGTTATCCATGGTTGATCTAGCCACCCTTGCACTGGTATTCTGTGATCGAGAGTTGGGTGTCCATGGGCCATTCTAGGTCTTCCTGAAATGGGGTGATATTATGAGGCCATATCGTTGAGCCTTCATTAGGACGTCAAGAGTCTAAGTGGGGGAGATTGTAATATCCCAGGATTTGAGGCGTCAGATAAAATGATATTATAAGGAATGATTGGACTACCCATATCACCAAAGTGCACCTCCTTTTCTGGCAGCTCATCACTAAAGAACTCCAAAGTTATGTGTGCTCGGCTTGGAGTAGTACTAGGATGAGTGACCAGTCAGGAAGTTGATCCTAGCTTGCGCGTCAGTGTGGACAAAGTGCACAGTTAAGGCCAGTGGTGGTTTTTGGGGCCAGTTGTCATTTCTGAAACTCTACTAGAGCCTTGGGAAGTGGGCCCAGGTGTTACAATATATCTCTTCCTTCTCATGCAAGTGAACCCTTTTAGTAATTCTTGCTAGCTCTCCTTAGTGGCCAACCTTGATCTTGAAGAGCCCTCTCCCTTGGAGCTTGGTGGGTGAGCTAGAAGCTTGTGGTGCTCTTTTTCATCTTATTCCTTAGTAATCCATGGTTTTCTAGATTTCCTTCCCTCCTTCTTTCTTCATCTCAGCCATGGACCTTGGTACCTTTCTCTCTTTTTATTTCTTGGACATGGTCCTATCTTCCTTCTTGGAGGTGTTATGGAGATTAAGCTAGGAGGGTCTTCTTGTACCTTTAGCTTGGGAATCTTGGATCTTGACCTTAGAGCTTAAAGCTTGGTGGTTGTTCTTTAGGTGGGTTATATAACTCTAAACCTACTTTGTTATTATCACCCTTCTACTTTTTATCTTTCTAGTTGCTCTTAGATTATTTTTCTTGCATGCTAGTAGCTTTTCTTAGTAGTTTCTGTTCTATTTTTGAGAATCAAACTATGTTAAGTTGCTTCCATGAGACACAACTTTCTTTGCCTTAGTAGTATCATCATATTGATTTTGAAGATGACCAAACCGATATGCAAGGCTGATATGCTCTTGTGTAAACTGATATGGTATGGTGACTGATATGCTTGCAACCCAACATTCAAATCGACATGCCTTATCTAGACCAATATACCTACCATGATGGGGTGTGTTATGATCTCGTGATGGCTAGTAGAGAAGAGGGTTGAGTCTCCATGCTTCTAGTTGAGTGTGGAAGTTAACATGGGTAACCCTAATCTGATACATGTGCTACCCCACACACCTTGCAAATTGATACTCCTTAGTCGACACACCTTGTTTAGAGGTGAGGAACACCTACCTTGTGGTTCAACCGATACCACCAACCCTAGTGGACGATATCATATAGATATCAATGTGGCCGATACACAATGTGGCACATAGCTTGATACCCAAAGGGATAGTGTGGTTGATACCCTAATGAAATATGAGGTCAATACCCTAAGGGATAGTTAGGCTGATACCATAAGAGATGGTATGACCAATACAATTTTTCATGCATCTCTAAACTGATACCCTTTGTTGTGCCTTGGCCAACACCCTCTCATTGAGGTGGTGAGCTTGATACAACTGATGATAGACTAATACACATTCTCTTGTACTTCTAAATCGATATCTTTTATGTTAAACCGATACTCTTTGAGTCAGTAGGCTGATATCCTACCTAGGTTGGTTTCTCGATATCTAAGGTTAACCAATACCATATCTTAGTGTGGTGGTCAATACCCTAACCCTAATTGATACCCCTATGTGGTGTAGTGATTCATCTTGTTGATGCTATGGTTACATGGTGTGATGTAATACTCTATGGTGGTGGTTGAGACATATCATGTTGTTGTTGATGCTCACAGTGATGGTATGGTATCCTATGGAGTAGTTGTATGTATGATGTGAGGGTTATGTTTCTAAACTACATAACATGCTTTATAATGATATTAAGAAACATACTTCTATGTCTCATAACATATCTCACAATGATGTGGAAAGTGATAACCTAAGGGTGGTTGGAAATCTAACCCTATAAACCCTAATTGGGTAAAGTAAAACCCTAATTGTTATGATTTGAAATGTATGATGTAAATGTTTGCATGATTTTTATGATATGATGATGCTTTTCCTTCATGTTATCAACTTCTAACCATGCAGGGGATATTGATTGATGTGCATAGCCAGGTATGAGCTATGGTGGTTATGATGTGATGGACATTGGTCCTTGTGATAAGCATTTGGTCATTGTGATGGACATGTGGTCCTTGTGATGGACATGTGTTCCTTGAGATGGACATGTGGTCCTTGTGATGGGCATTGGTCCTTGAGATGGACATATAAGGCCAAAAACATGCAGATGATTATGGGAAGGAGTTGTGCATATCATCTATCTAAGAGTTGCATATGATGCAATTGACATGATTGCCTACCTTGATAATTGAATATGGATAATAGTGTAGGCTGGGTAATAGTTGAAATATTATGGATCTTGGCCCACTAAATATTGTATGCTACAATATTCTAAATTTATATGTGAGGGCTATCAATTTGAAATAAAATAGTGGGAGCGATAGTTAATTAAAGACCTAATCAATATCAACTTTTCAAATAAAATAAAATCAAATCAAAGTGTTTTTTGACAAATTTAAATTTTCTCTTGTAGAATCAAATGACAAACAAATCCACTTTGCGATTGGATGAATTAAATGAGATTTATTTCCACAATTGGTTCAGGACCTTGAGAAGTGTTCTGCATGATCCTGAAATACTAGTGCTCGTATCCACTCCATATTCGCCTAAGAGTGACATGGATGCTTATTTGAAGCATGCCAACGATGTTGTGAACAACAAGAATCTTATGCTGGGTTGTATGAACTATGAGTTGCGTAAACATCATGATAAGCATGAAAGATACAATGTCTCTAAATTTCTATTTGAGTGCAAGCTGACAGAGGGATATCTAGTAGAACCTCATGTGCTCAATATGATTGGGTATATGAAGCATCTTGAAAGACTGGGATTTCCTTTAGGTAAGAGGTGGCCACGGATATAATTTTGCAATCTTTTCCTAAATCATATAGCCAATTTATCGAGTGTTATCACTTAAGTAACATGGCGAGACCGCTGTCAGAGTTGCTTGACATCTTGATAAATGTCGAAGCACAAATGAAGAAGGACAAATATGTGATGATGATCAATGGAGTTGAGTCCAAGGACAAGGGCAAGGCCAAGAAGCATTCTGTGTCTAAGCTAAGATCTAATTCTTCAACACTCAAAATTAAGAGAATGATAGAAAAACCTAGGAAGAAAGGGATTGAGATCTCTACTTCTAGTATATATGTTATTGAGGTCAACTTCACTACTCACTCATCATTAGTACTAGACATCGGATGTGGATCACACATTTTATCAAATGTGAAGGATCTGAAAAGAAGTAGACCTTTATAGAAAGGTGAGGCTAAACTGTGTGTTGTAAATGGTGCAAGAGTTGCTGCCAACACAGTTTAAACCAATGAGTTATCTCTACCAAGTGGGCTTGTGATAGAGTTAGAGAACTGCTACTATTTACCTTCTATTAATAGGAACATCATATTTGTATCTTGTTTGGACAAGAACAAATTCAAATTTCTTATAAAGAATGAAAGATATTCTATTAGTAAAGATGGAATCGTTTATGGAAGTTCCCCAATGTCTTATGGTCTATACTTAATATATCTAGAGACAAGCGTATATAACGTAAATACCAAAAGACAAAAAAGCTCAATGACTAAAATAAAACATACCTTTGGCATTGTCATCTAGGGCACATAAATGAGAAACACATATCCAGACTCTATAAGGATGGTTATCTAGACTCTTTTGATCTTAAATCAATAGATACATGAAAATCTTGTTTGTTGGGAAGATGACCAAAAATCCCTTTACTGACAACATTGAAAGGGCTAGTGATCTATTAGGACTCATACATACTGATGTATGTGGCCCTTTTAGAACATATGCTAGAGGTGGGTGCAAGTACTTTATTACCTTCACTGACTTCAGTAGGTATGCCTATCTCTACCTGATGAGATATCAGTCAGAAACTCTTGAAAAGTTTAGAGAGTTTATGAATGAATTACAGAACCAACTTGGAAAAAGTATTAAGGCACTTCATTCTGATCGAGGTGGAGAATACTTCAGTTAAGAGTTTGAGGACCTTCTTAGAGCCCATGAGATTGTATCCCAGTGGACTCCACCTGGGACACCACAACATAATAGTGTATCAGAAAGAAGGAATCACACATTGTTAGATATGATGAAATTTATGATGAGTTTTTCTGATCTTACGACTTCCTTTTGGGGTCACACTTAACCTCCTACCATCTAAATCGATTCAAAAAACACCATATGAGATATGGCGTGGGAAACGTCCCAATGTGTCTTTTATGAAGACTAGTATATGCACGTGCTCCACACATAACTCCTATGTATTATAGTAGGATAAATAAATAAAAAAATATGTTATATAGCAACTAAAATGGTAATATATTGTGAAGACATCATTATAAAAATTGGGAAGAAGTATGTGTTAATTATTTTTTTGTAATTTCTTCAATTTAAGTTCCACCTCATATTCTAGATTTCTTAGTCTCTTCACCCACACAATTGTCTTCACAAAGAGTTTCTATTCTTCTTTGTCACATATATTTGTTTGTTTTAGTAATTTTTTTAGTTTAATATTCTTCCAAATATTATTAGTAGTATGAATCACTCTATTGTAGTTATTAATAATTCCTTTAATAATGATACAATGAAACATGACAGTTTCAGGTATACTCATTGTATTGTGTGTGCAAATTTCCCAATACAAATATGGAGAAAGTTTTTCCTACAATCCAAGGGTTATCACTATAAATGGATAAGAGTAATTCTACTTAGTACACAACATTTAAAGATATTATATATTCCTGATTTTGAATTATATTGTATATATATAAATAGCACTTCATTGTGAACTATTTTGTTGTATTCAGTTTGATTTCATCAATTTTTCATGTGTTTATAATGCTAGAATGCTAGGTGGACTCGGAGTGAAATATTCATGTTTCCCACTTAGAAGACATCTCAAATTTTATTTAGGATTCATGCATCAAATGAATAGTGTTAAAACCCTATATAAATTATATTGTGTTCATAGTTGAGAGAATCCTAATCTATAAACAATTATGTGGAAAAATTGTAGAAGATCATTCATATTATGAGCATCTAGAGTTTAAATATGCACCTAATATGGACTAGTAGGAAAGAAAATAATAGTGTTGGTATTTACAATAAATGTGTATTAGTTCTTAGGATAAATTTTATGAAACCTTTTTTCATAATGATCTTCAATAAAGCCATACAAGTCAACTTTGTATTCACTAACGGTTCACACAAATAAAATCATGACAATTTTAGAAGTTAAATAAAATCATGTTCATAAATATAGAAGTCTGACAATATATTGCAATGTTATAGGTGTTTTAAGCCAATAGATAGACTATTTTCCTTTAAATGAAAACTCAATTATTTAAGTTATCTTTTCATAAATGAAATTTTGCAACATATGGCATTCTAACATTTGGGAAAATTTCTACATATGTGAAATAAGATAATGATAAAGAATTTTGCCATGTGATCTGCTAGATGAAACTACCCTTCTAACATTGGGTGATGTTGTATGTAATGTATTATATGACCTTCTTTTTATACACATACATGAATGCCCTTTATACACCAGAATCCTTAATATTCAATTTATCATAAAATGAAAATCATATATTATATGACAAATTACAACATCAAAGGTTAGTATCATGTCTTTTGATTTATTTAATACATTACCTGCCTACTTAATTATCATAAAAAATCACTCGTATATCATTCCCCAACAACGATCCAATAATATACTTTTCCAAAATTGTGATGCATATAAAATACTATGAATGCAAATTTGCATGCACCCACAAAAATTGTGACATGAATGCAAACATTAACCGTATTGCTTAATTTCATTAGAAATCATCTTATTGCAATTTATATTTTGAATATGTCAAACTATTACTATTTTAATATACAATAACATTGGGAAGGTATTATAGATAGGTGATATAACAATGATTGCTCCTCATGGAGGTTATGTACATGATGTGAAGTTTCATATATCTAAACCAACCACAAGATATTGATCAAACAAACTACATTTGGAAGGTGTGGCCTTGCTAAACAACGTCTAACCCACACAAAAATGAATAAAATGCATCTAAAAACTATTAAAATTTCATAATACTCCTGCCAGGAATAGGCCATAACCATTTCTAAAAGAGTCTATAAAAATTCTTTATGTAGGGAAAATCTCAATAATGCTTTAATTCTCTCCAACCACTCTTTGGAATTATTATCATCCTTTTCATGGAATAAATTTAATAGGCATTGATATACAGTGTTCTATAAGTAGAAACAAATCCAAACTCACAAGCATTCATACATATATAGGGAAGTTCATTTCATCATGACTTCTCAATCATTATTTCCATACAACATTCCCTTATTTTGGAAATGAGAGAAAAATGTTTGCATATACTCCAATTCTAAAAAGTTAAAATTTATGCACTCTCCTCAATCAAAATATCCTCTTTTAATGGAAGAGAAAAAATCACATATATAGGCTCTAGAGTTAATACTTCCATTTTATGGTTGCAGTCTGATTTCATATATGTGTTTACTACTGTCAAAAGTTCGACTAATAACTTGAATTTCTTTAGTGATGTTTGATACATATTCACGATTGATTAGAAATGCTATCTCCATCCATGGTGTGGAATTTTTAAGAGTGTAATATTATGGTTTGGTGATCTTTAAACCATACATAGTCAATGAAAAAATGTAGTTGCATCACAAGGAAGATAAAATGCAAATTTTATACCATTTTAGGGTCTTATCATGTTCTAGTATTTTGAAAAAAATGAAAAGAAAACTTGTATTAAATGTTTTTCAAATATATATGTTAGCTATAACATCCATGTGTAAACAACTTTTATTAAAATGAATTTCCCTCATCAAATTCAAATAGATGGTATTTGATAGAAAATGGTGAAAAAAATAATTCTACATGGATGAACAATGTCGAAAGAGATATTCAAACTGAATGATAATGGAACACACTTTTTGAACCCATTTGTATTTCACATGTTTGAAACATTCACAATGAAATGACGATATGTTGGACATGATTGTAAATATTATACACTAAAATATATAGATGGGCTATGAAAATCAAGCTTGATAAATGATTTTTCTTAAGATAGAAAATAAACATATGGATAAGGAAAATGAATATTTTAGTTCTAGAGGCTTCCAATTCGATATAGTTGGTCAAGTTCATAAGTTACAAAGTTCGGGTCCCCTTACTACTATTAGAAGTGAATACCCATAGAGATTTCTAGTTTAAAGGAAATAATAAGTCTTCATGGTTGAGAAATATCATTATAAGAACCTACAATCTCTTCACAACTAAATTCATAATTGATGTCTTTCTCTTGTAATGCAGTTGTTTTAGCTCCCTATATAGCATACTTCCTCAACATAATTGCATGAGGCATCCTCTTTAGCTTGTCATTACTTCATAAAAAGACAAGTCATGTGAATGACATACCCAAAAAATAGAAAGAAAGTAAATGGAATAAATATTTAGTAGAAAGACCATATATGAGGTTCAAAATCGTTCATCTTAAATATGAAAGGGCATGAAAAAAAACAAGATTACCATTAACTTCATTATGCAAGACCTAACCATGTGTATGTTATTGAAAAAGTCAAAAAGTTATAGACACTAAGCATGTATCCATGAGGCCCACATCTAGGGTATATACAGATGCTAGGTCAAAATATTAGAGTGTGTCAACAAAAGCAAATGCATGATTAGCATTCATAGCATCTAGATATAAGCTCAAGATTGAGAAAACATATTTAATGGTAAAGCCAAGATATATGTAGATCCATTGTTAATCTTTTCTACTTCAAAACCATGCCCCGAGAATGAACTCATAATCCCCACACACAAGGCTTATATATGGAAATTTATATTGTTAAAAGAATGAAAGAAGAAGATGGAATGATTTGGATCGAATGAATAGTTAAACAACTTTATTACGTGTATGTAGTACAAAATAGTTACAATTAATTGGTTTTAGCATGGTCATGAAAGACATGCATCTATGGTTGGATATTGGCAAACTAAGATTCAAATGATAATACTTGTAAGTGATTGTATTAGTTCAACAACATATATTTTGTTATTACAAGTGCACAGTCGTCTAAAAAAGAAAACATATAAGTTATCTTTTAGTCTGGTTTAATATTTATTTGGTTTTACTCCAAATTATAAGTTGGAAAAAAATTGAAAAAGTAATTTAGAAGAGAACATATATCATCAAAAAGATACGAAATTAAATTTTGTTAAAATGAATCAAGAACGTATACAAAATGTAAAGTATATATAGGGATAGAAAGACAAATGGCTGCACCAAAGTAGCAGTAGTATCAAAATCTCGCTCTAAACATCAAAGGAATCCGGATGGTCATAAGATTATACGTAGACATGCATGTCTTAAACAAAATATCCTTAACTATAAAAAATGGAACATTATCTAATACTTGCGTCGTTCAAAATTTTATGAGATTCAAAACCAAGAAAAATAACGTTGTTATAATAACAAGGCTGGTATTACCTAGAATTTAAGAACTACTTATTCCATTACGTCTAAGGGTAAGAGCTTTAGAAAGAGCTGCACATTGAAGCAGAAGAGAGACAACTAAATAACATTCATGTGCTCAAGTAGGAAGTAGAATTACAAAAATAACAATAGGATCCTTAAATCCATTACAACTATTGATGTTCATCCTCGAGTCTCATTAAAAAAGTCTTTATCTTATTAGAACATCAAAAGGCTCATAAAATGTTCTGCTTAAATTTACATAAATACTCTCCCATGTCATTGTAACTTGTGGATTTTAAAATACTTATCTAGACTTAGGCTTTTACAATTGGTTTGGAAGCATATAATTGTAATTCTAGTAATATACATCATAACCTAACAGAATTGGTTTGGAAGCATATAATTGTAATTCTAGTAATATACATCATAACCTAACAGAAATACACATGATAAATAAAAAATATATGATAAGAATACATAGATTCAGTAAATGGAACTACATAAAAACTAAGCACATTTACATAAATAAGGAAAACATGATAAAAATACATAGTTGGTCTGGATATGCCTTTACGATATACAAAATAAAGAGATGTCATGGTTGTATGAGAAATACATAGGTCAGGAAGAACATATAATTGTTAATTTGTAGCCACTATCACAGACATCAAAATTTGTTAAATTGTTGTGACAATAAATTTAGTATACAATGAGGTGAATACGAAAAAATAAAAGAGAAACTGACAATCAAATAATTACAATAAGTGAAAAAGATCTACTTGTAAAATATAACATTAAGGTTTCAATTATTAAAGTACTTAGAAACACAATGATAGGTACATGATGAAGATGTACTCATTCAGATCGAACCTATGAGAGTCTTAATTGAGAAAATTATAAAGAGCATCCAACCTTGAAACCTCTCTAACTATTTACTGCCATACGTGGAAAGTTACTCGTCTGTACCAACCATGTAACAACAATCAACGATGTAACAACAATGAATTACTCGTCTGTAACAAGTGGGTATGTAAAGCGGTCTTTGTTATATTCAGATTAGACGACTTTTGATTGGCATTAATACATTATTTCTTAGACAGTATGCAGTAAATAGTTTCACGGAAAAACGGTAAACAATTAAAGTAATCGAATAGCGACTTTGTTGTTAATTTATCATTTCAATTTTATTCATAGGATGTAAAGCAAAAAAGATAAATAAAGAATGTGTGATTAACGTCAAACCAGAATGTCAATGGTTATTTTAGTGCTCAGTACAATGAATGACTACCGAAAAAACATGGTTATCCTAACTACTGGTTGGCTGGTAAACATATCAGCCAGGCTGAATCTATAGAAGTACAATGTTGGCAAAAAACCAAAATAACATCAATGTTGTTTTAACAAAAGAGGGCATTTCATGGTTTTCCATATTAAGACAATCCTAAAGCCATTTATGTGACAACGTAGTTGTCAATGTTAGAAGCTGATTTGCAAAAACATGTAATCAAGTGTCCCAACGCTTCAGTTTTTGAATTGCAACACCAGTTGGATAAACAAAAACATTGGAACCTATGGTTCCTTTTTAATGTTGCATCAGATACTAATGGATCCTCAATGGTTTGCAACACCAGTGGCAACCGGAAAAGAGGCTGAATCGAATAACCATATTGTGGAAAGACAGTGAACGAGAATAAGTAAAATAGTTTGAATAACAATAATTAATTTAACCGTATAGCAGTGTCGATGTCCACGATCACAAGCCATGCGGTAGGCAACACTTGTTTCCTTCTCCAGAAAAAATTACTTGTACCCTATGCGAATCTTCTTAATCCTTCTAATACATGCCTTTATATTTGGTCATGAATTTGATGTTGAAAAGACGATGTGAAAGAGAGCACAATTGAATTCTCTGATAAGTTGACCTAGAACATCAATGGAAAAAATAAATAGAAGTAAAGAATACCTGAAGTTAGTTTGGTTGGGAGGCTGCCGTCCTTATTTGGTCGTCCAACTGCTGACTACCGGCAAAATCGAAAAGGTTGGATGATTGGTACCGATAATGAACACAACAAAAACATAATTTGGTGACACGGGAGCGGCACTGGACAATTTTGCGGAATGTGGCTGCTGAGGGATTTAGGCAGATGACGAGGGGATTTGACATTATGAAATTCCAGAATTTCCAAAATATATGAGCAGGACAAAGAAGAGTTTGCTAGAAGCAGGACGCTTGGTGCGGTAAGAAAAGGTACGAAGACAAAGAGTCTACCACTTTTACGGATACTCGTGTTTAGAACGGTAACAGTAGATTTGAGATTTATTTTGTTTGATATCCTAAAAAATTAAGGGGGTACTATTTTTATACTGACAACAAAGTGTTTGTTGACATGACATATATATTCTTTGAAAGACAATTTATTTTCAAAAGAATCAGTGGGAGGAAAGTAGAACTCGAAGAAGTAGAGACCAACAAGAAAACGTAGAACCGATAGATGAACTAGAGGAACCAAGAGAATCACAAAGTGTTGTGGAGACTCAAATTCCTCACGTAACACATGAACCTCACAGATCTAATAAGACACGCCTTGAACCTGAAATATATGGATATGTTGTGACTTAGGAAGGCAGTGGATTGGTAATAGATGATGAGTCAATATCCTACAAAGATGCTATTGAGGGACCAGAATATTAGAAATGGCTTGAGGCCATGAGATCTAAGATGGAATCTATGTATATATATAAACAAAGTATGGACTTTGGTGGATCCACGTGAAGGAGTAAAACTCATAGGATGCAAGTGGGTCTTCAAGAAGAAGAGTGACATGGATAGAAAGTTCAAACCTATAAGGACAGATTGGTTGCAAAGAGTTTCAGAAAAGTTAAAGATGTTGACTTTGACAAAACCTTTTCTCTAGTGGCCATGGTTAAGTCCATCTGGATCATGCTTGCTATTGCAGCTTATTATGACTATGAGATTTGACAAATGGATGTTAAAATTGCATTCCTTAACGAGAATCTTGTTGAGCATGTATATACGACACAACTTGAGGGTTTTATAGATCCACAGTTTGCAAATAAAGTCTGTAAGTTACAAAGGTCAATCTAAAGATTAAAGCAAGTATCTTGGAGCAAATCTTCATTTTGATGAGATAGTCAAAGGGTTTGGCTTTATTCAAAATGAAGATGAAGCTTGTGTGTACAAGAAGGTTGGTGGAAGAATTGCGACATTCCTCATATAATATGTTGATGACACATTATTGATGGTGAACGACATTCCTACTTCATAAATGGTAAAGACATGGCTTGGAAATACGTTCTCTATGAAAGATTTGCGAGAAGCATCCTACATCTTGGGGATAAAGATTTATAGAGATAGATCCAGAAGGCTTCTTAGACTAAGTCAGAGCACATACATTGACAAAGTGTTGAAGTGATTCTACATGGATAACTCAAAAAGAGAAAACTTGCATGTACGTTATAGTGTCCCCATCTCTAGAGCTCAATGTCCCAGTTCTTCAACACATGGGTGTGATTCCATGTGCCTAAACAATTGGACCAATCATGTATGCAATATTATGTACTCGTCGAGACGTCTCGTATGCCTTTAGTATGGCGAGCATATATCAGTCAGATCCAGAAGATGCTCACTAGATAGCCGTCAAGAACATCCTCAAATACTTGATAAGGACTAAGGATCAGTTCTTGGCCTACAACGGAGAGGAAGAGTTGGTGGTAAAAGGTTACACCGATGCAAGCTTCTAGACTGATCAAGATGATTACAAGTCACAATCAGGATTTGTGTTTTGCCACAACAATGGAACTATGAGCTGGAAGAGTTCCAAACAAGAAACAGTTGTTGATTCCACAACAGAGGTTGAATATATTATTGCATCAACTGCAACAAAGTAGCTTGTATGGATAAAGAAGTTCATCACATAACTTGAGGTTGTTCCAAGCATCAACGAGGCAATCAAACTATATTGTGACAACAATGGAGCTATTGAGCAAGCTAAGGAACCCAGATTGCATCAATGCTCAAAGCATTTGAAAAGGCAGTATCATCTCATATGAGAGACCGTACAACCAGGAGATGTAAAGATTTGCAAAGTACCAACTAAAAACAACGTTGCTAATCCCTTAACAAATACACTTTCACAACAAAAGCATGATGGACATGTTAGATTACTTGGAATACAATTCGTAGGTGATTGGATCTAAGTGCAAGTGGGAGTCTGTTCGTATGTATGTCGAGAGAGCCCATCATTTGATGATTGTAATGGCATAAATGTAAATGATTTGATTATTGATAAGAGACAACCTTCCAAGTTATTATGTTTGTTTAGTTATGAGATAATGAAATAACATAATAAATGTCTATAGAGTAATATTACTCTATGATGTATGTCTTCAGGTTGATGACCTGAGAAATGAGATTATACGAATGCTAAGAGTACATATAAATATTCTCATTATGTCCATGTTCAGAGTGTGAGTTCGATGATGACTGAGTCCCATTGGTCATGATATGACGATATCCAACCATAAGACGATAACAACACATAAGATCAGAGTGTGAGTTGGATGATGACTGAGTACCATTGGTGATGATATGACGATATCCAACCAATCACACAAATACATGTTAGAGAACAGTGTATCGAACAGACCCACCGTGATATTGACACATGGAAGCCATCATCATGGAAGTCATCGTCAACTTTCACAATGACGGTGGTGTTTGTGGTTCTTAGACCTAAAATCACTACACTAATCACATGTCATTGGGTACACTTTGACATCATCAAACGTAGCCCTGAAACATGTGTTGTTATAACGGTGATGATTGGGTGACTTTGACACATGGAGATTGACTGTGAGTGACAGATTTGTCCCTCCTATAGGAGTATGATATCCTAGGCCTCTTCATTATTGATACTGAAAAATACATGGCCATATACATGTGAGTCAATGTGTTGAGCTTATAAATATCTCAAATAGTCTGCTCTGATTCAAGAAACAAGATTGAATGACAATGAGGGTGACTGCTCCATGCCTCTAGTTCAACCTGGATATCAGTGGCAAAGGAACTATACAAACACTATAACACCATACATAGATTGTAGGTTGAAGTTGTTCTTCAACTTTCTATTCACTTGGGTAGCACTGATGTGCGACTAGGTACCACTCTTTGCTTGTGATGTCATAAGTCGTTATTGACATTCACTTCCAATGTGATATGGGACCTATAGGGTCACACACATAGGTCTCGACCTAGAAGAGGAGCTCAAATCTTGAACGGAAATTGAATTAAATACTAAAGTGTTTAGTGACCGACCTAAATCACACGTCCAAAAGCAGAAGATTCAGAGTAGTCAGACTTTTAAAGAGTTAACTTGAATCTCTGATGGAGTTTTGCAACCCCACTAAAAATCCTAGAGATGATGAATCCATAAGTTTAGCCTTGCTAGTACTATGGTAGGATCTCCACCCACGTATGCTAAGACACGCGGAAGTCTTATCGTAGTATAGTTAAGGGTCGAATCCTCGGGACAACGGTCTTGATGTAATCAAGATGGAAAATGTTTTAGTCGTACTTAACTACTTCACAGTTGATATTTAGATCGAAGGTTTGATTTGGTTTTAAGCTAAGTGCAAGGAAAGTAAAGAAAGAAAGTAGAAATTAAGGTGGTAAACAATGATTAAAAACCACTAGGATGTTGTCGGGTTTCACACCACTACACATGGATCACAAACATGAAACATAATAAAAAGACCTGCAAAGAGAAACTAATCAGCTAGTATCTTTGTAGACTTAGCTTCCTTTCGGATAACCAACTACGAGGAGTGTGGAGTATTGCAATGCCAGCCATCCCCTAACGAATGGTCACTTAGTTTGCATTACTCCTTCATGAAGTGTGTTCCTCGACCTTACCAAGGTTGCACTTCCATACATCAACTGATTCCATTTCATAGTATGAAAGTGCAACGATGGGAGTGAGTTTACTCCACTCGTGAAAGCACTCCTAGATACCGAAACAGACATATGGTGACTACATATATCTAGAACCAACATTCAATCGATATTCAGATCTAAAGGTATAAACGTAGACAATTCATACCAAAAGATAATAAGTAACACAAGTTGGTGATCAAGCAACAAGCATTCATTAAACGATAGATGTTGAGCCAAAAAGGAGAGTATCTCTATTGCAAACGATTGAATTACATTGCATGAAATGAAAACATGGGTAGCGGGGCTACTCCCCGCACCCTAGTGAAAAGGACTACTCACTCATCTCAAGAGTAAAGGAGGAGGTGAGAAGAGAGAGAAAGAACGACATCTCCACGGAGGAGGGAAGGTTGAACCCTTGGTGGAGAGAGCAACGATCTTCACAATTCGTGGTTGCTTGATGATGGATCTTCTCCTCCCACCTTCTTTGTTGATGAGAGAGAAGGTAGCTTGATGATGAGATGTGGACCTCAAACCGGTAGCCTTAGGGCGATGGATGAAGGATGGAATTTCTCTGGAACTGGAGAGGCAGCCTTTGGGCGTCTGAGATCTGATCCCTTTGAAGTGACCCTTGAGGTCCTATTTATAGGCTCAAGTTGAGCCCAAACGGTCTTGAGACTGTTTGGTCTCGCGGTCTTGGGACCGCGTGCCTTCTCGCGGTCTTGGGACCGCGAGGCCTTCTCGTGGTCTTGGGACCGCGAGGCCTTCTCACGGTCTTGGGACCGCGAGGCCTCCTCGCGGTCTTGGGACCGTGAGGAGTCTTTGTAATTTTTTTGTGTTTTCTGTAATGAAAAAGAAGAAAAGTTAGTTTATTGGTGTATCCGCAATAAAGTAAAAAAGTTTAATGATTCTATCTAATTTATCTAAGAAAGAGTATGGAAAATTAAAGATAACTAAATAAGATAATGTCACAAAATGGGAGGTTATCACCCCCCCTAACTTAGAGTCTAGCTTGTCCTCAAGTTAGATAGAGCTAAGGCATGTAATGGCGAGGCGATTTTATTTGATTAGGGTTTCCATACTCTTGCTTCAATTCTAGGTCAGAGATCTAGCGAGGTCTTATTAGGGCTTCTGCTTACACTAACTCTTTCGAGTATCAAAAGTTGCATGGATCTCAGGTTCGTTTCATATCGTGAATCTCGCATTTGGACCACCTTTCTTATTATGTGCATGTCATCGACTCTAATCAGTTTTATACTTCTTTAGAGAAACCTACCGGTAGCTAGAGTGGGTATGAGGGCTGGCTTAAAAGGCTTATTGTGTAACTCCCCCTTCAAGTGGGGAAGGGTTTGTCTATGCTTTTTAGAGACTCACTACCGGGCACGACACATCTGCCTTCATGAGGGCAGCTGAATGTACCGGCCGGGTGAGCTTTTTTATCAGCCTTTTCATATATTAGGAAACCTTAGGATCTCATTACCGGGCACGACACATCTGCCTTCATGAGGGCAACTGTATGTACCGGCCGGGTGAGATCATTGTTGGCTCTTCATATAGGTCCTTATGCGTGGCACAACTCTCATGTTTTTATTCAACACTCTGGCTTTTATTCGAATCTCACAGGCTTAGGAAGTGGGTTTTGTTAGGGTTTTTGATTGGGTGGCCAAGCCTCTTTTATTGAAAGAAGAAAACTGTTCTTAGGGTTCCTGACATGCACTTATTTTTAATTGGTGGTCCGCTCGCAAGATTTCTTGATTTTGGATTTCCCTGATTTCCCTCTTGACTTTGAGAGTTTTCGGTTCTCTTTGGCCCTGAAGTTGACCTGTGAAGAGTCTGAGATAGAATTGAAGTAAAAGTATAGAAACCAATAGTGAATGAAATTTATGAATTCGCCATTTCATGCCTGTATGCTAATCTTATTATTTATTTTTTAATATTTTTTTTAGGACTACTTTATCTCTAACTTAGCTAAGGGTGATTCTTTCCAGGATGAAAGTTATACTTAAAAGTTATTTTATTGAAAAAATTACTGGAAAAAGTCTAAATATGGACAGAAAGTTTGAAAATTGATATGCAAAAAAAATAGAAGGGTTGAAGCAGAATGATACCTCGCCCTTGTCCAATGCACTCCCCCCTAACTTATCACGCACTCTGTCCACAGAGTGTCAAAGTGATAGTTTGAGAAATGCATGGACAAGGGCATTCAGGCTTCGGTTAATCCTTTATTTGCCCCATGTGTTCTGAGTAAGTTGGCTGCGAACTTTCCCCGTAGTGCGTGGTCATTCACCTCTGTCATGTCCTCTACCGGCTTGTGAAGGGCCAGAATTGTATACATCCAGTAGAGGACGTGGAAGCCGCAATCATTTGATTCTCTGATTTGCTGGGGGCACCTGTGGCAGAAGGTTGGTGATTTGAAGTGATCTCTGTCATATGCCCGCGTGTGCTGACCCAAAAGATCGTGTAATTTGTCAGCACACTCCTTCGCCACCTCCTCCGTTGGTGTCTTTGGAGTTGTAGTGTATGCTTTCCGTTTTGGATCATACTGGCTGTCGGAACTGTTGTAGATTATTGTTGTTCCTTCGTGAAGATAGGTTGCCAGTAACATCCAGTGCTCTTGATGAAGGAAAGGTAACATGATGAACTTCAGAGTTGTATGTTGGAGATAAGAGATGGTTGACTCCTTTGTTCCGAAGTTCTTCAGTCCGAGAAGATCATCCTTCATGTAAGCTGACACCATATAGACCGTGTTGTGATTCCGTGCAAGCAAGTATTGATAAGTAGTCATTACACTTACAAACATGGAACCCTTGAACTGTAAGGTCTCACGGAGGGCATCTGCCATAACCAATATATCCCCGTCAATATATACCATCTCGTCTTTTTTGCCATATAGCCGTGACATTATTAGTCGGAGCTCATTATCTAAAAGAGTTTTGCAAGCTTCCGGATCGAAATCGGGAAATGAAGGTTCAATGGCAGATTGGGGTACCATATGGGATGAAGATGTCTTGATGGCTACCCCTGATATCAGATCAATGTCACCTTTATCTGGAGCCAGATCGAAGATGGAAGGATTCCATTGGCTTTGCTTGGTGACATTGGATGGGTGTTTTTCTTTTGTCAACGCCGCTAGGGTTTGTCTGAAAGGTCTCCTCTGCGGACGTTGAATAGATGAAAAGAGATAATGAGGGACGTCGTATGCCGCCATGGTAGGGTCGTTGAAGAACCTTCTGTCGCAGATAAGATCCATGGCGTAACGTCCTCGCAGGGAGTGGAAATCATCATTAACGAGTTCAGTGAAAGGGACCTGCTGGTTTAGCGCTAGGATGTGCCTTATGACGTAAAAAGCGCTGTCCCAGGAACCTTCAGCGGCTTGGACTTGCGGGTTAATTATTCTGAACCAGGGGGAGCTCCAGTCCTGGCGGAGAGAAGGGCACGCGGCCCATATGAGCTTTAGCAGCCGGAAAGGGATGTATCTTGCCTTCCTGGCTTCAATTCCAACAAAATTGATTATCTCGACCTTTAAGTCACTGGCACAGAAATTGTACACTTTGGCGTCGCGGGCGACAGTGTCCACAATCATGAGCAACCAGTGTTTACAAACTTGGAAAGGCACGGTTATGTATCTTGCTTTTCTTGCGATCCCCCTGTGCAACCTTGTAATGGATTTGTGGTGTAACTCTTTGTACAGTAAGCACAATCCCAGTGTGGGTGAAGCGTTGAGAACCGGTTGCTGTCGCCGAGAGCTTTTGTAGATCTCGATAGAGTTGGCAAGGAGAGTACGAAACATTGCCATCTTCACCGGCGACTGGGATCGAAGTAAGGAATGGAAGTCTTCACGCGTCAGATTGTGTTTGGTCTTCGTGTTTTGGTATATGACATCCTCCCCTGCTTTGGCATCATCTACTATAGTGTTGAGGATGAAGATATCCTGTGCGTCTAAGGTAGAGATGGCAGCCATATCTAAATCGTGCATTTTGTTAGGTAGAGGTGGCGGCGGAGGTAGCTCTTGCGGTGTGGGGGAAGAAGTTTGTTCTATGCTATCCATGTACTGCTGCAGATCGTAATCTTTATCAGAATTAAAAGGAGTGTCTAAATCTTCATCAGTGTCTAGGCATACTCTTTCTGATTCTTCAAGTTCAGGCGTTGACGGTTCGGGTGCAGAGATTTGCTGGGCTGCTGTGGCTGGTATAGTGTTGCTGGTTCCCTGAATACATTTTTCGAACTCAGCAAAAGCCACTTCTTTGGCAGCCTCCCCCAGAGATCCCGTAGAAAAGTTGAGAAATTGATCCCCGAAGTATATGTTGACGTTCTCTGTATGAGCAGGGGATTTGTGATCTTTATCACCAGTTTGGTGATCTTGCTGGTGTTTTGGTTCTGCTCCTTGGCTGGGGCCTGCCCCAGCATCATCTGGCTTGTCGGAGTCATCAGCTGAGGAGGTACTATTGTTTGAGTCAGTGGAGGAGTCAGAATCTTTCTCATCAACAGCATCATCGTCATCGTCATCAGTTGTTTTCTTTTGTGCTTTCTTCTTGCACAGACGATGGATGGATTGGAGCTCATCGTATGCCACTTGCACGTGCTCGTGTGTTTCGAGCAGTGCTTCATGGGTTTCTTTTAAATCATAGTAACGTTGTTCGGCAGAGAGGAGTCGTGCTGTGAGGTCAGTTACTTGAGCTCTTAGCTGAATAAGCTCATTATTTGACGACTCCTCCTGGCGATTATGTAGTTGCATGAGGGTGGTGTTGATGTCGTCCAGGCGCGTGCTGAAAGCTTGCTGTTGCTGCTTCAGCTCGCGGAGGGTCTCTGGCAGAGGTAGAGTCTGCGTAGAGATCCTATCGACTTGCTTTGCCAACACTTCATGCTGGCATTGTACTCCATGGATCCACTCGGGCAAGTTAATACAGTGGTCGTCGATGTGGTCGACTTGCTTGGCCACTGAATCTTGACGTTGCTGGATTCCTTGGAGGATGCCTGGCATGGCACGGTTCTGCTCGCCAATCTGGGCAAACTGTTGTGTTAGACCCTGCACACATGAAAAAATAGAATTCAAAATGTTAGATGGGTCGGTGAGGAGGTTTCGGATGGTGTCGAATTGACGTCTGAATTCCGCACCGATGTTAGTATAAGGGACCCCAGTAAATGAAGAGTGAGGTGGCTGGGGTTGGGGTGGAATGGTAGTGTCATGCGGAAAAGACATTGTTGATGGACCTGCGAATTGCGTGGTGACTGTGGATGGGGTCACCAGCGATGTCGGGGTGGTGGTGGGTGGAAAACCTGGTGGCATACCCGGAGAGAGAAATGGATCCAGGAATGTTGATGGAAAGTCGATGGATGTGAAGGAGGAGAATTCAGGCATTGTGGTGGAGAATGGGGTGCCCGAAGTGAAGAAGGGTGGGGGTGGTGGTATGGTTGTGGAGAAGGGTGGTGTAGTGAAAAGTGGTGTGGAGGATGATTGAAGGGTGGTTGATGGTGGTGGGGTAGTAGATATTGGGGTGGTGGAAGGTGGAGAGGTGGTAGTGAGCTCAACATTTAGACTCATTATAAAAGAGTCTAGTGATGAGGATGTAATATGTTCTTCTGGGAGGGGGGGCTCAGGTTCGGGATGAGGTTTTGATGTTGGTGTCCCCGACAGCTCATGTGCCTTTACGAGCCTTCTGGAAGGTCGTTTGACTAGAAGTTTTGTTGTTTTGGCTGCTGGGGCATTTATACTGAGTTCTACCTGCCCTGCCGTTGCTTTCTTTTCTTTGGCTTTGACTGAGGCTATGATTTTGGCGATCTCGTCTTCTGTGAATAGGAGCTTGTCCTTGTCATAGTCAGCAAGCTCTGGAAGTGGAATCAGGGTTCTGGAAGATTTTGTGGGGCAGAACATGTAGTGCAACTTTCCATCCTTATCTTTTAAGATATAGGAGTTCTTTAGTGTATGTTCGTTGGTAAGGATGTCGCCCTTGATTGGGTTGCATTTGGGTAGAAGTCTATCCATCTTAAGATATTTGATGATAGATGTGATATGACCACCCGTGCAAATTTCTTTTCCGAGGGAGAAAGCTGATAGCTTGAGCAACATATGTCGTCCAATGTTAACGGGTATTCCATTTAGGACTGACCTGAGGACAAAAAGGTTAGATATAAGAACATTTCCTCCTTCGGATCTGGGAAAAAGTGCGCCAATGATGATTTTTTGGAGCGTGCGCACTAGGCCAGAATGAATGTTGGAGGCCTTGCTTGTCCTTGCATCAAAGGTTGGTAACCCCGTTAGTGTTTTCCAGAAGGTATGCTTGTTGAACTTGGGGTGTTCTGTACCAACGGCTTTATCTTTCTTCAGCTGGTCTTGATTATCGATAAAGATTTCATTTAGAAGATTTTCAGTGATGACCACCTTGTTGTGAAAGATTCTGGTGGTTATTCTGTGGTCACCACCGTCCCTTTCTTTATCCATGATGTCCACCGCTTCTTTGTGGAAGTAGGTGAAGAATTCTGTTGTTGGCTCAATGTAGGGAATTTCGGATATGAAGCATAGCGGGGAGAGGTTTGAATTGTCAAGAAGAGTGAGGATTCTGTTATAGATCCCCATCTTCATAAGTATGCTGGGGCAGACATACTTGGTTGGTTTAAGGAGTTGGCTGATGGAGGGGATGTTATGGAGATGAAGGTTTTCGGGTGGTGGTGTTGTGGTGGTGATGGGAGGAAAAATAGGAATAGTTATTGTGGCAGGGGTGGTAGTGGTGGTGGTGGATGGTGGGATGTACCCTGCCAAGATTTGTTCCCTTGCAGAGGCGGGGTGAACCTGCTTCCTGGCTCTCTTCTTAGGTGCTGGCTCAGCTGTGGATTCTTGAGCCATTCTCTTCCCCTTAGATTTTGTAGTGGGTGATTCTTTCTCAGTGGAAGGCTGGTATTCTGAGGCCTCGTCGGATGAAATCTCTTCTACCTCCTCTTCAGAAGGTTCTTCATCTAAGCAGCGGTTGATTCGCTTTATGTCTTTCATGACTTCAATCAGGTTCACTTGTGCTGGGACCTGTCCAGTCTTTTTGTACTGGTCAACTATGTTTTGGAGATTTGTTCGTTCAGCTAGTAATTCCTCTTTTGTCCAGAAAGAAGCATCTGTTGTTCCTTGCTTCACATGTGAAGTCATTCTGAAATAATTGTCAATAAAACAAAAGTTAGAAATCGTAAATTTTGAAATTATAATAAAGTAATATTATTTGATTTTTGTAGGTTAATTGATTTCAAATGGTCCTGAGACCGTTTGGTCTCAAACGGTCTTGAGACTGTTTGGTCATTTTCATTTTTTTTTACACGGTCTTGAGACCGCGAGGAAGACGAACCGTGCGGGAGACGAACCGCGCGGTCGTTCGTCGGCAAAGAACCATGAAAACGACGACGGCGACAAGGGCAAAGAGGAGTTCGAAGGCAAGCGATTGTTTATCGGTGGTGTGGAGCGGTGAACTGCCGAGTTGTTAACCTGTTGGCACGGACAGCGAGGAGCCTGGGTGCGGCGAGCGTCAGAACGAGAGTGACGACGGAGCAGAGTAAGAGCGGCGAAGGTGTGAAGCAGCGTCGCAGAGACGAAGCTCTGCGCGCAGAGAAGGAAAGCGTTCAGAGAAGGAAAGCGCAGAGACATCGTCGGAAAAGGAAAGCGCAGAGAGGAATGAAACAGGAAGGCTCGGGAATTCGGGCTTCTAGAAGAGAAAACGTAGGCGAGGGGGAGTGCATTTATAGGTTTATAGGGGGGGCGCCTCATACCGAACGGTTTTGAGACCGCGAGGGCCCAAACGGTCTTGAGACCGCGAGGGCCCAAACGATCTTGAGACCGAGAGAGCTCAAACAGTCTTGAGACCGTGAGGGCTCAAACGGTCTTGAGACCGAGAGAGCTCAAACGGTCTTGAGACCGTGAGGGCCCAAACAGTCTTGAGGCCGCGCGGGCCCAAACGGTCTTGAGACCGTTTGGCCCCAAGATTATGTGGATTTTTATGTATTTTTAGATTTAAAGAAGAAAGAAAAACAAAAAATGAAGAAAGTAAAAAAAATCAAAATAAAAGGCTAGAAAATTAGGGAAGGTGATACTCAGGTCTTGGGTTGCCTCCCAAGAAGCACTTTGGTTTAACGTCGCTGGCTCGACAAGATTTTGCTCCGACTATGCTGACTTTATAGGATCATGGATCTCTATGGTTTGCCTTGATAATTTGTCTGCCGGAGTGTGGTATTTCTTCAATCTGTGACCATTTATGGTCCTTTCTCCTCCATTATCATCGAGAATAATGACAGCTCCTGTCGGGTATATGTGTTTGATTGTGAACGGCCCCGACCATTTAGTACGCAATTTTGCAGGAAACATTTTTAATCTGGAGTTGAATAGGAGGACTTTGTCTCCGACGGTTATATCCTTTCTTTTTATGTGGCCATCGTGCCACATCTTAGTTTGTTCTTTGTAAATTCTTGCATTGTGGTAGGCTGTCATTCTTAATTCTTCTAGTTCTTGGAGTTGCAGTTGTCTGAATTCACCAACGCCTTTGAGATCGAAGTTTAGTTGCTTAATGGCCCACCAAGCCTTATGCTCTAATTCAACTGGCAAATGGCAAGACTTCCCATACACTAATTGAAACGGTGTTGTTCCGATTGGTGTTTTGAAAGCTGTACGGTAAGCCCATAGAGCGTCAGATAGTTTGGTGGACCAATCGGTGCGGTGCCGATTGACAGTCTTTTCCAGGATAGCTTTAATTTGCCTATTGGAGACTTCAACCTGTCCACATGTCTGTGGATGATACGGTGTAGAAACTTTGTGGTTGACTCCGTATTTTCTTAATAAGGCTTCAAAGCTCCGTTCCAAGAAATGTGATCCGCCGTCAGATATTATAGTTCTTGGGACGCCAAATCTGGGGAATATTATCTCTTTAAACATCTTGATTACCAGTTTTGAATCACAAGAGATGGTCGGTAGAGATTCTACCCATTTTGACACGTAATCCACAGCAACTAAGATGTACATGAATCCGTAGGATGAGGGGAAAGGGCCCATGTAATCTATTCCCCATACATCAAAGAGTTCAATTTCTTGCCATATGTTCAATGGCATTTCATTTCTTCTGGTAATTCCCCCAGATAATTGGCACTTGTCGCATGATCGCACGTATTCATGTGCATCTTTTGCGATGGTAGGCCAATAAAAGCCAGATTGCAGGACTTTAAGAGCTGTCTTTTTAGAACTCATGTGGCCCCCAGTGGGGCCTGAGTGACAGTGCTCAAGAACCGAAGTGATTTCCGTCTCTGGAATGCATCTACGAAAGAGTTCATCTGCACATAAGCGAAAAAGATAGGGCTCGTCCCAGAAATATTTCTTAGCGTCGTGAATGAACTTCTTTTTGTCGTGATAGGATGCGGACGGGTGAATGATTCTTGTTGCCAAATAATTAACAATGTCGGCATACCAGGGGAATCCATTAGCGACTTTCATTAGTTGGTCATCTGGGAGGGAGTCTCGGATAGGTACTTTGTCTTCATCCTCGACTCTAATACGGCTGAGATGGTCAGCGACGACGTTTTCCACCCCGCTTTTGTCTTTGATTTCCAAATCGAATTCTTGAAGCATTAATACCCAGCGGATAAGTCTAGGTTTTGCATCTTGCTTCTGAATTAGATACCGTATAGCGGAGTGGTCAGTGTAGACAATGACTTTAGCTCTAATCAGGTATGAGCGGAATTTCTTGAACGCGTAGATGACAGCTAAGAATTCATTTTCTGTAGTGGTGTAATTTTTCTGTGCTTCATCCAGCGTTTAGATACGTAGTATATAACATAGTGTTTCTTGTCGATTCTTTGCCCTAATACGGCCCCTATGGCATAATCACTCGCATCACACATGATTTCGAATGGTTGTGACCAATCTGGAGCTCTTAGAATGGGTGCGGAAATCAAGGCATTTTTCAGAGTTGTTAAACTTTGCAAACATTCTTGGTTAAAGTTAAATTCCGTGTCCTTGGTCAGCAGTTGTGTCATGGGTTTTGCTATTTTGAGAAGTCTTTGATAAATCTTCTGTAAAACCCAGAATGACCTAAGAAAGCACGTACCCCTTTTACATCTTTTGGTGGCATCAATTTCGAGATGACGTCAATTTTTTCTTGATCCACCTCGATCCCTCTGTCGCTCACTCTGTGTCTGAGGACAACACCTTCCGTTACCATAAAATGGCATTTTCCCAATTTAAGATGAGGTTTGTGTCCTCGCATCTTTGTAAAACTTGAACCAGGTTGAGCAGACAGTTGTCGAAAGAGTTTCCATAAACTGAGAAATCATCCATGAATATCTCCATTATAGATTCTGTTAATCCTGCAAAGATAGCAGACATGCATCTCTGAAAAGTGGCTGGCGCGTTACAAAGCCTGAATGGCATTCTTCTGAAAGCATATGTCCCAAAAGGACAGGTGAAAGTAGTTTTCTCTTGATCTTCTGGGTGGATAGGGATTTGGTAAAACCCAGAATAACCATCTAGGTAACAGAAGAACTTTTGATGAGTCAAGCGCTCGAGAACCTCATCTAGGAAGGGTAAGGGGAAATGATCTTTCCTTGTTGCTTTATTAAGTTTTTTGTAATCTATGCACATTCTCCATCCAGTTATTGTTCTAGTAGGTACCAGTTCATTCTTATCATTAAGAACAACAGTGGTACCCCCTTTTTTAGGGACCACCTGCACGGGGCTTACCCATTGAGAATCCGAGATTGGGTAGATGATACCTGCCTTCAGAAGTTTGAGAACCTCGATGCAAACTACCTCCTTGAGATTAGGGTTCAACTTTCTTTGATGTTCCCTCAATGGTTTGAATTCTTCCACCATAGGCAATCTGTGCATGCATAGAGCTGGGTTTACACCGGTTAAGTCAGTCATTTTATATCTGATAGCTTTCTTGTGTCTCTTTAGCTCATCAAGAAGTCTGTTTTCTTGGTCTTCTTCCAGAGTAGAGCTGATAATCACTGGACAAAGTTTCTCGCTGTCAAGGAAGACATGTTTGAGTCCCTCGGGTAAGGCCTTCAATTCAGGGGACTTAGGTGGCTCGGTTGCTTCTATAACTGTGACATCCTTGAGTTCTTCAAAGGTGGCTGTTGGGGCTTCTTCAACTTTTTCTAAATATTGAAGGCATTGTTGCACTAGTTCGTTTGCTGAAAATTCTACTTCCGAGTTTGTCAAGGCACTTTCCAACTCATCGGAGGGTTCAGACATTTCTAACTGGGACATTTGATATATAGCATCTAGGAGAAAAACTTCCTCTTGAATGCTTGGTCCTTTCATGCTGTTAAGGACTCTAAATTGGAAAGCTTCCTTCCCAAGTCTTAGTATAATCGTTCATGCTTCTACATCGATGAGTGCTCGGGCGGTAGCTAGGAAAGGTCTTCCGAAGATTATCGGGTATCTTAGATCTTCTTGTATGTCCATAATAACGAAATCACACGGGACATAAGAATTTGTTCCTATTCTGACGGGTATATCTTCAATAATTCCAAGGGGAGCAGTTATGGTAGAGTCGGCTAACTGAATTGTCATTGACGTAGGTAGCAAATCAGTAAAGCCTAATCTTTTACACATAGAATAGGGCATGATGGATATACTTGCTCCTAGATCTGCTAATCCCTTTTTGCTAAAGCCATTTCCAATCGAACACTGAATACCGAAGGAACCTGGGTCCTTCTTTTTCTTTGGCATTTTGTTAAGCAAAATATCTGAAGTGGTCTGATCTAGTTTCACTGTTTCATGCTTTTCTGTCATATATTTTCTCGACAACAGGGTTTTTAGGTATTTGGCCCAAGCGGGCACTTCAGAAAGGGCATCTAGAAATGGGATATCGATATACAGTTTCTTCATAGCTTCTTTGAATTTCTGGAACCTAGTGTCCATTTTGGTCCCTTTCAGCCTGTCCGAATAAGGAATTCTGGGTGGGACTTCTGGCATTGGTTCCTTTTCTTTTTCTTTCTCAGTAGAATTTTCTGTTTCTTTTCTTGAGTTTCCTGTTGGGGAAAGAATGGCTACATCATCATCATCATGGATGATTCTAGTGATATCAGACAGGACACGACCAGACTGTGTGGTGACAGCATTCAGTTGCTCAAGTCTATTTTGGTCATGCCTTGGGTTTGCCTATGGTTGCCCAGCGAAGGTACCTGCTGGTGGTTTCAACTGAGCAGCAATCTGTGCTAATTGGGCCTCCACTGCCTTTTGTTGAGCTTGTTGATTCACAAGCATGGTCTGCTGAGATTGCATCATCTGCCTAATCAAAGATATTTCATCAGATTGTTGGGAAGGAGCACTCCTCTGTTGATATTGAGTGACTTGTTGCCCCTGGGGTTGCTGTGGAGGTGTTGTCAACTGCGGTTGTTGTGGCTACTGCAACTGAGGTTGTTGTGGCTGCTGCAATTGAGGTTGTTGCAGCTGCGGGTGCAGCACTGGATGGGTATATTGGTAAGAAGGGTTCCTAGGATAGTTAGATCTTTGGAAACCATGTCTATAATTCCCTTGATTGAAGTTATTCTGAAATCCTGGTGGTTGTCTATTAAAAGATCCACCTTGTGTCTGTTGTTGTGGGTTGGCGGTCCCTGCAGGATTCCCGTATTGAAAACTAGGATGATTTCTTGGTTTATCGGGATTGTAATACACCTGGACAGGTATTGAATGGATGGAGTTGACTTGCTCTGGCATTTGGTCCTCGGGATGCTCTATAATGGGCTCATATTGTGGCACGGGTGGTTGTAAATCCATCATGACATTGTACAACAGACCACATGATAATGTGGGATGATCAGATGCATGACAGGCTTCACAAGCTCCAGCAGCTGCTTTTACTTGTTGAACTTGAGAGCTTTTCTTCTTGTCATATTCCCCGAAAGAAGTTTCGAGGGCTTGTTGCTTGCTACCAATAGTCTTCAAGGCCTCTGCAATGGCCTTGAGTTCCATAGATTCTTCAGCTTTGTAGACTTTAAGAACTCCCTTGGGTTGGTTAGATGACCTTCCCCAATTGGATTGGTTCTCGGCCCCTAGCGTAACTATATTCCAAGCATCTTCATAGTTCTTTCTCATAAAATTTCCTCCAGATGAGGAATCTAGAAATTGCTTGATATCATCACTTACCCCTCTGTAGAATGTTTCTATTAGTTGATTTTGAGATATGCCATGGTGAGGACACTTTCTTAGGAGTTCCTTGAATCTTTCCCAAGCTTCTGCAAGTGTTTCTCCAGGTAGTTGGGCGAAGTGATTAATCTGTCCCCTAATCTCATAGGTTAGTGAAGGTGGGAAGAATTTCTCAAGAAACTTTTCTTCTAAAGGAGTCCAAGTAGTGATGATGGGGTGTCTATCTAAAGCATTGTACCAGCTTAGCGCTCTTCCAAATAAGGTGAAGTGGAAAAGGTGTAACATTATTGCTTCCAGGGCAATTCCTGCTTGAGGTACAAGTCGGCAGAGTGACTTGAATCTCTTAAGGTGATCCATGCAATCGTCTCTGGGTGCTCCAGAGAAAGAGATGCCTTGCATGATCTGGATCCATTGCGTCCGGATTTCAAAGTTTGGTATGTTAATAATCAGTGGTCGGACTGGGTGATCATCTTCATAATTCTTCGGGACTGCGTAGTCCCGAAGTTGCTTGTTTCTTAGCGCAAGTTGAGCAGCAGCATGCTCTGCTTGGATGCGGGCTTGTTCCTCAGCTCGAATCTCAGCTTGCACTTGAGCACGAGTGTCTGCAATAAGTTGTGTTCGTTGTGCTGCTATGGCGGCGTTAACTCTTTCTGCAACAAGGCGTTGCTCTTCAGCCATCTGTCTGGCTCTTTGGCGGTTAAGTATAATCCTTCGGTGGAAACTTCTTTCTACCTTAGAGTCGTACTCTGGTTCAGGGGAGAATCCGATGCTATGCGGGGGTTGCATACACGTTTTCTACCTGAGTAGAAAGAAAATCACACGTTAAGATAATGGAAGGAAATGAAGAAATCAAGAAGATTTGGAGTAGTTATCAAGAAAAAGTGTAAAATCCTAATCAACCAAGAAGTTGTTAAGTAAAAGCTAAAACGTTCCATGGTCCCCGACAACGGCGCCAATTTCTAATGGAGTTTTGCAACGCCACTAAAAATCCTAGAGATGATGAATCCCTAAGTTTAGCCTTGCTAGTACTATGGTAAGATCTCCACCCACGTATGCTAAGACACGCGTTAGTCTTATCGTAGTATAGTTAAGGGTCGAATCCTCGGGACAACGGTCTTGATGTAATCAAGATGGAAAACGTTTTAGTCGTACTTAACTACTTAACAGTTGATATTTAGATCGAAGGTTTGATTTGGTTTGAAGCTAAGTGCAAGGAAAGTAAAGCAAGAAAGTAGAAATTAAGGTTGTAAACAATGATTCAAAACCACTAGGATGTTGTCGGGTTTCACACCACTACACATGGATCACAAACATGCAACATAATAAAAAGACCTGCAAAGAGAAACTAATCGGCTAGTATCTTTATAGACTTAGCTTCCTTTCGGATAACCAACTACGAGGAGTGTGGAGTATTGCAATTCCAGCCATCCCCTAACGAATGGTCACTTACTTTGCATTACTCCTTCATGAAGTGTGTTCCTCGACCTTACCAAGGTTGCACTTCCATACATCAACTGATTCCATTTCATAGTATGAAAGTGCAACGATGGGAGTGAGTTTACTCCACTCGTGAAAGCACTCCTAGATACCAAAACAGACATATGGTGACTACATATATCTAGAACCAACATTCAATCGATATTCAGATCTAAAGGTATAAACGTAGACAATTCATACCAAAAGATAATAAGTAACACAAGTTGGTGATCAAGCAATAAGCATTCATTAAACGATAGATGTTGAGCCAAAAAGGAGAGTATCTCTATTGCAAACGATTGAATTACATTGCATGAAATGAAAACATGGGTAGCGGGGCTACTCCCCACACCCTAGTGAAAAGGACTACTCGCTCATCTCAAGAGCAAAGGAGGAGGTGAGAAGAGAGAGAAAGAACGACATCTCCACGGAGGAGGGAAGGTTGAACCCTTGGTGGAGAGAGCAACGATCTTCACAATTCGTGGTTGCTTGATGATGGATCTTCTCCTCCCACCTTCTTTGTTGATGAGAGAGAAGGTAGCTTGATGATGAGATGTGGACCTCAAACTGGCAGCCTTAGGGCGATAGATGAAGGATGGAATTGCTCTGGAACTGGAGAGGCAGCCTTTGGGCGTCTGAGATGTGATCCCTTTGAAGTGACCCTTGAGGTCCTATTTATAGGCTCAAGTTGAGCCCAAACGGTCTTGAGACCATTTGGTCTCAAACGGTCTTGAGACTGTTTGCCTTCTCGCGGTCTTGGGACCGTGAGGCCTTCTCGCGGTCTTGGGACCGCGAGGCCTTCTCTCGGTCTTGGGACCGCGAGGCCTTCTCTCGGTCTTGGGACCGCGAGTCCTTCTCGTGGTCTTGGGACCGCGAGGCCTTCTCGCGGTCTTGGGACCGTGAGGCCTTCTCGCGGTCTTGGGACCGTGAGGCCTGCTCGCGGTCTTGGGACCGTGAGGCCTCCTCGCGGTCTTGGGACCGGGAGGAGTCTTTGTAATTTTTTTGTGTTTTCTGTAATGAAAAAGAAGAAAAGTTAGTTTATTTGTGTATCCGCAATAAAGTAAAAAAGTTTAATGATTCTATCTAATTTATCTAAGAAAGAGTATGGAAAATTAAAGATAACTAAATAAGATAACGTCACAAAATGGGAGGTTATCAATCTCAGGGCCCCGTAACAATAAATGAGGTCAATTGTAGTGATCCAGGTCAAATACAGGGACAAGGTTGGCAGTGTTAAGTCATATAATCTAACACTCTTATATTCCAGGTGAAGAGGGTATTTTAAGGGGTGTTCCCTAAAGAACGATGGCTCTCAAACCAAAATAAGGCAAGTAAAACAAAGAAAATAAGAACAAATAATAACGAAAATAAGATGATAACAACAATTTAGAAGGGAAACTTGGATCGGGTTTCACCTACTAAGACTTCTCTCCAATATGCAACATTATCTCCCTCTCTCGTATACTCCTATCAAGATCAAAGCAATCATCTATGGTGTCTATTCCACCCTCTCTCGAGATGAGGACAGATCCAAGTCTAAGGGTATCCTCTCTCTCGAGATGACCACTCATAAACCACAAAGCATAACATATGATTTCAAGCTTTGGCATTCCAACACTCTCGTGCATACGTACCACTCCATAACACATGATAAAAGTGATATTACTCTCTTGAGATATAAACTATCAAACATCATAAGATGTTAGCTAAGCATACAAGTGAAGCATTAAAATAGGTGTATGGAGATAATCTTGACACGAGCATATATGTTCAACAAAGAGAGTCAATGTACATGTTGGGAGAGCCTTAGTGGCTACTCCCAACCCAAGTTAAGGTGTTTAGTTGCTCATGTTCACGAGCAGCATAACGACATTATAGAAAGATAGATACATGATGATCCACGAAGTGAGGAGGGAAGAACAGTAGAATGGAATGATAGATCTAGATAGATAGAGAGAGAGAGAACGTGATACAACACGATACTTCTTCAGATCTGGATCTAGCACGTCAATGGTGTGGGCGATCTTCTCCTCTCGAAGAAGGAGTCTTCAGTCTTCTCTCTCCTCAACTTATGCCTTTGGAGATCCAAGAGTGGTGGATGAGATGGAATGGGTCTAGGATGCAACAACACTTTGTGGCCTTCTAGATTTGATCAATGATCTGATGGATTGACAAGACGGGTGGGCGGCCTATTTATAGACACACTCCACTGACTTAAGCCTAGACTATAGTCGCAACTTGGGTCGGGGAAGTGTGAGACCGCGATCGCGGTCTGCTCCTTATTCCTTCTTTCATCGCGGTCGAACTTGGTTATGATCTGGATGTGGCTCGCGGTCTATGAACGCGGTCGAGGTTTCTTGATTTGGTCGCGGTTTGCAAGGATCATGACCCCATTTGGATTGCGATCTTCTTTGAGTCGCGGTCCAACATGGTGTTCACGGTCTAGCATGGACCGCAATGGAAATCGACTCGTGCATTGCGTTGGAGAGGTCGAGGTCGATGTCTCCCCACTTGGTCGCGGTATTAATGTGGCTCACGGTCTAACAAGGATCGCGGTCTCCGAGTTGATCGCGACCTCTGTTATGATCGTGGACTTAGAAATGATCACGGTCTCCAAGCTGATCACGGTCTGGGTTGAGTGCAAAATGACCGTGAGCTTAAGGCAGTTGAAGGCCTCGACCGTGGTGATATGGTCCTTATTGCATGAATGGTTCACAGTTGAGGTGATGACCATGACTTGGGCTATATATGTACCTGAAACAAAGGAAAGATGTGTAAGTGAAATCTTTAGCAAAAAGATGCTAAAATTGTGGGGAAAGTTAACAAAAGATATGCTAAAAGAGGTGTAAAATATATACAAAAAGTACGTAAAATAAAGTATTATCAACTCCCCCAAACTTAGAATCAAGCCTTTCCTCAGGCTAAATGTAGGTTCGAAAACTTAGAGAGAAAGAGCAAACTCATGTAATAAAAAATTTCAAGAGTTAACATGACTGAATTATCTCATTCTTGCATCAAGACTATTGTGATATGTTCTCTAACCTTGACGTCTTGTCCTCCCTCTCAACTTGTTTGCATAACTTCATTTTCTTTCCATTGCCTTCAATTGTAAAAGGTCCATCCTTCTCAACTTATCACCCCTTCCCCTTAGGTAATAACCATACTAATACAAGATATTTTTTGAGGGGTAGGTTTCACACCTTTTGTTTATTTTCAGTTGGCCCTATGCTAATGTGTTTGGGTAGGCTTAAGGCTTCAAGTGTTTTCCTCTTCCTTCTGAACTTCTCACCCACAATTGTCATAAGAACACTGTTGCCCTTTTTGGGCTTCTGACTTTAAGTCAGGTGGTTTCATAGGTTTCATTCAAGATTGTAGGTGGGTAAGTCTGGCTTCAAGATTCTACTTATGGGCACGACATATCTGCATTCATCAGTGCAACAATACACCGGCCGTGTGGAAACTTTTGGCATCTTTTTGGGCACAACTCTCATTAGTTTTTTGGGTTTCGTTTTGGATTTTTACATATCCTTTCAGGCTTGGGTGAGAGGGAATTTAAGTGGTCTTCAAGGCAGCCAAGCCTATTTTTAGATTTACTTTGAAAAGGGTAGTTGTTTTCTTCTCTACGGAGATAAGGATTTTCTGGTTAGAATCGTCAGGTGAGGGTGGTTGGTGAGGAGTATGGCTAGGTGAAGTTCTCTAGTCTCTGAGGGTTTCATGAGTTAAGGTTGTCACATGTACAATTTCTTATTGCAAGAATGAGATAGAGAACTTTTGCTATGTTTCTCATTTTACTTGTATATATATATATGTATATATATGTATATATATATATATATGGAGTCAGGCTAAAATACACTCGAGTGTACGGATCGTACGAATACACTCAAGTGCGTTCGCATATCAAGACTATTTTTTGCAAAATGTAAACCATTGATCTTCACCGTCATACTATAACAGGCTACATACAAATTTTAAGCCCATTTCGATGAGTGTAAGTCACTCATCCAAGGGCAACAAAATCGACGCACGAAACTAATTTGAAATGAATAATTTTTGCGGTCTTCATATCATGAGCTATACATATCCAAATGTGCTTAAATTTTGTGTATGAGTTGTATACAAGATGTTTAAGAAGATCAACTGATTAGATTTAAAAAAAAATATTGCATCATGGAAAACTACTTGAGTGTATTCCGCTCTGGATACACTCGAGTGTATTCTAGCCTGACTCTATATATATGTATATATATATATTTATTTATTTATATATATATATGTTTCTTATTTATTTCTCTCTAGGAAGACAAAAGTACTACAACTTTTAGCATGAAAGAAGGCTAGATTCTAAATATGTAAATGCAAAAAATTATGAAATTTTTTGAAAATTTATTTGAGAGGTAAAAAGATAATAAATATACACCTCAAGCCTGTTTATGACCCCTCCCCCAAACTTATCCTACACCCCATCTCGGGGTGTCAAAATTTGAGTGAGACATATAAATGGGCTTTCTTTATTCATTCTTGTTGTTGTTGGAGGCCCACTCATACTCGAGAAGCATGCTTGCGTATACTCCTTGTAGTACGTGATACTATTCGTACTGCATGGCCTCCACCTTGGCATTCATATTGGCTAGGGCCATCATCCAGGATAGATAGAAGAAGCCACAATCATTTTATAGGGGCACCTACTGGGGGCTCCTGTGGCAGAACTGCATCTTCTTGAAGTATTTTCCTGCTATATGCTTGTACCCTTTGCCATGGCTTTTTATCAGCTCAACAATCGCCTCTACACATGTATTGGCCTTTTCTTTTGTCGGAGTCTTTGCAGTCGTCATGTTAGTCTTTTTATTAAGAGCAAAGGCTGAATCTGAGCTGTTGTATAGGATTGCAGTCCTTTTGACGATATTGATGACCACCAAAGTCTAGTGATTGTCCTGAAGAATTAATAGAAAGATATAGTCTATTAGGGACGTTGCCAGGCATTGTTGCAGGCGCTCCTTTTCGCCTAATCGTTTGTCTTTCAAGATGTTATCTACCAGTAGGAAGTATGCCATGTGAGCATTCAACATGTTGTCACCTAGTAGCGTCTGGTAAGCTGACATCGTGCTTACTGCAAGATATCCTCCTATTTTCAGCGTTTCTCGGAGGTCATCTTTTAGCATGCAAATGCTGTCTCTCTCGAATATGACATCTCTCGATGAATCATCTTCTTTCAAGGACCTCATAATGGAATTCAATTCTTTTAAAGATAGGCTAATGCAGGTCCATCTGTTGAATTCCTTGAAACAAGATGTAACTTCTCCCACCGGTCTGTCCGACTTTACATCAACCAGGTCTTCTTCTTCAGCCTCTCTCTTTAGGATGTTCTTTTGAAGGCTTTTTGTCTGGGATTTATGCTACTGGAGGATGCTCTAGTTCATTTTCTGATGTATGCCTTACATCTTCTTCAGTGCTTTGATTCCATCCTTCTTTCCAAGACACATCCCTGGCTGGCTCTATTGGATCGACCCATATAGTCTTCAGTTGTTCCCTCCAAGTCACTTTTTTAGGAAGAGGGATATCTTTGTGAAGTCTCTGAGGTACAACTTCTGAAGGCATCGTCGGGTCGCTGTAGAAGTGAAGATTGTAGATGACCTCCATGGCATACACACACCGTAGTCCATGCAAGTCCTCATTATCAAGATCTTCCAGGGTATGTCCTTGTTGATGGCTCCCATCATTCTCAGCACTATGAAGGTGCAATCCCTTGAGCCAGCCTCTTCTTGAGGGACCTTCTTGTTGATGGAGAAAAACTTCCAAAAGCCTTGGAATTTGTCATCTGCTTCTTTGATTGCTCGTTGTATACGTAGTGGTATCTTTAGGGCATCTTTGGCATCTTTCCTTTTGTAGATTAGTGAGGTGTTGTCCAGTTCGGATGTGCAGTAGCTCAACACCGTCATCTTCCTCTCGTACATGTCCACGACGATCAGTGCCCAATGCCTTACATTCCTTATGGGCAACTCTACACATCTTGTTTATCTTCTGCATATTGCTGCCTTCATCTCAACGACATCTGCTGCCTTGTAGTCTTCTTTGTAGAGGAGGCTAGCCAGATGTGTTGTTATGTTGAAAACTAGATGTGACTTGTCTAGGTGTAAAAATTCTTCCAGGAGGGTAGCACAGAGCACCTTAAACAACCTTTTATGTACTCCTTCCTTTTTCAGGATGATCCCCTAGAAGTGATCCCTAGTTAGACGTCTATCCTTGTTATTATACATTATGTCAGACCCGGGTAGATCGTAGTTGAGGATGTCTGCCATGATGTTGATGTCTCTGCACATAATCTATGACACTGCAGACATATCCATCTCCTTCATTTTGCATGGTAGGGGAGGGGCCAAGCCTAATCTTTCTTTTTTAGCTGGCATATTCCGCTCCCTGGCAGGCTCATTTGTAAAGAAAGTGGATAGTACGCCTTCCTCATCGTCAGATGTTCCTTCATGTGTCAAAGGTGTCAAAGTGTCTTCGATAGTCGGCATAGTTGTGGCCAGTTGCTCTGCTTCTTTGATTGTCAGTAAGGTTGTGACGACTTGTTCTGCCACTTCTGAGGAAGCTTCTGCAGCTATGTTGTCTTTGATATTTCTTTCCTTAGAAGTTTGGCCTAGTTTGGTAGCTACGAGCATTTCCAGAGTTGCCTCCATATTTCCATCATATAGGTAGTCATTATGCTCATTGTGTCTTTGGAAAAGGAGGAACTCGTGGTTCTCATCAAGACCAGTGCCCAACTCAGCTAGTAGGTTCTTGAGCCATGTCACGCTAAAATCCGTCATTGATGCGGTGACTTCTTCTTGATGAGCTACATCTTGCTATTCATCTTGTGTTAGCTTACTTGTAGGCAGGGTGAATTGTTGTTCTTCTTGTCTACTACTGCCTTTGTCAGTTTCTTATTGTCCTTCTTTAGGGCCACCATTGAGATCGAGCCCCCTTGACAACAATGTGGTTTTCATTGTGTCTTTGTTGTTGGGGGAGCTCGGTTGTTGTGGAGTTTCCTTCTCCTTCTATTCAGCCTCTAGTGTTGTCTTAACATTGGCACTTTCTTATTTCGACACCTCTACCCCCATGTCGGTCCCTCCTGCATTGTCATCATCATTGTCATCGTGGCTGGAGGGACTCGATGAGGAATGTGTTGGGCTTGTCAAATGCTTTGCTTTCTTCTTCCTCTGCCGGTCCTCAATTTCTTTACGTTCTTTTTCATATTTCTGACGGACCTCTTCGAGGCGTTGGTGTTCTTCTTCTAGGTTGGCCATCGCCGCATCATAGCTGTGACACATGTGTTCATTGTCGGCTCGAATGGCGTGCCTCTCCTTCTTCGACTACTCAATTTCTTGCTTCATTGCCATCAACACTCCCATCATTATCCATTGGTTGCTTAATGCTTCTTGTATGAGGTCAGCGAGTGCTTCAGTTCTGTCGTTGAGGACATATACTTGTGTTGTTAGCACAGATAAAGAAGAAGTAATATTTGTATTTAGTGCAGTGATTTGATGCATGTATTCCCACATGACATCAAACCTAGTACCTAACACACCCCTGAAAGAGGGTGTATGTTGTTGCTGTTGGTGTGGTTGTTGTTCCATGCGTGTCGTTGATGTGCTTGGTCCCATTAATTGCGGAGGTAGTAGTGGTGGACCTTGTTCTTTCTCCTTCTTCTTGTCTTATTGATCCATGTTGGCTCCACAAACTTTTGGTTCTGGTGCAACTTTGGAGTCTCCTTCTTTCGGCTCAGCCTCTGGTTCATCGTCGGGTTGTAGGCTGGCATCTGTGGCATCTTCTTTCTTCACCTCTGGCTCTACTATAGTTTCTTCTTCTTGTGGCTTCATAGGTAGGGGCTCTTTATTTGCCACTATCTATTCTACAAGGGGAGACAAGGGGGTTGGTAATTCTGTAGCTTTTGGCGTTACAGTTGGCGTGGTCGGTGTATTTGATATCTGGCTCTTCTTTTGCACCGTCAAGTTCTTCTGCTGCTCTGTGCTCTTCTTCTCCTTTATTTCAGCATGGTCACTGCTCTCTCTGGCTGTAGACGCTTGTTCCGTGTCAGTTCGCAGTGCCCCTGAGTACATCTTCTCTATGTCATCCTGGGTCGGCCGCAGTTTGTGGGCGTCATAAAATGCCATCTCTAGAAGGGAAGGAACTTCTTTGAGCAACTATACATGTAGTATAGTTTCTCCCCTTTTTGCGCCAGAATTCCAGTGTTGATAAGGGACTTGATATCTATTTTAAATTGTCCCTCCATCTCCTTATATTTCAGGATCTCTCCTGCATTCATAAAGTATTGAGCGATCTTTGTTATTTGACCACGCATGAAGTTGTCAGAATTTCTCCTTACTTCTTATCCCACTGCCATAGATTAACATTTGATTAGTATCTTTCTGATTTTTACTGGCTTTCTATTTATTATCGACCATATTTGGAACAAATCCCCCTTGCTTGCTATTCCCGTCTCATACCTCGTGTAAATGGTGTATGATGTTATCCTTTGGATTGCGCGAATGAAGCACGAGGTGATCAAGGAGGCCTTTGAGTTCTTCGAGTTGTGTTCTTCTTCACTAGTCAGCTCTTCCCACATCTGGTGGCTATCGTAGTTGACCACTTCCTTCACTACTGGGGCGGCAGATCAGGCTTTTATTCTTCTTCTATCTTCATGAATATCTTATTTAGCATAGCCTCCATGACCGTCTAAGGCTAGCCTCCTAGCCTTACCTCCAATTTGTAATCTTCGCCGCCCACCTTCCTTACTTCCCTACTAATGGGAATTTTATTTAGGGAAGACATGAACTCTGTCAATAACTTCTTAAAGGATTTGGCCTCGGCTGTGCATAAGGTGCGTAGATGATTCAACCCTATTTTAGGGCTTGATCTTGTGTGATATTGCTCTTCAATCACATCCATACCTGTTAGATTACATGTTTTTCCTCTGAATATGCTTATTTGTATAAAATGCACTTATGGACATTATTTGCATGTTTTTCAGGCAATTGGACTGCTCTTGATGGAAGAGAGAGAGAGGAGTGATCCTAGGGTTTCTCTACCCTTAGAGAGGCCCAAATTAAAGTCTGATGCTCCCTCAACCTACTCCTAGTGGCCAAAAACCCATTAAAGCAAAGATGTCCAAGAAAATTCAAAGAATAGAGTCAAAGTGTTGATCCAGGACCTAGCACAACCATGGTACCACAGAACGGCCGTGCTAGGTCACTTATAAATCAACAGGTTCAACCCCAATTCAAGCAGAAAGCACCACGGCCGTGCAACCAAGAATGGTCGTGCTAGAGATAGCCACCACGGCCGTGCTGCACAGTACGACCATGCTACACAGAAGCAGAACAGCCGTGTCACAGCACCACGGCCACCATTTCCTAGCCCACCATGGCTGTGTGACCCAGCACGACCGTTCTACCTCAGACCACCATGGCCGTGCCAGTTTCAGCCCAAAACTGACCACCAACCTAACTTCTGATCATTTTATTTAACATGGCCATTCCCATACACCACAGTCGTGCTCACCTCTACCCACCACGGCTGTGGTGACCCACCAAGGCTGTGGTGACCCACCACGATTGTGCTACTCACAAAACCTACGCATTTTCACTATTTTACGTAATTTGCCCCTACTTGACCTAGTGCTCCCCCGACACCTATATATACCTAGGTGGCGGCTGGGGTACGGAGTGAGCTACCCTATAGCCACTCTAGCCTCCCCATTTCGTCCTCCATCCATTCCCACCTCATTCCACCTCTATTTCACCATTTCCACCAACAAAACCCTAGTTTTCCATTGTTTTCACCCATTTCCACCATACATCCATGCCATTCACCTACATTGGAGGAGGGAGCTCGAGCTACAGTTGCTAGGAGGTGGAGAACGAGGAGTCTTCACTGAGCTCATCATGGCTTTTCACTCCTCTACTCATTCTTGCCCCTCCCTTTTGTATTTTGCTTTGTTATGAGTAGCTAGGCCCGTTGGGTGTGTTGTTTGTGGGAAATTATGTTACTTTGATACCATGTTGGAAGGAAATGACATGTAAACATTTTAATTCCATTTGTTAATAATTATATTCTAATTGCATCTCATTCTCCATGAATTACTTGTTGGTTTGTGTGGGAAATTATGTTACTTTGATACCATGTTGGGGGGAAATGACATGTAAACGTTTTAATTCCATTTGTTAATAATTATATTCTATTTGCATCTCATTCTCCATGAATTACTTGTTGGTTTGTGTGTGAAATCACCTAGGAATTTAGGCAAATTGCTTATATGTGTGAATTTTGGGATTTGTCCCTAGGTCCAATTCTTGGATCCCTAGGTTGCCTCCCATCTTCCTACATCCTAATCAATCTCCCTAAACCTAAGTGAGAGATCTAAGTATCTAGATTAGATAATTCTAGTACAATTAGCATGGAGCCCTCTCAAGGCTAGAATGTGGGGTCCAAAGCCCTAGTTTCAACTTCCCATTACTACCATCGGCCCCTAATTGCCCTAGGAATGCCTAATCTAGAAACCTAGACTTGATTAGACTCTAATTGAATTGAACCTAATCCCTAACCCAATTGAGCCTCATAAGGGTAGTAGGGGGTGTTAGAAACTAGTTCCCCTATACACAACCTAGCATATCTATGGCCAGTTAGTAGCTTAGGTTAATTCATTAGACTCTAACTTGATGTTTGGTTTGGATGCTCTAAATGGAATCATAATGTTCATATGTCACCCTCAACTTAAGTCATAAGTTCATACACCTAAACAACCCATACCTCTCTTTATTGTTTATAACCCTAGTTTGTGCTTGCTTAGCTTAGTTAGCTCTTTCCTTGCTTAGTTAGCTTCCTGCGTTGTTCTTGCCTTATTTATGTTAGTTTAGCTCTTTAATTGCTCTTTTGCTTCTCTCTTTCATGCCTTAGTGTAATTTGCCTTTTCATACCTAGCTTAATCCTTTCATGTCTGTTTAGCCTTAATCTAGTCTAGGATTAACATAGATTTCATTCTCGCCTTTAATTGCTTTCTTGTTCATCCTTAGTTAACAATCAAAACAACCTTTAAACCCTTAACCCTAGTCTCTGCAGTAGGAACCTAGCCAAACTAAAAACCTAGCTCTAGTGCCCCCTCTTCTCCCTGTGGATCGACCCCTATACTTGTCGCTTACCTATACTATGACATGACCCCGTGCACTTGCGGGTGTATTTGTTTTAGTGTAGTAGGTATTGAGTTAGGTTTTATAAACATCGAAAGTGAATCCACCATGTGCTTCCGTCCGCGGGGTTGCATCTATTGAAAACTCGAATTGAGTAGTGTGTAACACTATTGGCGGGAGCGAACCAATCTTTCTGGAGCCATTGCCAGTGATTAGAGGGGCTCGGCCTAGCTAGTTAATTTTGCTTTGACTTTTCCTACTACCCTCATCATTGCTATTCTTTATTCATTATTCTTTACATTCTTTTTGTAAATTGGTTTACTAACTTGTTCTCTTTTTTTTGGTTGTTCTTTGTGCATGTGACAAGCAATTCAAGGGAAGATAAGATGGGAGGCCAAAATGCACTTCATAATCCACTTCAAGATTACTTTATGCCTAGCAACTACAAATCACCAATTGCTAGAAGGGTTGATCAGATGCCAGGGGTGTAATTCACCATCCCTCCAGGCCTTCTGGGATCCTTCCCATCTTCTAAAGCTCAGAGAGTAAGAACCCCTACAAGCACCTGAACTCCTTTCTTGAAGTATGCTCCACCTTCAGGACGCCGATAACAAGTGATGATACAATCAGGTTGACCTTGTTCTCCTTCTCCCTCAAAGATAAAGCCAAAGAGTGGTATGATTCAAGAAAAGACATCATGAGTTGGGGAGAGATGAAAAATGCTTTCTTGAGGAAATTCTACTCTATAGCAAAGCTAACACAAATGTGGCATGCCATAGCAAGTTTCAGTCAAACAGATAGTGACTGATTCCACGAGGCTTGGGAGAGATTTTAAAAGTTGTTGAGAGAATGTCCACATCACGAGATCCCTTTGTGGCAACTAGTTCAGTCCTTCTACTACAGTCTATCTCATGCAAGTCAAGCTATAGTGTATTCTTCTTGTGGGGGAGTTTTTATGGATAAACCACCTGAGGAGATGTGGCAATTGTTTGGGAGTTTGATAGAAAGTTCAATGATAAAAGCTTCTAGTATGGTTAGTGGCAGTCACCTATCTTTTGGTGTGACATCTCCAACTCATGATGATTCAAGCCCACAATTGATGAAAATGTTTGGTGAAATGGTGAGCTTCATGAGAAACCAATTTGCCAAACATCCCTGTCATTCAGTCAATGCTATTGAGTTCTATGGGGAAGAAAAGAAGACACCTCACTCCTATAGCTACCAGGAACCACAAAGTCCCACATATAGCTCAAGGTTTGAGGAAGAGGTTCTCTCTAGATTGAAAGTATTTGATGATGTTCAAAGAGATGTTGCAAGGTTAGAAGAGAGAATAGAGCAGCTATCTTCCATAATCACTCTCCAAGAAGAAAAATTGTCTTCAAAACCCATCAAGAGCCACCATGAAGCAAGTGGACCTATGCCTTCTTCCCACATTTTCTATAGTCCACCCACCATGAAAGTTCATCCCATTCACTCCTTCCAAGGCTATTCCAAGCCTTACATTGTTGGGTTTTAGGGGAGACAGAGAAGGCAACGGAAACAAAAATTGTCTCCCCCAACCCATACCGAGGAAACGCGTCAATGTCTATATAATAGGAAAGGATGGTTTGTGGAATAATACCTTGTCCCGAGGCTTGCTCGGCGACAATACCTCGCGCAATGCGCGGTCTTCAACTCCGGTCTTGGACGGTGTATGTGCAGCTCCTGGTCGTACCAGGACTGACTCCTCCTCCTCCTACCAGACTGTCGGATGACAATTGTCCTCCTGAGCGGCAGTGTCCTCCCGCCTCTGTAGTAGTCCACACGGACCACCTGGAACTCCACACTCCTTGTCCCACAAGGAAGTGGAAGGAGTCGCACCCTCCTGTTGACGTACTAGTCGCCAACACACTCTCCTGCTACCAGTTGCAACTGCAGTTGTCCTTCCCTTGCTGCACCTCCCTTTTGCGGGAAGTACTTGCTCAGGATCTCTCACGGTTACCAAAACCAGAGAGAACGACAACTTCGCAAAGCAACCGTCTTGCATTGAGTTGTACTTTGAGAAGCCCCCAATACCCCTATATATATAGGCGGGTCATGGGACAAGGTTCTCTGTGTCCGGCAATATGGGACTAAAGCAGGTGTAGAAGGATTCGAGATTTTTTAGTAAAAAGCAACCAACTCGCAACATGAACCGATCGGTTCACAAGTGAACCGGTCGGTTGGGGACCTGAACCGGTCGGTTGGAGCACCAACCGATCAGTTGGGACCCATGAGCCGATCAGTTCACTTCTGAACCGGTCGGTTCGTGGTCCTGATCAGTTCCCGATTGACTTTCCAACTATCATTTCTAATTGGTATCGAATACCAATCCTTGTTCCAATCAAATTGGGCAAGTGAAACGCAAGGAAAATTCTCACCGACCTGACTTTCCCAACTTGCTTGGTTGCACCAGTTGAACCGATCGGTTCAACACTTGAACCGCTCGTTTCACCCTGGGCTTGAGCCGATCGCTCAACTCTTGAGCTGACCGGTTCAACAACCTCATCCAACCGGTTCAACACTTGAACCGATCGGTTGGGAGTACAGGTTGTGCAGAATCAATCAAATGCGATTTCAATCAATCTAATACTCCAATCAATGCGTCCAACACCTTGAACCATATGATATTGAGCTATCAACTGATTGAGTGTTTAATTGAACTACTAAACTCCTTTAGTAATCAATCTAAACGTTGCTTGTGGACAAAACTCCTCTTCCAGGTTAAATCCTATGTGTGTGACCCTGCAGGTCCATTTCACGTTGGCAGTGAAAGTCCATAACACTTATGACTTCACAAGCAAAGAGCGGTGCCTAGTCACACATCAGTGCTACCCAAGTGAAAGTAGAAAGTTGGAGAACAACTTTCATCCTACAATCTGTGAATGGTGTTACAGTGAATGTATAATTCCTTTGTCACAGATATCCCGAATGAACTCAAGGCATGGAACAGTCATCCTGTCAACGTTCATTCACTTTTTTGATCTCAGAGTAGATTGAAGGAGATATGTATGACATCAATATCACATACTGATTCACACATGCGTGCGCACGCCTATCTCAATCCTACTCATCAAGTGGCCTTGGATATCAAACTCCCTTAGGAGGGACAAATCCCATATCTATCACTCACCCCTCAAAAGCCCCATGTGTCAAAGCCACCCAATCATCACCTTTATAACAACCCATGTTTCAGGACTGCATTTGATGATGTCAAAGTGTGCCCAACGACATGTGTTGAGTGCAGTGATTTCAGGTCTAAGAATCACACTCACCACCATCACTGTGAGTATTGATTGTGACTACCATCTTATGGGCCATGTGTCAAACTCACGGTGGGTCTTCCCGGTACACTTGTTCTCTAACAAGTACCTATGTGTTTGGTTTGATATCTCTATATTATGACTAATGAGATTCTGTCATCAACCAACACCACAATCCAGTCTTGTGTGTCATTGCTGTCTATCTACCTTCCACAATGACATCCGACTAGGGACATAACAAGAATGTACAAACTCTTAGCATCTGTATGATCTCATCGTTCAGGTCCTTAACCTGAAAGCATACGTCATTGAGTATTGTCATTCTCTAGACATTCAATCTGTTCTATCACTATCTCATATGACTGAACCAGAATGAATTGGAAGCTTGCCTTTGATGTTTATCAAATCAATCTTAATGTATCCCACCAATCATCCCATGATTGGCTCTCAGGGCATACATACCAACAGACTCCCACTTGCACTGTGAGCCAATCACTCTTGAATCATATTCATAGTGATCTTCAAACATGTCCCACATGTTACTGTGCTCTAGTGCGAACATAGTGAGTAATGGCAACGCATTGCCAAAGTCAGTATAAATTGCATGCCTCTCATCTCTTCGCTGTACGTCACACGTATGAGATGGAGTTGCCGTAATATGCGATCTAGTATTCCATTGCTAACCTTTAGCCACATTGCATGATCAAGGATTCTAGACTTGTCATCAATGAGTGGAATATAAGTTCATCTCATGAACTTTTAGATCCATATAGTATCCACTACTGTTCTCTAACACATAGATACTCAGCATTTCCCTTTTAAATGGTTTTATTGGAACACTTCCAATTATCAACAAACTTTCACTTTTATATATCCTATATATATTTTGCGATTTATTTTCTGTCCTTTCGGAAGTTCGCATCAATGTAACTCTTTACATCGAACTCTTCCTTATCTCCATAGAACTAGTACTTCCCAAGTACTTATCAAGTTCTTATGGTATTCCAATAACCCTTATTGGAAGTAGACAAACATCCACTCGTCATGTCCTACATACGAGTTATCAGGATGAGCACATCATATTGCCATGTCCTACATACAAGATGATGAATGCATTTTATTCTTGCCATGTCATACATGCAAGACAATGGGATGATTACATACATGATAGATCCATATCTATTCTTAGTGTTCCCATTCTTCATAAGAATTGGACACTTGGCCTTGGGATACTAATATCCATATAACATGGACAAGTTTTCTCCCACTGAATCTGTACATACTGAACCCTTCAGTACATATTGCCAATGTATGCTCTCTCTTTTCCAGGTCAAGAGATTTGTCGAGAACTATCTCTATAGATCTCTATTCCTATCATATAGGAAACATCTCTATCTTCCTTAAAGATAATTTTCACTGTTGGATTTCCATTCTAGAACATTTCCATTTCACATCAACATGTGGAATGTGAACACGCTCCCACTAAATCACAGATCCCTTCTTTATCTTTGACATATCAGTCAAACCCTTTGACTATATCATCAAAGTAAAGATCCAATTTTGAGTTGCTTATACTCAATCAATCACATTGATTAGTCCATTGTAACTTATAGACTTCATTTGCATTAGTGGATTCATAAACCTTATAGTTTGTGTCACATACACATCCTTGTTTTATTCCTCATAGGAATGCGGTTTTAGTATCCATATGCCAAATGTCTCAGTCATTAAATTGCAACCAACAAGCATCATCCTTCTCAAAATGTTATCCATGTGTCTTAACACTTAAGACTCATTTGCACTTATGGATTTCATCCAATTAGTGCTACCATCAAGGTAATACCTTATGGCTCACATGGAAGTCATCTAGGATGTAATGGTTCTATACCATAACTCAAAATCTGATTCCTCATATTCATCTAGATAGTTGACTCATCATATGAACAACTCATCACATAGATGATTTAGGTGTATCTATCAAGGATATATGAACTCACAACCCTTGTGGTTCTTAATGTCCTTTATTAGTGTGGGGTATTCTTTTATTAAGAAGAATTCAGTTATTCGATAATCATTCTCTAACTCCTTAGAGTATGATTCCTTCTTGATTTAGACAGCACCATGCCTTAATCATGAGTTCACTATGATACATTATCATAATCACTCGTAAGGATCTCAAACATTTGGTTCAAGTGTTTCATTCATTGATCTCAACAAGAATTAACACTTCACCAAATTTGCACCTCATCTATGAAAATCTTGAACACTTCAAGATATTCATATTGGTATTTCTCTAAACACCATTAGAAGTATTAGCACTTATTCCAATAGGTATGTAAATACATCACATGTATTATACCTAATAGGATAATCATTCTCCCACTACATTAGTGAAGATTGATTAATCATGTCCAAGATATTCATGTCTCTTACTGGTTCTCTAACCAAAAGAGTCTAGATTTATCCATCATATGGAAACTAGAAATGAATTTCTTATGATATATGCTAACTTGATGGTTTGAGTTATCAATAACTTTAGGTATCATTTTATCTTATGCATACCATGTATCACAAGATAAACAAGGCATTGCCACAAAGATCATATCTTTAAGATTGAAACATCAACTTTATTAATTGCCATCATTGTCATACAATATGCAAGAATAAAGTGTTTCTATCTATTGGCAATATATGAAATAGCAGTTCTCAACTCTATTTCGTGCCCTTTAGGCTGAAATAAACTGAAAGATACTCCTATCTATGGCAGCAACACTTGCTCCAATGATGGGTACTTCTTTCTTGGTCCTTTCACAAAGGCCATCACTTCTTTGCGGATATTGCATATCATATATGACATATCCATATCTTGGTATCATATACCTCAGATAAAGAAGCGGTTCATTTCATGATACCTTAGGTGGGGATCTCCATCCCCTCCTTCATCTTCTTTTGTTCTTCCAGATATAGAGGGCAATCCCTCATACACCCTTTCCCCATGTGCCTTGAGGCTGAAGACGGCTTGGATTTCTGGCTAGCATCAGAACACTTCTTAGCTTTGCCCTTATCCTTGCCCTTAAGAATTACCTTTCTCTTTGATCACATCAAAGATTATTGTTTGTCTTTCTTCATCTTTTCCTTTACTATTCTCAGCATGTCCAACAACTCTGTCAACGTTTGTCAAAGTTGTTCATGTTGTAGCTTATCATGAATTGTATGATCCTCACAACATTTGTAGTATCATACCAATAGCCAACTCTTGGCTCAGAGGGAATCCTTCTTAGTCAGGTTTTTCCACATACCCAATGACATTGAGTGTGTGAATCCCTTACTGGATCTCCTTCTGTCATGACATACTAGGATAGTGTCTTGGAGACATCCTATGTCTCATGTTGTCTCTGCAACTCACAGTTCAGAGAACACAACGTCAAGCACTCCTCATCAATGTATTTCTCACTACGCTTCCATAAGCATACTTTCAGCCATTGATGTGGTGGGATCGAGTTCATCTGGTTCTGGTATAACTAGGACTTAGAGCTTCCGCTCTTTGATTGAGAACACTTCTCATCATCATCCTAACCAGTCGTGGAATTATTCCCATTTAATTTGTTGGTCTCAAAGACTGATCGCAAATAAAGTGATTTGTTGATTAACCATTTATATTAACAAAAAGGAAATATATGCAATTTTAGTCCAAAAACTCATTTTTGACTTGTTTGATTGATTTGAAAAGTTGACGATAAAATTAGGCCTTTAATTAATTATCGCTCCCACTATTTTAGTTCAAATTGATAGCCCTCACCATCATTTCAGAAGATTGCAGCGTACAACCTTCTAGTGGGCAAGATCCTGAAATCCTCTAAGCCATGGACCAGCTAGGGCTGTCACCCACAACATAGATCTCTCAGGTAGGCAACTTTTGCATCATATGCAACTCTTGATAAGATATCATATACAACTCTTTGAAATGATCATCTCCATGCCTCAAGGTACTAGATCCCATCTAGATCACCTTGTTAAGTCCGACCCAAAGCAAACACGATGAATATGCACCCTGCTAGGGCAGACCCACACATTCATCCTTCATGTTTCCACGAGATAGACGGCGCACCACGCTAGGGCGTGCCCACACTTGGTCGATCAAGCTTTTCACGTGTCGCATTTGGAAGGCATCTAAAACTTAATATTTTAATGAGGGATTTGGTTTTATATATATATACATATCCAATCACCACAATACATAGTACGTATCATATACATGCTATATCCCACAGAAAACATGCACAAACGATAAAAAGCGATGATTATGGCCATCCTAATGTGATTCCTCGAGCCAAGAGGAATCACGGTCATCTAGGTCTACATCACATGCAACCTGTACAAGATGAACATCTGTGCCTTGCCATCCAAGTTGATCAACTCATCACATGAATGATCTGTACTCTCCAGCCGGTCGTCTGGGTGCCACCAGCCGATCGGTTGGCTCCTCCAACCAATTGGTTCGCCCTGTCGTCGTGCATCTCATCATGTCCGCCACCCGCTCGTCTCGCTCCTCAAACCGGTCATCAACCGATCGGTTCACTCCTTGAACTGACCGTCTGGAACGTCAACCGATCGGTTCACACCTTGAACCGATCGTTTCAGCTGTCGTCTTGATGTCCGCCGGTCTTTGACATAACAGGAAATAAAAATCTATCCTATTTATTACATTGCTTCAAAAATGGAAACCCCGAGTTACATTCGGGGGGAGCAAAGGTAGGAAAGAATCTCGAATTTATTTCGAGTTACATCAGGAATAAGAGAGGGAAGATCGGTGCGCAGACCGAGATGCAAGCAACCACACACAACCAATCACAGATAGGTGTTTATAGGCCATAATCATGCTACACACATCCACCACAAAACTCGTTTAAGGGTGACACGTATCGAGTGCATTAATAATACATATCATATATGTGATTAGGGATTTGTGGATTTAGGACTGGACATGCATAAAGCCAATATTATTCGCATCGTATGCAATAAATAAAGGCGACAAACCAAAATCGATCATATCGATATTCCTAAAATATAGAGCAGTTGACGTGGCTCTGATACCACTGTTGGGTTTTAGGGGAGACAGAGAAGGCAGCGGAAACAAAAAGTTTCTCCCCCAACCCATACCGAGGAAACGCGTCAACGTCTATATAATAGGAAAGGATGGTTTTTGGAATCATACCTTGTCCCGAGGCTTGCTCGGCGACAATACCTCGCGCAATGCGCGGTTCTCAACTCCGGTCTTGGACGGTGTCTGTGCAGCTCCTGGTCGTACCGGGACTGACGACTCCTCCTCCTACCGGACTGTCGGATGACAGTTGTCCTCCTGAGCGGCAGTGTCCTCCCGCCTCTGTAGTAGTCCACACGGACCACCTGGAACTCCACACTCGTTGTCCCACAAGGAAGTGGAAGGAGTCACACCCTCCTGTTGACGTACTAGTCGCCAACACACTCTCCTACTACCAGTTGCAACTGCAGTTGTCCTTCCCTTGCCGCACCTCCCTTTTGCAGGAAGCACTTGCTCGAGATCTCTCACGGTTACCAAAACCAGAGAGAACGACAAATTCGCAAAGCAACCGACTTGCATTGAGTTGTACTTTGAGAAGCCCCCAATACCCCTATATATATAGGCGGGTCATGGGACAGGGTTCTCTATGTCCGGCAATATGGGACTAAAGCAGGAGTAGAAGGTTTCGGGATTTTTTCACAAAAAGCAAAAAAACTTGCAACCTGAACCGATCGGTTCACAAGTGAACCGGTCGGTTGGGGACCTGAACCGGTCGGTTGGAGCACCAACCGATCGGTTGGGACCCATGAGCCGATCGGTTCACTTCTGAACCAGTCGGTTCGTGGTCCTGATCAGTTCCCGATTGACTTTCCAACTTTCGTTTCTAATTGGTATCGAATACCAATCCTTGTTCCAATCAAATTGGGCAAGTGAAATGCAAGGAAAATTCTCACCGACCTGACTTTCCCAACTTGCTTGGTTGCACCAGTTGAACCGATCGGTTCAACACTTGAACCGCTCGTTTCACCCTGGGCTTGAGCCGACTGGTTTAGCAACCTTAGCCGACCGGTTCAACACTTGAACCGATCGGTTGGGAGTACAGGTTGTGCAGAATCAATCAAATGCGATTTCAATCAATCCGATACTCCAATCAATGCATCCAACACCTTGAACCATATGATATTGAGCTATCAACTAATTGAGTTTTTAATTGAACTACTAAACTCCTTTAGTAATCAATCTAAACGTTGCTTGTGGACAAAACTCCTCTTCCCGGTTAAATCCTATGTGTGTGACCCTACAGGTCCATTTCACGTTGGCAGTGAAAGTCCATAACACTTATGACTTCACAAGCAAAGAGCGGTGCCTAGTCACACATCAGTGCTACCCAAGTGAAAGTAGAAAGTTGGAGAACAACTTTCATCCTACAATCCGTGAATGGTGTTACAGTGAATGTATAATTCCTTTGTCACAGATATCCCGAATGAACTCAAGGCATGGAACAGTCATCCTGTCAACGTTCATTCACTTTCTTGATCTCAGAGTAGATTGAAGGAGATATGTATGACATCAATATCACATACTGATTCACACATGCGTGTGCACGCCTATCTCAATCCTACTCATCAAGTGGCCTTAGATATCAAACTCCCTTAGGAGGGACAAATCCCATATCTATCACTCACCCCTCAAAAGCCCCATGTGTCAAAGCCACCCAATCATCACCTTTATAACAACCCATGTTTCAGGACTGCGTTTGATGATGTCAAAGTGTGCCCAACGACATGTGTTGAGTGCAGTGATTTCAGGTCTAAGAATCACACTCACCACCATCACTGTGAGTACTGACTGTGACTACCATCTTATGGTTACATGTGTCAAACTCACGGTGGGTCTGTCTGGTACACTTGTTCTCTAACAAGTACCTATGTGTTTGGTTTGATATCTCTATATCATGACTAATGAGATTCTATCATCAACCAACACCACAATCCAGTCTTGTGTGTCATTGTTGTCTATCTACCTTCCACAATGACATCCGACTAGGGACATAACAAGAATGTACAAACTCTTAGCATCCGTATGATCTCATCGTTGAGGTCCTTAACCTGAAAGCATACGTCATTGAGTACTGTCATTCTCTAGACATTCAATCTGTTCTATCACTATCTCATATGACTGAACCAGAATGAATTGGAAGCTTTCCTTTGATGTTTATCAAATCAATCTTAATGTATCCCACCAATCATCCCATGATTGGCTTTCAGGGTATACATACCAACAGACACTCCTCCACCACCTCCCTCACCTCAAATTTCCCAAAACTTCACTTTCCAACCCCAATTCTCTCCTCCCCCTCAACTCTCTTCTCCACCCCAATTTCAACCCTAAGTGTCACCTCCACCTCCTCCACAACCAAAACATGCTCCCCCTCTCCACCATGAGCAAGGTAGTGTTGTGACAGTTCTAAGGAGTGGAAAGTCTCTTGAGCAGCCTGCAAGTCAAAGAAAGGTTGATAAAGCAAAACAAAGGCAGCCAAGTGGTGATACTGTGATTGATATTGCTGAGGATGATGTTGTGATACCACATCTTGAGTTTGGGATTCCATGTGATCCACCAAATATCCCTTTTGTAGGTCCTACAATCCCTAGTGTTCTGCCTCATGTTCACGTAAGTACAACAAAAAGTAGTGATCCTCCATTCATAGAAGCACTAGATGAGCCACCAAAATTGAAAAGGAGGAAAAAGCACAATCTTGATATTCTTAAGGTGTTTTGCCAAGTGAAGGTGAACATTCCACTTTTGAATGCTATTAAGAAAATCCCATCTTATGCCAAGTTTCTCAAGAACCTATGCATTGTGAAAAGAAGGTCAACGGGGAGGATTCCAAAGAAGGTGAGATTAACTGAACAAGTGAGCTCCATCATACAACACTCACTTCTCATGAAGATAAAGGACCCAGAAGCCCCACTTATACCTAGTTACATAGGGGGACATGATAACCTCCCATTTTTTCATGTTATCTTACTAATGTTTCTTAATTTTCCATACTCTTTCTTAGATAAATTAGATAGAATACTTAACTTTCCACTTTATTGTTAATATACCAATAGACTAACATTTCTCCCTTTTCTTCTTACAGAAAAACACAAAAAATTTACAAAATAACTCAACCGATCCCAAGATCATGAAGAACCCCAAACAGTTTCCAAACTGTGAAGAGTTCAAATGGTCTCCAAACTGTTACGGACACAACCAGTCTAAAGACCATATGAAGACCAACTGGTCCCAAGACCGAATGAAATCCAAATGGTCCCAAGACCGTATGAAGACCAACCGGTCCCAAGACCAAATGAAAGTCAAATGGTCCCAAGACTGACCAAGCTTCAAACGGTCCCAAGACCAACCAAGCTTCAAACGATCTCAAGACAGAGCAAACCTCATATGGTCTCCAGACCGAATGAGTCTCATCATCCCTAAGACTAAGAGAGGATCCAAACGATCTCCAAACCATTCAGGATCCAAATGTTCTCCAAACCGTTCAAGATTCAAACGGTCCCAAGATTGTTTAAGACTCCTTGGAAGCCTATAAATAGGACCAAAGGGGTCTTCATTTGGTATTAGATCTTGAGACGCCTAAAGGCTGTGCCAACTGTTCCAAAGCTATTTCAACCTTCATCCATCGTGCCAAGGCTTCCAGTCTAGGATCCAGACTCCATCCTCAAGCTACTTTCTCTCTCATTGACATAGAAAGTGGGAAGTCAAGGACCCATCACCAAGGCAACCATGTGGTGTGAAGATAGTTGTTCTCTAATCCAAGGGGTCGACCTTCCTCCCTCCTATGTGGAGATGATGTTTTCCTTCTCTCTTCCCACCTCCTTTTTTGTCCTTTCCATGAGCGAGTAGTTCCATACACTAGGGTGTGGGGAGTAGCCCCGCTACCCATGTTTTCATTCCATGCATTGTAATTCATGAGTTTGCAATAGAGAAATTCTATCTTTTCAGTTCAACATCAATCGTTTAATGAATGCTAGTTGCTTGATCACCAACTTTTGTTATCCATTATCTACTACTACAAATTGTCTACGTTTGTACTTTTAGATTAGAATATCGACTGCATGTTGGTTCCTAATGTATGTAGTCACCATACATCTATTCAGTATCTAGGAGCGTTTCTCAAGGAGTGGAGTAAACTCACCTCCATTGTTGTATTTTCATACTATGAAATGGAATCACTTGATGTATGGAAGTACAACCTTGACAGGTCGAGGAACACACTTTGTGAGGGGAGTGATGCAAAGTAAGTGACCATTTGTTTGGGGATGGTTGGCATTGCAACACTTCCATGCTTCTCATAGTTAGTTATCCGAAAGGAAGCTAAGTCTACAATGATACTAACTGCTTAGACACTTTTCTTTGCAAGCCATGTTTTTTATGATGTAAGTTTTGATCCATGTATAGAAATGGTGAAACTCGATCACATCCTAGTGGTTTCCAAAATATTGTCTTCAACCTTAATTTTACTTTCCTGCCATTTACATTACCTTGCCTTTTTAGGTTAATCATTCAACCAACTCTTTGATCTAGATATCAACTCTTAAGTAGATAAATAGAATTATAATGTTTACCATCTTGTTAAATCCCTAACAAGACCATTATCTCATGGATTCAAGCCTCAATTGTACTACGATAAGACTTCTGCATACCTTAGCGTATGTGAGTGGAGATCTTATTATAGCACACACAAGGTTAAACTTAGAGACTTACTATCTCTAGGATTTTTAGTGGTGCACGCAACTCCACGCGAGTGGAGGCTCCATCATAAATTGGCACCGTTGTCGGGGACAAAATAACGTTTTAATTCCATTTGTCAACTTGCTAGTTGATTAGGATTTTACACTTTACTTTGATAATTACTTCATATATCTTTTTGATCTCATCATTTTTTCCCACATCATATAAAGTGTGATTTTTCTTCTACTCAGGTAGAAGACGTGTATGCAACCTTCGCATAACATCAGATTCTCCCCTGAACTAGAGTATGAGTCTAAGGTAGAACGAAGCTTCCACCAACACATCAGACTCAACTTCCAACGAGCCAGACAGATGACTGAAGAACAATGCCAGACCGCTTTGGTGCTGGAAAGAGTCAACGCAACCATAGCAACTCAAAGAGCAAAACTCATCGCTGATACACATGCTCAAATTCAAGCTGAAGTTCGTGCTGAAGAGCAAGCCCGTATCCAAGCTGAAAATGAGGCAGCCACAATAGCTGCTCAACTTTTGATAAGGAACAAGGAGCTTTAGGATTATGCTGTTCCTAAGAACTCTGAAGATAATCATCCAGTCCAGCCACCTCTCATCAACGCTCGTAACTTTGAGATCTGAACACAATGGATCGAAATCATGCAAGGCATCCCATTCTCTGGGAACACTGGAGATGATTGCATGGATCATCTGAAGCGATTCAAGACACTTTGTCAATTGGTACCACAGGCCGGAGCTACTAATGATGCAATCATGCTTTGAATTTTCAACTTCACTCTGTCTGGAAGGGCATTGAGTTGGTATAACTCATTAGATGGAGAGCCAATCACCACTTGGGCTCCCTTGGAAGAAAAGTTTTTGGAAAAATTCTTTCCTCCCTCATTGACCTACCAGATTAGGAGATAGATCAACCAGTTCTCCCAATGTCCTAGAGAATCACTAGCAGAATCCTGAGGAAATGTCCACATCACGGAATCTCACAACATCATCTCATAGAAACATTCTATAGAGGAGTAAGTGATGACATTAAGAAGTTTTTGGATTCCTCATATCGAGGGAATTTCATGCAAACGAATTATGAAGATGCCTGGAAGATTGTCACACTCGGAGCTGAGAACCAATCTAATTGGGGAAGGCCATTTGTAACATCCCTGACCTGGGTTATGTGTTAATCCTAGATATTTTTCCTAATAAGGTTGAGTAAATGCTTATCTTATCTTGGGAAAAGTAATTAGGGCTCATGAGAAACTTATGTTTCAATTTTGGTCCTATTTGAACAATGTTGAAGCAATATTTGCTTATTTTGGACTAAAGTGCAAATTACCCAAGTTGAGGGGTTAAATTGCAAATGTTGTATGAAATGATGTTCCTCTGATGTTGATACATCATAAGAATGAATATGATCTAGTGTTATGGTTTTTTACAAGCTCGGGCACCAAGATTAAGCTTGTAAAGCAATCCTTGTGCATTAACACCTAGTTTTGGTGTAATGTGCAACTTACCCAAAACCTAGGGTTCAATATGCAAATTACCACTTCAATAAGGTCACTAATGTTTCTTGGAATCATGTAGAGCAAAGAAAATGAGAAGGGCACCTCATTTGAATTAAGTTGGAGGAGAGAGAATCTTGATATTAAAATAATCAAGATTTAATCATAAGTGAAACCCTAATCCAATTTAGGGCAAAAATGAATGTATTAATTAAAGGGACTTCAACAAAAAATAAAATGGTTGTATTCAGATGTTTGTGGATAAGCCTAAATCCTTTCAAAGGCACGAGCATATCCTAAGGAGTTAAAATTCCACTCACCATTATTATAAGAAAATGAATTTCCACTCAAATATGGATATTCTTATTATAAGCGTTAAGGTGCGTAATTTCTTTTCCCTTAATTCATGGATAATGGAAGGGAGTTCAGTGGGTATAGAGATTCACTTGCATGCAAGAAACCAAGGGGGAAGTGGTAGAAACAATTTTGGAATTAAAAGACTTTTATAAAGTATCTTCTCTCTCATCAATTTTCTTATAAAAGTACCCTTTCTAAGCCAAAACAAAGGCATTTTCGGATTTCTTTCTTTCCCCTTGCTTGCAAAACGGCCAAGGAGCTGTGGAGGAGCAGGATGACGACCCCCAACCTGTTGGTAAGGTTCTTGACCTCCCTTCACCTTGAATCCATGGTGAAAATCGAAAATCAATGCATGAATTCTTCATATCTCGATCCCCTCTTCAATTCCAACCAATTCTTTTCACTCAAAGCTTGAGGACGACCCTTGGAATAGTGAAAGTATTTGTATCCACCATTTTTTCCATGAGCTTGGAGCTTTGGAGCTCAATTGGAGGTGGGTTTTATAACTTGAACCCTTAATTTTATTATTGCAATCAATTCCTTATCAATTGGTGATCATTTCTACATTTCTGAAATTAAGTTTGGTTGATTGATTCAATCTCCATGGAAATCACAGTAGATTTCGTGAGTTTGGAGCTTGATTATGATGAAATCATCATAAGCACACACCTCCCCAAATATCTAGGGCAAACGGTTTCAATGTTGGGACCAAACAATTTCACCAAACTGTTTGGTGGTTTGGGTCCCAAACCGTTTAGGATGGTTGACCATTTGAGATGGTTGACCATTTGAAGATATATGCTGTGGTGCTTGGATTTTGATCCAATGGTTTCAATTGGTTGGATCTTGAAGGTTTCAATTGTGAATAATTATTTAATTGCAAACCCTAATCGACTAAGTGCTGAATTTCCAATTGATTGAGATGATGGTTTGGGTTGATTGACCCAAACGGTTTCAAAACCATTTGGGGATCACCCAAATGGTATCAAGACCGTTTGGGGGTCACCCGAGACCATTTGGAGGTCTAGGGTTAATATGGCTAAGTGTTTGAAGATCCAAAGATATGGTATCAACCCTAATCGGCTAAGTTCCGATTTTGCAATTGAATAAGTTGATGGTTTGGGTTGATTGACCCAAATGGTTTCAAAACCGTTTGGGAATTACCCAAACGGTCTCAAGACCATTTGAGGGTCACCCAAGACCGTTTGGAGGTCTAGGGTTGAGCATGGTTGGGTATTTGATGATCCAAAGATACCAAATTGAATTGCAACTAAGTGATGATTTGATAATCAATCCAATGGTCCAAAACCCTAATTGGATGTCATGGTTTTTTATGATGTAATGGGAAAACGGTCTCAAGACCATTTGGAGATCAACCAAACGGTCTCAAGACCATTTGGTGGTCTTTGAGGTCAGGTCATATCATGTGATGATGATAGTTCAATGATTTCAATTGATTTGGTACCACAATGTCAATCATTGATGGATCCTCGATTTCAAACCCTAAGTGATGGTTTCTTGATTATCAAACCTAGTTCAATTGGGTTCAAAACCCTAAATTGAAGGTCTAATTGAATGGTGATTCAGTGGTCCAATTGATGAATGCTTTAGTGGTTCAATTTATAATTGGTCCATGGATTGAAACATTGAGTCGATTGAGTGTTGAAGTGCCTTTTTGGTCCATGAGGTTTTGTGAGGGTTTAGACCAAACAGTCTCAAGACTGTATGGGTCCAAACGGTCTCAAGACCGTTTGGGACTAAACGATCTCAAACCGTTTGGAGACCCAAAGTGCAAACAGTTTTCAATACCTACCTTGTCCAATTGATTTCAAGTATAACTTATTCAAATGGTATTCAACCAATTGATGTAGGAGAACTAAGATCATTGAGGGTCTAAGTAATTAACTTCGTGAAAATCAACATGGTTAATCCATTTGAGTACCTCATGTAATTGAAGGTCCAATATGGTGAACCCATTTGGATACTTAATGCAGTCAAATGTTTCAATGGTTAATTCAATTGATCACTTTGTGGAATTGAAAGTTTAATTGGTCAATTCTTTTGAATTCCTTATATAATTGATGGTTTAATTTATTAGACCATTTGGACATATAATATGATCAAAGGTCAATCAGTTATGTGATTATTAAAGATGTAGACCCATGGTTACTGTGAAGGTTAACCCTAGCTATGTGTACTCAAGTGAAGAGTTGACCTAGATTAATCTTGGAGTAGTTAACCTCCTAAAGAGGATGAGAGAGAGAATGAGAGAGATGAATGCTTATATAATTAAGCCCTAATTCTCTCATTATGAGTAAACTATGTGATAAGGGTTGATCTATAATAATGAGATCATGAAACCCTAATTAGAGCAATGATATGTGTGAAACCCTAATTAGAGCAATGCTATATGTGAAACCCTAATTAGAGCAATGCTATGTGTGAAACCCTAATTAGAGCAATGCTATGTGTGAAACCCTAATTAGAGGACTGCTATGTGTGAAACCCTAATCTAGGGAAAAGCTGAGTGTTATCATAAATCCAAGGTGATGATGTAATCCTAATTGAGTGTAACAATGAAGGAAACCCGACTTTAATGGGAATTGTACATCCTAACCCTAATTTGGGTATGAGGTAAGAGAAACCTTACTTGGATGTGAATAGAAAACCTTAATCCCTAAAATGGGGTAAGGTGTTTGAAACCCTAATATAGGGTAGTGCCACTAATCATATGTGAAGACCTAGCACTGGGTGATGTGTTGTCAAATCCTAATTTCACATAATACTAGGTGAAACTTTGTTATAGAAGGATGATTATGTAAAACTCTATTGAAGAGTAATATTATGTGAAATCCATAAATATATGGAATATACTATGTGAAATGCATAAATATATGGAATATGCGATGTGAATTCTCAAATTATAAGTGTGGAGAATACTATTCTTAATAGTGGAATAGTGATTAATGTTATGACAAATGTAACACCTAAAAAGGTTGATAATGGATATCCTTGTATTAATAGTTCCTAACTTAAGGATGAGTCTATAGTATTGGCAACGGTTGTATAATATAAGTGAGTGACTAATGACCAATACTTTACATGACAATTGTGATGACCTGGTGCATAAAGTATTAGGATGGGGAATACCCTAATACAAACTAAGTGTATGAACTCAAGTAAGATAAAGGTGTTGAGGGAAGTGATACATCAATATATGATAGATATCACATCCACCACCCCAATACTGATATACCTTGATGTGTTATAAGTCCAGGATAAATGGATGAATGACAAATGAGATGTGTCATGTCAATGGTTACATTGAGATGTAATGCACTCTGTTGTATGTAGGCTAACATGCCTTATGAAAAGGTTATTCCAAACCTATAAACTATGATGTAATCATATTCTGGAAAAGATGAGAGAGAAACTCATACTTTGTGTTGATAATACATTCAACGATGAATGATGAGAATAAATGAGTATGATTGAATACTTATGTTATTCATATTGATTCCTTGCTATGTGAATTCCTAATACATAGTAATGCTATGTGAAACCCTAACATAAGTTAATGCTATGTGAATTCCTAATATAGGGTAATGCTATGTGAAACGCTAGTACAAGATGATGCTACGTGAAGTCTTAACATAGAGTAATCCTATGTGAAACTCTAATACAGATTAATGGGTTATGAATGTTAGAAAATAACCCTTGTATTGCATGTTACTGATATGTAATGGTATCATAATCACTAATCATGCAGTTATGTTGAGAAGATGAGCATAGCCAGGTATGAGCTATGATGTTTTGTATATTAAAAATGTTCTATAGGCCTTATAAGCCTTCATATGCTTTGTTTCTTAGTGAGAGGTAACCTACAATTAATGAGTCCTGTGTGTTACATGATGTGCTAATTATCTTAGATTGTTTATGAGCTTCATAAGCCATAAAATACCTTATTGCCTATTAAGGGATAATAAGAGGTGGTATGAGCTTTGTGAAATATGTGAAATGCTTTATGTAGTAAGAATTATCATGTCCATGGGTCAGATGATATGAAGGTATGAAGTTACCTAATAAGTGGTAACAAGTGTTCTATGGTGAGTTCTGAGTTCAAATACCCAGATACTATCATTATGATGATGAACCTATTAAGAAATGGAATTGTTCTTGGTGAGTTGAGGGACTAAGATCCCAACACTTTGTGAAAAGAGTATGGCTACATGCCATGACTCTACAATGACAATGCCATGCATTAGATATATGAGCTAAGCCTAAAGAGAGTTAATGTTGTGGTAATGATTCTATAGTGAATAATTATTAAACATGTTCTTCATATTCCTTAAAGGATAAGCGACATGTTGATTCTATCATGTTATAGTTGCAATGCTTCTGATAAGAATAATGTTCTAATCTGTTAGACATTAAGATATCTGCTATCAAATAAATATGACTCCTCTATTCATATCTATCTTCTTAAGCTGCAATAATATGACTCCTCTATTCGTTGCTTAGTGAACGCTTCCGCATTAGTTAATTATGTTTTCATGAGTTGTATGCCACAATTAAGTGGTATCAGAGCTCTAGGTTTGTTGAATCTACATAGACATAGGACTAAGGTTGTAGCACTGTTCTAAGAGTCTTCCAGTTTATCTGATAGTATCTTCTGCTCACATAGGAGGAGAAGAACTTGAAGATGTCTGGACCACATGAAGAGCATGCTACGGAGGGCAGCACTACTGCACCAGGAGGAGGTGCAGGAAACCATAATAGAGAGGAGCCCGTACCTGAACAACCCCAGTTCAATCAAGCTGACATGGGGAACCCAGCCCTTCAAGCCATGTTTGGGCAGTTTATAGCTGCCATGACTCACATGACTGATAGGATGCAAATACCTGCACCAAGGACATCAGCTCACCATGAGGGCTATGGAGCCGGCAAGACTTTTGAGAGACTCCATGTCACACCCCGATCTCACACTAACAACTAATCACGAGATTAGGGCGCGACGGAGGGATTATCACATAAACAAAACACTGAAAACTTTTTCATTTTAAAACCTCGTAATGATATCAGGATTATTGTTGTAAACTAAAACATAAATAACTATTGCGGAAGCATTTCAATTAACTGGCTAGAGAACATAAATAGAGTTTACAACATGTAACATTGTTTAACAGAAAGTAAAACATAACAGTTAATTTACATCTTTTACACATTCGCCATACATACTCTCTCTCACCCACACCATGTCCCAAGGACCGAGGGGAAAGGACTAAGAGACCACTATCTAACTAAACTAACTTCATATACCTTCTACAGATTAAGCGTTAGGATGAAAGGATCCTTCTGATTCTTGGAATTTGTCGCTGAACTGAAAATGTTTGAGTAGAGGAATGAGCCTACTCGCTCAGTGAATAGTATTTCACTTAGCCATCATCGGATAACTCCATATTTTACATTTAACAGGAATATGCAAATAAAATAACAAACTGAGCAGTTCTAATTAAAACAGTGTAATTATCATAGAAAAAGTATACTGAACATTTAAAGAACAAGTATTATAAATTCTAACTCTGAACATACACAAGTTTCATATTAATCTAACTTAATTCTAAGTAATCATCTTTTAACTTATACCCTAATCATATGCAGTGTACTCTTCATATAAAGTCTCGTAGCGAACTACGAACCCACCGTACAAGACTTAGCGACACACCCGGGAAATGCTAAGTCTGACTGCTGTCCTGGTCTGCGTCAGGACTCTCAGGCGCTCAAGGGCCTCACTGCACTCTCAAAGAGTGTACTCTAGACTCCTCCTCTAACCTGAGCACACAGGCGGAGAGTCTGGGTTACCACCGTGACACATGCACGGATTATTGTTGAATAACCCCTATTTACTCCAGTGCCACCGTGACACACGCACGGATTATTGTTGAACACTGCCTCTCTGTCCTCGTGCCACCGTGACACACGCACGGATTATTGTTGAACACGAGCCACCGACCATCTAGACACACGCTAGGTAGGTCGTTTCACCCCTAAGGCACAGACCTCCAAAAGGGGTTCTGTGGTGTCAGGGCATCTAAGTCTAACACATTTTATTATAACCAGAAAACTCTTATAACATTGTGTCTCTCTCGCACATATTCGACTACTGGAATATAATGTAATTCTGCAATTCACTAGCTGAAACCAGAAGTTCAACTTTCATAACATTTCTATATATAGTGCAACAACTATTCTCTTATATCGCAATAACTCATAACTCAGCTATGCTTTCATGCAAACAAATTCGTTCACTGTAAATAGATTTCATATCTATTCCACGTCTCTATACTGATTTCATATTTCTGAACATTCAAATATACTGTATTGAAAGGAATACTCAATCTGAAATACGTTATCACATTTATTCGCATCTTACTGAAATTACACGTAAGACATGCACATTTATATTACTAACCGTTTCATTTCGTTCGAACTATGCAAATAAAAAGTCTAAGGATGCTAACTATGCTCAGCATCCGGGTAATCTCTATTACCCACATATACACATAAACATTATTTGTCATCTATAAATATGACTTAGTATCAACTTATCCAGTTTCGATGCTAAACATCCATTTTATGCTCAATGTATACATTGCAGTTGTAATACAGGAAATTATATCATTTTCATCAATCATATTACGTATTTCAAGTTCCAATGAACCATATAAATTCATTAATTCAATCCACACTGATCAGATGCTAAACTAAATCATATAACGGCACAAGGAAGCAGTTTATGAAATAAAATTCGAGTAACGCCAAATACTGTCCAAAAGCCAAGTATCAGCGAAAAATGCACAGTTTACCAAAAAAAATTCCAACTAATAAGTTAAATGATGATAACTAAATGAACTCCTACTCACAGCGTTTCGAACTGTCCGGGTTCGTCCGGAATTGCGTCCAAGGACCAGTTTTCAGGTGATTTCTGGGTCTTCTTCTACCTCGGTTCAGTTCTGACTCAAACTTGCTTCACACACACGTACAGGTTGATAGGGGAACTTGGCTAGGTGCTCAGTCATGGCTAATTGAATTCAGTTGGATCATGCTGGATAGGATCTCAGCCTGTCTTTAACGAACATCCCATCAGCCTAAAGAGGCATGGTTTGAGCACTGAAAACCAATTCAGTCTCCCGAGCAGCCATTAAAAATCCAGTTGGGTTTCTCCACGCTCCTTGGGTGGCCGAAGAAGGGTCGAAAAAGGTCTATCCGGATGATGGGCAACCTGCCCAAACTGGAAGGGAGTGAGTGAGTTCTCGGAATATGGCACTCTGGAGGCAGAACGGATCGCCCAAGATGTAAGCAGTTCCCGATTGTAGAAGGGCGATCGGAAACCCTGAAATTCCTCGCTCATGGGATAGTAACGGATCCTCCTCTACCTCTATTTCCCCGGGGAACTAAGGGCATCGATTACATGCTGCTCTTCACTCACAAATGGACCATAATTTCTGCTTCGTGCAGCTGTGACGGCTGCAAGGTAGGGCGCCGCCCCTGCTGCTTCAAGGTGCAGGTGGCGCAGAAAGGCAAAGAAGGGGAAAGAGGAGTGTAGGCGACGTCGTCGGCTTTGTGGCGTCGCTCCTAGCTGCTGGACGCTGGCCGACCAGCGCTGCTACTGCTACTCCTGCAGATCGGAGGCTCCGCCCAACTGGTAAAAGTGCCGCTAGGGCGAGCTTGGGGAAAAAGGAAGGAAGAAGAGGAGTGGGCGGAGGCAAGGTTGTCGATTGGTGATGCTTTGATGCACCAAGATGGCCTCTGGCCATCGTTGCAGCTGCTGTGTTGCTGGCCGGCGCTGCTCTGTGTAGTAGGTTGAGCTGCAGGCTAGACGCCATGCTTGGGGGTGCCGTCCTAGGGTGCAAGCAAGGTGAAGAAATGAGGGTAAGATAGAGGAGGAAGGGGCGGAGGTCGATTGCCGTTAAAATCGCCCACAAATCGCTCTGCCTTCACTCCTAGGTTGCGGCCGATTGAGCAGCTTCCTACGGCTGCTTGGGCACCGCTCTTGTGGTCTCTGCTATCGGGTAGAGGAAAATGGATAAGGGAGAAAAGAAATAAAGGAAAAATAGAATTATAAAGCAAAGTATTTGGAAATTTGCAACTTAGATCCCTAGGTCTTGATAATACCATATCTCTCACCTCGCTTGTCCGAATGAAGTAATTCTTTTTGCAAAACTTCACACATGGAATCCAATACGATCTCGAAGCAAGAAATCACAATTATTATCTTGTCACAACTGATAAAAGCACCAATTGCATCTTGGCATTTAACTTAACTCAACAATTAACATTGAAATTGTCATTAGATACCTCGGATAATTACATCTCAACTATTGATTCACGACATAGCTTATCTTGATTAACAGTGTTATTTAATAAGATACCCATCACTAATCAAGGTGTTTACTGATTAATTTAGAAGCGGGTCATAACAATCTCCCTCCCTTATAAGAATTTCGTCCCGAAATTCCTAAAAGAGAAAAGGAAACTTGTTATGCATTTTGACTCAAGCTCCCACGTGGATTCCTCTAAGTTATGGTTCCTCTACAGAACCTTCACTAATGATATCTCTCTATTCTTGAGTTTCTTGATCCTCCGATCAATTATTTGTACTAGTCCATCAACATAGTACACATCAGGTCTAAGGTCTATAGGTTCTGGGTCCACTATCTGCTCAATGATAGGATATGGGCCCATAAACCTAGGAATTAATTTGCATGTCTTACCAAACCTCAACACTCCCTTCCATGGTGAAATTTTCAGGTACACCTCATCACCAACCTCAAACTCAAGAGGTCAACGCCTCTCCTGAGCATAGCTCTTCTGCCTATCTTGTACAACTATCAAATGCTCTCAACATGTCCTCAAGAATCTGAATAGTCCTTTCTGACTGACCATTCATCTGTGGGTGAAAAGTTATACTGAATCTCAACTTTGTGCCCAAAGCACGATGCAACTGATTCCAAAACCTAGATGTGAACTTAGAATCTCTATCTGATATAATAGAAACTGTGATACCATCCAATCTGACTATCTCATCCATAAATATCTTAGTCAACTTCGGGACAGGTTGACTTAATATGAAGAAAATGAGCAGACTAAATTAGTCTATCCATAATCATTCATATCAAGTCATAACCTCTAGGTGTCTTGGGCAACCCTATCACAAAATCCATTGTGATATGTTCCCATTTCCATTCTGGTATAGGAAGAGATTGTAAGGTACCTTTAGGTTTCTGGTGCTCAGCTTAACCTGCTGACACACACAGCACCTAGTCATGTACTCATCTACATCCTTTTCATACCAGGCCACCAATACAACTCCTTGAGATTCATATACATCTTAGTGTTGCCTGGATACATAGTGTACATCAATGCATGTTCTTCCTCAAGAATCTTTTCTTTCAAATCATTATGTCGAGATACACACAACCTGTCATGCTAAAACAACACATCATCATCTGAAAACATGAACTCTGGTATCTTTCCCCTGTCATGTCATGCATGATCTACTGCAATTCACTGTCACCCTACTGTAGTTCCCTGATCTGATCGTACAAAGTAGGTTTGACTTGCATCTGTGCAATCCAACAACTCTACTCTATCACCCCTAAGTCTAAGTTCAACTTTCGCATTTCCACTAGCATGTCTCTCTTGAAACATGCCATGGAAAATACATACGTTGTTGAACTTGACGTCCTACAGAGGACATCAACTACTACATTCGCCTTTCCAGGGTGATAATCTATCGTCACATCATAAGATAGTGACACCATGTCTTAAGAGCATGAACTACAACAGTTAACTTCAGATCATGTATCGGGTAATACTCTTCATTCTATGGTACTTACTTCATGTTATTACCGTAAGAATTTATTTCAAAATACACTTCAGTTATGTTATATTTCTCCTTTTGTTTCAAACACACTTGTTACATTTCAATTTATATCTTACTCTTTTCTCTGAGTCATTTCATATTGTTTATCTAACTTTCAGATTGGCTACATTTAAACCCTGGATCACTATCAGTGCCAAATTACTTTTCATAGAACAAATCTCATGATCTTGTTTTATAGAGATGCTAGTATTCAAGGTCAAATCACTAGTGATATCCCTTGAATTACTACAACTCTAAACATTCTAGGGTTTAATCATTATCAATAACATAGCGTTATTGTGATCTAACTTTGCTCCCTTAGTTTGAAATTCAACTTTTGAATCTCATAAGTTTTACCAAAATCTTCCTTATCTTATTACTGGAATTTCCTTTCTCTTACTTGGACATTAAAATACATTACATTCTGAATTTACCCTGCTAGGGTTTCATCATCGTATTATGTGCCATTACTTCATTCACTTATACGTCTTTACCATGGTAGCTATACAACATATATGATGCATTCATTTTCTAAGTTATGTGTTTGTTCTTTATTTTAGGAACGAATTTGTTAGTCTATAGAGACTCAGAATTCCAAGGTAGTATGTATGAATGTAGTAAACTTTATGATAAAGATATGCATTCCATACTCTCAATTATGTCATGTAATCGTCGTTCCTTAATCAAGGTCATTATTTCTAACATTTCTTTTGATTCAACTAAGCTTCTTATCCTGGTCTTATGATTTACATAAAACTCTTTATTTCTATGTACTTATTATATACTCAACTCTTTTCTTTTATTTTCTCTTTGCTTTGAAGTACATAAAAGTATTTTACTCCATTCCATGATCCAACCCAAAGCTAATTCTTTCTATCTTAGCCATTACATATTTTTCTCATATCCTTTCCATACTCTTATATTTAGAGTTCGTATAATACAAATCATTAAATTGAATCTGAACCTTGTATCATGTTCCTTTATTTCTAATTATCGATTGCTCATATGAGATTCCAACATTGGGCCTCTGATATCATTTCCAGCTACTTCTTAGCTGTTCTAATCTTTCTCTTACATCTCAACGTCTTATCCTATGTACATTCTTACTATGATTCAGGTCTAAATCATCTAGAGTCTACTCTAATTATACTGTTAATAGGAGTCATTAGATCCCAGTAACGCATCCTGCCAGCCGGACCAGGCCGAACCTGTAGTCCTGAAGCCAAGAGCTACTCGGGATTAACCAACTCCCATTAGTCTCAATCATGTGAAAAGAATATCCACTTAGGGCAAACTCATTTAAACATAACTTCTGGTCTACTTAATACAAAGAATGCAAACACTAAATAAATCACTTCATGACACAAAAATATAAAAGAATCATATTTACTTTACAAACTGAAAATCTAATTTCATGCATATAAAAGCATTTCTAGTGATTTTCAATCAAATAAGCAATATAAAGCAAAAATTGTATCACATCCTATGTTAAACCTCTTATTCCTATATTAATTTCTTATCTCATAACCCTAAGATTTCTAGGGTTTTTCTCTGGCCTATCCTTCCTCTGCATACCTGGCCAGGGCATCCAGAGAAGAATAGACAGAGTAGCTTGATACTGGTCAATCTAAGTATTCAGACACCTGGCCAGGGTATCTAAACACTCAGACCTTCCAGAGCTAAAGACACGTCACTTTTTATGTACCTCACTTATAACTTTTATCTTTTGATCCTAATGATCTCTGATGATTCAGCTTAACTCTCAACTTGATTCTCATGACCACATCATCTTCCTACCATCTGCAATACTATAACAGAACATTTCCTGTTATAAAATTGTAGTTAGAAGGAAGACACCTAAGTCCTAATCCTATTGGTCTCTTGTCATCCCCTGACCTTGCCTTAGAGTAACCATGTACTCAACCTATGCTCTAATACCAAGATGTCACACCCCGATCTCACACTAACCACTAATCACGAGATTAGGGCGTGACAGAGGGATTATCACATAAACAAAACACTGAAAACTTTTTCTTTTTAAAACCTCATAATGATATCCGGATTATTGTTGTAAACTAAAACATAAATAACTATTGCGGAAGCATTTCAATTAACTGGCTAGAGAACATAAACAGAGTTTACAACATGTAACATTGTTTAACAGAAAGTAAAACATAACAGTTAATTTACATCTTTTACACATTCGCCATGCATACTCTCTCTCACCCACACCATGTCCCAAGGACCGAGGGGAAAGGACTAAGAGACCACTATCTAACTAAACTAACTTCATATACCTTCTACAGATTAAGCGTTAGGATGAAAGGATCCTTCTGATTCCTGGAATTTGTCGCTGACCTGAAAATGTTTGAGTAGAGGAATGAGCCTACTCGCTCAGTGAATAGTATTTCACTTAGCCATCATCGGATAACTCCATATTTTACATTTAACAGGAATATGCAAATAAAATAACAAACTGAGCAGTTCTAATTAAAACAGTGTAATTATCATAGAAAAAGTATACTGAACATTTAAAGAACAAGTATTATAAATTCTAACTCTGAACATACACAAGTTTCATATTAATCTAACTTAATTCTAAGTAATCATCTTTTAACTTATGCCCTGATCATATGCAGTGTACTCTGCATATAAAGTCTCGTAGCGAACTACGAACCCACCGTACAAGACTTAGCGACACACCCGGGAAATGCTAAGTCTGATTGCTGTCCTGGTCTGCGTCAGGACTCTCAGGCGCTCAAGGGCCTCACTGCACTCTCAAAGAGTGTACTCTAGACTCCTCCTCTAACCTGAGCACACAGGCGGAGAGTCTGGGTTACCACCGTGACACACGCACGGATTATTGTTGAATAACCCCTATTTACTCCAGTGCCACCGTGACACATGCACGGATTATTGTTGAACACTGCCTCTCTGTCCTCGTGCCACCGTGACACACGCACGGATTATTGTTGAACACGAGCCACCGACCATCTAGACACACGCTAGGTAGGTCATTTCACCCCTAAGGCACAGACCTCCAAAAGGGGTTCTACGGTGTCAGGGCATCTAAGTCTAACACATTTTATTATAACCAGAAAACTCTTATAACATTGTGTCTCTCTCGCACATATTCGACTACTGGAATATAATGTAATTCTGCAATTCACTAGCTGAAACCAGAAGTTCAACTTTCATAACATTTCTATATGTAGTGCAACAACTATTCTCTTATATCGCAATAACTCATAACTCACCTATGCTTTCATGCAAACAGATTCATTCACTGTAAATAGATTTCATATCTATTCCACGTCTCTATACTGATTTCATATTTCTGAACATTCAAATATACTGTATTGAAAGGAATACTCAATCTGAAATACGTTATCACATTTATTTGCATCTTACTGAAATTACACGTAAGACATGCACATTTATATTACTAACCATTTCATTTCGTTCGAACTATGCAAATTAAAAGTCTAAGGATGCTAACTATGCTCGGCATCCGGGTAATCTCTATTACCCACATATACACATAAACATTATTTGTCATCTATAAATATGACTTAGTATCAACTTATCCAGTTTCGATGCTAAACATCCATTTTATGCTCAATGTATACATTGCAGTTGTAATACAGGAAATTCTATCATTTTCATCAATCATATTACGTATTTCAAGTTCCAATGAACCATATAAATTCATTAATTCAATCCACACTGATCAGATGCTAAACTAAATCATATAACGGCATAAGGAAGCAGTTTATGAAATAAAATTCGAGTAACGCCAAATACTGTCCAAAAGCCAAGTATCAGCGAAAAATGCACGGTTTACCAAAAAAAATTCCAACTAATAAGTTAAATGATGATAACTAAATGAACTCCTACTCACAGCGTTTCGAACTGTCCGGGTTCGTCCGGAATTGCATCCAAGGACCAGTTTTCAGGTGATTTCTGGGTCTTCTTCTACCTCGGTTCAGTTCTGACTCGAACTTGCTTCACACACACGTATAGGTTGATAGGGGAACTTGGCTAGGTGCTCAGTCATGGCTAATTGAATTCAGTTGGATCATGCTGGATAGGATCTCAGCTTGTCTTTAACGAACATCCCATCAGCCTAAAGAGGCATGGTCTGAGCACTGAAAACCAATTCAGTCTCCCGAGCAGCCATTAAAAATCCAGTTGGGTTTCTCCACGCTCCTTGGGTGGCCGAAGAAGGGTCGAAAAAGGTCTATCCGGATGATGGGTAACCTGCCCAAACTGGAAGGGAGGGAGTGAGTTCTCAGAATATGGCACTCTGGAGGCAGAACGGATCGCCCAAGATGTAAGCAGTTCCCGATTGTAGAAGGGCGATCGGAAACCCTGAAATTCCTCGCTCATGGGATAGTAACGGATCCTCCTCTACCTCTATTTCCCCGGGGAACTAAGGGAATCGATTACATGTTGCTCTTCACTCACAAATGGACCATGATTTCTGCTTCGTGCAGTTGTGACGGCTGCAAGGTAGGGCGCCGCCCCTGCTGCTTCAAGGTGCAGGTGGCGCAGAAAGGCAAAGAAGGGGAAAGAGGAGTGGAGGCGACGTCGTCGGCTTTGTGGCGTCGCTCCTAGCTGCTGGACGCTGGCCGACCAGCGCTGCTACTGCTACTCCTGTAGATCGGAGGCTCCGCCCAACTGGTAAAAGTGTCGCTAGGGCGAGCTTGGGGAAAAAGGAAGGAAGAAGAGGAGTGGGCGGAGCCAAGGTTGTCGATTGGTGATGCTTTGATGCACCAAGATGGCCTCTGGCCATCATTGCAGCTGTTGTGCTGCTGGCCGGCGCTGCTCTGTGTAGTAGGTCGAGCTGCAGGCTGGACGCCATGCTTGGTGGTGCCGTCCTAGGGTGCAAGCAAGGTGAAGAAATGAGGGTAAGATAGAGGAGGAAGGGGCGGAGGTCGATTGTCGTTAAAATCACCCACAAATTGCTCTGCCTTCACTCCTAGGTTGCGGCCGATTGAGCAGCTTCCTACGGCTTCTTGGGCGCCGCTCCTACGGTCTCTGCTATCGGGTAGAGGAAAATGGATAAGGGAGAAAAGAAATAAAGGAAAAACAGAATTATAAAGCAAAGTATTTGGAAATTTGCAACTTAGATCCCTAGGTCTTGATAATACCATATCTCTCACCTCGCTTGTCCGAATGAAGTAATTCTTTTTGCAAAACTTCACACATGGAATCCAATACGATCTCGAAGCAAGAAATCACAATTATTATCTTGTCACAACTGATAAAAGCACCAATTGCATCTTGGCATTTCACTTAACTCAACAATTAACACTGAAATTGTCATTAGATACCTCGGATGATTAAATCTCAACTATTGATTCACGACATAGCTTATCTTGATTAACAGTGTTATTTAATAAGATACCCATCACTAATCAAGGTGTTTACTGATTAATTTAGAAGCGGGTCATAACACTCCACTGGGTTGGGGCCATAGATTATGCTGGTACATCTGATCCAACATATGCTGATTTGTGGCTGAAAGAACTGGAAAAGGCTTTCAAGATTCTTGATATCCCTGAAGATGAAAAGGTAAGACATGTTGTGTACCTCCTAAAAGGGAGTGTTGGTCTTTGGTGGATGATAGAGGAAGATAAGAGACCAGGTGAAGAAATTGGATGGGATGTATTTCGACGAGAATTCGTCAGTAGATACTTCCCTAAGACGTATCTAAACGAAAAGATTTCTCAATTTGAGAGGATCAAACAAGGACAGATGAACGTTAGCGAGTATGAAGATAAGTTCATGGAGTTGTTGCGATTTTGTCCGCAAATGGTAGTTAATGATGAGGAAACAATTCAGCATTTTGAGAAGGGGTTGAGTGCTGAACTGACCACTCCTATGTCTTCTTTAGAGAACAAGGAGAGGTTTGCCACCTTTGTGGAATTAGTTTGGAGGATAGAGAGGTCTGAAATCAAGAAACAACAGACTAGTGGCAAGAAAGCGTATACTCAGACTCAAAAACAAAGGTCCAAAAGTTTTAAGAAGCCGAGATTTTCTGCATCGACAGCATCATCGAGATTCCATACCCAGACACAATGGATGTCAAGTAGGGATAGGGATCATAGTAATGTTCCAAATAGAGCCTCCAACATAGCATCAACATCGGTATCTGGACATCGCATACCCTATTTTGCACCTAGGATCTGTTATCAATGTAGACAACTGGGACATCTAGTAAAGGATTGTCCAGGAGGGAATCCAATGATGACTCAACCTCAGGGGCAGAGTCAACAAGGATCACAAAGGAGGCAATTTCCTAGTAACAATAGAGGACGTGGACAGACGTCCCAGACAGGTCAGATGAAATAAAGTCATTATGATATTTCATTTTCTAATTCTATGTGTTAAAGATATAAAAGTAGTTGTTTTTGAACTTCCTTTGACTAGTCCTATAAGGACACAAGGGAGATGAGAACTTATATATTACTTAGTGTTCCTTAAAATGTTTTAATAATCTCCTTTATCTGTGTGTTGAAAGATGAGATTTAGAAGTAATGCCTGAAGAAAAATTCAAGAATAGAAAATCCTATGTGTATAATGATATGAAAATGAGAAATATGATAGTAAGTAAAGTGCATACTACCTAACCTTAATACTTATATACCCTGGCTAGGTATATGATTATTGAAGATAAGGCAAGTATGAAACTCTTATATTGTTATCTTTTTGATTACTCTGATCAAGTAGTCATTCTGAAACAATCTAGAGAGTATAATGTAATCAAAAAGGAAAAGCTATGTGAACATTCCCAACTAATAGGAAGAGCTATGTGAACATTCCCAACTAATAGGAAGAGCTATGTGGACATTCCCAACTAATAGGAAGAGCTATGTGAACATTCCCCACCAATAGGAAGAGTTATGTGAACATTCCCAACTAATAGGAAGAGCTAGGTGAACATTCCCAACCAATAGGAAGAGCTATGTGAACATTCCCAACTAATAGTAAGAGCTATGTGAACATTCCCAACTAATAGGAAGAGCTATGTGAACATTCCCAACTAATTGGAAGAGCTATGTGAACATTCCTAGCAAATAGGAAGATCTATGTGTACATTCCCAACCAATAGGAAGAGCTATATGAACATTCCCAACTAATAGGAAGAGCTATGTGAACATTCCCAACTAATAGGAAGAGCTATGTGAACATTCCCAACTAATAGGAAGACCTATGTGAACATTCCCAACTAATAGGAAGAGCTATGTGAACATTCCCAACTAATAGGAAGAGCTATGTGAACACTCCCAACTAATAGGAAGAGCTATGTGAACATTCCCAACTAAAAGGAAAAGCTATGTGAACATTCCCAACTAATAGGAAGATCTATGTGAACATTCCCAACTAAATGGAAAAGGTATGTGAACATTCCCAACTACATAGAGTTTGCTAAGTGAACTTTCCTAAATGAATAAAGGATTACTGAGTGAATTATCTCTGTTAGATATATATGTTTTTCGTTTGGTAAATATTCTTGAGCAATGATTGAAGTATGTTCTTGTATGCTTCTTCCTTGTCAATAATATGCACATCATATGTTAGGAGTTCATGCTCTGCATAAGCATAAACATTGATAAGGTTGAATTAATGAAATGAACTTTGTGTGGATTACAGGATCCATGATATCTCCATGATATTAAGATATTATGTGGAGACTTGAGGGTATGACAACTGAATAATCTATCCCTCCTTTTTCTGGGATTTTGGGGATGAAATCCTTATTAGGGGTTTATAATTTGTAACATCCCTGACCTGGGTTATGTGTTAACCCTATATGTTTTGTCTAATAAGGTTGAGTAAATGCTTAATCTTATCTTGGGAAAAGTAATTAGGGCTCATGAGAAACTTATGTTTCAATTTTGGTCCTGTTTGAACAATGTTGAAGCAATATTTTCTTGTTTTGGACTAAAGTGCAAAGTACCCAAGTTGAGGGGTTAAATTGAAAATGTTGCATGAAAAGATGTTCCTCTAATGTTGAGACATCATAAGAATGAATATGGTGTAGTGGTATGGTTTTTCACAAGCTTGGGCACCAAGATTAAGCTTGTAAAGCAATCCTTGTGCATTAACACCTAGTTTTGGTGTAATGTACAATTTTCCCAAAACCTAGGGTTCAATATGCAAATTACCACTTCAATAAGGTCCCTAATGTTTCTTGGCATCATGTAGAGCAAAACAAATAAGAAGGGCGCCTCATTTGAATTAAGTTGGAGGAAAGAGAATCTTGATATTAAAATAATCAAGATTTAATCCTAAGTGAAACCCTAATCCAATTTAGGGCAAAAATGAATGTATTAATTAAAGGGCCTTCAACCAAAATTAAAATGGTTGGATTCAGATGTGTGTGGATAAGCCTAAAGCCTTGCAAAGGAATGAGCATATCCTAAGGAGGTGAAATTCCCTCACCATTATTATAAGAAAAAGAATTTCCACTCAAATATGGATATTCTTATTATAAGGGTTAAGGTGCTTAATTTCTTTTCCCTTAATTCATGGATAATGGAAGGGAGTTAGGTGGGGATAGAGATTCCCTTGCATGCAAGAAACCAAGGGGGAAGTGGTGGCAACAATTTTGGAATTAAAAGACTTTTATAAAGTATCTTCTCTCTCATCAAATTTTTTATAAAAGTACCCTTTCTAAGCCAAAACAAAGGCTTTTTCGGATTTCTTTCTTTCCCCTTGCTTGGAAAACGACCAAGGAGCTGTGGGGGAGCAAGAGACAACCCCAAACCTGTTGGTAAGGTTCTTGACCTCCCTTCACCTTGAATCCATGGTGAAAATCGAAAATCAATACATGAATTCTTCATATCTCGATCCCCTCTTCAATTCTAACCAATTCTTTTCACTAAAAGCTTGAGGATGACCCTTGGAATAGTGAAAAGAGTTGCATACACCATTTTTGCCGTGAGACTGGTGCTTTGGAGCTCAATTGGAGGTGGGTTTTATAACTTGAACCCTTAATCTTATTATTGCAATCAATTCCTTATCAATTGGTGATCATTTCTACATTTCCAAAATTAAGTTTGGTTGATTGATGCAATCTCCATGGAAATCACAGTATATTTCGTGAGTTTGGAGCTTTATGATGATGAAATCATCATAAGCACACACCTCCCTAAATATCTAGGGCAAACAGTTTCAATGTTGGGACAAAACAGTTTCACCAAACCGTTTGGTGGTTTGGGTCCTAAACCGTTTGTGATGGTTGACCATTTGAGATGGTTGACCGTTTGAAGATATATGCTGTGGTGATTGGATTTTGATCCAATGGTTTCAATTGGTTTGATCTTGAAGGTTTCAATTGTGAATAATTACTTAATTGCAAACCCTAATCGACTAAGTGTTGAATTTCCAATTGATTGAGATGATGGTTTGGGTTGATTGACCCAAACGGTTTAAAAACCATTTGGAGATCACCCAAACAGTCTCAAGACCGTTTGGGGGTCACCCAAGACCGTTTGGAGGTCTATGGTTAAGTATAACTAAGTGTTTGAAGATCCAAAGATATGATATCAACCCTAATCGGCTAAGTGTTGATTTTGCAATTGAATAAGTTGATGCTTTGGGTTGATTGACCCAAACAGTTTCAAAACCTTTTGGGAATCACCCAAACGGTCTCAAGACCATTTGAGGGTCACCCAAGACCGTTTGGAGGTCTAGGGTTGAGCATGGTTGGGTATTTGATGATCCAAAGATACCAAATTGAATTGCAACTAAGTACTGATTTGATAATCAATCCAATGGTCCAAAACCCTAATTGGATGTCATGGTTTTTGATGATGGAATGGGAAAACGGTTTCAAGACCGTTTGGAGATCAACCAAATGGTCTCAAGACCGTTTGGTGGTCATCCAAGACTGTTTGAGGTCAGGTCGTATCATGTGATGATGATAGTTCAATGATTTCAATTGATTTGGTTCCACAATGTCAATCATTGATGGATCCTCGATTTCAAACCCTAAGTGATGGTTTCTTGATTATCAAACCTAGTTCAATTGGGTTCAAAACCCTAAATTGAAGGTCTAATTGAATGGTGATTCAATGGTCCAATTGATGAATGATTTAGTGGTTCAATTTATAATTGGTCCATGGATTGAAACATTGAGTCGATTGAGTGTTGAAGTGCCTTTTTGGTCCATGCAATTTTGAGAGGGTTTGGACCAAACGGTCTCAAGACCGTTTCGGACCAAATGGTCTCAAACCGTTTGGAGACCCAAAGTGCAAACAGTTTTCAATATGTACCTCGTCCAATTGGTTTCAAGTATAACTTGTTCAAATGGTTTTCAACCAATTGATGTAGGAGAACCAAGATCATTGAGGGTCTAAGTAATTAACTTTGTGAAAATCAACATGGTTAATCCATTTGAGTACCTCATGTAATTGAAGGTCCAATATGGTGAACCCATTTGGATAATTAATGAAATAAAATGTTTCAATGGTTAATTCAATTGATCACTTTGTGGAATTGAAAGTTTAATTGGTCAATTCTTTTGAGTTCCTTATATAATTGATGGTTTAATTGATTAGACCATTTGGACATCTAATATGATCAATGGTCAATCCGTTATGTGATTATTAAAAATGTAGACCCATGATGATTGTGAAGGTTAACCCTAGCTATGTGTACTCAAGTGAAGAGTTGACCTAGATTAATCTTGGAGTAGTTAACCTCCTAAAGAGGATGAGAGATAGAATGAGAGAGATGAATGTTTATATAATTAAGCCCTAATTCTCTCATTATGAGTAAACTATGTGATAAGGGTTGATCTATAATAATGAGATCATGAAACCCTAATTAGAGCAATGATATGTGTGAAACCCTAATTAGAGCAATGCTATGTGTGAAACCCTAATTAGATCAATGATTTGTGTGAAACCCTAATTAGAGCAATGCTATGTGTGCAACCCTAATCTAGGGCAAAGTTGAGTGTTATCATAAATCCAAGGTAATGATGTAATCCTAATTGAGTGTAACAATGAAGGAAACCCTAATTTAATGGGAATTGTACATCCTAACCCTAATTTGGGTATGAGGTAAGAGAAACCTTACTTGGATGTGAATAGAAAACATTAATCCCTAAAATTGGGTAAGGTGTTTGAAACCCTAATATAGGGTAGTGCCACTAATCATATGTGAAGACCTAGCACTGGGTGATGTGTTGTGAAATCCTAATTTCACATAATACTAAGTGAAACTTTGTTATAGAAGGATGATTATGTAAAACTCTATTGAAGAGTAATACTATGTGAAATCCATAAATATATGGAATATACTATGTGAAATCCATAAATATATGGAATATGCTATGTGAATTCTCAAATTATAAGTGTGGAGAATACTATTCTTAATAGTGGAATAGTGATTAATGTTATGATAAATGTAACACCTAGAAAGGTTGATAATGGATATCCTTGTATTAATAGTTCCTAACTTAAGGATGAGTCTATAGTATTGACAACGATTGTATAATCTAAGTGAGTGACTAATAACCAATACTTTACATGAAAATTGTGATGATCTGGTGCATAAAGTATTAGGATGGGGAATACCCTAATACAAACTAAGTGTATGAACTCATGTAAGATAAAGGTGTTGAGGGAAGTGATACATCAAGATATGATAGATATCACATCCACCACCCCAATATTGGTATACCTTGATGTGTTATAAGTCCAGGATAAATGGATGAATGACACATGAGATGTGTCATGTCAATGGTTACATTGAGATGTAATGCACTCTATTGAATGTAGGCTAACATGCCTTATGAAAAGGTTATTCCAAACCTATAAACTATGATGTAATCATATTCTGGAAAAGATGAGAGAGAAACTCATACTTTGTGTTGATAATACATTCAATGATGAATTATGAGAATAAATGAGTATGATTGAATACTTATGTTATTCATATTAATTCCTTTCTATGTGAATTCCTAATACAGAGTAATGCTATGTGAAACCCTAACATAAGTTAATGCTATGTGAATTCCTAATATAGGGTAATGCTATGTGAAACCCTAGTACAAGATGATGCTATGTGAAGTCTTAACATAGAGTAATCCTATGTGAAACTCTAATAGAGATTAATGGGTTATGAATGTAATAAAATAACCCTTGTATTGCATGTTACTGATATGTAATGGTATCGTGATCACTAATCATGCAGTTATGTTGAGATGATGAGCATAGCCAGGTATGAGCTATGATGTATAGTATATTGAAAATGTTCTATAGGCCTTATAAGCCTTCATATGCTTTGTTTCTTAGTGAGAGGTAACCTACAATTAATGAGTTCTGTGTGTTCCATGATGTGCTAATTATCTTAGATTGTTTATCAGCTTCATAAGCCATAATATGCCTTATTGCCTATTAAGGGGTAATAAAAGGTGGTATGAGCTTTGTGAAATATGTGCAATGTTTTGTGTAGCAAGAATTATCATGTCCATGGGTCAGATGATATGAAGGTATGAAGTTACCTAATAAGTGGTAACAAGTGTTCTATGGTGAGTTCTGTGTTCAAATACCCAGATACTATCATTATGATGATGAACCTGTTAAGAAATGGAATTGTGCTTGGTGAGTTGAGGAACTAAGATCCCAACACTTTGTGAAAAGAGTATGGCTACATGCCATGACTCCACAATGACAATGCCGGGCATTAGATATATGAGCTAAGACTGAAGAGAGTTAATGTTGTGGTAATGATTCTATAGTGAATAAATATTAAACATGTTCTTCATATTCCTTAAAGGATAAGCGACATGTTGATTCTATCAAGTTATAGCTGCAATGCTTCTGATAAGAATAATGTTCTAATCTGTTAGACATTAAGATATCTGCTATCAAATAAATATGACTCCTCTATTCATATCTATCTTCTTAAGCTACAGTAATAATGTTTCTGGTGGAGATTTATATCTCTCATTGGGGCAATTTACAATTGTCTCACCCCGTGGGAATCACATTTTTAGGTGGACGCAGACGAGGAAGCAGGAATCCTTTAGTAGGTGAAGGACAACAGCAGCAGCAGGGACAACAGTGAAGTATCAGGTGGAGACACTGGCTGTTATGCCTTGAATAGATGTAGATAGAGTCCTATCTGTCGTCTCTGTACTCTCAGGTCCTCGGAGTAGTAGTTAGTGCTTTCGAGATTTTGGCTCAGTGCCTCAAGATTTTATCCTGCCTCTGTTTAGCTTGATAGGACAGTTAATGTTTGTAACTCTCAGAAAGAGATGATACAAGTTATATACTTTTGAAAAACAAAATGTAAATGTGTTACTTTTGTTCTATGTGAGAAAGTTTTTACTTGATGGATCTTTTGATAAAAAGGTTTTAATTTTTAGTGATTTTTGGTAATCCGCTACTTAGTGAACGCTTCCGCATTAGTTAATTATGCTTTCATGAGTAGTATGCCACACCATCTACCAGAGGATTTCTAAAGGTTTGTAAAGATGAGGAATCTGTAGAGTTGAAAGACATCGCCAAAGCTATAAAAACCATACCTCATAAGCAACAAGTTCTTGAAACATCATTTGGGGAATATGATAGAAAGAAGAACTCCCAGGTTCAACAATTCAAAGCATCTACCGAAAATTGTGAAGCTTGTCATGCATCTGATCGCCCCACATTATCATATGGTCTCTTATATAATATATTGATGGATCTACAACCACCACAACTACAATATGAACCAATTATTGAACATACCGAGGATCAGCTACCAGCGTAAGTGAATTCTATCCACTCCCTACCAGACCAAGTATATTATAATCCAGATCAATCGAGAAACCATCCCAATTTTTCGTATGGGAATCCTGCGGGAACTGCCAACCCGCAACACTAGATGCAAGGTGGGTCTTCCAATAGACTACCACCTGGATTTCAAAGAAATTATAATTGAAACCAAGGAAACTATAGGGGTGGGCCTCAAAGACTTGTCTACCTAAGAAATTCTTCTACATACTACCCTCTGTTGCATCCACAATTGCAACAAACTCAGCTACAACAACCAGAACAACCTCAATTACCAACACCTCAACAACAACAACCACAAGGCATCAACAAGTTACACAATATCAACAAAAGAATGCTCCGCCTCTGCCAACAGATGAGTTATCCATGATTATGCAAATGTTGCAATCTCAGTAGACCATGCTTGCCAATCAGCAAGCCCAACAAAAGGATGTGGAAACTCAATTGGCATAGATCACAGCCCAGCTGAAACCCCCGACAGGAACTTTTGCTGGTCAGCCAGAAATAAACACGAGACATGATCAACACATACCAGAACAACTGAGTGCAGTCACCATAAGGTCTAGTCGTGTCCTTGCTGAACTCACCAATGTTATTCGAGAAGACGAAGATATAACTGAAGTCAACCCTATTGCAAGCACAAATCAAGAATCTAAAAAAATCTGTAGAGGCTGGGAAGGAAAAGGAAAAGGAGCAAGTTACCAAGGAACCAGAAGTCCCACCATATAAGCCTAGGATACCCTACCCAGGTAGATTGAGAGAAACTAATCTGGGTACTAGATTCTTGAAATTCAAGGAAGATATGAAGAAGCTATATGTCGATATTCCTTTCCTCAATGCTCTTTCTAAAATCCCAGCTTGGACCAAATACGTAAAGACTTTACTATCAAAGAAATATATGACTGAAGAACATGAGACTGTCAAATTAGCTCAAACTACTTTTGACAACATTTTTAATAAGATGCTGAAGAAGCAGAAGGACCCTGGCTCCTTTGGCATTCAATCTTCTATCGAAAATACCTCTTGCAAGAAAGGATTAGCCGATTTGGGGGCTAGCATATCCATTTTGCCATTTTCCATGTGTAACAAATTAGGTTTTACTTATTTGCTACCCACAAAAATGACAATTCAATTCACTGATTCAACCATCACTACACCTTTGGGAATTATTGAAGATATCCCAGTATAGTAGGGAAAGACTCATATCTTCCCTGTGACTTTGTTATTATGGACATAAAAGAAGATCTGAGGTATCCAATAATATTCGACAGACCCTTCCTTTCTACAGCTAGAGCACTAATTGATGTTGAAGCTGGCACCATTACCTTAAGATTTGGAAAGGAAGCTATTCAATTCAGAGTCTTTGACAGCTTAAAAGGTCCTAGCATCCACGAAGAAGTTTTTCTTCTCGAAGTAATTGATAAAATGTCTTAGTTAAAGAAAGAACCTTCTGAACCGTCTGATGATTTGGAAAACATCTTAACAAACCCAGAAGCTAAATTCTCAACCAACAAACCTTGAACAAGCCGAAGAAACCCCCGAAGCTAGCTTTGACGAGTTGAAATTTGTCACCGTTTTGGAAACCGCCGAAGTACCCAAGACACCTGAAATGAAAGCTGTACCAGTTGGGCTCAAACATGTCTTCCTTAACAAAGAAAAATTATGTCTGGTCATTATCAGTTCCACTTTAATAGATGACCAAGAAGAAAGACTATTTATTGAGTTAAGAAAGCACAAGAAAGTCATTGGATACAAGATGACTGACCTAACGGGAATAAATCTAGCTCTGTGCATGCACAAATTACCCATGGTGGAAGAGTTTAAACCTTCATGGGAACACCAGAGGAAAGTAAACCCAAATCTCAAGGAGGTGGTTCGCCTTGAGGTTCTTAAACTCCTAAAAGTTGGTATCATTTATCCAATTTCCGATTCTCAATGGGTTAGTCCGGTCCAAGTGGTCCCTAAAAAGGGGGGAACCACTGTCATTTTGAATGATAAAAATGAACTGGTACCCAGAAAGATTGTCACTGGATGGAGGATGTGTATGGATTACAGGAAACTGAACAAGGCAACAAGAAAATATCACCTTTTTCTACCTTTTCTTGATGAGGTCCTTGAATGTCTAGCCCACAAAAAATTCTTTTGCTATCTTGACGGTTATTCATGGTTTTATCAAATTCTGATACACCCTGAAGATAAAGAAAAGACAACTTTTACTTGCCCTTTCCGAACTTACGCCTTTAGAAGGATGCCTTTTGGACTATGTAATGCACCCAAAACATTTCAGAGGTGTATGTCTCCCATATTCGCAGGATTAACTGAGTCCATCATGGAAGTTTTCATGGATGACTTTTCAGTTTATGGGGACTCTTTTGACAATTGTCTGCTTAACCTCGGTAGAGTGATACAAAGATGTGAGGAAACAAATCTGATCCTTAATTGGGAAAAATGTCATTTCATGGTGACAGAAGGAGTTGTCCTCGGGCATCAAGTGAGCGAAAGAGGGATTGAAGTGGACAAAGCAAAGATGATGTCATTCCAAAACTGACACCACCAAAAGACATCAGGGGAGTATGAGCTTTTTTGGGCCATGCCATATTTTATCGTAGATTCATCAAAGACTTTTCAAAAATAGCAAAACCCATGTCTCACTTATTGACTAAAGATATATATTTCAATTTTGATCAAGAATGCCTACACAGCTTCATGACTCTAAAGAATACCTTAATCTTGGTACCTATACTTAGAGCCCCTGACTGGTCACAACCCTTCGAGATAATGTGTGATGCCAGTGACTACGCTATAGGGGTAGTACTAGGGCAGAGAATAGAAAAAAAAACCTATGTGATATACTATGCATAAAAAATGCTTGATGAATCCCAAAAGAACTACACAACTACAGAAAAAAAGTTCTTAGAAGTCATCTACACTTTTAAAAAATTCCATTCTTATATGATCGGATAAAAAGTCATAGTATACACAGATCACTCTGCAATAAAATATCTGATTAAAAAACAAGCTGCAAAACCCAAACTTATTCACTGAGTGTTGATGCTTCAAGAATTAGATTTGGAAATTAAAGATAAAAGTGGGGTAGAAAATGTTTTCGTCGACCACTTAACTCGCATTGAGCATCAAGACGATGACAATATACCTATCTGAAACTCTCAACCCGACGATCAACTCATGAAATTCGCCACTAGATTTCCTTGGTACACCGATATAGTAAACTATCTGGCTATATGAATTATCCACCATGTTGCTTCCTACCATGATAGAAAGAAATTTCTTCATGACGTCAAATAATACTTTTGGGATGAACCATATCTTTTCCACTTATGCGCAGATGGATTATTCTGTCGTTGTCTCCTTGAAGAAGAAATTATCCCAGTCTTAGAACACTGTCATTCTGGCCCCACTGGGGGCCACATGAGTTCAAAGAAGATCGCTCTTAAAGTCTTACAGTTAGGATTCTTCAAGCCAACAATAGAAAAGGATGCCCATGAATTTGTGAAATTTTACAATAAATGTCAACTGTCTGGAGGGATATCGAAACGAAATGAAATGCCACTAACTCTATGGCAGGAGATCGAACTTATTAACATATGGGGAGTGGACTATATGGGTCCATTTCCCCCATCATATGGATTCTACTATATTTTGGTTGTTGTGGATTATTTATCGAAATGGGTAGAAGTTATACCCACTATATCTTGTGACTCTAAGCCGATTATTAAATTGTTCAAGGATATCATCTTTCTTAGATTTGGAGTCCCTAGAACGGTTATATCCGATGGAGGGTAACATTTTTTGGAAAGAAGCTTTGAAGCTCTTTTGCGAAGATACGGAGTAAAACATAAGGTCGCTACGCCTTATCATCCGTAGACTAGTGGCCAAGTCGAAGTCTCAAACAGACAATTGAAAGCTATCTTAGAGAAAACTGTCAACAGAAACCACACAGATTGGTCCACCAAACTTCTTGATGCTCTCTGGGCATATCGTATTACTTACAAAACACCAATAGGAACAACGCCATTTCGTTTGGTGTATGGAAAGTCATGCCATATCCCAGTTGTATTAGAACACAAAGCATGGTGGGCTATCAAACAATTGAATTTCGATTTCAAAAGTGTCGGTGAATACAGACAACTCTAATTACAAGTGTTGGAGGAACTAAGAATGACTGCCTACAAGAATGCCAAGATCTACAAAGAGCAAACTAAGATGTGGCATGACGACCACCTTAAAAGGAAAGCTATCATTGTTGGAGACCAGATCCTTCTTTTCAAATCCAAACTCAAAATGCTTCCTGGGAAACTCCGCACAAAATTGTCTAGGGCCTTCACTATTAAGCATATCTATCCAACTAGAGCTGTCATCATCTTTGATGACAATGTAGGAGAAAGGACTGTTAATGGACATAGACTAAAAAAATACTATACTCTAGCTGACAAAACTCTAAGACAAACTATCAACATTCAGGACCCCACAACATTAAGTTGATCAAGTCAGAATTTCATCGAGACAACAACGTAAAACTAAAGTGCTACATGGGAGGCAACCCAAGAACTGAGTATCACCTTTCTTTTTCATATTTCTTAGCTTTTGATATTTTTCTAGCTCTCTTTGTTCAGAAAATATAAAAATTTATATAAGCAACCAAAACGAATATAAAAATATCAAAATCATTGACCAAAATAGTTTTGTCCTGGCCATTTGGACCCAAATGGTCCTAAAACCATTTGGACCCAAACGGTCTTGAAACTGCTTGGTCCTCACGATCTTGAAACCGTTTGGTTCGAAACCGTTTGGACCCAAACGGTCTTGAAACCATTTGGTCCTCACGGTCTCAAAACCGTTTGGATCCAAATGGTCTTGAAACCGTTTGATCTCAACGGTCTCAAAACATGTTCGGACCCAAACAGTCCCAAGATCATTTGACCTAAGGAGAATTTGTAGAGTCGCCTCTCCTTTTTCTATAAATAATCCTCGACCCATCCCTTTTTCATTCCTTCGACTCCTACAACTTCTGTCACGCAAACCCTGTTACATTCCTCCTGACTTCTCTGCTCCCGCACGACCACCATCTTTGTCCATGCCAATGCCTCCGACACTACTATCATCACACGGTCCTCTCTTCTGCCATTTCTGCTCATACGCCGTCGCCCCATCCTCTCCTTCTCTCTGCCACACTCATCACAGCAAGGTAGAGGATGCTCGCAACCATCACCACCATCAGCACCATTGTCGTTGCTACTACCGTCGACACCATCGCTCTCCACCACAAATAATGCCTTCGATTGCTGTCTCTTCTTCGCCATCATCAATTTTGCCTCGACATTATCGCCTGCGCGTCGCTCATTGCCATCAGTGCTTCGTCTCCCTAGAAGATTCAAAACCCGCATTCTCAAAATGGTCTTGAAACTGTTTGGACAACAAACGGTCTTGAAACCATTTGGACAACAAATGATCTTGAAACGGTTTGAATACCAAATGATCTTGACTACCAAATCATTTTTTAATCTTCTCAGTTTGATTCTTAAACATGAAGCTTACACAGTTCTACAATCCTTTCAAATTCCATTTTTTTCTAACATAAATAATTTCTTGTTCAAAGTTTTAGGATGACATCACCTGTGTAAGACATTGTTGACTCCCACATCTGGACCAGGGAGCAGTTGATAGAGTGCCGGAATAATCTCCAGCGCATCCTTGACTTTTGTAACAAAATGGGCAAAACTCCTACTGGCTTGCCCAAGGTCATCCACGACCTTCAGCGGGTCAGCAAATGTTTAGCAGAAGTTCCAAATGAAGAAATTGAAAATCCTTCCTCCACCGATGAAGGTTCAAACTACACACCAAATTCTTAGTAGGAATCCACACCAACAAAGACAACAGGAAAAAGGAAGGCCCAGGAGGCCACTAAATAAAGACCCACCAAAAGGCGAGAATGGAAGCAAGTCTAGCCCTCAACTGTAAGAGAATAAATCATGGCAAAACATGCCACTCCTACTGTCATCACTGCAGAACCAGCATCATCTGATCTGTATATCCAAAAACTCCAGGCTGGTGACAAAGTGCTACGCCCAACAAAGTATATCTGCTTAAACATACTAAAATGGATGGGAATCTATGATAGAGTTCTTGCCCTGCTCAATGAGGCAAACCTTTCAAAACTCTACTTCATCGCAGAGAATTCCTGTGTTGAGCCCACACTGGAATTCTTCACCTACCTAACCAAAGAACATGTGGACACAAAAGATAAACTAAAAGATGGAGGTGACCACATGCTAGTAACCTCTCTCTTTGGAAAGAAAGTAATCTTGACCGAGAATCTGCCAAATGAAATCTTCATCGCAACTAAGATCAGCTAAAGAAAGCTAAGGAGGCATGCCTGGACCATCCCCAGTTCAACATGCATTCCTTTGGGAAGTCTTTGATGGGGATTCCAAGATATGAACCAAAGACTTGCAAAGCTTTCAACATACATTCCAGCCTGGTGTGCACTCTGCACAAAATCATAATAGGCGATCTATTCCCTTGGACAGAGAGAGGGAATGTTATCATTTCTGACCTCTTTATTCTATGGTCCATTCTAAAAGGGCTACCAGTCAACATCGGACGACATTTGATACACAAACACACATCTTATTCCCTTGGGAAGGAAATCTGCGTAAGTGGTCATGTAACATCAATTCTGAAGTATCTTAAGATGGAAAAACCACTTTCAAGGTGTACTGCGATAAATGGCGACATCCTAACAAATGAGCAGACTCTAAAGAATATATATATCATAAAGTAGAAAGATGCCAAACTCCATTATGTCTTCTGCCCACTGTCAAAGCATCCAAGATGTTGCTACCACTCCTAGAGCTAGCTGATTACGATAAAGAAAAGCTACTCTTCACTGAAGAGAAGCTTGCTAACCTTCTCGCCTTGGTAAAAGAAAAGGAGAAATAAGCAAAAGCAAGGTAAACAAAGCATAGTGTCACTACCCCAATGACAAGGCCAAAGAAAATTCTAGTTACATGATCATCCAAACTATGTGCACAAAAACAACAACAGTCGAGGGCACCCACATCAAAATCAACCCAGAGGCAAAACACCCCCACAATGCAGAAAACATAGTGAATCCAACACTAGGACCCTTCATCTTGGATTCGGATGTTGAGTTCACCTCTACAACCACCCCCAACACGCTCCCACCTTCCACCATTCCACCATCTACCACTCTTCCACCTTTTTCCACAATCATATCCACCACAATCCCTTTCTCCACAACTACAACTTCACCCACATCTTTTGCCTCACTCATTTTCTCCTCGAGCGTCCCATCCTTCACCACAACGTCGGACCTCACCTTCACTTCCACCACTTCCCCCGACATTCTCAGTTCCACCTTTGTCACCCGAGATGTCGCCACCCTTCTCATCCGCCACCACCCCGATACCGCTAGTGACTCCCTCTACAGTCACCACACAATTCGTGGGCCCATCAATAATGTCCCTTTCGCAAGACACTACCACCATTCCGCCTAGAACCCAACCATATCACCCACACGTCACTAGGGTCCCTTTTTCACAAGTCAGTGAGGAACTCAGACGGCAATTTGATGCTATTCAAAACCTCCTCACCGACCCATCTAACATCTTACAATCAATTTTTTATTGTGTGTAGGGACTTGCTACACATGTATCCAAGCTCAACGAGTAGACTCACACCTTACCAGGCATCCTCACAAGCATTCAATAATGGTAGGAAACAACGGCCCAGCAAGTCAACCACATACAAAACTTTCCAGAGTTAATACTTGGGATGAAAGGCCAGCAAGAAGTGTTGGCCCAGCAAGTCGACAGGGTCTCTAAGAAAACTCAACCCTTTCCTGAGACCCTTCGCGAGCTTCAACAACAACAGATTGCACTGAGCATGTACTTGGCATTGATAGCACCCTCACACAACTCATCTGCTGCCAGGAGGAGCATGCAAACAATGCCTTAGACCAGCTACAAGCCCAAGTGACTGATCTAATAGCATGAATCCTCTCTGCCGAAGCTAGATATGTAGATCTCAAGGAAATACATGACGCACTGCTCGAAACCTACGGGCATGTGCAGGTGGCATTGAAAGAACTACAAGCTATCCATCAGCGATGCAAGAAAGCATCGATCAAATAGAACAAAGACAAGGTAGAAGATGACGAGAACGTTGAAGACGAAGAAGATGATGATGATGACTCTGACTCCTCAGTAGACTCAAATGCCGAAAGCTTCTGCTCATATGACCAACCTGATAACCCAGGCAATGTTGGGGAGGGCACCAGCTGAGGAGCCGATAATACAAAGAGGGGAGATGGTGGAGACCACAAGGATGGTAAAACCAACGACCACCATTGCCTGATAATAATGACAATGTCACAATGTCATATGGGGATCAGTTTTTTAATTTCTCAGCAATGGGATCCCTGGGGGACATTGCAAAAGATGCAGCTTTTGCTAAGTTTCAACAATGTATCATGGAAACCAACATTAACTCTATCACAACAACCATCACTCTTCAAAATTCTATCCTGGAACAAGCTGCACCCCTCCCCCTAGAGCATGAGGATTCTGAGGATAGAGTGAGTCTCGACACTAAAGATAGACTCGACTCTGATTCTGACAAAGATGAAGATTTGCCACAATTTTTGGACGACACTGAGCAAACTTCAATTCCTCCACCACATGACCTTCCCCCGCTGCCACCTCTCCCTCACAAGATGCACAACCTGGATGGGGTGGCCATCTCTACTTTATATGTTCAAGACATCTTAATCCTGAACACTAATGTAGATGATGCCAAGGATGGGGGGACATCATCTATAATAATACAAAGATGAAATGCAAGTTGACACACGATGATTTCTGTATTCTCCTATGACCACAATCGGAGGTGAAGATGGCTATCTTCCGTGTCCTCCTTGTTAATACTATAGAAGAATTCCAGAGCCCGAAGAAACTGTAGCCAGTTTTCAATGCTTCACCCGCTCTTGCTTTAAGCCTATTAAACAAGGACTTGCAGGCAAAGTTCACCGAGCGACTACAAATGGGTATTGCAAAGAAGGCACGCTACATCATAGTGCCTTTTAAAGTCTTCGACCACTGGATACTACTGATTGTCGACATCAAGGCCCGTGATGCCAAGGTGTACAATTTTTGCGCCAGTGAGCTCAAGGCCAGATGAATAAACTTTACTGGTTCAGAAGTCAGAGAAGCAAGATGCATTCCTTTCTGGCTTCTCAAAATAATATGGGCTGTCTTCCCATCTCTTCAACATGGTTGGAACCAACCTTGATTCCAAATCATCAACCCATCAGTCCAAATGCTGGAAGGTTCAAGGGACTGCACTTTTTGTACAATGAGATTCATAGAAACACCCAATAGATATATCCCATTTATCGAGCTACCTATAGAAGACATGCATTCTCTATGGGGACGTTACGCCATGGAACTTATATGAGACAGACGGTTCTTCAAGGACCCCTCTATGGCACAAGACAACTTACCTCACTACCTTTTCTCTACTATCCAACGTCCACAAAAGTGACCTTTCAGACAATTACTAAAGGAGTTGGAGAAACAACAACACCAAACCGCCAAGGTCCCAGAAAAACACCAATGGGACCCTTATACTTTTAAAATGGTAGATGACAAGGGGGACATCGATTTGTTAATAGGGGACACCATCAACAGATCATCCAAAGATATGGTGCCCCTATTTGCTATACAACCAATGTTCCCAAACTTTGACCTTACTGCATGCAAGAGTCTTTCTGATAATGAATTCAGACTCATCATGTCTCGGCTTTATGTAGAGAATGATGAGCTTGTTTTCCTTGACATGAACATTCTGGTAATGGCATATTCACTTCGTGAAACTGTACAAATAAATGGTTCATTATTCGTGAGCGTAATGACTGCCTAACAATTTCTTCTAGCACGGGACCTACCTACGGTTTACATAGCATCTGCATACATGAAGGATGATTTACTCAAGTCAAATGTGACATCCCCGAATTTTCTAAAACTTAATCTGATGTGTGACATCCAAATTGAAACCCTCACCTCAACGAGAATCCCAATTTAAACATCCCACACTCGGCTAAGAAAGAGAAAATCAAAGGAGTCAGAAGGAAACACTCAGTAGCACATGTACATGAACAATAATAAAACCATACACAAATGTTCACAATTCAACATATAATTACAACATGAATTGTTACAACATTTGATATTACATATTGAACAACAAACTTAAACATGTACGTGTACTACAACTAACTACAGGATCTTAAGACAACAGGTCCACCTGTACATCAGCTCACCGCACAACTCTCAACTTTCCTGGATCTTCAAGCATAACCACAACCTAAACAAAAGATTACATGCGGTACACGTCAACACAATATTCATGAATATTGTACTGAGTATGCCTACGTGTCTTTTATATACCTCTCATCATATCTTGGCAATAAGATAAAACTAATATACTTGGCAGTAACAGAAGAATATAAGAAAAATATATACTTGCACAAGGATATTCATTAACAAAAGAGAACACATATTTTAAGATTATTTTCCATTATATACCAAGGCCTTTATGATCACTACCAAAGAGTTAGATCATTTGTACAAGGTGACCACTACCAAAGAGTTAGGTCAGACCACTACCAAAGAGTTAGGTCATATGTACAATGTGACCACTACCAAAGAGTTAGGTCACTTCCAAGCACACTACCAAAGAGTTAGTGATTTCATATAATGGAACAAATATATTATGTTTGATGTGTTCATAGCAGTAATCATGGAAAATCATGCAACATATCATACAAGAACAATCATTTCATCCAATATAATATGCGAAGTATTTTACTACACATATAACACAAGCATATTGTATAATAAGCCAAGTAAGAGGTAATGGTGTACCTTCCAAAGAGATATTCCTAATCATCACATATACTCTTGATGTCAACTATATCCTTGGTCAACCCTGATTAAGACAAGATCACATACTATCATCAGGTTCTCATCATCTTAATCCCAATTATATCCATTTTAGGGTTTACTTAACTTAGTAGGATATTCCCACTTTTACTTGTATTCTTGTCTTAGAATTATCTTACTGATGTCATTTTCCAGGTTACATCTCATTATCAAAGTTCATCATTTGAACATTAGGTCCCATATCTTTTATTTATACATATTAACCCTAAGTTACATGTATTACTCAAATTAGGGTTTCATCACATGTATTATGGGTCATCTTCGTATAACATGGATTTTGTTCATCATTATGATCTCATAAATAAAACTGAGGTTCCATATACTGATATGAGCTTACTCTGTGAATTTCATCATTTATTGACCATGTATGCATTAATTACATATTATTTGGGGTTATTAGCCCTAACTAGCCATATGGAGTAAATTACATGATTTCGAGTATCAACATGACCATAAATGACATCATATGCATTCTATACATAATTATAGACTTATTGATATCTTTCCTTGATTTTATGTCATCATTTTCTATTTATTATCCATTAAACAAGAATTACACATCTTACATGATATTGCTGATATACGTGCATAAAAAGTCTGATATTATAGTCTCATCTTGTTCTATACAATTTTTTGAGAATTTTGGTACCTATTTGCATTTTTCTGATAATCAGACTATTTTCTACGAATTTTGTAAGATCTGAAAATAATTTGGATTCCTTACCTTTTTGGGCCAATGAGATCCCACCATGTGGACACTAGGGTAGCGGCTCCTTTGCTTGGTTGGGCTGGTGGTTCATCTTTGGTCTAGGTCTGGTTCACGACTACTGACTTGGTCCTCCTTTTCTTTTCTCACGCAGACGGGACCCTTGAACCTCCCACTCTCCTTCCTCGCGGCTTGTAGAACCCGCCGCCGCTGGTGTTTCCCCCGGGCCTGCAGTCGGCCACCAAAGGGCTGCCATCGTTATGGGGAAGGTCTCCTTCTCGCACGACACCTGTTGGTGTTGTCTCCCTAATCGCAAAGCCATTGCGGTCTTCTTTTCTTCCACAGTGCTACTGCCGCCGAGAAGCAAGGCAACAACGGGGCATCGACGGACGACCTCTCCTCCTCATGGAGCCGCTACTGCGGCTGCAGCCTCCAGGTTCGCCGTTGTGCCTCCATACGGCTCGGAGAGCCCAATGCAGTGGAAGGTTCTCCTCTGGTGAGACTCCCGCTCAGCGCCGCCGTCGGGTGTGAGTCCGCGGGCAAGCCGCCGCCGCTCTACTCGCCTTCACCTGGCTAGAAGCGAATCCTTATCAGGCTCCATAGCGTCACCATGGCCCTGTTCGTTTGCCATGTTACCAACCTCCATGCTGCTGCCGCAGCTGCGTCACGCTAACACCATGCCTACGTGCGTCACCTCCCCGACCCACGCTTCTGTCATTCTCTGTTCTAGGCGTGCATGAGCACTGTCGTCTTTCTGCTCTCAGCAATGGCGTTCCTTGTTCCTTGACTAACCTATTGGTTTCGGTGGAGCAAGAGAAGTATGGAACATGTGTTCTCCCTCTACCAGTCTCCTTACGAGTCATGCCCCTAGAGAGGTGTCGCGAATCGCAGCTTGGAGTTAGTCAAGTAAAACTGCCAGAATAGCTATCCTCATTCACACACGTTTCATGGTCGTGACTTAGAGTATGGACCATAACTGCTCCACGTTCATCCCCGTCTCGACTACGTGATGTTGGCCCTTAGACCCACCACCAAAGGGCTAGATTCAAACTAATAGGAAGTCAATCTGTGGTATCCTCCTACAGTCAAATACTAGTCCGCGCTACCACTCAATCATATATTTACATGTAAACTTGGTCTCATCTATTAATTCCATCAACATACACATAACTTCATCATATACCGACCTAAATATGTTTTTGTAGGAGCCTTACTTGATCATGAAAATTAGGAGGTTGCTTCATCACAGTCACAACAAAATCTTATCGATCAAAAACCTCAAAAAGGCATAAAGTCAAGGATCTAAATCATAATATAAACATGAAGTAATGTTTGCACTTTAACGAAGCACCTAAAACTATTAAGATAATTCAAAGATATTAATTCACTTATGTCATTGAGAATTTAAGGATTCCAAAAAGTCCACTCCATCACATCAAAGAACTTAGGCACCACTGAATCCCTTATCTCATATCTTCAACATACAACTCTGAAGTTCATTATATTTCCATTCCTTCACTTTGAGCATTGGATGTTGCTGGCAACAATCTTACACAATGGCACTACAGAGATCTACAATAGTTTAGATAGCCAGTTCGATCCAATCCAGAGAGAGTATGTTGTTACAACAAAGATGCCCACAGAAGAAGTTGCTAAGGATTGTGTTGAATGACTAAACGATCTTCTCGGCAAGCACATAATGGCATATAACAAAGAACATTTCCATCACCCAGCCTTCTGCCACCGATGTTCCAATCAAATCAGAGAATCAAATGACTATGGTTTCCACGTCCTTTACTGGATGTATGCCCTCACTGTTCTTTAACCATGTGGAGGACATAAAGGACGTGGATTATCACACTTTACGTGGAAAGTTTGCAGCAAATCTCCTCCGTTCCTATGGAGCCAACAAAGGATTAACAAAACCTTGACACCCTTGCCCATGTACTTCTCAACCTATCACCTTGACACTCTACAAACAGAGTGAGTGATAAGTTGGGGGGTACACCCAGCAAAGGCGAGGTATTATATTCAAACCCTCTACTCTCAACTCTTTCATGTACCATTATTCTTTCATACAATTTTTTATTTTTCTGACAATTAGTTCTTCTAATAATTTCTAGATAGAATAACCGTTATACATAAGAAAACATTCGTTTTGGAAAAGGGACACCCCTAGCTAAATTAGAGATAGAGTAGTCCTCAAAAGCAATTACATAAGTAGCATTTAGGCATGTAATGGCAAATTAATAAATCACTTTCATACTCAATTCTCATACTTTTTCTTCAATTCTACGTCAGACTCTCCACAAGTTAACATCATGGCCAAAACAAGCCAAACGCTCTCAAGGATGAGAGGGAACTGGGAGAAATCCAAGTCAAGGAACCTTGTAGGTGGACCACCAAGTACAAAAATTGAAACAAGTGCATGTCGGGAAACTCCAAGGAACAATTTTCTTCTTTCCAAAAAGAGGTTTGGCAGCCCGAATAAAATCCCTAAAATACCCAATTCCTAAATCAGTGAGTATATGAATAAAAGTTAGAGTGTTAATTAAAAACATGAGAGTTGTGCCATGCATAAGGACATATATGAAGAGCCAATAAAGGTCTTACCCGGACGGTACATTCAGCTGCCCTCACAAAGGCAGATGTGTCCCGCCCGATAGTGAGATCCTAAGGTCTCCAAATATATGAAAGCTGATAAAGGTCTCACCCGACCGGTACATTTAGCTTCCCTCACAAAGACAGCTGTGTTGCGCCCAATATTGAGGTCCTAAAAGTTTAGATAAACCCTCCCCCCTTCGAAGGGGGAGTTAATAGAAAGCCTTCAGCCAACCCTCGTACCCATCTTAGCTTCTGGTAGGATCTACAAAGAAGTATAAAACTGCTTAGAGTCAAAGACATGAACAAAATGTGATTAAGGAAAAGGTGGTCCCAATGCGAGTTACGCGACACGGAAGAAACCTGAGATCCACGCAACTCATGATACCTGAAAGAGTTAGTGCAATTAGAAGCCATGATAAGACTCTAGGAGATCTCTAGTTTACAATTAAAGCAAGAGTATGGAAATCTTCACTAAATAAAATTGCCTCGCTACTACGTGCCTTAGCTCTATCCAGCTTGAGGACAAGTTAGACTGTAAGTTGGGGGGTGATAACCTTCCATATTTTGATGTTATCTTACTAATTTTTCTTAGTTTTCCATACTCTTTCTTAGATAAATTGGATAGAATACTTAACTTTCCACTTTATTGTTAATATACCAATAGACTAACATTTCTCCCTTTTCTTATTACAGAAAAACACAAAAAAAAATTGAAAAAAGAACTCAACCGATCCCAAGACCGTGAAGAACCCCGAACGGTTTCCAAACCGTGAAGAGTTCAAATGGTCTCCAAACCGTTAAGGACACAACCGGTCCCAATACCATATGAAGACCAACCGATCCCAAGACCAAATGAAATCCAAACGGTCCCATGACCATATGAAGACCAACCGGTCCCAAGACCGAATGAAAGTCAAATGGTCCCAAGACCGACCAAGCTTCAAACGGTCCCAAGACCGACCAAGCTTCAAACGATCTCTAGACCAAGCAAACCTCAAATGGTCTCCAGACCGAACGAGTGTCATCAACCCCAAGATCAAGCGATGATCCAAATGGTCTCCAAACCGTTCAAGATCCAAACGGTCACAAAACCATTCAAGACTCCTTGGAAGCCTATAAATAGGACCAAAGAGGTCCCCATTTGTTATCAGATCGTGAGACGCCAAAAGGCTACCCCAACTATTCCAGAGCTATTTCAACCTTCATGCATCGCCCCAAGGCTGCCAGTCTAGGATCCACACTCCATTATCAAGCTGCTTTCTCTCTCATCGACATAGAAGGTGGGAAGTCAAGGATCCATCACCAAGGAAACCATGTGGTGTGACGATAGTCGCTCTCTATTACAAGGGGTTGACCTTCCTCCCTCCTACATGGAGATGATGTTTTACTTCTCTCTTCCCACCTCCTTCTTTGTCCTTGCCATGAGTGAGTAGTTCCATGCACTAGGGTGTGGGGAGTAGCCCCGCTACCCATGTTTTCATTCCATGCATTGTAATTCATGAGTTTCCAATAGAGAAGTTCTATCTTTTCAGTTCAACATCAATCATTTAATGAATGCTAGTTGCTTGATCACCAACTTGTGTTATCCATTATCTACTAGTGTGAATTGTCTACGTTTGTACTTTTACATTTGAATATCGACTGCATGTTGGTTCCTGAGGTATGTAGTCACCATACATCTGTTCGGTATCTAGGAGCATTTCTTAAGGAGTGGAGTAAACTCTCCTCCATTGTAATATTTTCATACTATGAAATGGAATCAGTTGACGTATGGATGTACAACCTTGACAGGTCGAGGAACACACTTTGCGAGGGGAGTGACGCAAAGTAAGTGACCATTTGTTTGGGGATGGCTAGCATTGCAACACTTCCATGCTTCTCGTAGTTAGTTATCCAAAAGGAAGCTAAGTCTACAAAGATACTAACTGTTTAGACTCTTTTCTTTCCAAGCCATGTTTTTTTATGATGTATGTTTTGATCCATGTGTAGTGGTTGTGAAACTCGATCACATCCTAGTGGTTTCCAAAATATTTTCTTCAACCTTAATTTTACTTTCCTACCATTTACATTACCTGGCATTTTTAGGTTAATCATTCAATCAACTCTTTGATCTAGATATCAACTCTTAAGTAGATAAATAGAATTATAACGTTTTCCATCTTGTTAAATCCCTAACAAGACCGTTGTCTCATAGATTCGACCCTCAACTGTACTACAATAAGACGCCTGCGTACCTTAGCGTACGTGGGTGGAGATATTATTATAACACATGCAAGGTTAAACTTAGAGACTTACTATCTCTATGATTTTTAGTGGTACATGCAACTCCACACGAGTGGAGGCTCCATCAGGACATTGCATAGACATGTCCTAACTTGATTTGGGATCTAGTGTGAATTTGATGTCATACAATGTCTATGTTGGGCTGGGCTTAGGCAAGTTGAAGCTGACACATTGCACTCTCCAGTTGGCGGATAGATCCATAAAAGTGCCTAGGGGTAGAGTGGATGATGTCTTGGTAATGATAGACAAAGAGAAAGGTGCGGTGTTCTCGACAGATTTCATTATACTTGATATGGAGTCGGAAAATAGGAAGATTCCCATCATCTTGGGAAGGACGTTCTTGTCTAAAGCTAATGCCGACATTCATGTGTGCAATGTCACTATGACAGTCTCATTCATGGACATGAAGATCAACATCAACATGTACAAGACCCCAACCCGGCAAGTCTGAGATAGGTATATTGGACATGATCACTTCACAAGTCCAAATGGGCATTTGAGAGGATGCCAAGGTGAAGAAATTGGTAATGATTATTGCGATGAATGGGACGAGGAAAAAAAATTGAGTGAAAATGAGGGATGCATGTTTCGCAAGAATGGACACTTGAGAATTCCAAATGAATGAATGAAGAATCACCAAGAAGTCTAGATGAAGGCAAGAAACTCAACACTTGTGGGAGGCAACCCACCTAGGTTTTGGAATTTTTGACCCAACCTTACATTTTTGATACTTTTGCTTTGTTTTTAAAATTTTCCAAGAAAGCACATACACACTTGTATTTGATAGTTTTTGTGCAGTTTTGAGATGTGCATGTGAGAATAGAGTGAAATGAAGAAGAATATATGAAATTTTGACAAAGAATCAATAGACTATCAACTTGAGATCAAATTTTTGATGTTTGAACAAAATTTGGGTGTCATACTACAGTTACAGTGCCCACCACGACCGTGGTGACATGGAAAGGCCATGGTGGTTCACTCCCTTTCAATAGAGAAATCATCAGAAATTGGGAAAATCAACTAAGTATAGAACCAGGGCAGCACGGCCATGTCATGTGTTACAACCCCGAATTTTGGGTTCCTTTGGTGAGAAGTGTAATTTCTCACATTAAATATAGTGGAAAAAATAATGATATAATTTGTTTTGAATAAATGATCTTCATTTACAATATCCTTGATGGTTTTATTGTGGGCTTTATTGGCTATTGGTCCCAAATAACGAGGAAATTCAATTAATAAAGGAATAATTGAGAATTCAAGAAAAGAAAGATGTGGAAACCTCTAGAAGGCAAAAGAATGTAATCCAAAGGTGGATTTCGTGCCTCTTGGATTACTTGGGTCCCAAGGAGTACAAAGTTGCATAGAGAATGCAATAAGAAAAGAAAAGGTTAATTAAGTATTTCTTTAGTAAGAAAGAAATTGAAATTAATGTTAAAATGTTGGAAATAAGTGGAAAAAGGTATAAGTGAGTTATCCTTAGGGGAATTTCGTATCCCAAGGATTTCTAATGATAAAAGGAATACCAATGAGGAAAATAAAAGAGAAATAAAGAGAAATCCTCAAAAAGAACTATTTTAATAAGAAATAAACAAGATAATGAAGAATAATGCATTTTGATGCATCTAGAAGGATAATGAGTATCCTTAAAAGGAATTTCGAAATCTCAAAGTTTCTTGGGGTCCAAGGAGACCCAATAAAGGAAGAGGAAAGAGAAAATATCTATAAAAGAATATAAGAGAATAATGTAATACATTATTAATGAATTTTGGTGGCATTGCTAAAAAGAAAGTATTTCCTACTAAAGGAAAAATAGAAATCCGTGGCCAATGAATTAAAAAGGGAAAGTATAAAGGAAATGAAAAAGGAAATTTCGAATTTCTAATGTCCATATATTAAGAATTATCCAAAGGATAAAGAAGAGAGAGAAAGCTTGCTTTCTAAATAAGAAGTTGGTTTCCTTTTGGGACAAGAGCTTGCATCTTGGTGGATGCACATCTTAGGGTGTGAAAACCCTCCCCTATAAAAGGGGTAGAGCTCAGGGGTGAGTTCGGAGGAGTTTTACATACCCTTTCTTCCTTCTTTTTCTTCATGTTCTTGGGCAAAACCCTAATCCACGAGTAGTGCTTTCCCTAGAGCAACTAAGATCCGTGGACTCACCTAGGTGGATGAGTGAAGTGACACGATGCCAAGGAGGGCTCTGCCATCGTCTCCATGACCATAAACACCGTGCCCAGCTTACAGAAGGTCGCAGCCATGGCTGCAGGTCGCACACCTGCCCTGACCAAACCGAATGCCTAGCTTGTGAGTTGGGAGGTGCCTAGATGTTGTGAAGGTCTTCGGAGCAAGCGCGGAGGGTGGCGGCATGTTTCGGACCTTAGAGAGGGAGGGGGACAGACCTCGACGTGCTGTAGGTCGGCGCTCCAGCGGCGTCTCGCGAGGTTGAGGATGATCAGGCTCGCTTGACGAATCTGCCCTCTGTGGGATAAAGTGCAACCCACTTACGCGAGGGGTAGTTTAGTCATTCAGTTATGTTCTCAAAGCAAGCCGCCCCACAGTTGGATGAGGGAGCGACGTGGCGACCTCCCATTGGCTGAAAGTAAGTAAGTTTTGATAAATCCATAGTAATTAATTGGTAGGTCGAATAAGGACATATCATACATGAAAGTTGATCAGAAAAACGAGAGGAATTTATTAAAAATATAATTGAAGCTTGATTACTCTTGCAATTCGAAAAGTAATAAACTTTAATGTAATGATGATTAAAGAACCCTATTTTGATATGATTAATGAGATTAGTAGGGTTTAATTAATGATTAAAGTTGATTTTAGCATGTTAATGATAAAAAGGAACATTAGTAACAAAAAGGATGAACCTTGCACATAATTAGTTAATTTAGAGTTTTTTGTGCATAAATATGTTGTAATGGGCCTTGAAACCCTAATGTTGGTACTTAGGACTACTAATGACTTTACTTGTTCAATTTGATGAATAGAACTAAGTTTTCAGGGTTATAATCTATTTTGAACATTAAAAGTTGTTAATTTGTGGATAAATACCCTAAATGTAGTAGTTTGGGTTTTCTCATGAATCAAGGTAAAATTAATGATTAATAATGTTCATATGAGTAATAGAGCATAATGAATTACATATTGATGATAAATAAGCATAACGATCTTGTCATGAATTAAAAGGATAAAAATGACAGTTTTAATGTAAGATAAGTTTGATGGGTTTAATTGATGGATAATGATGCCTTTAATTCGAAAATAAGGTTAAATGTTGTTAAGGGATAACCTTAATATCTTTTGTGAATAATTAGGGTTTAAAATAGTGAAAGATGGAAGGAAACCCTAATTGCAATAGAAACCCTAAAAATGAAATAGTAACCCTAGGGCTCGATTAGGTCTATTAGACTTGGATACCATGATCCATGATAGAAAATATTGGATGTTTATTTCAGGACTGAATTGTGCTTGCTTGCTTGATTCTGGATTACTTGATTGTTTGGATTAATTCTGCATTCAAGACAACTTGACATGTATGTGGTTAATTATGAATAACCGCCTTAGTTTCCCGATGATTTTCTCGATGGTTAATCACATTGAATGCAAATTATCTGTTGGATGTTCATACTTGCAAATCATAAAGTCACTACGATTATCACATTAAAAAAATAGAAGAATGGATTCTCGCACCTACATGCCACCCTAATGGATGATGCCAAAGGTTAGGCCCAGATGGGTAGACTAATGGACACCTTGAGTGGTGACCCCAGGCACCAAGAAGGTGGCCTATGATCTTGCATGACTGGTGGGCACCATGAGTGGTGACCCCCAGGCACCAAGCTCGGGATTGAGAAGATGGTCTTAAGTCATTGGCAAAGGGCACCCTAAGGTGGGTATGCTAGGGTTAGGGAAAAAGCGGTGGAGAATGTCATACTGAAAAGTGTAAATTGGCTTGTTAATTAATTTGATTGTCATTATTAAATTGTTAGCCATATTTGCAAGATTTTGTTTGTTCCCACATACCAGTATATTTTGATATACTGACCAACGTTTTGTTTGTCGACGTTTTAGGAACAACAATTGAAAGAACAAATAGTAAAGTGACACATTGCGGAAAAAGAAATAAAGTACAAGGAGGATTAGATAGAATAATTCAAGACCAGGTTAGATAGATTTCCAAGGTTTTCAAAGGTAAGTAAAGTTTTAATTTTATACCAAATTCCAGTTAGTTAGTAGAATTTCATAATTGTTATTGATTATTTGTCGAACCTTTGATCCTGTTAATTGGATAACAACACCGACCTTTTGGTCTCCCTTAATTGGGGGTTACCGGGAGGCGGGGTCGTTACAATTGGTATCAGTGCATAGGTTCCTCCAGTAATCTTTAATAATTATTAAATTTTACAAATTCTGTAGAACCCAAGGGAGTTATTAGAGGATTATCCAAAAGACAGAGGTGTCTAGAAAAGGATCACGACCGAGGGATGGCAATATTTTCCTCTGCACCGCTAGTCAGAATACGAGGACTCCCGGATCTGTGTGACTACCTGGTCAAAGTCTTAGGGTGTGATTCGAAATAAGATACCATTAGGACTCTCTCATCTTGTTCATCCCTTCTCAACTCAAATTCTGTTAAGGACCTTAAGGATTAGGGTTTTCTCTCTTCTCCTCACCCTCTTGAGGTATGGGAAAAGTTAATAAGGTCTAAGGGATCCTCCACCAAATTAATAAAAAACATGTAAATAAGATGTCATGGACATAAGCTTAATAGATTAAGCGCAAACTAAAGAATATATACATGCTTAGGTCGTATGACACGAGTTGCCTTTTCCCTCAGGAGAGACCTGAGGATAGACCTCCTTGTCTGGAGGATGAGTAGAGAGAATTAGTCTTGGTGGTAGAGACCTCCATTAAAAGAAGAGACCTAGCACATACTTTGAGGATGATGTTAACCCTAACCCTAAGTGAAGATGAGAGAGAGAGAGAGATGACATGATGAGTTAGATGTCATGGTTGACCAGTTGTTTGGTTGTCATACGAGCCATGTGAGGTTGGGTGACCTAGCACCTTTGGCAACCCAGAAAACGGTCGTGCATGTTAAAGCAAAGGGTAGCTCCTTCATGGATGAAGTTAGTGAAGGACCTATATAAACCTTATGGCTTATGCAAGTAAGGGATAGCATGCACCCAGAGTACGTCAGTGGTACGATAGTAGGTTGAATCCTTGGCCAGAAGGGCATGATGGATGGCTTATGAGATAAGCATAAAGGAATATGAATAATCTTGAGCCAAACATGAGTTGAGCATAGGCTTCAACCACATAGGGGGTTTCTTGAGAATATGAGCCTTCATGGAGAAGGGACCTCTAGTAGGTATGGTTGGAGGTGGTTTTAGCTCTAGAGAGAGGAAGCAGGACCCCAACAAGGAGGTTGGAAGTCTAAAACCCCGAAACTTGAGGAATAGTGGGGAGTTAAGGATGATGCAACCTACGTGGATGATAGTGGTTTCCTTATGCTTGATTCCTGGAGGCTGATGATATCTTGGTTACCTTTAGAGGAACCAAACCCTAGAGAGAGGACGATGCTTCTAGTACCCATGGTATAAGTGGTTACCTGTTGGATGAGATAAAGAGTGCCTTAGACCCTGAGGAGGTTTAAGTAACCTGTTGTGAGGTTTTATACCTAGTTGGTTGTCCTAGAAGAAGCCTCGACCCTGATGTGTTGCTCGAGTAGAAGGATGACAGGGAGTACATGACATACCTTGGACATGCTAGATTCATGGTTAAGAGGTTGAGCATGTAGTTGGATACCCAAAGGAGAACCTAGGGTTCCTAGACCTAAGAGGGGAAGCAGTGTATCCGATGTTCATGATGAGATTTGAGTCTCTATAGTTTCGAGCATGGTACTCCTCCTGTGTAGAGGTAAAGGAAATCCCTTACGATAAGAGTATGTTTGATGAACCTCTCACAACTAAGTTGATGTAATGTTGAGGATGAGAACAAGTGCGACCTAGTATGGTTTTGTAGGTACGCTTGTGCCTTAGTAGTTGTTGGTCTAAGCATGCTCATATGGAGGTAAACCCTAAGAATGCTTGTGACCTTTGTTATAAAGGTGTACTTTCGTGCCATCCTGGGAGAGTGACCCTTTGGTAGGGAGTTTACCAGTTTGGTTGGTTTTGAGGTAACCTAAGGAGGTTTCGTAGGATCTTGAGAAGCTAAGTGAAGAATACATGGCATGAGAGTGAACCTATAGACCCATAGATAACCATCTCTATGTGCATGTGGATGTGTTACCATGGAGGTAACCGATATGGGGCTCGACCAAGGTAGGCAGGTCGCCATGATCCTTATGAAATGATGAAAGTCAGCCCATGAATGCAAGGAGAGAGATGATGAATGTTTGGGTAAGGTTCTAGGTTGGACATGTACAATAATAGAATCCTAAGTCTATCCTAGGGTCAGGTAGGGATAAGATCGATGGAAGGAGTTGCCTAATTCCCTAGTTGCACATGACCATAGGGTCAGGAGGTAACAACTATCATTGTCTGAGGGCCATGGGTTAGGAGATTGATCACCTTCATGAACTCATGGGACCCAAAGGGCAGATGAGTAGGGCACTCTCTGGATGCATAAGGGAAGAGGGATGACCACAAAAGTGTCGGCACCCTATAGACCTAGAGGAGATGACCAAGGATTGTGTAGTAACCCAAGTAGGTTCAAGACCAGTTTTCCATGGAAGTAATGTAGATATCAAGATGATGGCACATTTCAACTTAGAATTGAAGGTGTACTGGTGATGTGGGTTGTACCATCTCTACTCTTGGAATAGGAAGAACTCTGTATTTGGACGGCCGCCAAATGCTTATTTCTTCTTGTTATGGGAGTGAGAGATAGGACAGTACGCATGCCATACACCAAGGGTAAAGATGACGTGAGTTGGAACAAGGAATGAGGATAGAGATGATAATGTGCCCTTGTGGAGCAAATGAGATGGGGATGGTTTACAAACACTAAGAGTATTGAGGAAATCATCTTGTGAGGATGTTTTATCTTGAACTAGGTGGATTTTTGCAAGTGTTACAAGGAATCACAAGGTGGAGCCTGATAACTAAGAGGATGAGCTCAGAATGTTCTTGATGAAGATAAACTTAGAGTTTGAGATGAGATGATAAGTAGAATACATGGAGGTGTATGTCTTCAACATTACCTAACACCTAAGGATAAGAAGTGGTAATGAAGGCTCTGGTTGAGATATAGCTTCGTAATTAGCTGGAAGTTAGAAGAAGTTGAGGTTGATCGACTAACCCTATTTTTGGAAAGAGGATGTGTTTTGGCTAACACACGAATGTAATAAGATATGTTGAGCAAGTTAATGGTTGTTTGGTTAACCAGTTTAGTCCTTGATGTAGTAAAAGGATGGTGATAGAACCTCAGATAAACTTCCTTGGATAGGAAGGTAATAAAACCCTCTTGAGAGTGGTTTAGGGTTTTGAGGTATCGAGCTTGAGGAATCCTAACAATATAGGAGGTCACGATATACCTTGATACTACAAAGATAGTAAGTGATGGTAGCATTCTAGATGCTTAAAACAAAGTTGCATGTAGCATGTGGCCATGCAAGCCAAGAGGTGAAGGACGAACATCATTAACCCAGTGATGGGATATAAAGTTTCCGAGAGGGGATGGGAGTTCATCATTATGGATGTTGTGAGTCTCTCCTAGACCAAGAAGGTCAAGATACAATATGGGTTATGGGAGATCGCCTTACCTAGATGACATGAGAAAGGAAGAGTTCTGTGAAGGGACAGATCTGGTTGAACTACATATGAAAAGAGATGGTTCAACTACACCATGATGCGAATTTAAGAGTTCTTGATGTGACCTAAAGTTTCACTTCCATAAGGTGGAAGTAGATACATGAAGAGCTCAGTGTTTGTATAGTTTCTCACCCCATACTAATGGACAGTATGATCCGGACTAGAGGGTCTGATGAGAGCATGTGTGCTCATCTAGGGTGATACATAGAGACAGTTCTTAAGATGTGATGTTAACCACCATAGCCTTTATCAGGATGATAGAAGTTCTAGAAGGAGGTTGGGTCGGTCACCACTTCATTAAGATCATGTTGGTGAAGGAGGCCTCGTAAAGGTCAGAAAAGAACCACAGTGTGTGCAGATGAAGTCGCTTTGATCGTGCAATGGCTGAGAGAGAGCCCAGTGGTGACATGAGTCGCAGGATGATGCAAAGCAGACTGACATGCAGTTCACTGTGGGAGAGTATGTGATGTGAAAATCTGACCCGTCTAAGCTTCAGCCGAGAAAGCTGAGACCCCGATATATGGGTCCATTTGAGATGGATTGGTGGAGATGGTTGTGTTTAGCCTTACCCCTCAAGATAACTTGATGAATAAATGTGTTCCATGAGTCTGATCTAGAGAACTATGTGAGGTACCCAAGCCATGTGTTGAGCCCTGAACCTATTCAGCTTTTGAGAGGCTGAAATGTCCTGAGTCACCTATGAGGGTACGATATACCAAGGTAAGAAAGAACTCAGATGGAAGAATATGAGATAATAAAGGTTCTTGGGAAGCACCATGGAAAGGGTGGAACCACATGGGAGCCATGATGGACATATGAAAGGCTTATCTTGTTTGTTTGCTTGCTTGATGGAATTTTGAGGGCAAAATTCTTATAAGAGGGGAAGGATGTTACAACCCCGAATTTTGGGTTCCTTTGGGGAGAAATGTAATTTCTCACATTAAAGATAGTGGAACAAATAATGATATAATTTGTTTTGAATAAATGATCTTCGTTTACAATAGCCTTGATGGTTTTATTGTGGGCTTTATTGGCTATTGGGCCCAAATAACGAGGAAATTCAATTAATAAAGAAATAATTGAGAATTCAAGAAAAGAAAGATGTGGAAACCTCTAGAAGACAAAAGAATGTAATACAAAGGTGGATTTCGTGCCTCTTGGATTCCTTGGGTCCCAAGGAGTCCAAAGTTGCATAGAGAATGCAATAAGAAAAGAAAAGGTTAATTAAGTATTTCTTTAGTAAGAAAGAAATTGAAATTAATGTTAAAATGTTGGAAATAAGTGGAAAAAGGTATAATTGAGTTATCCTTAGGGGAATTTCGTATCCCAAGGATTTCTAATGATAAAAGGAATACCAATGAGGAAAATAAAAGATAAATAAAGAGAACAAGAACTATTTTAATAAGAAATAAACAAGATAATGAGAAATAATGAAGAATAATGCATTTAGATGCATCTAGAAGAATAATGAGTATCCTTAAAAGGAATTTCGAAATCTCAAAGTTTCTTGGGGTCCAAGGAGACCCAATAAAGGAAGAGGAAAGAGAAAATACCTATAAAAGAAAATAAGAGAATAATGTAATACATTATTAATGAATTTTGGTGGAATTGCTAAAAAGAAAGTATTTCCTACTAAAGGAAAAATAGAAATCCGTGGCCAATGAATTAAAAAGGTCAAGTATAAAGGAAATGAAAAAGGAAATTTTCGAATTTCTAATATCCATATATAAAGAATTATCCAAAGGATAAAGAAGAGAGAGACAACTTGCTTTCTGAAGAAGAAGTTGGTTTCCTTTTGGGACAAGAGCTTGCATCTTGGTGGATGCACATCTTAGGGTGAGAAAACCCTCCCCTATAAAAGGGGTAGAGCTCACGGGTGAGTTCGGAGGAGTTGCACATACCCTTTCTTCCTTCTTTTTCTTCATCTTCTTGGACAAAACCCTAATCCACGAGTAGTACTTTCCCTAGAGCAACAGAGATCCGTGGAGTCACCTGGGTGGATGAGTGAAGTGACACGATGCCAAGGAGGGCTCTGCCATCGTCTCCATGACCATAAACGTCGTGCCGAGCTTGCAGAAGGCTGGAGCCATGGTTGCAGGTCGCACACCTTCCCTGACCAAACCGAATGCCTAGCTTGTGAGCTGGGAGGTGCCCAGATGTTGCGAAGGCTATCGGAGCAAGGGGGGAGGGTGGTGGCATGTTTCGGACCTTAGAGAGGGACGGGGACAGACCTCGACGTGCTGCAGGTCGGCGCTCCAGCGGCGCCTCGCGAGGTTGAGGATGATCAGGCTCGCTTGACGAATCTACCCTCTGTGGGATAAAGTGCAACCCACTTACACGAGGGGTAGTTTAGTCATTCAGTTATGTTCTCAAAGCAAGCCGACCCACGTTGGATGAGGGAGCGACGTGGCAACCTCCCGTTGGCTGAAAGTAAGTAAGTTTTGATAAATCCATAGTAATAAATTGGTAGTTCGAATAAGGACATGTTATACATGAAATTTGATCAGAAAAATGAGAGGAATCTATTAAAAATATAATTGAAGCTTGATTCGTCTTACAATTCGAAAAGTAATAAACTTTAATGTAATGATGATTAAACAACCCTATTTTGATATGATTAATGATATTAGTAGGGTTTAATTAATGAGTAAAGTTCATTTTAGCCTGTTAATGGTAAAAAGGAATATTAGGAACAAAAAGGATGAACCTTGCACATAATTAGTTAATTTAGAGTTTCTTGTGCATAAATATGTTGTAATGGGCCTTGAAACCCTAATGTTGGTGCTTAGGACTACTAATGACTTTAATTGTTCGATTTCATGAATAGAACTAAGTTTTCAGGGTTATAATCTATTTCGAACATTAAAAGTTGTTAATTTGTGGATAAATACCCTAAATGTAGTAATTAGGGTTTTCTCATGAATCAAGGTAAAATTAATGATTAATAACATTCATATGAGTAATAGAGCATAATGAATTACAAATTGATGATAAATAAGAATAACGATCTTGTCATGAATTAAAAGGATAAAAATGACAGTTTTAATGTAAGATAAGTTTGATGGGTTTAATTGATGGATAATGATGCCTTTAATTCGAAAATAAGGTTAAATGTTGTTAAGGGATAACCTTAATATCTTTTGTGAATAATTAGGGTTTAAAATAGTGAAAGATGAAAGGAAACCCTAATTGCAATAGAAACCTTAAAAATGAAATAGTAACCCTAGGGCTCGATTAGGTATATTAGAATTGAATACCATGATCCATGATAGAAAATATTGGATGTTTATTTCAGGACTGAATTGTGCTTGTTTTCTTGATTCTGGATTACTTGATTGTTTGGATTAATTCTGCATTCAAGACAACTTGACAGGTATGTGGTTAATTATGAATAACCGCCTTAGTTTCCCGATGATTTTCTCGATGGTTAATCGCATTGAATGCAAATTATCTGTTGGATGTTCATACGTGCAAATCATAAAGTCACTACTATTATCACATTAAAAAAATAGAAGAATGGATTCTCGCACCTACATGCCACCCAAATGGATGATGCCAAAGGTCAAGCCCAGATGGGTAGACCAATGGACACCTTGAGTGGTGACCCCAGGCACCAAGAAAGAGGCCTATGATCTTGCATGACTAGTGGGCACCATGAGTGGTGACCCCCAGGCACCAACCTCGGGATTGAGAAGGTGGCCTTAAGTCATTGGCAAAGGGCACCCTAAGGTGGGTATGTCAGGGTTAGGGCAAAAGCGGTGGAGAATGTCATACTGAAAAGTGTAAATTGGCTTGTTAGTTAATTTGATTGTCATTATTAAATTGTTAGCCATATTTGCAATATTTTGGTTGTTCCCACATACCAGTATATTTTTATATACTGACTGACGTTTTGTTTGTCGGCGTTTTACGAACAACAATTGAAAGAACAAACAGTAAAGTGACACATTGCGGAAAAAGAAATAAAGTGCAAGGAGGATTAGATAGAATAATTCAAGACCAGGTTAGATAGATTTCCAAGGTTTTTAAAGGTAAGTATAGTTTTAATTTTATACCAAATTCCAGTTAGTTAGTAGAATTTCATAATTGTTATTGATTATTTGTCGAACCTTTGATCATGTTAATTGGATAACGACACCGACCTTTCAGTATTCCTTAATTGGTGGTTATCGGGAGGCAGGGTCGTTACATTGTGGTACCTAAAGACACCACGGTCGTGCCGCAGCCCAATTCCAGCAGCTTTAAGTCAGATTTTGCACACTTTCTATTCACTTGTTCATTTCTCTGAAAAATAGAACGGTCGTGCTCCTCGCCCTAGCGCCCATGTAGCATTCTGCGCACCCTCTACGGTCCTCGAATCTTCTCCAAATCACCCCCAAATCATTCCCAATCATTCCCCTACCATTTCCACTACCTTAATCTCTGAATTCCACCAATTTCAATCCAAAAAATCACCATTTTATCTCCATTCCGCCCCAACAGCCCCATTCTTCGAAGAAATCCAAAATTTGTTAATTTCACCTCCATTTTCGAGCAACAATGAAGAAGTTTTCAAGGAAATCAGTGGAGAAGACTAGGGGTGTCATCCCCTACCAAAGGACATCAAGGAACAACAACCCCCAGTTGACGGAGGCCGAATTGGATGTCATAGTGGATCCTATCACAAAATAGGTCTCCGCACAGCCACAACGGGGGACACCGTTGTCATCGCAGTTGCCGCTGTCTGCTTCTTGGCCCTCTATCTCATTTGAGAGATCTTCAACTTTAGCTGCACGGTTGTTAGTCTCAGCCGCACGACCGTCTATTTCTTCGGCAGCACAACCGCAGCCTGAGTCGCAGCCACAACCACGTCGACAACTCGTGCTAGATGATGAAGAAGATGCAGATATGCCAGATGTTGAGCAGCAAGCGATACCATAGTAACACCCCCAACCACAGCCCGAGGTCAGTACTGGTAGGGAAAAGGAGCCTAAGCACCCGAAGTGCTTGACACAGAAATTATTAGCGACTCGCTATGCATGCCAAGCAACAATGGAGGCTATGGGATTCTACGCCTATTTCTAGGGCCTGATGGAGAAGATGGGATTGTTTGAGATCCATATGCTGCAACAAGAATCTTACATCGAGCTGACTCAACAATTTTTTGCTACGCAAGAGAAAGCAACTGATGATGGCGAGAACGTCATTAAAGTAATGATTGGGGGTAAGAGGTGGAAGATAACCTCAAAGATGCTAAATCAGATTTTTTTTCCCCGAGTGAAGCGATGGCAGTCGTCCTAGATGGAGGAAGGACATAGAACGATTCCAGTTCCACATATCCAGCAATGTGGAAATGCTTCACCAGCCAAAGTACCTTTGTAGTGAGGAAATCTAAGACGAGTGCCATCCATAGTACATTCCTCCGCTATGTTCAGAAGGTGTTAGCAAACACCATCTTTGGCAGGTACGAGAACCAAGGCAACTGCATAAAGAAAGATCTTTTTGTACTTGGTTGGATCACTAAGGAGAGGCATGTGAACCTGGGGGCGTTACTTATTGAGCATATGAGGAAAATCCCATCCAAGAGCATAAATCCTTTTGTAATGGGAGGGATAGAGACGTCGCTTGCCATTGCCTTAGGACATGACATGACAGGTTACACAAAGGAAGATGGAGGAAAGTTGGTTGACTTGCACTACTTGGCTCACTCTTCCATGATTAAAGTTGTGGATCAGAAGATCATCTACCAAGACCCACCTTACCCAAGAGTCACCTTGGATCTGCCTTACCATACTCCACCCCTCATGGCACAATATGGACCCACACATGATTTTCTGGAAAAATTGAGGAAATATGAGGAGGAGAACCCCAGAGGATATAGCATCCCTGAGGTGGTTTTTGCAGGGGGTCTAGGAGAGCCTTCATAGGCAGCTAAGCGGAGATGGGCGGCGGAGGAAAGAGTGCCATGATGAGTGAGGCAAAGAGAAGAGAGGATAGGGGTGTCAGAGCCACAACAACCCTCAGTGAATGCATATGACATGGCCACCATTCAAGCATAGCTGAAGGGCATTCACGCGACATAGGAATCAGGATAGAATACTACAAGCACAGGAGGGCATTCAGCAGATGCAGGATGCCGTGTGGTTGGACCATCAGCAGATGCACTACCAAGTCAACCATCTTCACCAATTTCAGAATGCCCAGGTCCAGAGGAACCCACAGTAGGGTGAAGACTGGTGGAGTTCTTTATCAGCTTTTCAGGACAGCTATCCGCCTCCATAGTCGGACTACTGGGGTGCCTATTACAGACAAGGAGGAGTACCCCCACCACCACCACAATGATCATCTACCCTATCATCCTAGACTTTAGTGTCATGTTGAGGATAACATGGTTCAAAAGTTTGGGGTGGTAGGGCGATATGACCTTGTTTTCATTTTCACTCTTTTTACATCTCACCCGCTGTTTACTTTTTATTTGTTGTTTTTCTCCTATTTGCTTATCTTTCTTTCTTGTTTAGATTTACTGCTTTGCATACCTGCATGCCATGTAGTTTTCTTTCTTACCATTTTTGCGTAATTTTCAAAAAAAAACTGCATTTTTTCCATGCATTGCATATCATGTAGATTTTTGGTAATTTTTGCATGTTTTAGCTAGGATTTGCTTGTTTATTGCTTTAACTTCAATAATATAGGTTTAGATGTGATTGGAGGCAACTTGGCACCATTTTGGCCAATATTTCCCAAATTTGAGATTTGTTGCCTAAAAAGTGTGCTTTGACCCAATCTCTACTGTTTTGAGTAAAAATGACAACCTTTGACAAATGCAAGTGAAATGTCATGCTTTATTTCTAAGTGGTATCAATGCTTGACTTTTTACATGTGCATCACGTCTCTTATGATTGTGATTGATTTGGTTGAATTGTGAGTTGAGCAAGCTTTGAACGCTTAGTGTTTGTGGAATCACTTGATTGATATATCAATTTCATCTTGTTCATTCATGTGGCGTGATATCTAGGATGAAGTATTGGATTAATTTTCATTTAGGATGTCTTATGTGGAGAATCATAGCAATGCCCCTCTTTGATCTGACTATTCTACCACCATCTTCATATCCCTCCGCCTTATAAAAAGATGGCCTAGTGTACATAACCAACCTTGGCCACCTCCAAAAGTTTGGGTGGCCATATCTTTATCTCCTCGCTTCACTCTATCCACCATATGCCCTGTCTACACCAATGGTAAGGAAAAAGAAAAGAAAAAACAAAATAAAAGGATGCTCCTATTTAAGAGCATTCAAATAAACAAAAGATGATTGTGTAAAAACACTCCAAAATCTTACCGCAACCCTTTCTTCCACTTTCATACCTGTTGAGCTAGGAAACATCAAACCTAGCCATTTTGCCCTTTTCCGCAGACACATGGGTCATTTGGTGTGATTTGAAACATAAGATTGAATGCGTGAATGTGAAACAATACTCCTAGTCGTCCTTGATTAACACCATCATGAAACAGTTTACCCGGAACTTTATGGAAGAAATATGGATAGCTTGTGTATTTTATGCGCTATATTTGAAGTTCATATTCTTTGTGCTCTTTTCATGATTGGATTGTGAAAGTAGGAGAGGAGAGAGGTGAAATGCATGTCCTCTGTCATCTTTGATCCCATTCAGCAAAATACATCTTTTATATTGCATTTGTCATTTCTTGTTTGTGGAAGATTTGTAGAGAGGTTGAGTTAGAGTATACTTGAGAAAAAGTATGTTTCAAGTTTGGGGTGGTGATTTAGCCCTATTTTAGGGCTTAATCTTGTGTTATATTGCTATTCAATCACATCTATACCTGTTAGATTACATGGTTTTCCTCCCAATATGCTTATTTGTATAAAATGTACTTATGGACTGTTACGACCCCACCTACCGGTAACCCCTAATTAAGGGAGACCGAGAAGTAGAAGTCACACCCATAATTTCTGGATCAAAGGTTCGGAAATTAACCAAGAATAATTATCAAATTTTAACAGACTATACTGAAAAGCTGTAAGAAAATAAATTTGTGCATACCTTTTTGAAAACTTGGATATCTAAACTTCTATCCACTTAAGGATTCTACTCTAACTAATCCTCCTTGTATTTTACTTCATGTATTTCACAATATGACGATTTACTGTTTGTCCTTTTGGCTTGTACCTAAAACGCCGACAAACAAAACGTCAGTCAGTCGAAGCTGGTATGTGGGGGAAACAATAAATGTGCAACTATGATAACAAAGTAATCATTCAATTAATCATTTAACAATCAAGATTAAGTTTTAAATATAACTCTGTGATCTATGAGTACCCTATCCTCTGTGCTATCCCTGCAGTGGACCTGGATACTACCTTCCTTATGGTAGATCCCCGTTAAACCCCTCCTGGTCCCACCTATAGGTGAACCAGTTTCTAGGGCTGAGTCACATGGCACTACTCGTAAGTAGCCCACTCCTTAACTCATGGAAGGCTAATGAGTCTCATGGCACTACACGTAGGTAGCCCAATTTCTAACTCTCGGTAACCTAGACCTTGCTCTAGGATTACCCCTTCTTTTTAGCCTTTTCAAATCACAGAGGTGGACCCAGATCTAGCCAGTTATATATGCACATTTATAGTGATAATCATAGTCACTTTATAATTTCATGAAATAAATAGTCATCCAACAGTTATTTTCAAGCAACCGATTAAAACTTCGGGAATCACTGTGAAACTAGAGCGATTATTCATAAGTGTAACCACATACCTGATGCCATTGCAGAACTATGCAGAACATCATATGTATTTTAAGAATATATCCAAACATCCAAGCAACAAGCATTCCATCTCAAATATAAATACTACATATGTGTCACCATGTATTCACATTACATTACTCAGATCTGGATTTGCTCCTTAACTAGGGTTTAGAGTTATCTCGTGTTTGGATCAGGCATTAGGGTTACAAACCCTGGTTCCATCATATCACAGATTCTAATATTACAATCTCACCTATGCATATTAGGTTAAACCCTAATTATCATCTTAAGAAAATTAGACTACTCATTACATTTAATTCACATTATCAACATTAAGATTATCTCAAGATGTTTCCATTAGTTTCAAAACCCTAAAACAACACATATAAGATCACTAATATGGAATTGTCCATTATTCAACATTTGACTCATTATACATGGCAAGATTATCCTAATATGAACGAATCTATTCAATTAAGCTTCAGATTAAGGCCAATCTAAGTTTTCCTTTAAATTAAACACCTCTAAATATACATTGCATATAATCGTCATTATGATCATATTAGATTTCTATAATGTTTGGTAATATCAGATTATCAATAGAAAGAAATCCTTTTTAAAGTTTCCAACATTTTAATACTCAAATATAGACTTTTCATGCATTAGTCCACATTTTAATCCCGTTACCCCTGTACTTTTTGAATAGGAAGAAAATTTAGGTTTCCTTGATATTTTATATGGATTCCTATCATTTTTGTGATGAAAATGATATATAGTTTCCCTATATTTCGATAATCCCTCTAATTTTTATGAATTAACCAAGAAAAGCATACTTTACCTCAACATTATGCCACGTGGTGGGTTGCTATTGGTCAGTGTTGTTATAAGCCCAGGGCCTGGGGCACGGTTCTTCTGCTCTGGACCGACCGGTCCAGGGAAACACGTTCCCTGTTCACCCGTCACCCTCCTCCTCGCGTGAGGGTTTCACCTCATGCGACTTCTGTCGAAGAGCGGTCGTAGACGCAACGATAGTTCGCACCCCACCTTCACTAACGATACAGAAGAATGCATGCCACCCCCCCAGCTGCCTTCCTCCTCTTCAAGGACCCTACCAGATCCACCACACGTCCAACATGCAAGATCTATTCCCACGTCTTCTTCTTCCTCAAGATCATCTGCAACCCTAACGGCTCGTCTCCTTGGATCCGTAGAGTGTGGCGGCACCACTGCCTTAGCTATCTGTCTCAGAGACACAGGATGGAAGGACACCACTGGTTTGGCAACGAGTAGAGCCACTTCTTCTATAAATGTGAGGACACCATATGGACGTCCACGAACTGCAACTGCAGTGCGCCCACTCCCAGCTTCCTAGCTCTTCCCTTACGGAGTCAAGGAACCCTGCAAGTTCCTACGGGGCCCTTCTTGTCGAACGTAACCCACCCTCCTTTCTTGACGGGGTGACGATAGATGTTCAGCCTACTACCGTGGATGATGGGCGATGGTTCAACCTATCTGGGAAATAACCACAAAGTCCACACATCTCCCTCTCTCTCCCAGACTTATAATGGCGATGGTAGGTCCGTATACAGGGTGATGGCTTCAGTTTTCATCCCTATATATATATATATATATATATATATATATATATATACATCTCTTAAGAGAACCCTAGTGCTCTCCACGGGAGGGAGGAGATGGAAGACATCAATCTATTTCCTTTTTAGTCAGAAGGCAAAAAGATGATTTTTGGAGAAAACTGAATTTCCTTCCTCTCAAAGCATTCCTTTATATTTATCTCTCTCTTCCTCTTTTATATTCTTTATTTGGGCCCCTTTTTCCCATGGGAAATCATGTGGACTCCAAATCTACATATTTCTCATATTTCTTACTACTTCATCGTTAACTCATATTCCCTTCTTTAGGATGTTGTGTATGATTTTATCCTATTTTGCTTATTTTGACTACTCTTTCCATTAGTAATAACAGGTAAACAAAATATAATCAATTGTGCTCATCAGTGGCACAATCTAGAAATTTCCATGTATTTCTCATTATTCTATTTATTAAAATATCTCTATTCGAGGATTTTTCTTTATCTCTCTTTTTATTTTCCTTATTGGGATTCCTTCTAATATTAGAAACCTTATGGATACAAAAATCCACCAAAGATATTCAATCATACCTCTTTCCACTTATTTTCCACATTTTATCATTATTTTCAATTTCTTTCTTAATAAAGAAATACTTAATTGATCTTTTCTTTTCGCATTGCACTCTTTATGCAACTTTGGACTCCTTGGAACCCAAGAAACCCAAGAGGCACGAAATTCCTCTTTTGGATTTGCCTTCTAGAGGTTTCCACATTTTTCTTTTCTCAAATATTCAATTATTCATTCACTAATTGAATTTTCTTGTTATTTGGGCCCAATAGCCAATAAATCCCACAACACAAACATCAAGGCTATTGTAAATGAATGTATTCAAAATGAATTATATCATTATTTGTTCAAATATATTTAATATGAGAAATTACATTTCTCACCAGATGAACCCAAAAATTGGGGTTGTAACATGGACATTATTTGCATATATTTCAGGGATTTGGACCACTCTTGATGGAAGAGAGAGAGAAGGAGTGATCCTTAGGTTTATCTACCCTTGGAGAGGCTCAAATTGAATTCTGATGATCCCTCAACCTACCCCTAGTGGCCAAAGACCAATTCAAGTAAAGATATTCAAGAAATCCAAATAACAGAGTCAAAGTGTTGATCAAGGACCCAACATAGATGGGGTACCACAGAACGGCCGTGCAGGTCACTTATAAATCAACAGGTTCAACCCTAAGTTAAGTAGAAAGCACCACAGTCGTGCAACAAGGAATGGTCGTGCCAGAGATAGCCACCACGACCGTGCTGCAAAGCACGACCATGTTACACAGAAGCAGAACGGTCGTGTTGCAGCACCGCGACCACCATTTCCTAGCCCACCACAGCCGTGCTACCTCAGACCACCACGGCCGTGGTGACCACCCTGGCCGTGCCAGTTTCAGCCCAAAACTGACAACCAACCTAACTTTTGATCATTTTATTTAACACATCCATTCCCATCCACCACGGTCATGCTCACCTCTACCCACCACGGCTGTGCTACTCACAAAACCTACCCATTTTTCACTACTTTACCTATTTTTCCCCTACTTGACCTATTGCTTCCCCCCACACCTATATATACCTAGGTTGCGGCTGGGGAACGGAATGAGCTACCCTACAACCACTCTAGCCTCCCCATTTTGTCCTCCATCCATTCCCACCTCATTCCACCTCCATTCCACCATTTCCACCACCAAAACCCTACTTTTCCATTATTTTCACCCATTTCCACCATACATCCATGCCATTCACCTACTTTGGAGGAGGGAGCTCGAGCTACATATGCTAGGATGTGGAGAAGGAGGAGTCTTCACCGAGCTCATCATGGCTTTTCACTCCTCTACTCATTCTTTCCCCTCTCTTTTTGTATTTTGCTTTGTTATGAGTAGCTAGGCCTCTTGGGTGGGCTGTTTGAAGGAAATTATGTTACTTTGATACCATGTTGGGGGAAATGACATGTAAACATTGTAATTCTATTTGTTAATGATTATATTCTATTTACATCTCATTCTCCATGAATTGCTTGTTGGTTTGTGTGTGAAATCACCTAGGATTTTAGGCAAATTGCTTATATGTGTAAATTTTGGGATTTGCCCCTAGGTCCAATTCTTGGATCCCTAGGTTGCCTCCCATCTTCCTACATCCTAATCAATCTCCCTAAACCTAAGTGATCTAAGTAGCTAGATTAGCTAATTCTAGTGAAATTAGCATGGAGCCTTCTCAAGGCTAGAATATGGGGGAATTGGGGTCCAAAGCCCTAGTTTCACCTCCCAATTATTACCCTTGGCCCCTAATTTCCCTAGGAATGCCTAATCTAGAAACCTAGACTTGATTAGTGTGGCATCCAACTCACAAAACAATATTAATTAATTAATGTGGAAGTGTATCACTAAGCAGCGGATTACTGAAAATCACTAAAAATTAAAACCTTTTTCAAAGAGATCCATTCATAGGAAAACTCTTTCAACAAGAACCAATGTATTACATTTACATCCTGGTTCATAGGTACATATCTTGTATCATCTCTTCTCGAGGGTTACAATATCAACTACCTTGTTAAAAAACTAAACACAGACAACATAAGAACCTCGAGGCATCAAGCCAAAAACTCAGATTGATTTATTAAAACACTAGTTACTAATTCTGAGGACCTGAGAGTACAGAGACGACACATAGGACTTGTATCTACAAGACACGACAGACAGTACACTCAACATGAGTTATCACTGTTGTCACTGTTGCTGTAGATGTTCTTCCTTTGCAAGATATTCTCAATCTCCTCCGTGCTTGTCTACCTAAAAATGTTGGATCCCACGGGGTTGAGACAATTGTAATTGCCCTAGTGAGAGATATAACTCTCCGCCAAAAACATTATAATTGCAATTTAATGATATAAAACTGGGAAAAGGATAAGCAGTTTAAAGAATTATCAACTTTTAAAGTATTGCAACTATTTATGATGGAATGGTAGATTATCTATTCTCTTAATTAGGAATAGGAAGAACATATATATCATTTATCCATCATATTATACCATCATGTCAAACTTCTCTTGTGACACTCATTATCTCGATATGTCACCCATGAGACATTCTTGTTTCAACCTATTGGCCTTAGCCAATCTGTTAAATAGATATGGGATTATACCTACCATGTACTCATATATCATTAATACATGCATTGGTTTATTACCAATCCTATCTCACCATTACAGGAATTAAGCCTCTGCCATGTATTGGACTCTTCCAAACCTGATTACACCGCCAGGCATTGGACACTACAAATCCTGATTTCACAGCCAGGCATTGGACACTACCAACCCTGATTACAGGCATTACACCTCTGCCAGGTATTGGACTTTAACCAATCCTGATTACACAGCCAGGCATTGGACTCTAACCAATCCTGATTACACAGCCATGCATTGGACTCTAACCAATCCTGATTACACAGCCAGGCATTGGACTCTAACCAATTTTGATTACACAGCCAGACATTGGACTCTAACCAATCCTGATTACATGCATTACACCTATGCTAGGTATTGGACTTTAACCAATCCTGATTACATAGCCAGGCATTGGACTCTAACCAATCCTGATTACAGGAATTAAACCTCTTCTAGGTATTGGACTTTAACCAATCCTGATTACATAGCCAGGCATTGGACTCTAACCAATCCTGATTACACAGCCAAGCATTGGACTCTAACCAATCCTGATTACACAGCCAGGCATTGGACTCTAGCCAATCCTGATTACACAGCCAGACATTGGACTCTAACCAATCCCGATTACAGACATTACACCTCTGCCAGGTATTAGACACTTCCAAACCTGATTACATCCCATGTCTGTTTACACAGCACTGGGCACCTTATTCTTTTACTAGCATTTAAACTTTGGCCATGCCAATCATGCTCAACACATTCTTTATGTGTTACAAGGATTCCTCTTTTCTCCACACATGTATGATCCAGGTTCCATTATTATAATTGTATCCTTTTGTTATTATTATTATATTACTAAGTTTCCATTCCTTGGTTTATTATGAACATTATCTTCCGTTACAAGAGACTTTTATAATCATCTTGATACCTTTCACTAGGTATCAACTTACTCATGTGATTCTCATAGCCCATTAAAACATCTTCTTACCTCTCACTAGGCAAAAACCATCTCATGGCTCATATGGCCCATAAAACACCTTGGCACCTCTTACTAGGCAACATCTAACCATATGGCTCACAAGGCCATTACATATCTTAGATATTCAATCATGTTTATTACTCTTAACATTTATCATTAAATGATTATCAGTACAAGGTATGAGTTCATTTCTCATCCTTATCATGGTATGATTACATAATACTCATTAGTTTGGTTTAACCTTATTCTCAAGGTATATTAGCCTATGCTTATCAAGGTATATCAAACTCATTACATTTCATTGTAACAATTTACATAACACACATCATGTGTTTCTTGTCCAAGTATATTTGATTTAAGGTGCATCAAGGTATATCAATCCTGGAATGCTAAAAGTGATATCTATCACATCTTGATGTATCACTTTCCTTATCATTTCCAACTTTCTTGAGTTATCAACTTATCTTGCATTAAGGTATTTCCCATCTTAACACTTCCATCCACTAACCTATCACTCTTGCCATGAAGTGCATAGGTCACACACAAGAATGGTCCAACTATCTTTCATGATATGGACCCAATGTCAGGTTAATGCATTACTTGCTATAAAGTTATCTATAATCAATCGCTTTAGGTATTTCCCCCATCAATCTATTAGTTACCATTCCATTATTAGGATTAGGGCCTCCCATACCATCACCCTTTATTAGGTTTTAGGGTTTCACATACTATCATACTTCATTAGGGTTAGGATTGCATATAGCATCACCCTTCATTAGTCTTTCACATCACATTTCCTATACTTAGGGTTTACTATTCATACCAAAGTGGGTTTCTCATGGCATCACCCTCAATTAGGGTTTCTCATGGAATCAACCTCAATTAGGGTTTCACATGGAATCAACCTCAATTAGGGTTTCACATAGAATCACCCTCAATTAGGGTTTCTCATGGAATCAACCTCAAATAGGGTTTCTCATGGAATCAAACTCAATTAGGGTTTTTTATTTCATATAAATTGGAGATACTCATCCCAATTAGAGTGTCACTCTCCATTCCCATAATTGGGGTTTTACATTATGTTACCTTGAATTAGGGTTAGGGTTCATTAACCTTCTGGATTAGGGTTTCATGATCTCTTTGCTAAGGATCATAACCTAATCACCAATGATCCATACTCATGTAAGAATTTCTTTCTACCATCCTTTCGACTTGATTAGGTTACATCAACCCTCCAATCAAGTACATACATCTATGATTGACATAGTGTACATGGTTATTACTTACTTAAGCTTCAAGGGTTGACTTGTCTAAGGATTATAAATCACTTTATATCTTAAAGGCACAACCCTAGTGATTATCTTTGAGATAAATCAGTAACAACCATAGGGTCATTTTATCTTTCATCACCTTAGGTTTCCAATTGACTTATTCATATTGAAACATCCAAACATTCTTAAACATTGATGCTCCAAACGATTTGAAACCGTTTAAGCAAAACAATGTTGAAACTGTATGGACAATTCATACTTGAAACCACTTGGGTCTCCAGACAGTTTGAGACCGTTTGGACTCAAACGGTCTTGAGACCGTTTGGTCCAACCTCTCTCAAAACCGAATGGACCAAAAAGGTCTTCCATCACTTTATCAATTCATGATTTCAATCATTAAACCATCTATCAATTGGACCACTGATTTATTCTTCAATTATACCATTGAATCACCCTTCAATTGGACCTTCAATTAGATTTTTGAACCCAATTGAACTAGGGTTTATAATCAAGAAATCATCAATTAGGGTTTTGAAATCGCGGATCCTTCAATGGTTGACATTGTGGATCTAGTCCAATTGAAATCATTGGATCATCATCAAACCATGACATGACCTGACCTCAAACGTTCTTGGAGTTGTTTGGATGACCTCCAAATGGTCTTGAGACCGTTTGACTCAAACCTTTATTGATATTTGTGCAAATCAATTAGGGTTTGCATCATTGAATCGATCATCAAATTAACTATTGATTGTATTTCAATTTGATATCTCTGGATCTTCAAATACTCAACCATACTCAACCCTAGACCTCCAAACGGTCTTGAGACCATTTGGGTGACCTCCAAATGGTCTAGAGACAGTTTGGGTTAATCAACCAATAATATTAATTCAACCAATTGACATTTCAGCACGTTACCCGATTAGGGTTTCTGGTTGGAGTATTGTCCATATATTGAATTAATCAATTGGATCCATAAGATAATTATCCAACATATACTAGGGTCCTGACCCCACACGGTCAACCCATCCAAAGGGTCAACTCATCCAAACGGTTTGGAATCCAAACATCCAAATGGTTTGCAAATCGTTTGGACCAAAATCATAAAACTGTTTGCCTAGGATATTTTTGAGGTGTGTGCTAAGGATTATGTCATCAAAATCAAGCTACAATCGTTCATATTTTTCTGTAATTTTCATGGTGGTTCCATCGATTTGATCATGTGGATTTCAAAAAGAACAAATGATCAATTGTGGATAAGGAATTGAATGCAATAATAATAGTAAGCGTTCAAGTTATAAAACCGACCTCCAATTGAGCTTCAAAGCTTCAACCTCACGTCAGCAATGGTGGATGAAACTCCTTTCACTATCCCAAGGATCTTCCTCAAGCTTTGAGTGAAAAGGATTGGTTTATATTGAAGATAGGATCAAGATAAGAAGAAATCATGCATTGATTTTCGATTTCCACCATGGAATCAAGGTGAAAGAAGGCCAAGAAGCTTACCAACAGGTTAGGGGGTCGTCCTCCTATTTCTCCAAGCTCCCTTGGTCGTTTTTGCAAGCAAGAGTGAAAGTGGATTCGAGATTACCCTTTCAACTCATGGATAAAGGAGCATATATATGAATTTTATTGAAAATTCATTGAAGAGAGATAATGTAGGGATTATCTCCTCCATTTCCTTGCCATTATCCCCCTTCCCTTCCTTGGTTATGAGGCTATCTCCTTTGACTCTTATTCCTCTCAATTATCCATGATTTAAAGAAAAGCAAATTAAGCACCTTAAATCATATTATAATAATATCCATAAGTGAGTGGATATTTCTTTTACTATAATAATGTGAGTGGGTTCTTCACCTCCTTAAGATATTCTCGTTTCCTTTACAAGGCACAAGGACGTCCACATATATGGATTTCAACCATTTCAATTTTGGTTGAGGGTACTTCAATTAATATATTTATTTTTGCATTAAATTGAAGTAAAGTTCCAATTATGTTTAAATCTTGATTATTTAAATCTCAAGATTCTCTCTACTCCAAAGAGATATAAATGAGATGCCCCTCTCATTTTATTTGCTCTACATGATTCCAAGAAACATTAGGGACTATTTTGAAGTGGTAATTTTCATATTGAACCCTGGGTTTTGGGTAATTTGCACATCACACCAAAACTAGGTTTTAATGCACAAACATTGCTTTATCATCTCTTTCTTGGTACTCAGGCTACCACAAGCCATACATGTTCATCATCTTCATTCTCATGATTCTTCAACACATGAGGAACATCTTATCATGTAACATTTGCAATTTAACCCCTCAACTTGGGTAATTTGCACTTTTGTCAAAAATAGACAAAACATTATTTCAACATTATTCAAAAAGGACTAAAATTGAAGCATAAGTTCCTATTGAACCTTAGTTACTTTTCAAGAAATAAGAGCATGTAATTAAATTTATTAAGAAAAACATCTAGGGTTAAGGCATAACCCAGGTCAGGGATGTTACAAATCATAAACCCCTAACAAGGATTTCATCCCCAAAATCCCAGATAAAAAGGAGACATATATTGTGCATTCGTTATATCATGAAGCCTCCACATAACATCTCATTGTTATGGAGACACCATAAAACTTTGATCAATACAAAGTTCTTCCACATAAAATTGTCATAGAATCAAGCACATAGGGCACATACTCCACTGTTCTTCTGTTATTGATTCTGGAGTTAATTCTGTGTCAGGTAACACTTTTCTTGTTTAGATAGAGATTATTTGTTAATTTAATTTGATAAATTTTTGTTGCAATAATTTTACAATTATTCCTTCAAATAGATCATTCTCATGAATATTATGTTTATGCAAAGCATAAACCCCAAACATATGATGTCCATACTACATTAGGTAACTGGACTGCTTCCACAGTTAATTATTCTAGGTAACTATCATAAAATAGCCTGATATTTCTCAAATACCAGAATTCCTTACCTTGGTATCTAACACATGTGTTAATAACACATCATATCCTCATCTTCATTTTTGTTTATAAGTTGATTTATAATTAAATCAAATTCCTTTGTATATCAATTAGAATGTGGTAGAAATATCCATGCCACATCTCCTTCTTGATTTAGTTTCTTTGGATTGTTTCAGAATGATTACTTGATCAGAGTAATCAGAAAGATAACAATCTGGTATGTCATACTTACCTTGCCTTCAATAAATGAATACCTGCCCAGGGTAGTCGGAAACTAAAATTAGGTAGTATGCATTTATTTTATTTTATGTTTTCATCTCTTTAAATTTGATATACTTAATATCTTAGATTTTCTCTGAGTTCCTTTTTCATCTCTTCCCTTCCTTAATGAAGAAAGAGAAATTTCAAAACATATAAAAGAATATTAAACTAAACACAAGTTTTCATCCTACTTATCTCATATCCTCAAAGGGTTATACAGATGAACTAAACAACATTACCTTTCTTATAGTAGAGAGTCGAGAATATTTCAAAATAGAAAGTTCTATCTTGAGAAGTCTACCTTTTACAAGTTATCTAGTGTCTTGTATGTTGGGTCACCCCATCACTTTCGATTTGGACATTGCCACCTCAGATGTCCTCTCTGTCCACATCTATTGCAGGCTCGGAGCCTTTTAGGTGACTGCTGCTTGGGTGCACTACATTGTGGTTGAGTCGGTACTACTGAAATCTTTGATTGTTTAGTACCACCAACTCCTTATTCCTGTGACTGTTTAGACTTCCTTTTAAGGTATGCCTCATGTTTCTTTGTCATTGACCCTTCTATCCTTCGAATTGACTCCACACATGTGGCAAACCTCTCTCTACATTCAAGGGCAGATGCCGGAATAGACATCTCATCATTGAATCCTTTCTCAAAACATCGAATCTTTTCCTCCTTAGTAGCAGCCATTTGAGGACAAAATCGTAAAAGTTCCATGAACTTAACTTCATATTCACTTATTGACATGGCTCCCTATAGAATCTTCTCAAACTGTGATATCTTTTCATCTAAATAAGTCCTTGGAAAGTACTTATTGATGAATTCTCAAACAAATTCCTCCCATCCAACCTCTTCATAATTCCTTTTTATATCTTCTATAGCCCACCAATGTCCAACACTACCCTTGAAAAGGTACACAACATGTTTAACTTTGTCAACATCTGGGATAGTAAGGATCTTAAAAGCCTTTTCTAACTCAGTGAGCCAGAGATCAACATCAACTGGGTCAGATGTATCATCATATTCTATGGCTCCTACACGACGTAGTCATTCAAAGGTATTACTAGACCCATATCCCTCATTGGAAACTGAGGCCCTAGGTGTTAGTGCTGGCATCCGGTCTGCCATATACTTCAGTGTGGTCATGAGTTGCCCAAAAAGATTATGAACATCTGGGTTTCCTCTCATGACTTCATCAACATGGGGATTTTCAGGCACTGGTCCCTCCCTTGCCTGATCCCTTGCACCTCCCACTAGTGCAACAACATTGCTCTCAGCAACATGTTCCTCGTGTTCTCTAGACATCTTGGAGTTATATATCTTCTTCTGCATAAGCAGAAGGCACTATAAAATACACTGGAGTACACTTAGAACAGACTCGATACCTTAGTTCTATGTCTCTATAGACTCAGCGAACCTATAGCTCTGATACCACTAAATTGTGGCATCCAACTCACAAAACAAGATTAATTAATTAATGCGGAAGCATATCACTAAGCAGTGGATTACTAAAAATCACTAAAATTAAAACCTTTTTCAAAGAGATCCCTTCATAGGAAAACTCTTTCAACAAGAACTAATGTATTACATTTACATCCTGGTTCATAGGTACATATCTTGTATCATCTCTTCTCGAGGGTTACAATATAAACTACCTTGTTAAAAACTAAACATAGACAACATAAGAACCTCGAGGCATCAAGACAAAAACTTATATTGATTTATTAAAAACACTAGTTACTAATTCTGAGGACCTGAGAGTATAGAGACGACACATAGGACTTCTATCTACAAGACACGACAGACAGTACACTCAATCTGAGCTGTCACTACTGTCACTGTTGTTGTTGATGTTTTTCCTCTACAAGATATTTTCAGTCTCCTCCGTGCTTGTCCACCTAAAAATGTTGGATCCCACGGGGGTGAGACAATTGTAATTGACCCAGCGAGAGATATAACTTTTTGCCAAAAACATTATTATTGCAATTTAATGATATAACACTAGGCAAATGATAAGCAGTTTAAAAAATTCTCAACTTTTAAAGTATTGCAACTATTTATGATAGAACAATAGATCATCTATTCTATTAATCAGGAATAGGAAGAACATGTTTATCATTTGTCCATCATATTATACCATCATGTCAAACTTCTCTTGTGACACTCATTATCTTGATATGTCACCCATGAGACATTCTTGTTTGAACCTATTGGCGTTAGCCAATCTGTTAAATAGATATGGGATTATACCAACCATGTACTCATATATCATTAATACAGGCATTGGTTTATTACCAATCCTATGTCATCATTACACGCATTAAGCCTCTGCAAGGTATTGGACTCTTCCAAACCTGATTACACCGCCAGGCATTCACTAATACAGAAACAACATTCAATGTCGCTTTTCTGGGCGTCGGTTATTTAAACAAACTGACGCCTATAACATTCCATGTCAGCTATTTAGTAAATCCAACGTCTATATTTGAAGATGAGCCAGACACGGGTACCGCTTTGTATTCAACGTCAGCTAGGTAAAACCAACTGATGCCAAAAATCACCTGCGAAATCTAATTTTCGAGCGAAAAAAAAGTGTCACATACAACGTCAGTTTTTTAACTACTAACCGACACTTATATAAAATGAAAATATGCGTGAAAAGTTCCAATTTTGGTGTCGGTTATCCTTTGATAACCGACGCTGATAATGGTTCCCGCCAAATAATTTAGGGCAAAGATTGTCCAATTGGACGTCAATTTTTACTATCAACTGACGCTTAAGAGGTTTAGGTGTCAGTTTTTTAGACAACTGACGCCTTTTACAAACTTAATAGACCCATGATCACCCAAATCTTCCCCTTTCTTCTGTTTCATCACGATAATTTTCTCTGCTACTCATCGTCGCTGCTACTGGTGCACCTCTGCTTGCCACCACCGCCGCGTCCTCTTTCTCTTGCTGCCACTGCTCTCCGCCACTGCTGCTCGCCGCTCTTCTCTACTCTTCTCCGGGTACCGTTCTGCTCACCACTCGCTGCCTCCTTCTCTGCTCATTGCTCTCACACTGCCGCTGTCGCTCTTCTCCATGCTAGCTCAAGGTAGCCCTAGCCTCTTTTCTTCCTTCTCCCTAGCTCCTTACCAACAGAAAGCTCAGTCGTGGTTGTGTTGGCCTACCACGGCCGTGCTGCCCAGCACGACTGTGGTAGGCCAACACAACCACGGCCGTGCTTGTTGTCGGTAAGGATATGAACAAATCTTTTGGCTGTGATGGCCCAGCACGGCCATGGTAGGCCAACACATCCACGACCGTGCTTGTTGTTGGTAAGGATATGAACATATCTTTATGTAATACTTTATGTAAATCCTAGGATACGAACAAATATTTTTCTTGCATATATTTGTGCTTCTAATCCTAATGCTTGACCTAATTCAGTAAATTTTGATGCATGTTGAAATAAGATTTAAACTTGTCCATTCTAGCATCCTAATTGGATTTGATTAAACCCTAACATTGATGAAACCCTAACGTCAATTGTGATGAAACCCTAACATCAATTGTGATGAAACCCTAACATCAATTGTGATGAAACTCTAACATGTACATATCTATTATTGTGTTTGTTGGCCTAGAAACCCATCCAAGATTTACTTATTAGGAGTAAATCTTGGATAGTCCCCGGTTTGAGACTATTCTTGAACACCTAATCTCACTTAGGATGTAAGTGTATAATGTGTATTGGGTTTTCGAGAAAATTTCGGTAGCATTTCCCTATTTGTTCTCTAAGTACATATGTACTTAGAGAACAACGGGGAAATTTCGCCGAAATTTTCTTGAAAACCCAATACACATTATACACTTACTAGTGAGATTAGGTGTTCAAGGATGGGATAGGTGGTACACATTTATTATATATAAGAATGACATCACATGTGTTTGTTGGCATAGAAACCCATCCAAGACCCTAATCTTATCCTAATATATACTTGTTTTCTCTTTGATCATAGAATGGATAGATCATGGATGTCCATTCGCAATCGCTGCACCCCAGAGTTTATATCTGGTCTTGATCAGTTTATTAGATTTGTCGAGGAACATAGGAAAGAACCTGGAGTTTTGGGACCCCATCAAACTGGTCACGCTGATGTGTGGAGCAACCATGCTCCATATATCTTCTATACCGCCGAGGAATAGGTGCGCCCTGGGGATCTCCTATTCCCTATACTTGGGCCTCTCCCTACTGGTTGGCCTATATGCAAGGGATGACAACCGGGGAGATCTTCGTCACAGGGGTCTTCTTCTTCTGTCTTAATTTGTTGGGGCTGATAGCCGGTAGGTTCTACTGTCCATGTAGGCATTGCGGTAACAACTTGAAAGTCAGCATTGGTGACGAAATCAAAAGTCATGTCATGTATGACGGGATTGTACAAGGCTATACAGAATCGCATTGGCATGGAGAGATTTCAAAATGGAAACCAGTGGATGTCGATAGCAGTGCATGGGTAGAAGAAGAAATTGCCTCCGATGATGTAGATGTGAACGAACCAGTTCCAGTAGACATCGTTGATGCGATGCTAGATAGTTGTAGGGTAGAGCACACCGATCCACCTCCTATCTTTAGAAACATTGTGCATGATGTTGAGATACCGTTATACATAGGATGTGTTAAGTTTACGAAGCTTAGCACTGTGTTGAGATTGTATATGTTGAAAGCTAACAATAGATGGAGAGACAAAAGCTTCACTTCATTGTTGACTTTGTTGAAATAAATGCTTCCTGAAGGAAATGAGCTGCCAATATCAACATATCGGGTAAAGAAATTGTTGTGCCCAATGGGAATGGAGGGCAAGAAGATACACGCATGCCTGAATGATTGTGTATTATTTCAAAAGGACTATGTGGATTTGAAAGATTGTCCAAAATGTGGTGTGTCACTTTATAAATTGACGACTTCGGGGGAATCCAAAATTGGTTCTCCTTCCAAGGTGATGTGGTATCTACCTATAATATCACAATTTCAATGCTTGTTTGCAAATCCGAAAGATGCAAAGAATTTGAGGTGGCATGCAGATGTTAAGAAAAATAATGATGGGATCCTACGACATGCGTCTGATTCCCCACAATGGAAGAAGATTGATCTATTGTACCCCAAATTCGGTGAAGAAGATAAGAATCTAAGACTTGGGCTTTGTACAAATGGGATGAATCCGTACGGGACATTGAGCAGCCAACATAGCACTTGGCCAGTCATGCTTGTTATATACAATCTTCATTGAGCAGCCAATGTTATATACATTGAGCAGCCAACATAGCAGCCAAAATAAGTATGTTATTGACATGATATTTGAACACACTAATAAACTCACTCGGGTTTGAAATCGCCGAGGTTTTACCAAAACCAAGAGCAATAATACCACCCACAAGCGGACGAGTCTTATCGCAGTATAGTTAAGGATCGAACCCAAAGGACAACGTTTTTAAGAATCCTTGTCAGTTGAATTTAGCTCAAGTAAAACTAATATTTAGAACGATTGGTTGATTTGAGGTTATTTAAACTAATCGCAAGAATGTAAAAGTTGAATTAAAGTTGGGTTGAGATCAATGATATGGGATCGCTGGGATGGTACCGGGTTTCACCACCACTACACATGCAAACATATTCTATTTTGAACAATTCAGGCAAGATATAACACTCCAAGTAGAGCTGCTGTGAAACCCCCCATGCGGGAGTCATGTTTTGCGTAAGCATCACCTTAGGCATCAGATTTCTCGTTACCATCATGATCACTTTACTTACGGATTTGGAGATACAGAAATCCACGTAGGTTGCGGGCCCCCTATACAGGCGTCAGGCACACAGAAGCGTCACCGAAGGCTAGATGGCTCGTCCCCTCACGGATCATACACTTACGACCTTGATGAAATCCCATCCTATTTCTAGTTTGGGAGTCAACAACATTAACCGATAAGAAAGCAGGCGATTAACGTACTAGCTAACATCGACGATTAATAAGAAGATACAAAATCCAACTAAGGTTGTGAACCCCCCATACGGGGGTCAGGCGCACAGAAGCGTCGCCGAAGGCTAGATGGCTCGTCCCCTCGCGGATCATACACTTACGACCTCAAGGAATCCTTTCAGAAGTTCTCGTCAAGGAGTCTAACTAGTTAAACGACGTTCGAACCTATATATAGATGTTATGGCAACATAGGGAGAACAAAGATGAAAGCAAGCAATTAACCAAACTACTAGCATAATGGTTAACGACGAAATGAAGAGATATATACATTGCCATGGAAAGTTTAACAAAAGAACATGGTTTGCATGGGCAGCGGGGCTAGTCCCCACACCCCAGTGAAAAGGGACTACTCGCTCATGATGCGAGAAACAAGAAGGATGAGAAAGAAAGAGAGATCCGCCATGAGCTCGGTGCAGAAGGTAGTCACAGCTCGGTGAAGAAGATACGCCCATTGCTTCGTCTCACTTCTCTTCTCAACCTCCTTGGTTGCAACACGGGCAGTAGGTGGAGTGGGACTTGATCGGAGTTGTGCTCTGGCAGCCTGGCGGTGTCTGGATATGATGCCCCCAAATGAGGACCCTTGGGGTCCTATTTATAGGCTTAGATCTCTCTCCAAATGGTTTGGATAAGTTGCTGGAAATATCTCCTCCAAACGGTTTGGAGACCGTTTGGTGCCAAACGGTTTGGAGACCGTTTGGTGCCAAATGGTTTGGAGATCGGCAGCTGCATCAATCGGTCTTGAGGACAGTCTCAGTCTCAACAACCGGTCTTGAGTGTGCAACATTTGATCTTTAATCGGTCTTCATGCTCGCGGCAAACGGTCTCGGAAACGCATGGATCCAAATGGTCTTGGAGACCGCATGGATACAAATGGTCTTGGAGCCCACATGGATCGAAACAGTCTTGGAGACCGCATGGATCCAAAAATTCTTGAGACCGCATAGACCCAATCGGTCTTGAGACCGCATAGACCCAAACGGTCTTGAAACCGCATGGACCCAAACGGTCTTGAAACCGCATGGACCCAAACGGTCTTGAAACCGCATGGACCCAAACAATCTTGAAACCGCATGGACCGAAACGGTCTTGAGTCCGCTATCGGTCATTTGGTTTGCAGCTCGCGCGGTCGACCTTAGCAATCGATTTTGGCATTCGATCTTCGTGCATTCTAGCAAACGGTCTTGGGTCTGTATGGACCCAAACTGTCTTGGGACCGCAAGGGCTCAAATGGTCATGGGACCGCATGGGCTCAAACGGTCTTGGGACCGCATGCGTGGAATTGCTTGGTTACCTGCATTAAATGAACAATATTTAGTTAAAACCTTGATAATTGAATCAGCTAAGTAGTTTTACACATTATGATTCATATTGAGTGAAAATGGTATGAATAGAGTTGATTTTGTTTAAAAAAGATAACTGAATTCCATGATGAATATGCACTCATAGAAATACCCCGAACTTAAACGTTGCTCGTCCTCGAGTAACACAAAATCTGAAACAGCTGCCAAATGAATATTTTCAATTCGTGTGATTGCTTCATCTTCACATCACAACTGTTTTCAATCTGCTCGATATGAATCAGTATCTCAACCTCCTGGGACCACTAAACACATCTTACCATATATTCGTTCCTGACATTGTTTTCCAATATCACTTCCTCCTCACTTTTTCCAACAACAAGCATGTCAAAGAGTTTTGTAAGAGTCCAGAGATACCTACAGAATCAACAAGTGTGCATCCTATCTGACACTGGTGTTTTTCCGGATAGTGGGGGCATGCATTGTGCCCTTAGGTAGAAAAAGGAGTGAAGGGTGGTATGGGAAGAAGAAGAAAATCTCTCCTCTATTCGACTCGAGATTTTTTTATTTGTTTTGCAATTTCATTTATTGCAAATTTTTTTGTGCAAATCTCTCCTCTATTCGACTCGAGATTGCATTCCTTTTTGTGTGCACTTTGGCATCTTTTATTTGCAAATCTCTCCTCTATTTGACTCGAGATTGCATTTTTGGTGGTACGCCCCTATTTATTTGTGAGGGGTATGGAAGAAGCGGATAAGGAGGGAAGTGGCGTGCCACCCCGAAGTTAGGGTTTGGCACAAATTCAGCTATTTTTGTTTCTTTTGATGAATGGAGGGGTACAAAGATGATGGAAGAAGTGTAGAAGAGAGTTCAGATCAGAATGCAACTTGATTTACAATTCAATATACCGGGTTGTTCTCTTTGTCATACTCTACTCAAATAATGACTTGATGAGGATCCAGCGGGGATTCCATGCTATTGTTCCACTAGTCAGTTAGGAAGCACGATGTGTTTGATCCCTATTGGTTTGACGAACACTTATCATCTTTACAAAAAGTATCATGAGGTTAGGAATCATAAGCTTCACAAGATGATTTCAAGCAAAAGGCTTGTTTCAAAAATAGGCCCTTTTGAAGATTTACTTCGAATAAGGAGGGTATAATGATTGAAAATGCATAGCAAATCTTGTTCAATCTTTTTGGAAAAACATTAAAATTTTGAAATTTTTGAAATTTTTTATCAAGAATGTGATAGTGAAAACTTCAGTATGAAAAGAGGGTGTAGGTGGAAAGTGAGGTATGTACCACCCACCCTCCACCCCGAACTTAGAGATTTGCTCGTCCCGAGCAAAACCTAAATCCAAGATGGAGGGGAAAAATCACGCCAGAATGATCACCGAGTGTGGTTGCGTTCTGATCAACGCGCATCCTTTAATCTGAAAATTTCAAGAGTAAAGGCCAGTTAGATCTGAAAAATAGTGTCTCGCATGGAAAATTTTATTTAAGGAAAAGTTAACTAGAAGGTAAAATCAAAATTTTTAAAGGAGAAGTAAAACATATTTATTGATCGGGTTGCCTCCCAAGAAGCGCCTTTGTTTTACATCGATGTCTCGACTAAATGCTTCAGCTTCATGGTGGGTCCTTTGGATTGGCGAGTTCCAGCATTGTGTCGGCGCCTATGTCAATCGAGGTGAAATATCTCTTCAGGAAGTGACCATTTTCTATAAATTCGCCTGACTTTTCACTCCATAAATAGAAAGCACCATGTGGGGAGATGTTTTTGACAATATAGGGTCCAAACCAGCGGGAACAGAGTTTTCCTGGGAATAACTTCAATCTTGAGTCGAATAGCAGAACTTCGGTCTCCCACTTGTATGTCTTTTCTTTTCAGATGTCCATCGTGCCAAAGTTTTGTGCATTCTTTGTAGATTCGTGCATTCTCATAGGCTGTCATCCTAAGTTCATCCAGCTCTTGGAGTTGCAGAATCATGGCCTGGCCTGCTTCTTTCATATCGAAGTTTAATTGTTTAATTTCCCACCATGCCTTGTATTCCAGTCGACCGGTAGGTGGAAAACCATTCCATATATTAACCAAAAATGTGTAGTCCCAAGGGGAGTTTTATAAGCAGTACGATAAGCCCATAAGGCGTCGTTGATTTTTGCTGACTAGTCCTTTCGATTACGTCCAACAATTTTCTCTAGAATAGCCTTTAGTTGACGATTAGAGACCTCAACATGTCCACTTGTTTGTGGATGGTATGGTGAGGCTACCTTATGTGTTACACCGTATTTTCTCAGTAAAGCTTCAAAGCTTCTTTCAAGGAAGTGGGACCCTCTGTCAGATATCACGGTATGTGGAACTCCAAAACGGGGGAAAATAATATCTTTGAATAATTTGATGACGGGTTTGGAATCACTAGTGACGGTAGGTATAGCTTCAACCCATTTTGAGACATAGTCCACCGCTACTAGGATGTATGAAAATCCATGAGAAGATGGGAATGGACCCATGTAGTCCACCCCCCAAACATCGAATATCTCAACTTCTTGCCATAGATTCAGCGGCATCTCATCCCTCTTCGTTATATTACTTGATCTTTGACATTTGTCACATGATACGACAAAATCGTAAGAGTCTTTGGATATGGTCGGCCAGAAGAATCCACATTGCAAAACCTTTAGGGCAGTCTTTTTAGAGCTCATATGTCCTCCCACAGGTCCTGAGTGACAATGTTCCAAAATAGATTGAGCTTCTTCTTCGGCGATACAATGTCTATACAAACCATCAGCACATAGTTTAAAAAGATACGGTTCATCCCAGTGATATTTCTTCACATCATGCATGAACTTTTTCAGTGCATTCCCGGTGCATTGGGGATGGATGACTCCAGTAGTAAGGTAGTTTACGAAATTAGAATACCATGGTATAACTTCCGTGACTCTCATTAGTTGATCATCTGGCAGGGAATCATTGATCGGGATCCTATCAGTATCCAGAGTGTGGATGCGAATGAGGTGGTCTGCTACAACATTTTCCGTCCCCTTTTTATCTCTTATCTCTAAATCAAATTCTTGTAGTAATAGGATCCATCTAATCAATCTTGGTTTTGCGTCTTTCTTTGCCAGGAGGTAACGAATAGTAGCATGGTCTGTGTAGACAATGACTTTCGAACCGATAAGGTATGACCTAAACTTGTCGAAGGCATATATGACTGCTAGAAGTTCTTTCTCGGTAGTTTCATAATTCCTCTGGGCTTCGTCGAGGGTTTTTGATGCATAGAAGATCACATAATGTTTCTTTTCTATACATTGCCTAAAACAGCACCCACAGCATAATCACTAGCATCACACATAATTTCAAAAGGATGGTCCCAGTCAGGAGCTCGAATGATGGGAGTGGTAGTAACGGCTTGTTTCAATGTGTTGAATCTTTTGACACAATCTCCATCAAAATTGAAATCAGTATCCTTTAGTAGTAGGTTCGTCATTGGCTTAGTTATCTTGGAAAAATCCTTTATTAATCTTCAATAGAATCCGGCGTGACCAAGGAAGGCACGAACTTCTTTTACATTTATGGGAGTAGCCCATTTAGAGATCACTTCAATCTTGACTTTATCTACTTCAATTCCTCTAATGCTAACCCTATGGCCCAGGACAATGCCTTCTGTAACCATGAAGTGGCATTTTTTCCAATTTAACACGAGATGCGCTTCTTCGCAACGTTTGAGGATAAGGGAGAAGTGCTTTAGACATGAATCGAATGAGTCTCTATATATAGAAAAATCATCCATGAAGACCTCCATAATAGTTTCAGTATGCCCTCCGAAAATTGTAGCCATGCAACATTGAGAGGTTGTGGGGGCATTACAGAGACCAAACGACATTCTTTTAAATGCGTATGTTCCGAATGGACAGGTGAAAGCCATTTTTTCTTGATCATCTGGATGTATGGGAATCTGATAAAATCTAGAGTAACCATCAAGATAATAGAAATATTCTTGGTGAGCCAACCTTTCTAAGACTTGATCAAGGAAGGGCATAGGGAAGTGATCTTTTCGAGTTGCCTTGTTTAATTTCCTATAATCTATGCACATCCTCCACCCTGTGACTGTTCAAGTGGGGATGAGCTCGTTGTTTTCATTCCGTAAAATAGTTGTTCCACCTTTCTTTGGGACTACATGCACTGGGCTTACCCATGGCGAATCTGATATCAGATAGATTATTCGAGCTGTGAGTAGTTATATGATTTCACGACGGACCACTTCCTTCATATTAGGATTCAACTTCCATTGATGCTCAATAGTCAGCTTGTGATCTTCCATCATAGGGATCTTATGCATACACAATGCTTGACTGACCCCAGTGAGGTCACTCATTTTATAGCCGATGGCTTTCTTTCGTTCCCTTAATTCCTCTAGAAGCTTCTCTTCTTTTTCAGTTGTTAAATCGGAATTTATAATAACTGGGAAAACCTTGAGATCATCTAAAAACATGTACTTCAATCCTTCGGGAAGGAGCTTCATTTCGGGAGCCTCTAGTTTTTCGCTTGCTTCTTCTGTATTCTCCATAGTTTTGAGTTCTTCACTAGTGGCTTTAACATCTTCTTCAACAGAGTCGAGGGATTCAGTGTAATCCTTTGCTCATTTGTTGATTGGTTCATCGATTGATAGGTCTGATAGAGTAGTTTCCAAGTGATCATACGATTCATGATACTCTTGGGTCAGATGTGACATTTGCTCAACACAATCAATCAGATAGACTTCTTCCTGTATACTCGATCTTCTCATACTTTCAAAAACATTGAATTCTAGAGTCTCTTTGCCTAATCTGAGCAGTAAGGTACTGTCTTCAACATCAATTTGGGCTCTTACAGTGGCGAGGAACGGACGACCGAAGATGAGGGGATATCTTGTGTCTTCTTTTATATCCATAATGATGAAGTCGCATGGAACATATGTGTCCTTTCCTACCTTGACCGGGATATCTTCGAGGATTCCTAACGGATGTTTTATCGAATTGTCTGCAAGCTGAATAGTCACACCAGTAGGAAGCAATTTTGCAAACCCTAATCTTTTGCACAGGCTGAGTGGCATAATAGAGATGCTTGCGCCGAGATCTACAAATCCTTTCTTGCATGATGAGTCGCCAATGTGACATGAAATTCCAAAGGATCATGGGTCTTTTTCTTTCTTTTGCATCTTGCTCAATATGATATTCGATGTAGTTGTAGCCAGTTTTACTGTCTCATATTCCTTAGTTATATACTTCCTGGTGAGGAGTGACTTTAGATACTTAGTCCAGGCTGGTATCTCAGCCAGAGCGTCTAAGAAGGGTATATCAACATGAAGTTTCTTCATAGCCTCTTTAAACTTATTGAATCTAGTATCGAGCTTAGTTTTCCTCAGGAGGGATGTGAAGGGTATACGAGGCTTATATACAGGAATATCTGGTTCTGGTGTTTCAGTTTCTTCATCGGTAGATTTCTCAGGACTTCCCTTATCTGTCTTATCTTCCTTTGATTGAGACTCTGGTGTTGTTGAGTTTTGGACAATCACAGGTTCATCTTCGTCTGTAATAACCACATGTGTCTTCACTGGGGGGTCCGAATAGTCTTTTCCTGACTCGGTGGTGGATGCCTTCAACTGTTTAGGATGCTTGGGATTGTTCTCGGGTTGACCAACAAAGACTCTAGCGGGTGGCTTTATGCTAGCTGCAAGTTGAGCTAGTTGAGATTCAATAGCCTTCTGCTGAGCTTGTTGGTTGGCTATCATAGTTTGCTGAGTTTGCAACATTTTTTCAATGGTTGATAGCTTGTCATCAGAAGAGATGGGTCCTACTTGTTGTCCTTGTTGCTGATTAAGATTATGATACTGAGAGTTGTTTTGATAGTTATTGTAGTTCCTATTCTAAAATTTTCCCTGATTCCCAAAATTTTGTTGTTGATTATACTGGAATCCTGGCGGGCCTCTTGATTGATTGTTTGAACCAATTTGATGTGAGTTTACAGCTCCAGTGGGGTTTCCATATTGAAAACCTGGGTGATTCCTATTCTAATTTGGATTGTAATAGTTTTGCCCAGGAATGGTGTTGATAGCATTAAGATTCTCCATCTTCCCATTATCTCCTTGTCCACATACATTGCTCAGAACAACATCATAGAGAACATTGCAAGATAAAGTGGAATGATCGGTGCTCTTACATGCTTCACATAATAGAGAAGTGGACTTGACCTGTTTCGGTTGCCGAGTGGGCTAATGTCCTCTTCCAATAGCAGCTAGAGATGATTCAAGATGATCTTGCTTGGCAACTAAGACCTTCAAGGTTTCAGCGATAGACTTGTACTCAAGAATAGATTCAGCCATAGCTACCTTCAAGACTCCTTTACCTATAGATCTACCCCAATTGGCTTGATTTTCTGCTCCCAGGGTGACTACTCTCCATGCGCTGTCATAGCTTTGACGCATGAAGTTTCCTCCGAATGAGGAATCTAGAAACATCTTGACATCATCCTCCACACCCCTATAGAAGATTTCTATGAGTTGATTCTTAGGAATTCCGTGGTGTGGACATTTGCGTAGGAGCTCTTTGTACCTATCCCACGCTTCATTAAGAGTTTCTCCAGGGACTTTAGTGAAATTTGTTATTCGGCCCCTAATTTCATATGTAAGAGATGGAGGATAGAACTTTTCCAGAAACGCATTTTGGAGTTGCTCCCAGGTGGTGATTGGAACTTCACTTTGTAGTGAATTTTACCAACTAATGGCTCTATCAGCAAGGGAATACTTGAAGAGACGAAGTCGAATGGCATCATCAGAGACTCCATTTTTCTTGGTCATAGCACATAGGTCGATGAATCTCAGAAGATATCCTTGGTTGTCCTCCGCTTGGTTTCCATAGAAAGGGTTGTTTTGGAACAATGTTATCCAATGTGCCCTAATCTCAAAATTGGCAGCATCGATGGGAGGAGGTTGTAATGGATGATAAACATTCGCAGCTTTTGGGATTGAGAACTCTCTAAGATCATTTTGTAGTTCGTCTGCTTGCGCTACTGCTTGTGCTGCTAGGATTTCCTGTTGAACCGCAGCCCTGGCTTCTTGCATGAGCCTCTCTCTTTGTGCATTTATGGCTTGAGCTACCCTTCGGGTTACCTCTTCTTCTTGTGCCATCCTTACTTGATTCTCTCTGATCTGACGATGGAAAGTTCTGTCTATTTTGGGATCAAAGCTCATTGCGAGTCCGGGGCTGTCCGAACGGTGCATACACTATGTGTTGGGTTGTTCCTAAAATTTAAAAAGATTTTGAAAATGGGATCCACAAAGTAGATTCAAATTCAAGTAGATGATTGATTGTTTCAAAAGAAAAAGCAAAATCCTTGATACTGAAATCCATGGAGGTTGCGGGCCCCCTATATAGGCGTCAAGCACACAGAAGCTTCACCGAAGGCTAGATGGCGCGTCCCCTCACGGATCATACACTTTCGAACTCGATGAAATCCCATCCTATTTCTAGTTTGCGAGTCAACCGCATTAACTGATAAGCAAGCAGGCGATTAGCATACTAGCTAACATCGACGATTAACAAGAAGATACAAAATCCAACTAAGGTTGTGAACCCCCCATACGGGCGTCAGGCACACAAAAGCGTCACCGAAGGCTAGATGGCTCGTCCCCTCGCGGATCATACAGTAACGACCTCAAGGAATCCTTTCAGAAGTTCTCGTCAAGGAGTCTAACTTGTTAAACAAAGTTCGAACCTATATATAGATTTTATCTCAACATAAGGAGAACAAAGATGAAAGCCAGCAATTAACCAAACTACTAGCATAACGGTTAACGATGAAATGAAGAGTTATATACATTGCCATGGAAAGTTTAACAAAAGAACATGGTTTGCATGGGCATCAGGGCTAGTCCCCGCACCCCAGCGAAAAGGGACTACTCGCTCATGATGCAAGAAATAAGAAGGATGAGAAAGAAAGAGAGATCTGCCATGAGCTCGGTACAGAAGGTAGTCACAGCTCGGTGAAGAAGATACGCCCCTTGCTCCGTCTTCCTTCTCTTCTCAGCCTCCTTGGTTGCAACACGGGTAGTAGGTGGAGTGGGACTTGATCGGAGTTGTGCTCTGGCAACCTGGCGGTGTTCGGATCCGATGCCCCCAAATAAGGACCCTTGCGGTCCTATTTATAGGCTCAAATCTGTCTCCAAATGGTTTGGATAAGTTGCTGGAAATATCTCCTCCAAACGGTCTGGAGACCGTTTGGTGTCAAACGGTTTGGAGACCATTTGGTGTCAAACGGTTTGGAGATCGGCAGCTACGTCAATCGGTCTTGAGGACGGTCTCGGTCTCAGCAACCGGTCTTGAGTGCGCATCATTCTATCTTCGATCGGTCTTCACGCTCGCGGCAAACGGTCTCAGAAACGCATGGATCCAAACGGTCTTGGAGACCGCATGGATCCAAACGGTCTTGGAGACCGCATGGACCCAAACGGTCTTGAGACCGCATAGACCCAAACGGTCTTGAGACCGCATAGACCCAAATGGTCTTGAAACCACATGGACCCAAACGGTCTTGAAACCGCATGGACCCAAACGGTCTTGAGTCCGCTATCGGTCATGCGGTTTGCAGCTCGCGCGGTTGACCTTAGCAATTGGTTTCGGCATTCGATCTTCGTGCATTCCAGCAAATGGTCTTGGGACCGTATGGACCCAAACGGTCTTGGGACCGCAAGGGCTCAAACGGTCTTGGGACCGCATGTGCTCAAACGGTCTTGGGACCGTAAGGGCTCAAACGGTCTTGGGACTGCATGGGCTCAAACGGTCTTGGGACCGCATGCGTGGAATTGCTTGGTTACCTGCATTAAATGAGCATGATTTAGTTAAAACCTTGATAATTGAATCAGCTAAGTAGTTTTACACATCATGATTCATATTGAGTGAAAATGGTATGAATAGAGTTGAATTTGTTTCAAAAAGATAACTGAATTCCATGATGAATATGCACTCATCAGTTATGTTGTCGTTGTTGATATCAGGCTCTAAACAACCCGGAAATGATATCGATGTTTATCTTGAACCTCTGATTGATGACTTAAAGAAACATTGGGCTGAAGGTGTGATGACCTATGATGCTTCAGGAAGAGAGACATTTCGTTTGCATGCTATGTTGTTTTGCACTATTAATGACTTTCCAACATACGGGAATTTGTCTGGATATAGTGTCAAAGGAGCTAAAGTGTGTCCTATATGTGAAGAAAACACTAATTCAATAAGATTAAAACATGGTGACAAGACTGTATATCTTGGTCATCGAAGGTTTCTTTCAAAATTCCATTTGTATCGTAGGAAGCGCAAAGCATTCAATGGATGGAATGATGAACGGAGTGCACCTAAACCTATACCAGCGGATGTTGTTTATGAAAGAGTAAAAGACATTGTCAATGAATTTGGTAAGAAATCACAATGTAGTATGGCCACACAGAGTGACAATTCTTCATTCAAGAAGAAGTCAATATTTTGGGATCTTCCTTATTGGAGTTCTTTGACAGTCCGACATTGTATCGATGTAATGCATGTTGAGAAAAATGTCTGTGACAACATCATTGGTACTCTATTAAATATACCAGGTAAGACTAAAGATGGGATAAAATCCAGAATGAACCTACGTGAAATGGGAATAAGGTCAGAATTAACAAAATTATGTGAAATGGGTAATAAAAGAACATACTTACCTCCCTCTTGTTACACATTGTCTATAAAGGAGAAGAAAGCTTTTTGTGAATGCTTGGTAAATGTTAAGGTGCCACATGGTTACTCATCCAACATCCGTAGATTGGTATCAATGAAAGATCTGAAGTTGATAGGTCTTAAATCTCATGATTGTCACACTCTAATGCAACAAATATTGCCCGTGGCAATTTGATCTATATTGCTGAAGCATGCAAGGTTTGCGATCACCAGACTTTGTTTCTTTTTCAACAGTTTATGCATAAAAGTTATTGACCCTGATACTCTCAATAATTTGCAAAGAGAAGTGGTTGTTACCCTATGTCAGCTTGAGATGTATTTCCCTCCTTCGTTCTTTGATATCATGGTACATCTTGTTGTCCACTTGACTAGGGAAGTGTCAATGTTGGGACCAGTTTTCTTGCATTGGATGTACCCTTTGAACGATACATGAGCATTTTTAAAGGTGATGTTCGAAACTGTTATCGGCCTAAAGGGAGTATTATTCAAGGTTATGTGGTGAGAGAGGTTATGGATTTTTGCAATGACTTTCTGAGTGGTAATAACACTCTTGTTAATGACAAGAATATTGTGGAGGGAAAAGGAATTTTGGGATCATGGGTGAATGTAATCAGCTGTGAGCAGTTGGAACAAGGTCACTTATATATTTTACACAACATGGACGAAGTGAGTGTTTATATCGAGGAACATACGAATTTCATCAAGAGACAACATCCTCGAGCAAGTTCAATGTGGCTTGCTAGAGAGCATAACAAGACTTTTACTAAGTGGTTTCAAGATAAAGTCTTACATCAATTATCTCAAATACCAAAATGATATTACGGAAACTATCAAATGCCTCACCTTTAAAACAAAATCGAATGTTATGTCTTATGAAGGGTTTGACATTAATGGGTTCACATATTACACAAAGCACCGAGATGATAAGAGTGTCATCCAAACAGTGGGGTCACTCTTCAAGCATCAACTATGTATTTTGTAAGTGCAAAGGATAAGAGTCCACATGAACCTAAAATGTCATATTACGGTATCTTTGAAGACATATGGGAGTTTTACTACCTAGATTTCAGAATTCCGCTCTTTAAATATAATTGGGTTGACAACACCAAAGGAGTTATAGTGGATGAATTGGGTTTCACTTTAGTGAACTTTGAAAAGATTGGCGAGAAGGGTGAACCATTCATATTGGCATCACAGGCGAAACAAGTATTCTATATCAATGATCCTGCAAATGATAAATGTTCAGTTGTTCTTCATGGTAAAAGATAGTTCATTGAAGATCATATAGATGAAGAAGAGTACTATGATAAGTATGATGACTCTAGTCCATTCTCAGTTGGGTTACCAAGTACTCCACATAATATTGAAGCTAATGATGACTTATATGTGTGCGGAGATCACAATGAAGGGTTGTTAATTGATAAAAGATCACAATTTTAGAGCCATGCATGTTGATATTTTTTATTGAAGCTAAATGTTTGCTTTTTTAATATCAATATCATTTTCAGATGTTTCATTATCTTCTAGTTAATACAAATGCTAAATGTTTGCCTTTTTAATGACATTTTCAAATGGCTGACCATGATGAGCATGATGTCCATGATGAGCATGTTTTCCATGATGAGCATGGCGAGGATACCAATGTAAGTTTTAAAAACATATCTTGTATTTCTATAAAATTCATTATCTTCTAGTTATGTCATATATCCTATATTTCTATATTGTGCTGATTCAATGTGTTTATTTTTGTCAAATTTTAGGTTGATGATGCACATGTACCCACTGAAGCACTCGAGGAACTTGATGCGCATCACCAAAAACTTAACAAGAAAAGGGGCATCACTCTGTTGAAGAAGTTAATAGTGCTATGTGGCAGTGGATCCAGATTGGCTGTGGAGTTTGATAATGGAGGAAATGCAATTGGAGTGAATTGTAATAATTTTTTAAACTATCTTGGGGTTGTCACTCGAAGCCATTGTGGTGTTAAGTATGATAATTGGCATAAAGTTCCTCAGGCGAAGATAGACATGATATGGAAGGATCTATGCGTTAGTTATTATTATTTGAAATTCTCTTTTGTAGATTACAAATTATATTATTTGCAATTCTATTTTTGGATACTAGTTAATAGCAATTATATTTTACAGAATCTATTTGCATTGGATGATAAGCTGCATCGTAATAACGTGACGCAACACGCTAGAAAGATGCTAAGGAACTACAAATCTCAACAGATAATAAATAAAAGATGGTGATAAGAAGAAGAAGTCAGCCCTTGAATAGTGGAACTTCTTGGACAAAGAAGATTGGGACAAGTTTGTTGCTTCAAGAAAATATGAAGAATTCAATGTATTAAGTGAGGCGCAAAAAGAAAGGTGTGCACTGAATGTGCATGACCACACTATGGGTCCAAAGGGCTATGCAAGCATTCGCCAAAGACTACAGGCGGAGTCTGCTGTTACTCAAGAGTCATCTACTACATGTGTCACACCCATGCCTCGCCATGATGTCTCGATAGCTGGGAGGCAAAACAAGAAGGGTGAAATAAAGAAGCCCATAACTGCTGAGGCAGCTACAAAAATGGTAAAATACAACTCTTAGAGAAATTGTTTGAATATTGATTATTTGTGGTGTTAGCTTACCAATTTCTGTTGATGGTGATTAGCAGGAGCTGCATGAGCAAAGGAAACAAGGAGCGTTCATCCCTCAGGGCATAAGGGATGAACTGCCAGTTGCTCTTGGTAACCCAGAGCATCCTGGACGTGTTAAGGGTGTAGGAGCTTGTGTGGGTATCAAACTGAGAGTAATCTTGTAGCCCCTGTTTGGGAACGGACTGGATCTGGATTAAGAGCTGTCGTCTAGCGCCAGGTCGGCGTAACCCGGTCGGGTTTGGGCCAAAATGGTGTTTGGTTCACAACCCCATTCGACCCCCATTTCGGGATAATGGAATCCCATAATCCAGACTAACCCAGTCCCGGTATAGGTGGGATTGCAAATCCCAGTCTAGTTTAGCACCCCCCAACACCCCCTCGACCCCGACTCCCTCGCTCCCCTCCCTCTCACTTGTGCACCTCCCTCTTCCTCTCGGCCCTCTCCCTCTCTCCCCTTTCCTTCACTGCAGTTGGTTTCCCCTCTCCTTGTACCTTCTTCTGACTCACTGTTTGTCCGTGAGTTAAAGCGAGGTCTACTACCTCGAGCAGCTCGCGGATGGAGGGTAGCAATTGTCGGGTGGAGCGTCTACCGCCTGGTGATTCAATGCGGCCATCTGCGACCTCCGGTCTACTAGGGAGGCTACATCCTACAAAGGCAAGGTACCAGTGCCCTGTCCTGTCCTTCTGACCATCGATTATCTGCACCGTCCACCTGACTCAGGTTGAGTAGTCATCGTCCCATCTTGTCGACGCACAAGACAAACCCTAGAAAGGGCAAGCAGTGTTCGTGTTCCTTCATATTGATCGCCTTGTGCATCGAGGTTCTTCACATCCACCTGCGCATCTTGGAGGAAGCTATTGTTCGTCCCTGGTTCTCCGGCGGTGCTGCTCATCCTGTCGATTCTGCAGTTGCTGCTCGTTGTCGACCACTTCTTCATCCCTGGTTCTCTGGTGGTGTTGCTCATCCCGTCGATTCCGCAGTTGTTGCTCGTTGTCGACCACTTCTGAATAGGTTGGTGATGATGAATAGTTAGACCTATTTTTTGTACTGAATCATTATGCAAAGGGGTTCCCCGTGTTCCATGGTGTGTGTTGGATCCCCTGTGTGTGTTTTACATTAATAAAATGATGTTTATCTCAAGGCTCCATACTATTTTTCATCTGTGGATCCTTTCCTTTTCTGTATGAAATGTGAAGGCTAAGCCATTTGGAATCTGTTTAGATGGCTAGCTGTCTTCTATTGATAAGTGCTTCCTGGCATTTTGCAAAGCTATTACATTTATCTTTAAAGTGGTGGTTCGTGGCATTTTGCAAAGCTATTGTCTAGTTCAGTTGTATCCTAGTTTTTCAATCAGGAAGGGTTGTTACAATTTCTTGCTCAGATACAGTATTGATGACTACTTCATTCTTGACCTCTATTTTCCTTCTTATATAAAGTCAAAGTTGCAGAAACAACTTCATTCGTGACATCAGTTGTGATGTGATACACACCACCCAAGCTCTATAACCATTGAGTTTTTGCTCTTTTTACACTGGCATACTCTAACCTATTGATCAATGCTATGGTTTATTCAAGGCTCTTACCACTGTGAGCATCACTTATACAAATACGATTTGCTTAATTTATTAGTGACTATCATGCACTATGTTAGGTTAGAAAATCTAGATGGACATCACTTTTATGAATCATGTGGCATTGTGGTTAGCATGTTGAATCTACTCAATGCATTGAACACCATGAACTTCCTAAATTCTTACTTTTCAGCTAGAGAATTCTGTCTAGCACCCAAAGGTAATTCTTACTTGAAAATTGCTATTCCTAAAACAAGTAAATTCACCAAAATGTTGAGAATTTTGGTATTCATCCTCATGGTGTGTGTGGGTACTGATTTTTGGATCTTGTTTCACTTGACCCATCTTTTGGTTCTTTTTTGTGTTAACGACATATCTATATACAAATCAGTTCGAAATCTTGCAATATAAATAATTTTTTGTACTATGTATGACGTATCTTTATTTTGGTCATCAATATGACATATCTTATTGATCTTTCATTGTTGCAGTTTACTTTGATGAGCAACAATTTTGTCATTATGGTTGCAATCTGTGTATGGGGAGGTGAACACATTGATGTCCAATTTTATAAAATGTAGAGCAAGTTTGCTGGGTAGATACTAGCAAGCATGTCATCGCATGTACAATGTATAAAACATATATAAATAGGTTCATATACTTCCTCAAGTTTTCTTTGATCCAAATGTTATGCATATTGGTCTTTTACCCATACTAGAAAAAACATACTACAATATATCACCATTTTGCAAAGCTATTGTTTAGTTCAGTTGTATCCTAGTTTTTCAATGAGGAAGGGTTGATACAATTTCTTGCTCAGATATAGTATTGATGGCTACTTCATTCTTGACCTCTATTTTCCTTCTTATATAAAGTCAAAGTTGCATAAACAACTTCATTCATGACCTTAGTTGTGATGTGATACACACCACCCAAGCTCTATAACCATTGAGTTTTTGCTCTTTTTACACTGGCATACTCTGACCTATTGATCAATGCTATGGTTTATTCAAGGCTCTTACCACTGTGATCTTCACTTATACAAATACGATTTGCTTAATTTATTTAGTGACTATCATGCACTATGTTAGGTTAGAAAATGTATATGGAAATCACTTTTATGAATCATGTGGCATTGTGGTTAGCATGCTGAATCTACTCAATGTATTGAACACCATGAACTTCAGCTAGAGAATTCTGTCTAGCACCCAAAGGTAATTCTTACTTGAAAATTGCTATTCCTAAAACAAGTAAATCCACCAAAATGTTGAGAATTTTGGTTTTCATCCTCATGGTGTGTGTGGGTACTGATTTTTGGATCTTGTTTCACTTGACCCATGTTTTGGTTCTTTTTTGTGTTAACGACATATCTATATACAAATCAGTTCGAAATCTTGCAATATAAATAATTTTTTGTACTATGTATGGCGTATCTTTATTTTGGTCATCAATATGACATATCTTATTGATCTTTCATTGTTGCAGTGTACTTTGATGAACAACAATTTTGTCATTATGGTTGCAATCTGTGTATGGGGAGGTGGACACATTGATGTCCAATTTTATAAAATGTAGAGCAAGTTTGCTGGGTAGATACTAGCAAGCATGTCATCACATGTACAGTGTATAAAACATATATAAATAGTTTCATATACTTCCTCAAGTTTTCTTTGATCCAAATGTTCTGCATATTGGTCTTTTACCCACACTAGAAAAAACATACTACAATATATCACCATTTTACCCATATGTTACATGTTACTTTCTATCAGTTGTGTGAGTGTATCTATTGTCAAACATACTACAATATGTATTTTTTGTGGTTTCCCGTATGTGGTATTCATAAAAATTCCCCCATCCTAGAAAAAACATACTACCATATGTCACCATTTTACCCATATGTTACATGTTACTTTCTATCAGTTGTGTGAGTGTATCTATTGTCAAACTTTTATATGTCACATGAGTGCTCAGTAACTACATCTTGACATGTTTGAGGCAAACATTAAGTATATCTCATACATCCTTGCTAGAAATCCAAGTTGAAACTATCTTTTGGTTTCTCTGTATTGCTGCATAGGGGCATGAAACAAAACATTGGTTTGTTGAAATTTCTTAATCGATATTAACTGAGACTATACATGTCTATTTTATCCTGATGGCCTTCTTGTGTGCTATTCTACTCGCTTTTCTTCTATCCTAATCCACTTCTCTTATACCTCTTCTGAGCTCATGGGATTATTAAATAAGATGGCAATTCGTATAATGCTCTCATTAAAGTTTCAGTACACTGTTCCAACTTGCTTTAGCTACTAAAAGGACAATACCTTCTATCATCTGATGCTGGAGTGCCAATATTAGATCTGGAGAACTTATAAAAGAAGAGGTGGGTTCTTCAGTTGTTACTAATATTTTTTGAATTATTTTTTATGGATGTTTCACCTCAATTTTATATAACATAATTGTTCTCATATCATTATAATATTAAATAAACTATACATGCCTAAATATTAATCTTGCCTCTCTTTTGTTCATGTATGTTAGACTAACGTAGAGGTAACATTGTACCACCAGATACTAGAACATGCATATTCCATCCACGGCTTGAGATCCTTTCTTATTTTATTGGAACTAATATAGAGAAAATATATGCAACTGATGCACAAGGTAATTTCATAGTGTAATTGCAACTTAGATGCCACTATCTAAGTAAATACTTTATCTAAAAAGATAAAAGCTATAACGATTTGTGTATCATAATATATTGCAGCACCTACGGGGGTATTGATGAGTGCATACTCATCATGGAATTCAATTGCCTTTTTGGAACATTTTCATCTCTATTTCGCGTCTTTTCATCCTAATATGAATCATAATGTACAAAACTACTTAGTTGATTCAATAATCAAGGTTTTAACTAAATATCATTCATTTAATGGAGGTAAATCAAGCAATTCCACGCATGCGGTCCCAAGACCGTTTGGGTCCATGCAGTCCCAAGACTGTTTGTTGGAATATACGAAGAACGAATGACGAAATCAGCTGCTAAAGAAAACCATGCGGTCTCAAGACCGTTTGGGTCCATGCGGTCTCAAGACCGTTTGGGTCCATGCGGTCCCAAGACTGTTTGGGTCCATGCGGTCCCAAGACCGTTGTGGTCCATGTGGTCCCAAGACCGTTTGGGTCCATGCGGTCCCAAGACCGTTTGAGTTCATGCGGTCTCAAGACCGTTTGGATCCATGCAGTTTCTAAGACCGTTTGCCACAAACATCCAGACCGATTTAAGAACAGAAGTCGCGCGCTCACGCCGAGACCGAGACTGACCTCAAGATCGATCGACACAAACCGTTTGGACGCCGAAACGGTCTCCAAACTGTTTGGCACCAAATGGTCTCCGAACCGTTTGGCGCCAAACGGTCTCCAGACCGTTTGGAGAGGATATTTCTAGCAACTTATCCAAACCATTTGGGATCAGATCTGAACCTATAAATAGACCCCCATGGCCCTCATTTGGGGGTATCGGATCCAGACGCCGACAGGCTGCCAGAGCACCACTCCGATCAAGTTCCACTCCACCTAATACTAGTGTTGCATCCAAGGAGGCTAAGAAGAGGAGGAAGACAGAGCAAGGAGCGCATCTACTTCACCGGGCTGTGTCCACCCTCTACACCGAGCTCATGGCAGATCTTCCTTTCTATCTCATCCTTCTTGTATCTCGCATCATGAGCGAGTAGTCCCTTTTCACTGGGGTGTGGGGACTAGCCCCGCTGCCCATGCAAACCATGTTCTTTTGTTAAACTTTCCATGGCAATGTATATAACTCCTCATTTTGTCATTTATCGTTAATCTCGTAGGTTGGTTATGTGCTTGTTTGCATCTTTGTGCTCCCTATGTTGCGAAAACTTCAATGCATTGGTATGAACGTCGTTTAGCAAGTTAGACTCCTTGACGAGAACTTCTGATAGGATTTCTTGAGGTCGTAAGTGTGTGATCTGCAAGGGGACAAGCCATCTAGCCTTCGGTGACGCTTCTATGCGCCTAACGCCTGTATGGGGGGTTCACAACCTTAGTTGGATTTTGTATCTTCTTGTTAATCATCGATGTTTACTCGTACTTTAGTCACTTACGTGCTTATCGGTTAACGAAGTTGACTCCCAAACTTGAAATAGGATGGGATTTCACCGAGGTCGTAAGTGTATGATCCGCGAGGGGACGAGCCATCTAACCTTTGGTGACGCTTTTGTGTTCCTAATGCCCGTATGGGGGGTTCACAACCTCCATGAATTTATGTATCTTCAGAGCTGTAAGACACGTGATCCGGATGGTGACGAGACATCTGAAGCCTATGGTGATGCTTACGTGAACCTAACGCCCGTATGGGGGGTTCTGCAGCAGCTCTACTTGGAGTGTTATATCTTGCCTAGATTGTTTGCAAAGGAGTATGTTTGTGTGTGTAGAGGTGGTCAAACCCGGTACCATCCCAGAGATTCCACGTAACTGATCTAAACCTATCTTTAGTTCCACTATTACTTTCCTGCAATTAGTTTAAACAAACCAAAATCAACCTATTGTTCTAAATATTAGTTTTACTTGAGCTAGATCAAGCTGACAAAGATTCTTAAAAACATTGTCCTTTGGGTTTGATCCTCAACTATACTGCGATAAGACTCGTCCGCTTGCGGGTGGTATTATTGCACTTGGTTTAGGTAAAAACTCGGGGATTTCAGCCCCGGGTGAATTTGTTAGTGCATTCAAAACGCCACGTCAAATTCTTGTGCCGTTGCCGGGGACAACGGAATCAGTCAGTCTAATCTAGTTCTTTTAAGACTAATCTAGGATTTTGCTTTTATTTTGAAATAATCTCTTATCTGCTTGAATTTGATTTTTCTTTGTGGATCTCATTTTCAAATCTTTCCAATTTTCAGGTGCTCTTCAACGCATAGTGCATGCACCGTTCAGTTAGTCCCAGACTCACCGCAAGCTTTGATCCTGAAATAGATAGAACCTTCCATCGTCAAATCAGAGAGAATCAAGCAAGGATGGCGCAAGAAGAAGAAGTAGCACGAAGAGTGTCTCAAGCCATCAATGCGCAAATAGAGAGGCTCATGCAAGAAGCTAGAGCTGCGGTTCAACAGGAAATCTTAGCAGCACAAGCAGCAACACAGGCAGCCGAGCTACAGAAAGATCCTTAGGGAGTTCTCCATCCCGAAAGCTGCGAATGTTTATCACCCAGTGCAGCCTCCTCCCATCGAAGCTGCCAACTTTGAGATTAGAGCGCATTGGATAACATTGCTCCAAAACAACCCTTTCTATGGCAAACAAGTGGAGGACAGCCAAGGACATCTTCTGAGATTCATCGACCTATGTGCCATGACAAAGAAAAATGGAGTCTCTGATGATGCCATTCGACTCCATCTTTTCAAGTATTCTCTGGCTGATAGAGCCATTATCTGGTACAATTCACTACAAAGTGAAGTGCCTATCACCACCTGGGAGCAGCTCCAAAATGCTTTTCTGGAAAAGTTTTAACCCCTCATCTCTTACATATGAAATCAGGGGTCAAATAACAAATTTCACTCAAGTACTCGCAGAAACCCACGCTGAAGCATGGGATAGGTACAAGGAGATCCAATGCAAATGCCCACACCACAGAATCCCAAAGAATCAACTGATAGAAATCATCTATAGGGGTGTGGAGGATGATGTTAAGATGTTTCTAGATTCCTCATCTGGAGGAAACTTCATGCGTCAAAGTTACGACAGTGCATGGAGATTCGTCACCTTGGGAGCAGAAAATCAAGCCAATTGGGGCAGATCTATAGGTAAGGGAGTCTTGAAGGTAGCTATGGCTGAAGCTATTACAGAGTACAAATCTATCACCGAAACGTTGAAGGTCCTTGTTGCAAAACAAGATCATATAGAATCATCCCTAGCTACAATTGGAAGAGGACATTCACCCACTAGGCAACATGAACCGGTCAAGTCCACTTCTCTGTTTTGTGAAGCATGCAAAAGCACCGATCATTCTACTCTATCATGCAATGTTCTCTACGACGTTGTTCTAAGCAATGCTTGTGGGTAAGGAGATAATTGCCAGATGGAAAATCTAAATGCTATCAACACCATCCCTGGGCAGAAATATTACAATCCCAATCAAAATAGGAATCACCCAGGCTTCCAATATGGAAACCCTTCAGGAGCTATGAACTCGCATCAATTCGGTCACAACAATCAACTGAGAGGCCCATTAGGATTCCAGTTTAACCAACAACAGAACTTTGGGAATCAAGGAAACTTCAAAGGAAACTTTCAGAACAGGAACTACAATAATTATCAGAACAATTCTCAATATCAGAACCTGAACCAACAGCAAGGACAAACAGGAGCCATCCCTGATGACAAGCTATCTGCTATTGAAAATATGTTGCAAACACGACAAACGATGATAGCCAACCAACAAACCCATCAGAAAGCTATTGAAACTCAAGTAGCTCAACTTGCGGATAGCATAAAGCCACCAGCTGGAGTCTTTGTCAGCCAACCTGAGAACAATTTGAAACATCCTGAACAGTTGAAGATTATTCGGATCCCCCAGTGAAAACACCTGTGGTTATTGCTAACGAAGATGAACCTGTGACAGTCCAGAACTCGACAACACCAGAATCGCAACCAAAGGAAGATAAGACTGAAAAGAATAGTCCTGAGAAATCTGCTGGTGAAGAAGTTGACACACCAGATACGGATATTCCTGTATATAAGCCTCATATACCCTTCCCATCCCGCCTAGGGCAAACCAAGCTTGATACAAGATTCATCAAGTTCAAAGAGGCTATGAAGAAACTCCATGTTGATATACCCTTCTTAGACGCTCTTGCTGAGATACCAGCCTGGACTACGTATTTAAAGTCACTTCTCACCAAGAAGTACATAACTGAAGAGTATGAAATTGTAAAACTGGCTACAACCACATCAGATATCATACTGAGCAAGATGCCAAAGAAACAGAAAGACCCAGGATCCTTTGGAATTTCGTGTCACATTGGTGACTCATCATGCAAGAAAGGATTGACAGATCTTGGCGCAAGCATCTCTATTATGCCATTCAGCCTTTGCAAAAGATTAGGGTTCGCAGAATTGCTTCCTACTGCTATGACTATCCAACTCGCAGACAATTCGATAAAAAGATCGTTAGGAATCCTCGAAGATATCCTAGTTAAGGTCGGCAAGGACGCATATGTTCCATGTGATTTCGTCATTATGGATATATAAGAAGATGCCAGATACCCTCTTATCTTTGATCGTCTGTTCCTTGCCACTGCAAGATCCCTTATTGATGTTGAGGCCGGTACCTTACTGCTTAGGCTAGGCAAAGAGACCCTAGAATTCAAAGTTTTTGAAAGTATGAGAAGACCAGGTATACAGGAAGAAGTCTATCTTATCGATTGCGTTGAGAAATTGTCACAACTAACTCAAGAACATGATGAATCGTACGACCCCTTGGAAATTGCTTTATCTGACCTACCGATCAATGTACCTATAGACAAACAAGCAAAGGACTGCATCGAACCCCTCGACTCTGCTAAAGAAGATACAGACACAACTCATGAAGAACTCAAGGCTACTGAAACTACAGAAGAAAGAAGCAAAAAACTTGAAACTCCCGAATGAAGCCCCTACCCGAAGGGCTAAAGTACATGTTTTTGGACGACCTCAAAGTTTGTCCAGTGATCATAAATTCCGATTTAACAACTGAACAAGAAGAGAAACTTCTTGAGGAATTAAGGGAAAGAAAGAAAGCTATTGGCTATTGAATTAGCGACCTCACAGGGGTCAGTCAAGATCTGTGTATGCATAAGATCCCTATGACGGAAGATTACAAGCCGACTATCGAGCATCAGAGGAAGTTGAATCCAAATATGAAAGAAGTTGTCCGTCGCAAGATCATCAAACTTCTCACATCTGGAATAATCTATTCGATATCAATTTTCGCCATGGGTGAGCCCAGTACACGTGGTGCCAAAGAAAGGTGGAACAACTATTATGAGGAATGAAAACAATGAGCTCATCCCCACTCGAACAGTCACCGGGTGGCGGATGTGTATTGATCATAGGAAATTAAACAAGGCAACTCGAAAAGATCATTTTCCCATGCCCTTCCTTGATCAAGTTTTAGAAAGGCTGGCCCACCAAGAATATTTCTGTTACCTCGACGGTTACTCTGGATTCTATCAGATTCCCATACATCCAGATGATCAAGAGAAAACAAATTTCACCTGTCCCTTCGGAACATACACATTTAAAAGAATGCCATTTGGACTCTATAATGCACCCGCGACTTTTCAACGTTGCATGTCTACAATTTTCACGGGGCTTACGGAAACTATTATGGAAGTCTTCATGGATGATTTCTCTATATATGGAGACTCATTTGATTCCTATCGTAAGCATCTCTCCATGGTTCTCAAACATTGCAAAGAATCACATCTGATGCTAAATTGGGAGAAATGCCACTTCATGGTAAGGGAAGGCATTGTCCTGGGCCATAGGGTTAGCAGTAGAGGAATTGAAGTTGATAAAGCTAAGATTGAAGTAATATCTAAATTGTCTATTCCCACGAATGTAAAAGAAGTTTGTGCCTTCCTTGGTCATGTTGGATTCTATAGAAGATTCATAAGAGATTTCTCTAAGATAACTAAGCCAATGACCACCCTGCTTCTAAAGGATGTTGCTTTCAATTTCAATGAAGAATGCGTCAAAAGCTTCGACACGCTAAAGAAGGCCCTTACAACTACCCCCATCATTAGAGCTCCTGACTGGGACCATCCTTTTGAAATTATGTGCGATGCCAGTGATTACGCGGTGGGTGTCGTCTTAGGGAAATACATAGAAAAGAAACATTATGTGATCTATTATGCATCGAAAACCCTCGACGAAGGTTAAAGGAATTACGCTACTACTGAGAAAGAACTTCTAGCAGTCATATATGCTTTTGACAAGTTTAGGTCATACCTTATCGGTTCGAAAGTCATTGTCTACACAGACCATGCTGCTATTCGTTACCTCCTGGCAAAGAAAGATGCAAAACCAAGGCTGATACGATACGATGGATCCTCTTACTACAAGAATTCGATTTGGAGATAAGAGATAAAAAAGGGACGGAAAACGTTGTAGCAGATCACCTCAATCGCATCCACACTCTGGATGCTGAAAAGACTCCGATAAATGATTCCCTACCGGATGATCAACTAATGAGGGTCTCGGAAGTTATACCATGGTACTCTAATTTCGTAAACTATCTTGTTGCTGAAGTCATCCATCCCCAATGCATCGGGAATGCACTGAAGAAATTTATGCATGATGTGAAGCATTATTACTGGGATGAACCATATCTCTTTAAACTTTGTGCTGACGGATTGTATAGACGTTGTATCGCCGAAGAAGAAGCTCCATCTATTTTGGAACAATGCCACTCAGGACCCGTAGGTGGGCATATGAGCTCTAAAAAGACTTCCCTAAAGGTTTTTCAATGTGGATTCTTCTGGCCAACCTTATCTAAGGACTCTTACGATTTTATCCTATCCTGTGACAAATGTCAAAGATCTGGCAATATAACCAAAAGAGACGAGATGTCGCTGAATTTATGGCAAGAAGTTGAGATATACGACGTCTAGGGAGTGGACTATATGGGTCCATTCCCATCTTATAATGGATTCTCCTACATCCTAGTGGCGGTGGACTACGTCTCAAAATGGGTTGAAGTTATTCCAACCGTCACAAGTGATTCAAAACCCATCATTAAATTATTCAAAGATGTCATCTTCCCACGGTTTGGAGTACCGCGAACCGTGATATCTGACGGAGGCTCCCACTTCATTGAAAGAAGCTTTGAAGCTTTACTAACAAAATATGGTGTCTCGCACAAGGTAGCTTCACCTTACCATCCACAAACTAGTGGATAGGTAGAGGTCTCTATCCTTGAGAAAACAGTTGGACGTAATCGAAAAGACTGGTCGACAAAAATCAACGATGCCCTATGGGCCTATCGAACTGCTTATAAAACTCCCCTTGGGACTACCCCTTTTCGATTGATATATTGAAAATCTTGCCACCTGCCAGTCAAATTAGAACATAAGGCATGGTGGGCAATTAAACAATTGAACTTCGATATGAAAGAAGTGGGGCAAGCCAGGGTTCTGCAACTCAACGAGCTGGATGAACTAAGAATGACAGCCTATGAGAATGCACGAATCTATAAAGAACGTACAAAACTTTGGCATGATGGACATCTGAAAAGAAAAGACATACAAGTAGGAGACCAAGTTCTAGTATTTAACTCCAGATTAAAATTGTTCCCAGGGAAACTCCGCTCACGTTGGTGTGGACCTTACATCATCAAAAGCATCTCTCCATATGGTGCTTTCTCTTTATGGAGTGACAAATCAAGCGAATTTATAGCAAATGGTCACCGCTTGAAAAGATACTTCAATTCAACTGACATAGGCACCGAAATAATGTTGGAACTCACCAATCCAAAGGACCCACCATGATGCTGAAGGACTCTGTCGAGCCATCGACATTAAACAAAGGCGCTTGTCCGGAGACAACCCGATCAATAATTATGTTTTACTTTTCCTTTCCAAAATTTGTTTTCTAGTCAACTTTTCCTTAAATAAAATTTGCCTTTTGAGATAGTTTTTCTTCTTTTCATATAAAAGATCAGAGTCGCGCTGATCAGAACGCAATCACACTCGGCGATCATAACCGGTGTAACCTTTCCCCTCCATCTTGGATTTAGGGTTTGCTCGGGACGAGCAAATTTCTAAGTTCAGGGTGGAGGGTGGGTGGTACGCACTTCACTTCCACATACACCCTCTTTTCATACTCAAGTTGTCTCTACCATAAAAATTTTCAAAATTTTCAAAATGTTGAACAGATTTTTGATGAATTTTTGACACTTGTTGATAAAATGTAACTAACCAATTTGCTATGCATCTTCAATCATAATATCCTCCTTATTCGAAGTAAATCCTCAAAAGGACTGATTTTTGAAACTTGCCTTTTGCCTGAAATTATCCTGTGAAGCTTATGATTCCTCATATCATAATACTTTTTACAAAAATGATAAGTATTTGTCAAACTGATAGAGATCAAACACATCGTGCTTCCTAACTGGCTAGTGGAACAATGGCCCGGAATCCCCACCGGATCCGCATCAAGTCATTATTTGAGCATAGTATGACAAGGAGAATAACCCGGTTTTGAATTGTAAATCAAGATGCATTCCGATCTGAACTCTCTTCTACACTTCTTCTATCATCTTCATACCCCTCCATCCATCAAAAAGCAACAAAATAGCCAAAATTGTGCCAAATCCTAAGTTTGGGGTGGCACGCCACTTCTCCCTTATCCGCTTCTTCCATACCCCTCGCAATAAATAGGGGCGTACCACCAAAAATGCAATCTCAAGTCGAATAGAAGAGAGACTTGCAAAAAAAAGATGCCAAAGTGCACACAAAAAGAAATGCGATATCAAGTCGAATAGTGGAGAGATTTGCACAAAAAATGCAATAAATGAAATTGCAAAACAAATAAAAATCTCGAGTCGATTAGAGGAGAGATTTACTTCTTCTTTCCATACCACCTTTCACCCCTTTTTCTACCTATGGGCACAATGCATGCCCCCACCATCATTAAATACACCAGTGTAAGATCGGATGCACACTTGTTAATTCAGCAGGTATCTCTGGACTCTTACAAAACTCTTTGACATGCTTGTTGTTGGAAAAAGTGAGGAGGAAGTGATGTTGGAAAATGAACTCAGGAACGAAGCTATGGTAAGACGTGTTTAGTGGTCCCAGGAAGTTGAGGTACTGATTCATACTGAGTAGAAAGAAAACATTTGTGATGCAAAGATGAAGCAATCACACGGATCGAAAGTATTTCATTGGGCAATAGTTTCAAATTTTATGTTACTCGAGGATGAGCAACGTTTAATTTTGGGGTGTTTTGATGAGTGCATACTCATCATGGAATTCAATTGCCTTTTTGGAACATTTTCATCTCTATTTCGCATCTTTTCATCCTAATCTGAATCATAATGTACAAAACTACTTAGTTGATTCAATAATCAAGGTTTTAACTAAATATCATTCATTTAATGCAGGTAAATCAAGCAATTCCACGCATGCGGTCCCAAGACTATTTGGGTCCATGCAGTCCCAAGACAGTTTGGGTCCATGCGGTCCCAAGACCGTTTGCTGGAATATACGAAGAACGAATGAAGAAATCGGTTGCCAAAGAAAATCGTGCGGTCTCAAGACCGTTTGGGTCCATGCGGTCCCAAGACCATTTGGGTCCATGCGGTCCCATGACCATTTGGGTCCATGTGGTCCCAAGACCGTTTGAGTTCATGTGGTCTCAAGACTATTTGGATCCATGCAGTTTCCAAGACCATTTGCCGCAAATGTCAAGACCGATTTAAGAACATAAGTTGCGCGCTCACGCCGAGATCGACACCGACCTCAAGATCGATTGACGCAAACTGTTTGGACGCCGAAACGGTCTCCAAACCGTTTGGCACCAAACGGTCTCCAAACCGTTTGGCTCCAAACGGTCTCCAAACCATTTGGCTCCAAACGGTCTCCAAACCGTTTGGCGCCAAACCGTCTCCAGATCGTTTGGAGAGGATATTTCCAGCAACTTATCCAAACCATTTGGGATCAGATCTGAACCTATAAATAGACCCCCAGGGCCCTCATTTGGGGGTATCGGATCCGGACGCCGACAGGCTGCCAGAGCACCACTCCGATCAAGTTCCACTCCACCTACTGCTAGTGTTGCATTCAAGGAGGCCAAGAAGAGGAGGAAGACGGAGCAAGGAGCGCATCTACTTCACCGGGCTGCATCCACCCTCTGCACCGAGCTCATGGCAGATCTTCCTTTCTCTCTCATCCTTCTTGTATCTCGCATCATGAGTGAGTAGTCCCTTTTCGCTGGGGTGCGGGGACTAGCCCCGCTGCCCATGCAAACCATGTTCTTTTGTTAAACTTTCCATGACAATGTATATAACTCTTTATTTTGTCGTTTATCATTAATCTTGTAGGTTGGTTATGTGCTTGTTTTCATCTTTGTGCTCCCTATGTTCCGAGAACTTCAATTCATGGGTATGAACGTCGTTTAGCAAGTTAGACTCCTTGACGAGAACTTTTGATAGGATTCCTTGAGGTCGTAAGTGTGTGATTTGTGAGGGGACGAGACATCTAGCCTTCGGTGACGCTTCTGTGCGCCTAACGCCCGTATGGGGGGTTCACAACCTTAGTTGGATTTTGTATCTTCTTATTAATCGTTGATCTTTACTCGTACTTTAGTCACTTACGTGCTTATCAGTTAACGTGGTTGACTCCCAAACTAGAAATAGGATGGGGTTTCACTGAGGTCATAAGTGTATGATACACGAGGGGATGAGCCATCTAACCTTCAGTGATGCTTCTATGCGCCTAACGCCCGTATGGGGGGTTCAAAACCTCCGTGAATTTCTGTATCTTCAGAGCCGTAAGACACGTGATCTGGATGGTGACGAGACATCTGAAGCCTATGGTGATGCTTACATGAACCTAACGCCCGTATGGGGGGTTCTACAGCAGCTCTACTTAGAGTGTTATATCTTGCCTGGATTGTTTGCGAAGGAGTATGTTTGTGTGTGTAGCAGTGGTCAAACCCGGTACCATCCCAGTGATTCCACATCACTGATCTAAACCTATCTTTAGTTCCGCTTTTACTTTCCTGCAATTAGTTTAAACAAACCAAAATCAACCTATTGTTCTAAATATTAGTTTTACTTAAGCTAGATCCAGCTGACAAAGATTCTTAAAAATGTTGTCCTTTGGGTTCGATCCTCAACTATACTGCGATAAGACTCGTCCACTTGCGGGTGTTATTATTGCACTTGGTTTAGGTAAAAGCTCAGGGATTTCAGCCCCAGGTGAATTTGTTAGTGCATTCAAAATGCCACGTCAGGTATATCTTCCGCTGACCCCAAGTTTCATATTGTTTGGGAAAGAGATTTTGATGCCGCTCTAGTATCTGCATAGCGTAGACAATATGACCTAGGCAGGTGTGTCGATGGTCATTTTACTAGGGAGGCTTGGATGGAGGCAACTGTGGAAATGCAAAATAGGATGGGGAAGACGACCTGAAATATAGACCAGCTGAAAACTCGGTGGAAGAACTTGAGGACGGACTATGCCGCTTTGAAGCTTGTGACGAATAAGAGCAGCGTTGGATGGGATGACACTAGGCATAAGCCCACGCTGCTCGACAACCCTGAATGGAGGAAGAGCCTTACGGTATATCCAATAACGAGTCCCTTAATTAAGAAAATAATGTCATATATTTACACTTTAATTTCCTAATACAAAATTTTTGTAAACTTAGGCAAACAAGGACCTTGCTAGGTTTCTTAACAAGCTGTTTCCCCACTACTATGACATCGAGATGATGGTGGGGATGAACATTGCTAGAGGACATCATGCAATGTCTTCAACGGACACACAAATCCCTTCTAACGTTGCCTCCGAGGATGATGTCACTGTCGACTTAGATGGCCCAGACACACCCATGAACACTGGAAGCCAATAAGGGGAAGCTAATATGGGCGCATATGGGATGCAAAGTGAGGGAGACACCAGGGGAGGCAGAACAGATACACCGAGTGTTGGCGTGAGGCCTCCTGTTGTTAGGCGCAAGAAGCGGCCATCAATGGCTCAAGACCAATGTGGGTTTTCAAATGAAGTGTTATCTGAATTCACACAGGTTTATGCAAAGGTTCACGAGTTAGGCAGTGGTGTGGCAACTAGAGCCTTTGAAAAGAAAGAGTTTACAACCATCTTACAACATTTCCATGACACTTACCCAGATGCCCGCATTGTTGTGTTTACAACACTTGTGAACGCCATCAAGGACAACAAACCACACCATCTACCTCAGCCTTATTGACACACCTCAAAAGATAACCATATGGTTGCAAGACCTTTGGGAAAGGTCCCAAGCTGCCAATGCAACAACAACACCTTCAATGCCATCCTCGTTTATGCGATCTCACCATGCATTTTCCCGCAATCCCCAACACCCAACTTCAGCAACAGACCAAGTATGCCATCGTCGTTTGTGTCATCTCACCATGAATTTTTTCCTTCGTCCAATGATGCTGGCCCTTCCAGATCACCATGCATTAACAGCCAGACATTTAACTCAGCAAATCAGTAGAAAGTTCTTTCATTGTTGTAATAATCTATTTCCCATCCAAACATTATCTTTGGGCATAATGTAGTTTGCTTAATTGTTGTAATATTTTTATTCCCGTCTAGACATTATTTTACCACACAAACTAAATTGATTAACTGTTGTCATATTTTATTTCAGTGCCATGCTTTTATTTTACATTCAATCTAATTTTCTATGTATCCTGCAAGCCATTATTTGTCATGTCCACATTTACATATGATTGTCGAGTAGTTATTTTCCTTGTCGTTGCCATGACAACCTTGCTATGCTTCCACTTGTAGGAATAATGTCAACCACTGAACAAATAGAAACACCTGACCTCCTCACACACATTCTACATACATTGTCTGGTCTAGCTAATCACATTGCTGATACAATAGCTGAGTCCATAGCAAACTCCATCATTAACGACATTTCTGACATACCACCTACAATACCTAGGTCAGTTAGCATTAGGAGTGGCCACCATAAGGTCTTAGAAATTTTAAACGGTCATGAACAAAGGGCTTATGATCTATATAGAATGAGACCACATTCTATATTGGCCCTTGTGGACAAGCTTGAGAGTCGGGCCTTGTTACGAAGCACTAGAGGCGTCAGTTCGGTTGAGGTTGTGTGCTACTTCCTACAAATGGTTGGCCATGGACATACAAATCGTGTTTTGGCTGAGGACTACATTCACTCTGGTGAGACCATCAATAGAAAGTTTAATGAAGTCTTAGACGTTGTGTGTTCGTTGTCCAATGAGTACATTGTCATGCAAACTACAGCGACATGCACGATAACACATTCTCATATATTGGAGACCCCAAGGTTCTACCCGTACATCAAGGTAACAGTTATCCCCTACAATCTTTAATCATTTGGAAATATTTTTTATGTTTACAACCTATTTTGGTGTTATAGAATGCCATCGGGGCAATTGACAGAACACACATCCCCGTCTTGGTTAAACGAGACAAGCAAAATCGCTACCGAGACAGAAAAGGGAATGTCTCTCTTAATGTCTTGGTTGTAGTTGACTTCTCCATGGATTTTACATATGTCCTAACTGGGTGGGAGGGATCGGCTGCTGACTAACGGGTCCTGCAGTCAGCGACGACCACGGGCGGGTTTAAAGTTCCGCCGGAAAAGTTTTACCTACTTGATGCAGGGTATGCCAACACTCGGCAATTCCTTGCACCGTATCGCAACACAACTTACCATATTTTTGAGTACCGAGGAAACACACATGCCTACACCAATAAGAAGGAGATGTTCAACCACCGCCATGCACAATTACATAATATTGTAGAAAGAGCATTTGGGGTGCTGAAGCGGCGGTTTGCCTACATTAAAAAGGGGGCGACATATCCCATACATTCGCAGTGTCACCTCGTAATGGCTTGTTGTATCCTCCACAATTTCATACGCTGCCAACATGATGGCGATAGTATCATGGATGAACTCCCAGATGACATTTCAACATCTGTCGTTCCCCCTACTGGGGTTGACCTGAGTTCCCTCCAACAAACAACTCAGGCTGATTCAAGGGAGGGTGATCGTTTACGTGAATCCATTTCGAATTTGCAATGGGATGCCCGTTGACGTACAATTGTATATGTAATACTCTTCGACATTATTTGAAAAATTGTCCACGACAAAACTCTGTAGCATTTACTTGTTTTTTTTTACGAACTTTTTACTGGATGCTAATAATATACATGACATAATGAATGAATAGGTTGTCTTGAAATGGAGAATGGAATGCCTTGCTATACATGCAGCCTTCAATACAGTGTAAGTGTGTATATGGATGATGTGGATGCGGAAAATGGACATTTTGAAAATAACAACCCCCACAGACCGTATTTTACATGTGGTAGGGGGCTTGTTTCGAATAGATGCTAGATGAGATTGCTCGCGCAGCGTGTACCACCCACAGTTGCCACACTTACTGCAGTTAGGGATGCTATGCTAACACAACTTGCATATGCGCGCAACGAACGCAAGCTATGGTCTGAACAATGTGACTTTGTCAGTTCGACAAGAGTAGACTCTGATAGGCTCGAACAAGATATTTCCACTCTACGTGAGAGGTGCCAATATCTTCGCCAACGACTTCACATCACGAGCAGTAACGACTCTTCAAACGAGGACGGGTACAATACATCATAGATGTAGAACAACCAGTTAGGCCTATTTTATGTTCGGAAAGTTGTATTTGAAATCTATGTTCAGAATCCGACATTATTTTTACTAATCCTCAATTACCTCAATTATGTTTTAGATGTCAATGGATCCATCTGAAGTTCCGAGGTGTGATTGTGGGTTAGATGCAGCCTTGCGGATTAACACAGAGGATGCAAGGTTGTATGATTTTGGCATTCTGAGTGAAAGGTCAGGCGAAATGTATTACATATGTCCTTCTCGTGAGGTTCACTAGTAAATACATACATAATAGGTTGTCGTTGTGTATGCTGCAGATTCTTTGTCATTCATTAAACTTGATAATACATTGTAGGGAAAAGATCAGTGCAGATACTTCCATTGGGCAGTCGATCTCCCCCCAACAATTGATTCTTTGAAAGCTGAGATTATGTTACTAACTGTCGAGTGCAAGTCAGTATGGGGCCGAGCATTGAACATGAAGTACTTTGTTGAAATTCATCACAACTATGATGATATATACACCCCAAAAAAGTATGAGCATGATGATCTAGAACACTACGTTGCCAGTCTGGAGGAAGAATGTAGTCTTCTTTTAGACATTCCTTCACCCACGGTGACGCCATAACGTTTAATGACGGAGAGCTACATTTAGTTTGGTGTGTCGATTTACATTGTCCACCATTCAATGTTTTTAACATTAAATCTTTCTGAATTCATCCGACATTAACAGGCTTTTATTATTTATCATAATGTTGGTGTATGTTTTATGGAGGGTGTATGTTTTTTCACCGTGATGTTGATAAATGTTAGTTAGCATTGAATATGCAAGTTATATTCCCTTAATTGTGCGATACACACTTACGTCTAAAACATATTATTTACAGAATCTATAATATGGCTGGGCCTCCAAGGACGCCTTCTTTTATGCGGTGTACGAAGCTTGATATGGTTCTCAGAGGTATGATGAGAAACCAATATGAGTTGGGGAGATATGTTAATGGAGTATATACTACACAGGCTTGGATGGAGGCATGGTGTGACTTCCGAAACATAACTGGGGGCCTTACATATCTTTGACTGAGTTGCAGATGAGATGGAAACACATAAGGAGAGAGTTCATAAGAGACAATCTTTTTATTTTGGGAGATTTATTGCCTCCCCCGCCATTGGCCGTGCAACGCAACTTCATGACGACTCGTCACATTTACCCACATGGGGTTGTTGAATACCTTATTAACACCGATGAGTGAATCAAACTACCACGTTAGACGGCGAAAATAACACATTAACCTGTAATATATTTCCATGACTTTGTAGTTGTTTGTGTTTACCTCGCAACATTTATTTGTATGTAGCTAAGTTTGTTTGGAGCTTGATTGTTATGTATTGAATGCATACATCACGTTCTTACTTGTTTGTAGCTAAGTTTGTTTGGAGCATTTATTTGTATTCAATATTGTCACAGTTATCTTACTATTATAGATATTTTCTAATACTTATATTTATTTATTAACAATAGATGTCATCATCGGGGTCACGGTCAAAGGCAAGGACAAAATTTGAAAAACTATTGATGTCTCCGTCGAAGATTAAAAAAATATGTAGAAGAAAACCTTGTTTGCAAGAAACCATGTTGCGATCCAACACGCGATGAGGGCCCAAATGAGAGAGACGAACAAGCCAAGGATGTTACTCATCCTATTCACCATTTGTTGTTGTTGTTCGAGTGGCCAAAAGATGCCAGCAAACAGGAAACAAATCAGGTGTTGGACAAAGCCTGTCTTGTGTCGTGGGATGAGTACGACGAGGCCATGAAGTTGGCTGCTTGCTCACCAACTTAGATTGTGTAGCTTTGTCATTTTCTAGGTCCAGGGCAGACCTCTCGTTTTAGTTTGTATGTTACATATGTATTTGCCCGGGAACCAATAAAATATTATCTTTTTATTTATGTGGTATTACGTTGTGCTACAGACATGCTACACACGTTTGCTACTATTTAATTTAAATACATAAATTATATTATGTATTTGTTATTTAGTATATAATACACTTCAACCAACTTCTTAAGCGGTAGCACAACTACACATTCCTTATTCTTGTTAAAACAGTTCTACAACAGTAGGATAGAATCAGCAGATACTGACTATGTTGCCAAACAAAATTAGACTGAATCCAGTCTAGTAGCCAAACAGAATCAGACTGCAATCAGACTCAAATCAGACCAGCTGACCAGAATCAGACTGGGTTGCCAAATAGAATCAGACTGGGTTGCCAAACAGAATCAGACTGAATCCTGACTAACCCCGTCTAATCTAGTCCAGACTACGAAATCCCAGTCCGTTCCCAAACAGGGGCGTACAGACTGAGAGTAATCATGTAGACCCACCGCCTAACACATCTGTTGTAAGTATTGTTTATGACATTGTAGCTAGTCTTTTCAAGATGATATGTTTTCAAGATGATATGTATATATGTATAACATTCTTTATGTAAATTTGTAGGCGTTGAAGCCATGCCGCTTAAGAATGCAACACAATGTTGTTGCAGAGGCGCATGCTTACCCATCCCTTCCTGGGGCAATGTTTCACGGGACTCTAATGCCACATGGCTACATTCGTGCAAGCCTGATACGTGTATTACCCGATTGGAAGGAATCTACATTGCCATATGCCCACCCGGATATTGATACACTTGCTGAGGCAGAAGGCGGGGTGATATTGTGGCCCAAAGCAGATGTCGTCTACACTATTGAAATTGTAACATAAATTTACATTACTTTAGATTGTTAATGTGTATATATGAGATCAATTGATCTGAAATTATATATACATGTTAAAAAGAAGACACTCAGAGCATCTAAGCCTCCACCTCCACTTCCTGCATTACCAAGTTGGGTTTCAACTGACCTAAAATACCCATTAGGTCCTGCTTGTAAGGGAATGGCATGTTGGCTACAGGCACATAATATACATTGCCCGATAATTGTTTCTTTAGAAGCGAATTATGCAGGTCAATCATACAAAAGCTCTTTATTTATACAAGATATTATTGAGTTGTTTATATATGATTGGTTGAATACTTCAATGATAGAGACATGGATAAGGCGAGATCTTGTTTATACATCCATAGACCTTGTGTAAGATCCGGTGATCTGGTTTCTTATATATTAATGCATACGTAATACATGTTTTGCAGCTACTTAGTCGAAAATCAATGTAAACAATTTGCATTTGACCATGTGGGATTTTTGATTCCATCATTGATTAGTATGGTAGCTAAATACCTTGATAGTGTTCAACAATATTGTATATACGCTTTTAAAATTTTCAGTCAGCAAAAGAAGACGATAATAATAGCTTCATTCAATGTCAAGTAAATTTACTTTACTTATAATTTGGACTTAAGAAAATTACATTTCTATTGTGGATTTTGAGTTATTAATTGTTAACTTTTTTACTCTAGTGGTAGGCATTGGGAGTTACTAGTTATTCTCCCCGGGACGTTCACTGTTTATTATCAGATCCTGCGAGGATTACATTGAATACTAAAATTGGACACGTAATGAGAATGTCATTATTCTAGTTAGAAATATTTAATTTTTATATTCGTTAACATATGTTATTTCATTACTATTTAATTATTCTATTTATTGTGTTACATTAACATGTAGGGGTTTAGATGCATTCAAAAAGGCTGGAGGAAAGGTCCCCAGGAAAAAGAACCAACCAATAATTTGGGAGAATGTGAAAGTAAGTTCCCGACTCCAATGTATATATTATTTATGTGAACTGTGCTTAGTTGTATTTTTTAATATTTTGTTTGTTTCAATTTATAGTGCGCTACACAAGACAACGACTGGGCATGTGCATACTGTGTGATGTGATTTATGCAGATGATTATCCAATATGCCGCATTGGACATCGATACCATACATGAGGTATTATATATAGTCTCATTAGTTAGTATGAAATATATCAATCTTATTTTTATATTATTACTTATATATATACATCATTCTCTTTGCATGTGTTTAAAACTGACCACACTATAGGTAAACACTTAAAAGATGTACATGCTTCATATACGATGGAAGTATTAAATGAAGTAAGTGAAGAATGGGAAACAACCATACAAGCAGTGGGGACTGTAAAATATAATTGTGATGCTGATAGAGATGTTGAATGATATTTTATAAATGAATATTTCTAAATGTTTATACATGTCTGAATGTTTCTACATGTATATGAATGTTTCTACATGTGTGAATGTGAGAATTGAATTGATGTCTGAATGTATCTACTTGTGTGAAAAGTATATTTGTTGATTTTGCAGGTTTGTGGCCTATTTCTTGGCTGATATCAATGGATGTCGTAAACCTGCAGTTCGAAACTAAACTTCAGGTTCTCATCCTACTGACCAGCCATAGCAGGCCTGCAAATTGATAAGAAAAAAAAAATTTAAAAATATAGGCGTCAGTTATTTATAGAAAACCGTCATCAAACGCTTACAACGTCAGTTATTGGGTAAAAACTGCCGCCTAATGTGACAAACAACCCGACCGTGCAGGAAAGCACGGCCGTAGCGGGAAATAGTGTCGCTTATTAGTATAAAACTAACGCCTGTAGTACTAAACACGGCCGTATAGGGAAGCACGGTCGTGGCGTCTGGCAATATGGCGTCAATGTTTTAGTTGCAAACCGACACAGATAGTGTCCTAGATGGCACCCTTTTTGTGCCGTGAAGCCTTTTGGCGTCGGCGTACTATAAATGACTGATGCCTATCGGTGCCCCGCTGGTGCGTTTTCGGTGGCTCGAAGCCTTTTTGCGTCAGTTATAAAACTGACGCTGAAGAGTTCGACCTTTAGCGGCGCCCACATAGGCGTCGCTTTAGAATCGTCGCTAAAAGGGCATAAACAACTGACGCCAAAGGCATGTTCTATAGTAGTGATTGGACACTACCTATCTGGATTTCACAGCCAGGCATTGGACACTACCAACCCTGATTACAGGCATTACGCCTCTGCCAGGTATTGGACTTTAACCAATCCTGATTACACAGCCAGGCATTGGACTCTAACCAATCCTGATTACACATCTAGACATTGGACTCTAACCAATCCTGATTACACAGCCAGGCATTAGACTCTAGCCAATCCTGATTACACAGCCAGACATTGGACTCTAACCAATCCTAATTACATGCATTACACCTCTTCCAGGTATTGGACTTTAATCAATCCTGATTACACAGCCAGACATTGGACTCTAACCAATCCTGATTACATGCATTACACCTCTTCCACGTATTGGACTTTAACCAATCCTGATTACACAGCCATGCATTGGACTCTAACCAATCCTGATTACACATCCAGGCATTGGACTCTAACCAATCCTGATTACACAGCCAGGCATTGGACTCTAACCAATCCTAATGACAAGCATTACACCTCTACCAGGTATTGGACTCTTCCAAACCTGATTACATCCCATGTCTATTTACACAGCATTGGGCGCCTTATTCTTTTACTAGCATTTAAACGTTAGCCATGCCAATCATGCTTAACACATTCTTTATGTGTTACAAGTATTCCTCTTTTCTCCACACATGTATGATCCAGGTTCCATTATTATAATTGTATCCTTTTGTTATTATTATTATATTACTAAGTTTCCATTCCTTGGTTTATTATGAACATTATCATCCATTACAAGAGACTTTTATAATCATCTTGATACCTTTCAATAAGTATCAACTTACACATGTGATTCTCATAGCCCATTAAAACATCTTGTTACCTCTCACTAGGCAACAACCATTCTCATGGCTCATAAGGCCCATAAAACACCTTGTCACCTCTCACTAGGCAACATCTAACCATATGGATCATAAGGCCATTGAATATATTAAGTATTCAATCATGTTTATTACTATTAACATTTATCATTAAATGATTATCAGTACAAGGTATGAGTTCATTTCTCATCCTAATCATGGTATGATTACATCATACTCATTAGTTTGGCTTAACCTTATTATCAAGGTATATTAGCCTATGCTTATCAAGGTAAATCAAACTCATTACATTTCATTATAACAATATACATAACACACTTCATGTGTTTCTTGTCCAAGTATATTGGATTTGAGGTGCATCAAGGTATATCAATCCTGGAATGCTAAAAGTGATATCTTTCAGATCTTGATGTATCACTTTCCTTATCACTTCCAACTTTCTTGAGTTATCAGCTTATCTTGTATTATGGTATTTCCCATCTTAATACTTCCATCCACTAACCTATCACTCTTACCATGAAGTGCAAAGGTCACACACAAGAATGGTCCAACTATCTTTCATGATATGGACTCGTTTCAGGTTAATGCATTACTTGCTATAAGGTTATCTATAAAAGTTCACTTTAGGTATTCCCCCCATCAATGTATTAGTTACCATTCCATTATTAGGATTATGGTCTCCCATACCATCACCCTTTATTAGGGTTTAGGGTTTCACATACTATCATACTTCATTAGGGTTAGGATTGCATATAGTATCGCCCTTCATTAGGCTTTCACATCACATTGCCTATACTTAGGGTTTACTATTCATCCCAACTAGGTTTTCTCATGACATCACCCTCAATAAGGGTTTCTCATGGAATCAACCTCAATTAGGGTTTCACATGGAATCAACCTCAATTAGGGTTTCACATGGAATCACCCTCAATTAGGGTTTCTCATGGAATCAACTTCAGTTAGGGTTTCTCATGGAATCAACCTCAATTAGGGTTTCTCATGGAATCAACCTCAATTAGGGTTTCTTATTTCATAACAATTGGACATACTCATCCCAATTAGAGTGTCACTGTCCATTCCCATAATTGGGGTTTAACATTATGTTATCTTGAATTAGGATTAGGGTTCATTAACCTTCTAGATTAGGGTTTCATGATCTCTTTGCTAAGGATCATAACCTAATCACCACATGATCAATACTCATGTAAGAATTCCTTTCTACCATCCTTTCAACTTGATTAGGTTACATCAACCCTCCAATCAAGTACATGCATCTATGATTGACATAGTGTATAGGGTTATTACGTACTTAAGCTTCAAGGGTTAACTCATCTAAGGATTATCAATTGTGATGGACTAGGTTTCTATCTTAAATCCGAGGACGTTACAGGTGGTATCAGAGCATGAACAATAGCAAAGCCTGACATTTGCTCATTGTGCAACTCAAAACTAAAGAACCTTGAACCATAATAATCTTTAGGGTTAGATTAGTCATCTTTTAGAGACTAGATCTGACCTAGCCTCTAGGTTAGCACCTAGATGTCTGAGAACTAGGTCTAGATTGGTGCTTGTTGAGTAGCAAGTCCTTAGATGTCATTCTTTCCTTGTAGTGCAGCGGTATGGGACGTTGCACTATTTGGAAATGATGTGCATCAAGGGAAGAGAAATCCTAGACATATAGCGCTCGTTGTCTAGGATAGCTACACTAGTCTACACCATGTTCTCACCCTTTTCACTAGTTTTCATGACACTGTAATCTCTACTATGTGTGGGACACTCGTTTCTAGTTTTGGTTTTTGATTCCAAACAAATCGAACCTCGATAGTTTTCTCTGACGCTTGTTTTATCAGAGAAAAACTATATAATATTTTATTATGTATATGTATTACAAAAATGTGTCCCCACACATGTACGAGTAGGAGGTGATCATGCAACCTAAGTGAAAGTGAATGACATCAGTCTAGAAGAGAGAGTAGTTCTAGATTAGATGTCTAGAGCCTTGTTGGAATATATGATAGATGGAATAGATGATATAAGTTTTGATGATATGATGTAAGTCTTATATAGATGATATAAGATAGTTTATGATGATATGCATTTGTCTTTGAGGACCCAAGTTTAGTTTGAGGATGCAAGATGAGTTTTGATGATGCAATTAACTAGGATTTTATGGGATAAGATGTCCTAAGTTAAGACAGGTTGTGAGTCAGCATGAGCCTCAAGCTCTTTTACAAAGGAGGACCTCTAGTGTCGGGACCAGTTTCGGGATTAACTCTAGAGAGAGTGAGACCCATTGGGAGAAGGTTAGAGAACCTAGACTCCATGATATGAGAAATATGAGATATGTGATATGATATGTCCTAAACTAGAATACTCCTAAGTGATTGAGTTGAGTCACTCTATGCATGATTCCTATAGTTATCTTGAACCCTAGATGTCCTTGGGAGGACCAAACCCTAAGAGATAGAGAGAGGCTAGTTACATGTACATATGCGAACATCAATATGAGTGCCTTCCATCTAGGTGAGGGAGAGAGCCCAAGACCTTGTAGGAGGTAGCTATGTTAGTTTCTGTGAAGCCTCATGCTCGGGTTGGTGGTTTCCCGCATAGGAATCTAGTGGTTGCATGTATAAGAAAGTTTTGGGTAAGTTATCTCATGGGTAGAAACCTCCGAAGAGGATGTTATACCATGTTTTGGGTTGTGCTTATGTGGCTAGATCCAATAAAGCAATCGACTAGTGCCAATGAGGTAATATGAGAACCCTAGACTAAGACAGGAAAGATAAAGTATAATCATATGAGATACTCATAGAGTTGAGTTAGCTCAGAGAGACTGAGCATGGCAATACCCTCATGTTATGGGTCAGGAGAAACCCAATTGGACTAGATAAATCTTTGATATATGTTTAATAAGCTACTCACGTAAGTTTGATTAGCACAACCATGATATAATGTATGTAAGAATGTGATCTAATCTCAAGACGTGATATATAGACATGATATGATGAAAACCTAGAGATGGTTTAATAAATATTAATTCATAAATGGTTAACCATATACATGAATAATGTTGGCTAATCTTGTGATGAAATCACTAGTAAATGTTGAAATCAATTATGAGTAATGAAATAAGATCATATGAATGACATATGTTACATGAGATGTTAATCTTAGTGCTTAATGAAGATGAAAGGCGTAGTTTGACGGTTAGCATAACATGATGATTATGACACCTTGATGTATGGGTTAACTTGGGTTAACTCCCTGGGAACATGGTCATATGATGTGGGAACCCTAATTCATGGGCAAAGATAAGGATGAAACCTTAATAATATAGATATGTTGCACCTAAGATAGTTTCCTACATATGGGAGAAGATCCTTAGTTTGTCCTTGGAGTATTAGTATGGCTCAATTTCAAGGACGAAATTTCTTTTAAGATGTATATGTTGTGATGGACTGGGTTTCTATCTTTATTCTGAGGACGAAATTTCTTATAAGGTGTGTAGGATGTGATGGAGTGGACTTTTGGAATCCTTAAATGTCCAATGATATATTGGAATTCATATGTTGACTTATCTTGAGAACTCCAAGTACTTTGATAAAATATGGATGATAGTTGTGTTAGACACCAAGATTAAGATCCCTAAGTTGATTCCCTTTTAGATTAAGTTGTTTATTGGTCAAGTAGTGGAAACTTGGGATTGAGATTTTATGGGATATAGCTTGGATGATAATAAAGCCTTGGTCAAAGTTTATTAATCGTATCGATATTTCTAGATGGAGCTATTTAGGTTTGAATATAATTAAATCATGTGTAGTTTTGAGCATAATGGACCAAGGTACATGTTTGCTTTTAGCTCAGTTCTAGATATGCAGTGTCATGCAACTCAGACTTGAGTGAACCACAGATTGGTTGTGTGTGTCTTTTTCTGTCGTTGGATCTTGTAGATAAAACGGTTTGAGGAGAAGTCTTCTTTATAGCAGTTGCATCCGTAATGATCATCCACGAAGTAGTAGTGGGTCGATGTATGTAACCAAGTAGTCAGTTGATTCCAGGAGAGTAAAAGCTAGGAGTAGACCCCTCTCACGACACCTTTAGCCCACCGAGAGACAAGATCCAGTTTTCCCTCAACCGTTCTTCTCCATTGCGAGTCACAGGAGTTGGCTGGAGATGAAGACTATGCTTGGGGATGGTTTTAGAGATCACTCACTGCAATTGAGTGCACAAATCAGTTCCTATAGGAGGTGCAGACCTCATGGAAGCCTCAGCTACCGGCCATGATGCAACAAGGGGTTTTTCCCCTTTTTCCTTGGTCACATCACTCATTACGGCGGTGGCCTTCACTGACTTTACAAGGAGGAGCCGTAGTAGCAGTGACCTAGATGCCGGAGGAGCTACCTCACAGTAGCGGCACCAACCGCTCACCAAGATGCAGTCGAGGAGCCAAGGCCAAGAAATAGAGGAGCCGTGGAGACCTTTCTGGGGTGGCTGTAGGTAGTGGTGGCTGAAGAAGCTTAGGCACAGAAAAGCCCAATGGCGGCGGCTTCTGTTAATAGACCTAGCACACACGAAGGGCGTCGAGCGAGGAAAACTGGCGAGGAGGAGCAGACGTCGTCCAGTATCTCGTCGGCACTTCAGTCCAACAGCCAGGCTTGCATAGGCAGACGGAGGGGGAACCGGTGGCAGCAGCTCCTGTTCAAGGAAGAATAGGGTCACACATCTCGTGGAAGCACAGCCCAGAGTCTTGAGCGGCAACCCAGCAAGCCGATGAGCTCCATGGGTGCTGACTGGTGGGGTGTCGTGAGGCTGAGCAGGCGCAACGCCTAAGGATGGCAACCCAGCAGACTAGGAGGAGAGACTGGAGGTGGCACTCATGCCTTGCGTGAAGCAACAAATTATGAGACAAGGGGATGACGCCTGCTTCCGCCACAACGTCCGACGGTGGCGCTCACATAGAGCCCAGGTGAGGTCGGATCGGAATCGCGTGAAACTGAGAAAGAAAGTTGGGGGCAGAGCCGACTCAGGCTAACAGACCCTTAGATCCGTGGATCTAACCAAAGACCTAGATCGGGCGGGTCCCTACCCAGCTGTGCAAGTCAGTGGACACATGGCGGTGTCTGATAGGCCGAAAAGGTAATTACCCTCTAATATGTATAGATCTTGCATAAATCACAATAAATAGCTCGATGATCAGAAAAATAGAAATAATATACCGAAATTCTCAGAAAAATGCATAGCACAAGATGGAACAATAATATCAGGCTTTTGATGCATTAATATCAGTGATAATATGAAAGATGTGTAATGCTTGTTTAGTGGATAATAAATAGCAAATGATGACCTAAAATTATGGAAAAGTGTCAGTAACTCCATAATAATGTTTATAATGCACCTGATGTCAGGGATGATCATGTTGATGTACGAAATCATGTAATTTGTTTAATATGTCTAATTAGGGATTCTAACCCTAAATAAAATACAATAAATACTTACGTTCTCAATAAATGATGAAATTTACAAAATAAGTTCAAATTAGTAATTGGAAGATAATATGTAGATCTGAGATCAGTTTTGTACACGAAATTCATGTTATATGAAGAGAATCCTTAATACAAGTGATCTAACCCTAAGATGGTTAATAAAAGTGACATACTGTTAAATATGTTCACATAATAATGTGACACAGGAGTATATCCAGTTAATGAACTATAATCTAGAATATGACATCAGTAAGATAATTCTAAGACTAGAATACAAGTAATAATGATGTACACATCCTAATGAACTAAGATAAACCCTAATGGATACGATAGGGTTAAGATGAGATATAATAGGATGAGAACCTAATGATAGTATATGGTCTTGTCTTGATCAGGTTTGAACAAGGATATAGATGACATGAGGATATGATGATTAGGTTTGTTCTTGATCAAGGTACGCCATTACCTCTTACTTGGCTTATTATACAATATGCTTGTGTTATATGAGTAGTAAAATACTTGGCATATGGTATTGATTGAAATGATTGTTCTGGTATGATATGTTGCATGATTTTCCATACTTATTGCTATGAACACATGAAACATAATATATCTGTTCCATTATATCTAAGCACTTCAACTCTTTGGTAGTAAAGTGCTGGAAATAAGTACTTCAACTCTTTGGTAGTAAAGTACTTGGAAGTGATCCAACTCTTTGGTAGTAGATCACATTGTGAAATGATCCAACTCTTTGGTAGTAGATCATAAAGGCCTTAATGCATTCAACTCTCAGGTAGTAAATGCATGAATGATATAATGGAAAATGTGCTTAAAATATGTGTTCTCTTTTGTTGATGAATATCTTTGTGCAAGTATACGCTTTTCTTATATTCTTCTATTACTGCCAAGTATTAGTTTTATCTTATTGCCAAGATATGATGAGAGGTAAATAAAAGACACGTAGGCGTACTCAGTACAATATTCTTGAATATTGTGCTGACGTGTACCGCATGTAATCTTTTGTTTAGGTTGTGGTTATGCTCTTGAAGATCCAGGATAGTTGAGAGTTGTCTGGCGAGCTGATGTACATGTGGACTTGTTGTCTTAAGATCATGTAGTTTAGAGGTAGTACATGTATATGTATAAGTTTTCTATTCAATGTGTAATATCAAATGTTTTAACAATTCATGTTGTAATTATATGTTGAATGGTGAACATGTGTGTATGGTTTGTTTATTGTTCATGTACATGTGCTACTGTGTTTCCTTTTGACTTCCTCCGATTTTCTTCTTCTTAGCCTTGTGTGGGATGTTTAAATTGGGATTCTCACTGAGGTGAGGGTTTCAATTTGCATGTCACACATCAGATTAACTTTTAGAAAATCTGGGGACGCCACATCAATCATTTTAAATCTTAAAGGAACAACCATAGTGATTATCTTTGAGATAAATCAGTAACAACCATAAGGTCATTTTATCTTTCATCACCTTAGGTTTCCAATTGACTTAATCATATTGAAACATAGAAACATTCTTGACCCTTGATGCTCGAAACGGTTTGAAACCATTTAAGTAAAACAATGATGAAACCATATGGACAATTGATACTTGAAACCACTTGGGTCTCCAAACATTTTGAGACCGTTTGGTCCCAAAACGTCTTGAGACTGTTTGGTCCAAACTCTCTCAAAACTGAATGGACCAAAAAGGTCTTCCATCACTTTATCAATTTAGGATTTCATTCATTAAACCATATATCAATTGGACCACTGATTTATTCTTCAATTAGACCATTGAATCACCCTTCAATTGGACCTTCATTTAGGTTTTTGAACCCAATTGAACTAGGGTTTATAATCAAGAAACCATGAATTAGGGTTTTGAAATCGAGGAACCATCAATGGTTGACATTGTGGAACTAGTCCAATTGAAATCATTGGATCATCATCAAACCATGACATGACCTGACCTCAAATGGTCTTGAGGTCGTTTAGATGACCTCCAAATGGTCTTGAGACCATTTGACTCAAATCTTTATTGAAATTTGTGCAAATCAATTAGGGTTTGTATCATTGAATCGATAATCAAATTAACTATTGATTGTATTTCAATTTGATATCTCTGGATATTCAAATACTCAACCGTACTCAACCCTAGACCTCCAAACGGTCTTGGTTGACCTCCAAACGGTCTTGAGACCGTTTGGGTGACCTCCAAATGGTCTTGAGACCGTTTGGGTTAATCAACCCATAATTTTAATTCAACCAAATGAGATTTCAGCACTTAACCCGATTAGGGTTTCTTGTTGGAGGATTCTCCATATATTGAATTAATCAATTGGATCCATTAGATCATTATCCAACATATACTTGGATCCTAACCCCACATGTTCAACCCATCCAAATAGTCAACTCATCCAAACATTTAGGAATCCAAATCTCCAAACGGTTTGCAAACTGTTTGGTCTCCAAACGGTTTGATGAAACCGTTTGGACCAAAATCATAAAACCATTTGCCTATGATATTTTTTAGGTGTGTACTTTGTATGATGTCATCATCATCAATCTATGATCCTTCATATTTTTCTGTTATTTTCATGATGGTTCTATCGATTTGATCAAGTGGATTTCAAAAAGAACAAATGATCAATTATTGATAAGGAATTGAATCCAGTAATAATAGTAAGGGTTCAAGTTATAAAACCCACCTACAATTGAGCTTCAATGCTTCAATAGCACGTCAACAATGGTGGATGCAACTCCTTTCAATATTTCAAGGCTCGTCCTCATGCTTTGAGTGAAAAGGAATGGTTAGAATTGAAGATGAGAATGAGATAAGAAGAAATCATGCATTGATTTTTGATTTCTACCATCGAATCAAGGTGAAAGAAGGTCAAGAAGCTTACCAACAGGTTGGGGAGTCCTCCTCCTATTTCTCCAAGCTCCCTTGGTCGTTTTTGCAAGTAAGAGTGAAAGTGGATTTGAGATTACCCTTTCAACTCATGGATAAAGGAGCATATATATGAATTTTATTAAAAATTCATTTAAGAGAGATAATGTAGGGATCATCTCCTCCATTTCCTTACCATTATACCCCTTCCCTTCCTTTGTTACGAGGCTATATCCTTTGCCTCTTATTTTTCTCATTTATCCATGATTTAATGAAAAGCAAATTAAGCACCTTAAATGATATTATAATAATATCCATAAGTGAGTGGATATTTCTTTTTCTATAATAATGTGAGTGGGTTCTTCGCCTCCTTAAGATATTTTCGTTGCCTTTACAAGGCAAAAGGACGTCCACATATATGGCTTTCAACCATTTCAATTTTGGTTGAAGGGTACTTCAATTAATATATTTATTTTTGCATTTAATTGAAGTAAAGTTCCAATTATGCTTAAATCTTGATTATTTTAATATCAAGATTCTCTCTCCTCCAAAGAGATACAAATGAGATGCCCCTCTCATTTTCTTTGCTCTACATGATGAAAATAAACATTAGGGACTATTTTGAAGTGGTTTTTGCATATATAACCCTGGTTTTTGGGTAATATGCACATTACACCAAAACTAGGTTTTAATGCACAAACATTGCTTTATCGGCTCTTTCTAGGTACTCAGGCTACCATAAGCCATACCTCTACATAATATTCATTCTCATGATGCTTAAACACATGAGGAACATCTTACCATGTAACATTTGCAATTTAACCCCTCAACTTGGGTAATTTGCACTTTAGTTAAAAATAGACAAAACATTATTTCAACATTATTCAAAAAGGACTAAAATTGAAACATAAGTTCCTCTTAAACCTTAATTACTTGTCAAGAAGGGTTAAGGCATAACCCAGGTCAGGGATGTTACAAATCATAAACCCTTAACAAGGTTTTCATCTCTGAAATCCCAAATAAAAAGGAGACATATATTATTCATTCGTTATATCATGAAGTCTCCACATAACATCTCATTGTTATGGAGACACCATAAAACTTTGATCAATACAAAGTTCTTCCACATAAAATTCTCATAGAATCAAACACATAGGGCACATAGTCCACTGTTCTTCCTTTATTGAATGTGGAGTTAATTCTGTGTCAGGTAACACTTTTCTTGTTTAGATAGAGGTTATTTGTAAATTTAATTTGATAAATTTTTATTGCAATACTTTTACAAATATTCCTTCAAATAGATCATTCTCATCAATGTTATATTTATGCAAAGCATAAACCCCTAACATATGATGTCCATACTTCATTAGGTAACTAGACTGATTCCACAATTAACTATTACAGGTAACTATCATAAAATAGCCTGATATTTCGCAGATACCAGAATCCCTTACCTTGGTATCTAACACATGTGTTAATAACACATCATATCCTCATCTTCATTTTTGTTTATAAGTTGATATATAAATAAATCAAATTCATTTGTATATCAATTAGAATGTGGCAGAAATATCCATGCCACATCTCCTTCTTGATTAAGTTTCTTTGGATTATTTCAGAATGATTACATGATCAGAGTAATCAGAAAGATAACAATCTGGTATGTCATACTTACCTTGCCTCCAATAAATGAATACCTGGCCAGGGTATTCAGGAACTGAAATTAGGTCGTATGCATTTATTTTATTTTATGTTTTCATCTCTTTAAATTTGATATACTTAATATCTCATATTTTCTCTGAGTTCCTTTTTCATCTCTTCCCTTCCTTAATGAAGAAAGAGAAATTTCAATACATATAAAAAAAATATTAAACTGAACACAAGTTTTCATCATACTTATCTCATATCCTCAAAGGATAATACATATGAACTATACAACACTACCTTTCTTATAGTATAGAGTAGAGAATGTTTCAAAATAGAAAGTTCTATCTTGACAAGTCTATCTTTTAGAAGTAATCTAGTGTCTTGTATGTTGGGTCACCCCGTCACTTTCTATTTGGACATTGCCACCTCAGATGTCCTTTGTGTTCACATCTATAGCAGGCTCAGAGCCTTTTAGGTGACTACTGCTTGGGTGCACTACATTGTGGTTGAGTCGGTACTACTGAAATCTTTGATTGTTTAGTACCACCAACTCCTTGTTCCTGTGACTGTTTAGACTTCCTTTTAAGGTCTCTCTCATGTTTCTTTGTCATTGACCCTTCTATCCTTCGAATTGACTCCACAAATGTGGCAAACCTCTCTCTACTTTCTAGAGTAGATGTCGGAATAGACATCTCATAGTTCAATCCTTTCTCAAAACGTCGAATCTTTTTCTCCTCAGTAGCAGCCATTTGAGGACAAAATCATAAAAGTTCCATGAACTTAACTTCATATTCACTTATTGACATGGCTCCCTGTCAAATCTTCTCAAACTGTGAGATCTTTACATCTAAATAAGTCCTTGGAAAGTGCTTATTGACGAATTCTTGATGAAATTCCTCCCATCCAACCTCTTCATCATTCCTTTTTATTTCTTCTATAGCCCACCAATGTCCAGCACTACCCTTTACAAGGTACACAACATGTTTAAGTTTGTCAACATCCACGATACTAAGGATCTTAAAAGCCTTTTCTAACTCAGTGAGCCAGAGATCAGCATTTGATGGTTCAGATGTCCCAGCATATTCTATGGCTCCTACACGACGTAGTCGTTCAAAGGTCTTACCAGATCCATACACCACATTGGAAACTGAGGCCCTAGGTGCTGGTGTTGGCACCCGGTCTACCATATACTTTAGTGTGGTCATGAGTTGCCTAAAAAGATTATGAACATCTAGGTTTCCTCTCATGACTTCATCAACATGGGGATTTTCAAGCACTGGTCCCTCCCTTGCCTGATCCCTTGCACCTCCCACTGGTGTAGTAACATTGCTCTGAACAACGTGTTCCTCATGTTCTCCAGACATCATGGAGTTCTATATCTTCTTCTGCATAAGAAGAAGGCACTATAAGATACACTGGAGTACACTTAGAACATACTCGATACCTAAGTCATATGTCTCTGTAGACTCAGCGAACCTAGAGCTCTGATACCACTAAATTGTGGCATCCAACTCACAAAACAAGATTAATTAATTAATGTGGAAGTGTATCACTAAGCAGCGGATTACTGAAAATCACTAAAAATTAAAACCTTTTTCAAAGAGATCCATTCATAGGAAAACTCTTTCAACAAGAACCAATGTATTACATTTACATCCTGGTTCATAGGTACATAACTTGTATCATCTCTTCTCGAGGGTTACAATATCAACTGCCTTGTTAAAAACTAAACACAGACAATATAAGAACCTCAAAGCATCAAGCCAGAAACTCAGATTGATTTATTAAAAACACTAGTTACTAATTCCGAGGACCTGAGAGTACAGAAACGACACATAGGACTTCTATCTACAAGATACGACATACAATACACTCAACCTGAGATGTCATTGTTGTCACTGTTGCTACTGATGTTCTTCCTCTGCAAGATACTCTTAGTCTCCTTCGTGCTTGTCTACCTAAAAATGTTGGATCCCACGAGGGTGAGACAATTGTAATTTCCCCAGCGAGAGATATAACTCTCTGCCAAAACATTATTATTGCAATTTAATGATATAAAATTGGGAAAATGATAGGCAGTTTAAAGCATTCTCAACTTTTAAAGTATTGCAACTGTTTATGATAGAACAGTAGATCATCTATTCACTTAATCAGGAATAGGAAGAGCATGCATATCATTTATCCATCGTATTATACCATCATGTCAAACTTCTCTTGTGACACTCATTATGTTGATATGTCACCCATGAGACATTCTTGTTTCAACCTGTTGGCCTTAGCCAATCTTTTAAACAGATATGGGATTATACCTAACATGTACTCATACATCATTAATACAGGCATTGTCTTATTACCAATCCTATGTCATCATTACATGCATTAAGCCTCTGCCAGGTATTGGACTCTTCCAAACCTGATAACACCACCAGGCATTGGACACTACCAATCCTAATTTCACACCCAGGCATTGGACACTACCAACCCTGATTACAAGCATTACGCCTCTACCAGGTATTGGACTTTAACCAATCCTGATTACATAGCCAGACATTGGACTCTAACCAATCTTGATTACACAACCAAGCAATTGAATCTAACCAATCCTTATAACACAGCCAGTCATTGGACTCTAACCAATCCTCATTACACAGCCAAGCATTGAACTCTAACCAATCCTGATTACAGGCATTACACCTCTGTCAGGTATTGGACTTTAACCAATCCTTATTACACAGCCAGGAATTGGACTCTAACCAATCCTAATTACAGGCATTACACCTTTTCCAGGTATTAGACTTTAACCAATCCTGATCACATAGCCAGGCATTAGACTCTAACCAATCCTGATTACACAACTAGGCATTAGAGACTAACCAATCCTGATTACACAGCCAGGCATTGGACTCTAGCTAATCCTAATTACATAGCCAGGCATTGGACTCTAACAAATCTTGATTACAGGCATTACACCTCTGCCAGGTATTGGACTCTTCCAAACCTGATTGCATCCCATGTCTGTTTACACAGCAATGGGCACCTTATTCTTTTACTAGCATTTAAACTTTGGCCGTGCCAATCATGCTCAATGCATTCTTTATGTGTTACAAGTATTCCTCTTTTCTCCACACATGTATGATCCAGGTTCCATTATTATAATTGTATCCTTTTGTTATTATTATTATATTACTAAGTTTCCATTCCTTGGTTTATTATGAACATTATCGTCCCTTACAAGAGACTTTTATAATCATCTTGATACCTTTCACTAAGTATCAACTTACTCATGTGATTCTCATAGCCCATTAAAACATCTTGTTACCTCTCACTAGGCAACAACCATTCTCATGGCTCATAAGTCCCATAAAACACCTTGTCACCTCTCACTAGGCAACATCTAACCATATGGCTCACAAGGCCATTACATATCTTAAGTATTCAATCATGTTTATTACACTTAACATTTATCATTAAATGATTATCATTACAAGGTATGAGTTCATTTCGCATCCTTATCATGGTATGACTACATCATACTCATTAGTTTGGCTTAACCTTATTCTCAAGGTATATTAGCCTATGCTTATCAAGGTATATCAAACTCATTACATTTCATTGTAACAATTTACATAACACACTTCATGTGTTTCTTGTCCAAGCATATTGGATTTGAGGTGCATCAAGGTATATCAATCCTGGAATGCTAAAAGTGATATCTATCACATCTTGATGTATCAATTTCCTTATCACTTCCAACTTTCTTGAGTTATCAGCTTATCTTGCATTAAGGTATTTCCCATCTTAATACTTCCATCCACTAACCTATCACACTTGCCATGAAGTGCATAGGTCACACACAAGAATGGTCCAACTATCTTTCATGATATGGACTCGTTTCAGGTTAATGCATTACTTTCTATAAGGTTATATATAATCAATCACTTTAGGTATTTCCCCCATCAATGTATTAGTTGCCATTCCATTATTAGGATTATAGTCTCTCATACCATCACCCTTTATTAGGGTTTAGGGTTTCACATACTATCATACTTCATTACGGTTAGGATTGCATATAGCATCACCCTTCATTAGGCTTTCACATCACATTGCCTATACTTAGGGTTTACTATTCATCCCAACTAGGGTTTCTCATGGCATCACCCTCAATTAGGGTTTCTCATGGAATCAAACTCAATTAGGGTTTCACATGGAATCAACCTCAATTAGGGTTTCACATGGAATCACCCTCAATTAGGGTTTCTCATGGAATCAACCTCAATTAGGGTTTCTCATGGAATCAACTTAAATTAGGGTTTCTCGTGGAATCAACCACAATTAAGGTTTCTTATTTCATATCAATTGGATATACTCATCACAATTAGAGTGTCACTCTCCATTCCCATAATTGGGGTTTTACATTATGTTACCCTAAATCAGGGTTAGGGTTTATTAACCTTCTGGATTAGGGTTTCATGATCTCTTTGCTAAGGATCATAACCTAATCACCACATGATCAATACTCATGTAACAATTCCTTTCTACCATCCTTTCAACTTGATTAGCTTACATAAACCCTCCAATCAAGTACATACATCTATGATTGACATAGTGTACAGGGTTATTACTTACTTAAGCCTCAAGGGTTAACTCATGTAAGGATTATCAATCACTTTATATCTTAATGGCACAACCCTAGTGATTAACTTTGAGATAAATCAGTAACAACCATAGTGTCATTTTTTCTTTTATCACCTTAGGCTTCCAATTGACTTAATCATATTGAAACATCCAAACGTTCTTGACCATTGATGCTCCAAACAGTTTGAAACCGTTTAAGCAAAACAATGATGAAACTGTATGGACAATTCATACTTGAAACCATTTGGGTCTCCAGACGGTTTGAGACCGTTTGGTCTCAAACGGTCTTGAGACCGTTTGTACTCAAATGGTCTTGAGACCGTTTGGTCCAACCTCTCTCAAACCTGAATGGACCAAAAAGGTCATCCATCACTTTATCAATTCATGATTTCAATCATTAAACCATCTATCAATTGGACCACTGATTTATTCTTCAATTAAACCATTTAATCACCCTTCAATTGGACCTTCAATTAGGGTTTTGAACCCAATTGAACTAGGGTTTATAATCAAGAAACCATTAATTAGGGTTTTGAAATCGAGGAACCATCAATGGTTGACATTGTGGAACTAGTCCAATTGAAATCATTGAATCATCATCAAACCATGACATGACCTGACCTCAAACGGTCTTGAGGTCATTTGGATGACCTCGAAATGGTATTGAGACCATTTGACTCTAACCTTTATTGAAATTTGTGCAAATCAATTAGAGTTTGCATCATTGAATCGATCATCAAATTAACTATTGATTGTATTTCAATTTGATATATCTGGATCTTCAAATACTCAACCATACTCAACCCTAGACCTCCAAATAGTCTTGGTTGACCTCCAAACGGTCTTCAGACCGTTTGGGTGACCTCCAAATGGTCTAGAGACCGTTTGGGTTAATCAACTCATAATTTTAATTCAACCAATTGAGATTTCAACACTTAACCCGATTAGGGTTTCTAGTTGGAGTATTGTCCATATATTGAATTAATCAATTGGATCCATTATATCATTATCCAACATATACTAGGGTCCTGACCCCACATGGTCAACCCATTCAAATGGTCAACTCATCCAAACAGTTTGGAAGCCAAACCTCCAACGGTTTGCAAACCGTTTGGACGAAAATCATAAAACTGTTTGTCTAGGATATTTTTGAGGTGTGTGCTTAGGATGATGTCATCATCATCAAGCTACGATCCTTCATATTTTTTTTGTGATTTGCATGGTGGTTCTATCGATTTGATCAAGTGGATTTCAAAAAGAACAAATGATCAATTATTGATAAGGAATTGAATGCAATAATAATAGTAAGGGTTCAAGTTATAAAACCCGCCTCCAATTGAGCTTCAAAGCTTCAAGCTCATGTCAAAAATAGTGGATGCAACTCCTTTCACTATCCCAAGGCTCGTACTCAAGCTTTGAGTGAAAAGGAATTGTTAGAATTGAAGATGGGATCGAGATAAGAAGCAATCATGCATTGATTTTTGATTTCCACCATGGAATCAAGGTGAAAGAATGTCAAGAAGGTAACCAACAGGTTGGGGGGTCGTCCTCCTATTTCTCCAAGCTCCCTTGGTCGTTTTTTCAAGAAAGAGTGAAAGTGGATTCGAGATTACCCTTTCAACTCATTGATAAAGGAGCATATATATGAAATTTATTGAAAATTCATTTAAGAGAGATCATGTAGGAATTATCTCCTCCATTTCCTTGCCATTATCCCCCTTCCCTTCATTGGTTATGAGGCTATCTGCTTTGCCTCTTATTCCTATCAATTATCCATGATTTAAAGAAAAGCAAATTAAGCGCCTTAAATCATATAATAATAATATCCATAAGTGAGTGGATATTTCTTTTTCTATAATATGTGAGTGGGTTCTACACCTCCTTAAGATATTTTCGTTGCCTTAAGTCACAAGGACTTCCACATATATGGATTTCAACCATTTCAATTTTGGTTGAAGGGTACTTCAATTAATATATTTATTTTTGCATTAAATTGAAGTAAAGTTCCAATTATGCTTAAATCTTGATTATTTTAATATCAATATTCTCTCTCCTCCAAAGAGATACAAATGAGACGCCCCTCTCTTTTTCTTTGCTCTACATGATGCGAAGAAACATTAGGGACTATTTTAAAGTGGTAATTTGCATATTGAACCCTGGGTTTTAGGTAATTTGCACATTACACTAAAACTAGGTTTTAATGCACAAACATTGCTTTATCATCTCTTTCTTGGTACCCAGGCTACCACAAGCCATACATCTGCATAATCTTCATTCCCATGATGCTTCAACACATGAGGAACATCTTATCATGTAACATTTGCAATTTAACCCCTCAACTTGGGTAATTTGCACTTTAGTCAAAAATAGACAAAACATTATTTCAACATTATTCAAAAAGGACTAAAATTGATGCATAAGTTCCTCTTGAACCTTAATTACTTTTCAATAAATAAGAGAAAGTATGTAATTAACTTTATTAAGCAAAACATCTAGGTTTTAGGCATAACCCATGTCAGGGATGTTACGAATCATAAACCCCTAACAAGGATTTCGTCCCCGAAATCCCAGATAAAAAGGAGACAGATATTATTCATTTGTTATATCATGAAGTCTCCACAAAACATCTCATTGTTATGGAGACACCATAAAACTTTGATCAATACAAAGTTCTTCCACATAAAATTCTCATAGAATCAAACACATAGGGCACATACTCCACTGTTCTTCTGTTATTAACTGTGGAGTTCATTCTGTGTCAGGTAACACTTTTCTTGTTTAGATAGAGGTTATTTGTTAATTTAATTTGATAAATTTTTCTTGCAATATTTTACAATTATTCCTTCAAGTAGATCATTCTCATCAATGTTATGTTTATGTAAAGCATAAACCCCTAACATATGATGTCCATACTACATTAGGTAACTGGACTGATTCCACAGTTAACTATTCCAGGTAACTATCATAAAATAGCCTGATATTTCTCAGATACCAGAATCCCTTACCTTGGTATATAACACATGTGTTAATAACACATCATATCCTCATCTTCATTTTTGTTTATAAGTTGATTTATAATTAAATCAAGTTCCTTCGTATATCAATTAGAATGTGGTAGAAATATCCATGCCACATCTCCGTCTTGATTAAGTTTCTTTGGATTATTTCAGAATGATTACTTGATCAGATAATCAGAAAGATAACAATTTGGTATGTCATACTTACCTTGCCTTCAATAAATGAATACCTGGCCAGGGTATTCAAGAACTGAAATTAGGTAGTATGCATTTATTTTATTTTATGTGTTCATCTCTTTAAATTTGATCTACTTAATATCTCAGATTTTCTATGAGTTCCTTTTTCATCTCTTCCCTTCCTTAATGAAGAAAGAGAAATTTCAAAACATATAGAAGAATATTAAACTGAACACAAGTTTTCATCCTACTTATCTCATATCCTCAAAGGATTATATAGATGAACTAAACAACACTAACTTTCTTATAGTAGAGAGTAGAGAATATTTCAAAATAGAAACTTCTATCTTGACAAGTCTACCTTTTACAAGTTATCTAGTGTCTTTATGTTTGGTCATCCCATCACTTTCTATTTGGACATTGCCACCTTAGATGTCCTCTCTGTCCACATCTATAGCAGGCTCGAAGCCTTTTAGGTGATTGTTGGTTGGGTGCACTACATTGTGGTTGAGTCAGTACTAGTGAAATCTTTGATTGTTTAGTACCACCAACTCCATGTTCATGTGACTGTTTAGACTTCCTTTTAAGGTCTCTCTCATGTTTCTTTGTCATTGACCCTTCTATCCTTCGAATTAACTCCACAAATGTGGCAAACCTCCCTCTACTTTCTAGGGTAGATGTCAGAATAGACATTTCAACATTCAATCTTTTCTCAAAATGTCAAATCTTTTCCTCCTCATTAGCAGCCATTTGAGGACAAAATCATAAAAGTTCCATGAACATAACTTCATATTCACTTATTGAAATGGATCCCTTTCGAATCTTCTCAAACTATGAGATCTTTTCATCTAAATAAGTCCTTGGAAAGTACTTATTGATGAATTCTCGACGAAATTCCTCCCATCCAACCTCTTCATCATTCCTTTTTATTTCTTCTATAGCCCACCAATGTCCAACACTACCCTTCAAAAGGTACAAAACATGTTTAACTTTGTCAACATTCGGGATACTTAGGATCTTAAAAGCTTTTTCTAACTCATTGAGCCAGAGATCAGCATCTGTTGGGTCAGATGTTCCAACATATTCTATGGCTCCTACACGACATAGTCGTTCAAAGGTCTTACCAGACCCATATCCCTCATTGGAAACTGAGGCCCTAGGTGTTGGTGATGGCATTCGATCTGCCATATACTTCAGTGTGGTCATGAGTTGCCCAAAAAGAATATGAACATCTGGGTTTCCTCTCATGACATCATCAACATGGGAATTTTCAGGCACTGGTCCCTCCCTTGCCCGATCCCTTGCACCTCCCACTAGTGCAGCAACATTGCTCTCAGCAACGTGTTCCTCGTGTTTCCCAGACATCTTGGAGTTATATATCTTCTTCTGCATAAGAAGAAGGCACTATAAGATACAGTGGAGTACACTTAGAACAGATTCGATACCTTAGTCCTATGTCTCTGTAGACTCAACAAACCTAGAGCTTTGATACCACTAAATGGTGGCATCCGACTCACAAAACAAGATTAATTAATTAATGCAGAAGTGTATCACTAAGCAGCGAATTACTGAAAATCACTAAAAATTAAAACCTTTTTCAAAGATATCCATTAATAGGAATACTCTTTCAATCAGAACCAATGTATTACATTTACATCCTGGTTCATAGGTACATATCTTGTATCATCTCTTGTCGAGGGTTACAATATCAACTGCCTTGTTAAAAAGTAAACACAGACAACATAAGAACCTCGAGCCACCAAGCCGAAAACTCAGATTGATTTATTAAAAACACTAGTTACTAATTCCAAGGACTTGAGAGTACATAGACGACACATAGGACTTCTATCTACAAGACACGACAAATAGTACACGCAACCTGAGCTGTCACTGCTGTCACTGTTGTTGCTGATGTTCTTCCTCTGCAACATATTATCAGTCTCCTCTATGCTTGTCCACCTAAAAATGTTGGATCCCACGGGGGTGAGACAATTGTTATTTCCCCTGCGAGAAATACAACTCTTTTCCAAAAACATTATTATTGCAATTTAATGATATAACACTGGGCAAAGGATAAGCAGTTTAAAGCATTCTCAACTTTTAAAGTATTGCATCTATTTATGATTGAACAGTAGATCATCTATTTTCTTAATCAGGAATAGGAAGAACATGTATATCATTTATCCATCATATTATACCATCATGTCAAACTTCTCTTGTGACACTCATTAGCTTGATATGTTACCCATGAGACATTCTTGTTTCAACCTGTTGGCCTTAGCCAATCTGTTAAACAGATATGGGATTATACCTACCATGTACTCATATATCATTAATACAGGCATTGGTTTATTACCAATCCTATGTCATCTTTACAGGAATTAAGCCTCTTCCAGGTATTAGACTCTTCCAAACCTAATTACACCGCCAGGCATTGGACACTACCAATCCTGATTTCACAGCCAGGCATTGGACACTACCAACCCTAATTACAGGCATTACACCTCTTCCAGGTATTGGACTTTAACCAATCCTGATTACATAGCCAGGCATTAGACTCTAACCAATCCTAATTACACAGCCAGCCATTGGACTCTAACCAATCCTGATTACACAACCAGGCATTGGACTCTTACCAATCCTGATTACACAGCCAGCCATTGGACTCTAACCAATCCTGATTACACAGCCAGACATTGGACTCTAACCAATCCTGATTACACAACCAGGAATTGGACTCTAACCAATCCTGATTGCAGGAATTACACCTCTGCCAGGTATTGGACTTTAACCAATCCTGATTACACAGCCAGGCATTGGACACTAACCAATCCTAATTACAGGCATTACACCTCTGCCAGGTATTGGGCTTTAACCAATCCTTATTACACATCTAGGCATTGGACTCTAACGAATCTTGAGTACACAACCAGGCATTAGACTTTAACCAATCGTGATTACATAGCCAGGCATTGGACTCTAACCAATCCTGATTACACAGCTAGGCATTGGACTCTAACCAATCCTGATTACAGGCATTACACCTCTTCCAGGTATTGGACTCTTCCAAATGTGATTACATCCCATGTCTGTTTACACAACACTAAGCACCTTATTCTTTTACTATCATTTAAACATTGGCCATGCCAGTCATGCTCAACACATTCTTTATGTGTTACAATTATTCCTCTTTTCTCCACACATGTATGATCCAGGTTCCATTATTAGAATTGTATCCTTTTGTTATTATTATTATATTACTAAGTTAACATTCCTTGGTTTATTATGAACAATATCATCCCTTACAAGAGACTTTTATAATCATCTTGATACCTTTCACTAGGTATCAACTTACTCATGTGATTCTCATAGCCCATTAAAACATCTTGTTATCTCTCACTAGGCAACAACCATCCTCATGACTCATAAGGCCCATAAAACACCTTGTCACCTCTCACTAGGCAACATCTAACCATATGGATCACAAGGCCATTGAATATATTAAGTATTCAATCATGTTTATTACTCTTAACATTTATCATTAAATGATTATCAGTATAAGGTATGAGTTCATTTCTCATCCTAATCATGGTATGATTACATCATACTCATTAGTTTGGCTTAACCTTATTCTCAAGGTATATTAGGCTATGCTTTTCAAGGTAAATCAAACTCATTACATTTCATTGTAACAATTTACATAACACACTTCATGTGTTTCTTGTCCAAGTATATTGGATTTGAGGTGCATCAAGGTATATCAATCCTGGAATGCTAAAAGTGATATCTATCACATCTTGTTTTATCACTTTCCTTATCACTTCCAACATTCTTGAGCTATCAGCTTATCTTGCATTAATCTATTTCCCATCTTAATACTTCCATCCACTAACCTATCACTCTTACCATGAAGTGCATAGGTCACACACAAGAATGGTCCAACTATTTTTCATGAGATGGACTTGTTTCAGGTTAATGCATTACTTGCTATAAGGTTATCTATAATCAATCACTTTAGGTGTTTCCCCCATCAGAGTATTAGTTACCATTCCATTATTAGGATTAGGGTCTCCCATACCATCACCCTTTATTAGGGATTAGGGTTTCACATACTATCATACTTCATTAGGGTTAGGATTGCATATACCATCACCCTTCATTAGGCTTTCACATCACATTGCCTATACTTAGGGTTTACTATTCATCCCAACTAGGGTTTCTCATGGCATCACCCTCAATTAGGGTTTCTCATGGAATCAACCTCAATTAGGGTTTCACATGGAATCACCCTCAATTAGGGTTTCTCATGGAATCAACCTCAATTGTCCATAATTGGAGTTTTACATTATGTTACCCTGAATTAAGGTTAGGGTTCATTAATCTTCTGGATTGGGGTTTCATGATCTCTTTGCTAAAGATCATAACCTAATCACCACATGATCAATACTAATGTAAGAATTCCTTTCTGCCATCCCTTCAACTTGATTAGGTTACATCAACCCTCCAATCAAGTACAAACATATATGATTGACATAGTGTACAGGGTTATTACTTACTTAACCTTCAAGGGTTAACTCATCTAAGGATTATCAATCAGTTTATATCTTAAAGGCACAACCCTAGTGATTATCTTTGAGATAAATCAGTAACAACCATAGGTTCATTTTATCTTTCATCACCTTAGGTTTCCAATTGACTTAATCATATTGAAACATCCAAACGTTCTTGACCATTGATGCTCCCAATGGTTTGAAACCGTTTAAGTAAAAGAATGATGAAACCATATGGACAATTCATACTTGAAACCACTTGGGTCTCCAAACGGTTTGAGACCATTTGGTCTCAAACGGTCTTGAGACTGTTTGATCCCAAATGGTCTTGAGACCGTTTGGACTGAAACGGTCTTGAGACCGTTTGGTCCAAACTCTCTCATAACCGAATGGACCAAAAAGGTCTTCCATCACTTTATCAATTCAAGATTTCAATCATTAAACCATCTATCTATTGGACCACTAATTTATTCTTCAATTAGACCATTGAATCACCCTTCAATTGGACCTTCAATTAGGGTTTTGAACCCAATTGAACTAGGGTTTATAATCAATAAACCATCAATTAGGGTTTTGAAATCGAGGAACCATCAATGGTTGACATTGTGGAACTAGTCCAATTGAAATAAGTGGTTCATCATTAAACCATGTCATGTCCTAACCGGAATCGGTCTTGAGGTCATTTGGATGACCTCCAAATGGTCTTGAGACCGTTTGACTCAAACCTTTATTGAAATTTGTGCAAATCAATTAGGGTTTGAATCATTGAATCGATCATCAAATTAATTATTGATTGTATTTCAATTTGATATCTCTAGATCTTCAAATACTCAACCATACTCAACCCTAGACCTCCAAACGGTCTTGGTTGACCTCCAAATGGTCTTGAGACCATTTGGGTTACCTCCAAATGGTCTTGAGACTGTTTGGGTTAATCAACCCATTATTTTAATTCAACCAATTGAGATTTCAGCACTTAACCCGATTAGGGTTTCTAGTTGGAGTATTGTCCATATATTGAATTAATTAATTGGATCCAGTAGATCATTATCCAACATATACTAGGGTCCTGACCCCACAGGGTCAACCCATCCAAACGGTCAACTCATCCAAATTGTTTGGAATCCAAACCTCCAAACGGTTTGCAAACTGTTTGGTCTCCAAACGGCTTGGTGAAACTGTTTGAACCAAATTCATAAAACTATTTGCCTAGGATACTTTTGAGGTGTGTGCTTAGGATGATGTCATCATCATCAAGATATGGTCCTTCATATTTTTCTGTGATTTTCGTGGTGGTTCTATCGATTTGATCAAGTGGATTTCAAAAAGAACAAATGATCAATTATTGATAAGGAATTGAATGCTATAATAATAGTAAGGGTTCAAGTTATAAAACCCACCTCCAATTGAGATTCAAAGCTTCAAGATCACGTCAACAATGGTGGATGCAACTCCTTTCACTATCCCAAGGCTCGTCCTCAAGCATTGGGTGAAAAGGAATGGTTAGAATTGAAGATGGGATCGAGATAAGAAGAAATCATACATTGATTTTCAATTTCCACCATTGAATCAAGGTGAAAGAAGGTCAAGAATCTTACCAACAGGTTGGGGGATCGTCCTCCTGTTGTTACAATCTCCTTTGGTCGTTTTTGCAAGAAAGAGTGAAAGTGGATTCCAGATTACCCTTTCAACTCATGGATAAAGGAGCATATATATGAATTTTATTGAAAATTCATTTAAGAGAGATAATGTAGGGATTATCTCCTCCATTTCCTTGCCATTATCCCCCTTACCTTCCTTGGTTACGAGGCTATCTTATTTGCCTCTTATTCTTCTCAATTATCCATGATTTAAAGAAAAGCAAATTAGGCACCTTAAATCATATTATAATAATATCCATAAATGAGTGGATATTTCTTTTTCTATAATAATGTGAGTGGGTTCTTCACCTCCTGAAGATATTTTCGTTTCCTTTACAAGGAACAAGGACGTCCACATATATGTATTTCAACCATTTCAATTTTGGTTGAAGGGTACTTCAATTAATATATTTATTTTTGCATTAATTTGAAGTAAAGTTCCAATTATGCTTAAATCTTGATTATTTTAATATCAAGATTCTCTCTCCTCCAAAGAGATGCAAATGAGATGCCCCTCTCATTTTCTTTTCTCTACATGATGCCAAGAAACATTAGGGACTATTTTGAAGTGGTAATTTGCATATTGAACCCTGGGTTTTGGGTAATTTGCACATTACACCAAAACTAGGTTTTAATGCACAAACATTGCTTTATCAGCTCTTTCTTGGTACTCAGGCTACCAAAAGCCATACCTATGCATCATCTTCATTCTCATGATGACTCAACACATGAAGAACATCTTATCATGTAACATTTGCAATTTAACCCCTCAACTTGGGTAATTTGCATTTTAGTCAAAAATAGACAAAACATTATTTCAACATTATTAAAAAAGGACTAAAATCGAAACATAAGTTCCTCTTGAACCTTAATTACTTTTCAAGAAATAAGAGAAAGAATATAATTAACTTTATTAAGCAAAACATCTAGGGTTAAGGCATAACCCAGTTCAGGGATGTTACAATTAGACTCTAATTAAATTAAACCTAATCCCTAATCGAATTGAGCCTCATAAGGATAGTAGGTGGTGTTAGGGACTAGGTCCCCTATACACAACCTAGAATATCCATGGCCAGTTAGTAGCTTAGGTTAATTCATTAGACTCTAACTTGTTGTTTGGTTTGGATGATGTAAATGGAATCATAATGTTCATATGTCACCCCCCAACTTAAGTGATAAGTTCATACCCCTAAATAGCCCATACCTCTCTTTATTGCTTAAAACCCTAGTTTTGTCCTTGCTTAGCTTAGTTAGGTCTTTCCTTACTTAGTCAGCTTCTTGTTTTGTTCTTGCCTTGCTTATGTTAGTTTAGCTCTTTAATTTCTCTTTTGCTTCTCTCTTGCTTGCCTTAGTGTAATTTGCCTTTTCATACCTAGATTAATCCTTTCTTTCCTATTTAGCCTTAATCGAGTATATGGTTAACGTAGATTTCATTCTCTCCTTTAATTGCTTTCATGTTCATCCTTAGTTAACAATCAAAACAACATTTAAACCCTTAACCCTAGTCTCCATATTAGGAACCTAGCCAAACTAAAAACCTAGCTCTAGTGCCCCCTGTTCTCCCTGTTGATCGACCCTATACTTACCGCTTACCTATACTACGATACGACCATATGCGCTTGCGGGTGTAGTTGTTTTAGTGTGAGTAGGTGTTGAATTAGATTTTATAAATATCGAAAGTGAATCCACCCTGTGCTTCCATCTGTAGGGTTGCATGTATTCAAAACTCCAATTGAGTAGTGTGTAACACCATTGGTGGGATAGAACTAGTAGATTCACACCTTCTAAGAATTGGATTACCTTATCGTAGATTCCTATTTTCTTGAAATACTCTCTCTCCAGGCACCTAGTATGGCTGAAGACCTTGTTCTGATACATTAAGTCATAAGTAGAGTGGTGTATGGAGTTCCTTGGCACGAACGGGGGTTCTCTAGATTCTAGTGATGTCTCCCCCATAACTTCTTTCGCTTAGTTGGATTTTTCTATCTCCTTCCCCCTTGGTTTCTCAGCAACCACTAGTTTTGCCTTCTTGTTGCCCTTAGTTTCCTTCGGTGCAACTTTCCTTTTCTTTCCCTGAACTCGGGTCTCTAATTCTCCTGGTTGATACTCAGAGTCTCTATTTGTTATGTTTGTTTTGTTCCATGTGGAGAGTCCTCCGATGTTTGGTGACCCAGGATCCTCTGGTACTGTTCAAGTCACAGCTGCATCTCAAGCCTTTTTGCTAATGGCAGAGATGTGTTTTTCTTCAGTCCCACTGTCAGACTTGCCACCATCTCTTCTACCTCCTTCAAAGATGTTACCTTTCTATGGATGGGGTCACTGGTCGAGGGAGAAGACATTCTACAATTTTTTCACAATGAATTAGTTTATATTTGATCTAATCAGTGATTAATTAATTTTTTTTCAATTGTTTATGAAAATTAGTTAAGTTCTAATTTGTTTATAGGACCGCGACCCATAGTCTTGTTGGTGATTCAAGAGATTCCACGGTCACGGTCTGGTGTAGGAGACTGCGGTCATGGTCACAGTCTGATTCTGTGAATTGAGCAGGTCACGGTCTAGGGGACCACGACTTCAGGCTAAGGTATTCAACACCGCGACCCGTGGTATGATCTTGATAATCATGTGTTTGAGGGAACACCATGACCAGGTTAGCTCGATGTGTAGATCGCGACTGCAATTGCTGTTGAAGCATACTGTGACTCGCAATCTATCTGGTTCAACGACTCCATTTTCCTTTTGTCTGTGTTCAATTGGGGAAGGTGGGTAGGGAGGAGGTCAAAGATCCTTGATCGTAGACGCGCTCGATGGTGGGTGGTTGTGTTGATTATTATATTTTTAGGTTTTTGTTATTTTTTTGAAAGCACCGCCCTAGGGTGGATGGGGTTTTGATCGGTGAGAATGAATGGCGGCGACACGATAGGTGGCAAATGATTAAATGAATTGGAAAAGGAGCGAGGGCATGAGGTGAAATCAACAATAACAGTGGCAGTGGCGAATAACCATGGAAACAACGGGTGAAAAGCAAAAATAGGGTTGGGCAGTTGCCTTGCTTGATGGACGAGACGACAAGATAGAGGCAAAGATGTGGTGTAGAGTCAACTGCGGCAGAGGAGATTGGTCACGGTCAGGCGATTCATCAGAGTTAGAGGGTTTAACTCAAGCTCGAGAAGGTAAAAAGTGAAGAGAAATAGTGAAACTGAGGTTTTAGTATATATAGTAGGGATGACCATGATTCATTGAGCATAAAAAGGAGGGATGACCACGACTGTGTGTTCATAGCACGATTGCGGCCCAAGGTCTCTTCTCCTCAAGGAAAACTTAGGTCGAGGTCTCGTCGGCTAAGCGGTGGCACCGTGAGTCGTCGTCTTTCTCGAAGTAATGTTAACACTATGATCGCGGTCAGAGTACTTGACCAAAGCAAAACTTGTTTCATGAATCAATTTATCTTTTTAAAGGGAGGATAGGATATGTACAAAACTAAATAGAGAAGGAAACCAATCAAACTAAAAGGTAGAGAAAAATAAAATCAAAATCTTGGGTTTCCTCCCAAGAAGCTTTTGTTTTAAAGTCTCTAGCTCGACTTAATAATCATTCATTCATTGGTTCTCTCAGCTGGGTGTTGAAACTCCTCATTCCTTTCCACTGGTGACTGATTGGGTTCCTCCAAACTAATTCCAGACCTTCAGACAAAAGCTTCGTCTTCATAAAATCTTTTCACTCTGTGACCATTAACTTTGAAAGTTCCTATTTTCTCCCCTAAAATCTCCATCATTCCTTATGGGTATATCTTTACTACAGAAAAGGGGCCCGACCATGTTGTTCGGAGTTTTCCCGAGAAAAGTCGAATGCTTGAACTAAACAGAAGCACCTTGTAACCCTTAGTGACATCTTTGTTCTGTAGGTGGGCATCATGTCACACCTTAGTCCTTTGTTTATATATTTTTGCATTTTCATAAGCATGCAGCCTCAACTCTTTGAGTTCCTGAAGTTGTAGGAATCTCTTTTGGCCTGCTTTCTCTAGATCCATGTCCAGGAAATTGATCGCCCATAGGGCTTTATGCTCGAGCTCAAGAGGTAGATGGTAGGATTTACCATAGATCAGTCTGTGTGGTGTGGTTCCTATAGGCATCTTATAAGCAGTCCTGTAAGCCCAGAGAGCATCGTAGAGCTTCATAGACCAGTCTTTCCTAGTACGGTTGACCGTCTTTTCCAATATTTGTTTTATCCACCTATTAGACACTTCTACATGTCCTGAGGTCTGAGGATGATAGGGTGTAGTAACCTTGTACCTTACCCCATACTTCTTCAATAGCACCTCAAATTGTTTTACTCCAAAGTCTGATCCTCCATCAGTTATAACAGTGTGAGACAAACTGAAGCATGGGAATATGGTATTCTCAAACAACTTGATCACTAATTTAGAGTCACAAGTCTGAGTTGCTACTGCCTCAACCCACTTGGACACATAGTCAACGACTACAAGGATGTACTGGTATCCTTTTGATTATAGGAAAGGGACCATATAATCAATTCCCCATACATCAAAGATCTCCACTTCCACCCATTCAGCCATAGGCATTTCACTTCTTTTGCTGATATTACTAATGAGTTGACATTCCTTCAATGCCTTTACAAAAGACATCACGTCTTTGAACTTGGTGGGCTAGTAAAACCCAGATTGGAGTACCTTTGTAGTAGTTCTCTCTCCATTGTGGTTCCCTCCATAGGGAGAAGAGTGACATTTTTTTAGGATCGATGAAACTTCTTCCTCAGGTATACATCTCCGATAAAAATTATCAGAACACATTTTAAACAACAACGTATCATCCCAATAATAGTTCTTGACGTCAGAGAAAAGCTTTCTCTTCTGGTGAAATGTGATTTTGGGCGGCAACTGGCCACATGCCAAGTAGTTACAAATATCTATGAACCATGGTATTCTCTGTTCCTCTAATTAAGCCATCAACAAGGCTTCATCAGTGTAGTTATCATTAATAGGTAGTTGATCTCCATAATTGAAAATGATCCTAGATAAGTGGTCAGCTACCACATTCTCTTTTCCCTTCTTGTCTATAATTTCATGATCGACTTCCTGTAACAACAGAGCCCATTGTAATAGCCTTGGCTTGGTATCTTTCTTTTGCATGAGGTATCATATAGAACCATGGCCAGTATAAACTTTCACCTTGGAACCTATAAGGTATGACCTGGACTTATCAAACGCAAAAACTATCGCCAACATTTCCTTTACTGTGGTGGTATAATTTTCTTGAGCTTTGTCCAATGTGCGACTGGGTAACAGATAACATGATGCTTTTTGTTTTTCTTTTGACCTAGGACTACGCCTATGGCATAATTACTAGCGTCGCACATTATCTCAAATGGAAGCTCTCAATCTAGGGCTTGTAGGATAGGTGAGGTGTAGAAGTTAAAGCCTTCTTTAGGGTGTTGAAAGCTTCTAAGTTTTTATCATTGAATTCGAAAACTACGTCTTTGATTAACAAATTTGATAGGGGTTTCAAGATTTTTGAAAAGTCCTTGATGAACCTTTTTTAGTATCCATCATGGTCTAAAAAACTTCTTACCCCAGTCACATACTTTGGCGGAGGGAGTTTGGATATAGCTTCAATTTTACTTAGATCCACTTTGATGCCCTTCTTGGAAATTTTATGTCCTAAGACAATACCGCTCTCGACCATAAAGTGTCACTTTTCCTAGTTTAGGACCAAGTGTTTCTCCTCGAATCTCTGTAGTACTAAGGATAAGTTTCTTAAGCATGCATCAAAATCTATCCCATATACTGAAAAGTCATCCATAAAAACTGCTACTATATCCTCCAAAAAGTCAGAAAACATAGAGATCATGTACCGTTGGAAAGTCATTGGTGCATTGCATAGCCCGAAAGGAATTTTCTAAAGGTATACGCGTCATAGATGCACATAAATGTTGTCTTCTCTTAATCATTAGGGTGGATGGGAAGCTGATAAAACCCAGAATATCCATCCAAGAAACAGAAGTAGCCATGGTGGGCAAGCCTTTCCAAGACTTGGTCAATGAATGGTAAGGGAACATGCTCTTTCTTCATGGCTGAATTTAGTTTTCTATAGTCTATGGACATCCTCCAGCCCGTAACAGTTCTCATGGCGACTTCATCACCATTATCTCCCTTTACTACAGTCATCCCCCCTTTCTTAGGCACTACGTGGATGGGGCTTACCCAGTTGCTATTGCTTATCAGGTATATAATCCCAACATCCCGTAGTTTTAAAATGTCTTTCTTGACTACTTCTTGTAGTAACTTGTTCAATTTTCTTTGAGGCTGAACCAGTGGCTTAGCAGATTCTTCTAAGTTAATCCAGTGCATACAAAGGGCTGGATTAAGCCCTTAGATGTCTTCGACAGAGTATCTGATTGCCTTTTTGTGTTCCTCAACTCTTTCAGGAGTCTTTCCATCTGTTCTTCTATTAGGTTTGCATTAACGATGATGAGAATCCTTTCCTCATTGTTTAGGAATTCATATTTCAGTCCTTCAGGGAGTGGTTTTAGTTCTAGATTCGGCTTGAGAGCCTCTTACTCTTTGCTCGACTATTCTAGAGAAGCATATTTTATAGTCTCAATTACTTCTTCATCCTCACTGAGTTCTTCTTCACCTTGGTTAAGGTAATTCAGAATTTCAACCACTTTTGGGTCTTCCACCATAGGATTTGGGTTGTTCAGGGCCCTCATTAGGGGATCTACTATGGACTTTTTCTCTTGAACCTCCTCACATTAATGGTTGTAGATGTCCATGAAGTAAACTGACTCAAAAAGAGATGGTCCCTTCATGGCGTCCTTCACCTTGAAGTCTATGTGATCATTTCCTACCCAGAGAGTTATGATGCCTTTGACTACATCTATCAAAGCCATACCAATTGCCAAAAATGGTCGTCCGAATGTAATAACACACTTTGTGTCTTCGATAGTGCCTATTACCACAATGTCACTAGGGATAAAGAATCACCCCAAACAGATCGAGACATCTTCTACTATACCAACAAGTCACTTGAACGTGTGGTCCATCATTTCAATCCTCATGTTTGTTTTGACCATGTTGGTCAATCCCAATCTTTGAGCTAAACTTCGGGGCATGAGGCTAATGCTCGCTCCCAAGTCTGCTAGACCTTTCCTTTCAATATTGCCCCCAACACAAAAAGGGATGTTAAAAGCTCTGAGATCTTTCTTCTTTGTCAAAAATTCAGCTTGAACAAAAGAACTAGACATGTTCGCTAGATATACTATTTCTACATGGTTTCCCCTTCTTCTCTTTGTGATGAGATCTTTGAAAAACCTTTCGTACATAGACATTTCCTCCAAGGCATCAAGAAATGGAACATCTATGTGCAACTTATTCACTGCTTCCATAAATTTTTCGTATCTTTTCTTCAGATGTGCCTTGATGAGCTTGTACGGGAATGGGACCCTTGGTTCATATGGATTTTTCTTTGTGAAAATTTCCTCAGCAGGATCCGGATCCCTAACTTCTCCACTTTTCTTTTTACTTTCTTCAGCAACCTTTCCCTTATCAGTAGACTTCTTAGAAGTAACTTCTTTCTCAAGTTGTGGTTCCTCATCTTTTCCTTCCTCATTATTGCCCCCAGTTCCATAATTATTTAGTGTCCTCCAAGATCGAAGGGTAGCCATATTAGCGGTCTTCGTATTTGATGGAATTTTTCTAGAGGGATTCTTCACCATGTAACATACTGGATTTTGGACCCTAGCTTAAAACATTGACCTTTTGGGTTTAACCAAGCAAGGTTGGGGTTAGTATGATCTTAATAATCAAATACAAGAATAAGGTAATCTAATAAGTCATATAATTCATTTGGATGGTAATAAGATGATAAAGAACTTAATTGAATGAGTAATTGATCTAATGGGCCTAATGGCATAACCATGTAATAAAGCCTCAAAATAAAGAATAGACTTCAAATTCGTAATCTACACATTAAAATAAGCCTACATGTCAATTTTCATTTAATTTGGACTCCTCAAAATAATATGGTAAGTCAGGAGAGAGAAATTGCCTAAAAGGTGTAATTAATAAATAAATATAATTCATGACTCCAAAAGAGGAAATAATCTTAGATTTGTGTCTACATAATAAATATAGCATTTGGGTGAATTTTCATCCAATTTGGAGAAAGTTTGCTTAAAAGGTGAAAACAGGAGAGAGAAAGTATGTAGAACCATCAAAATATTAAATAAATGCTCAAACAACTCCAATATGTAAAATTGATGTCAAATTCATATCTAACACATTAAATATGACTTGTGAGTCAGGTTTCATAAAATTTAGATAATCCTAAAGCCATTAATGAAGGAGGAAAGAGAAAACATGAGTTGATTTATTTAACCCATTAAAAGTTTCCAAAAGGCAAAACTAAGTGCATAATCAAAATTTACATGCCTTTATTGGCCTCTGTGCAAAATTCCACTTAATTTGGATGTTGTTTGAACCCTCTTTTGAAGAGAGAGAAAAAGGAAATAAAATTTAAAATCATTTTATTCAAAGTCAGATTTGATTTTCGGTGTCATCCTATGGTTCCTGATTCTCAGATTTCTCTTATATGCACTTTCCCCGCAACCCTTGGATGTGGATCTAGCGGAAGGGAGGTCATCTCGTACGTCAGGTAGGAGAGCCCGCTTGGTGTGAACAGAAGGTGATTTTTTCCATCGCGCATATCTTCCCCGTTTCACGATGGTTTTTGGAAATTCTTTCTCCCACGGATTCCTCTCACAATTCCGCACCACCTGACCCCTATTATCACCCCTATCATGGCCTATATAAGTAAGCCCCAATTCTTCTCTCCCCATCATTTTTCACAGACGACCATACCCCATTCCTCTTTCACGAGCAACTTCCAGAAAGGATCCTTGACCTTTCTCATCTTCTCCTTTGACCTCAATTTCCCTAGATATCTCGCTATAACCCCCGACCTACTCTGTTTTCTTCTTGTTGCTCTGACAATTGGAACCTAGCGTTGGAAGACTTCTCCGGCCAATTGTTTCTCATACACCATCCTCGGGAGTGTCTGATGCCTTCCGAGTTCATTTTGGGTTTCGGGGTATCTTCCCCTTCTCTATCAACTTCGAGCCTTCTCTGTCGATGGTGAGCTATTGGTCTGGTGGTGTCTGGAGTTTCACGATGCTTGATAAGCACTCTTTTTTCTTCGATTCTTCTTCCCAAAGCTTTTCACAACGTCGTTCGATCTTTTGCGCCTCATTTTCATCGTGTTCAGTTTTGCCTGATCTGGCACTATGGCTGGGGTTCAGGTAGCCATGATAGCCTTTCATGGGATCTTTGAGTTCATCTTTGAGGAGGGTAGCGCAGCGGCGAGCTTGGTCACGTTGATTCGCACCCTTCGAGCGCAGGCTTTACCCCCCAAGGAACCTGGCGAGCAGGCAATGGATGTCATCACCATGGCCTATGTCATGAGTGTTTCAAAGGGGATGAATCCCCTCTGGTCAAAACCTTTCTTACCCTCCTTTTTCACGTGCTTTGACTTTCCCGCTTCAGGGGTAATTTGGTCTTTTCACGTGTGTTTGTTTAATCTGATTTTGAGGTAACTTGCCAGTATGTTTGGTGGAACCGACTGAATTGGCCACTCATGATAGGGTCAACTCAGCTAGCCCGGTTGCTAATTGGTTTTTCGATGACATGGATTTATGCTATTATCTGATTGGTCGCTTTTATATAAAATACATAATAATAAATCTATGGCTCAAAAAAATAAGGAAAAATACTTGTTGGATTCAGAAAAATAATATCTATTTAATGGTACGTGTTTTAATGACTAAATCCAAATATTAATAATAGGTGTTTTTCAATGGATGTAATTGATGATGAATTCACTTGTAAAAAGCATAACTAATTATCTATAAGTCAGAAAAATATAATAAAATATGTTTTGGACACCTAATGACATATACTAAAATATGGAATGGTTTTGGAAAATTAATTCACATATAATTAAAAAGGTGGTTTTTAGGGTTTTGAATAATTAATGGAAACCTAACACTAATTCCACATATATGCATAATAGGTTCTTTGGAAGCCTAGGCTTGGACCTAGTTGGACTTTGGATCATTTGAATCTTATTTTGAGGTATGTTTGCATCCCCGATTATTTGTCTTGAGCAATTATCCTAAATTATCTTTCTCTTGGTCCTATGGACAATAGCCTATACACATTTCTCTTATCTTTTGATGTCATGGTTCTTGTGAACTATCTTACTTGTTAGTGATCTTGTGATCATGGATATTCTCTTGACTTTGTTTCATATGCCTTGGTGCATGTTGGATTTTTGATATTATATGCCCACTTTGATGTTGAAGTTTACTTGTTGATATATGCCCACTGTGATGTAAAAGTTTACTTGGTGATACATGCCCACTTTGAAGTGGATTATTATATGTTGTGTTGACTACTGTGTGATGGTGACATGGTATAAATCTAACTATACTTCTTACTTGCCTCTACATTTTACATGCTATGTGATTCCGTAGCACAAGAGTAGTGAAAATTGCATTGGTTTTGCTTATAGTAGATTTGATATTTCCTACTCTTTTTGGGATGGCAAGGAACCTCGTACCCTGGCCAGATGTGTATCTTGACCCATTTTATAAATATTTGGGAGATTGGCAATATTCCTTTCTCTATCAGGCTTCATATTTATGGGGGTTGGCCGCCAATTGTGTTTACATTTCTAGGGCTATGCTTATCTCACATGCATGAAGGATATTGATTGTGGGGTGTGTGCCCTACTTGTGCTTGTTTCCCACAATGGTAGTGGATATATATATGACACATTCTTTTTATGTTGTTTTATGGCAAGTATCATTCTTATTGTGATTCTTTTCTTTTATACTCGATTGGGTAGTCCTTATCTCTTGCATGAGAAGCCTTTTATGTTGATGTCCCTTATTCTTTATAAATTGCTCAATTTTCTTTTTAGTATGCACATACCAACCTTTGTTGATGTATCCTATTGTTTCTCTTTTGCTGGGGTATGCTTCCAACCCTAGGTGGAGGACTTGGATGACTTGTCATGTTGACCTAGACTTAGATTGTGAAGTTAAAGCTTGGAGACAATCTTGAGGTGGTTTAGATTTCCTCTACATGGATCCTTATGAAGTAAGTTTAAGATGTTCCCTTTGTTTTATAATTGAATATAGTCATGTTTTTATTCTGCTTCTATACTTTGGTCTTTTGTTACCATTATATAAAGATTTGAAAATTTTACACCCACTCCAACATACCTTCTAAGTGTGTTTGGACTGGAGGTTTTATTATTCAAACTTTTAGTAAGGAAGTGATTTCACTTCTTTACAACATGGTATCAGAGCCCATGGTAGTCGGAATCGACTATTTCAATTTTGTCTCCCATAAGAACCCTTGACTTTTCTAGTTAGCTCTAAGTGAGATGTTGACCTTAGAATTGATCAATGATTATCTGTGTATGCAATAAGGTTTGTTTTGAGGATGAGAATATGTTAGGAGATCTTGTTATGGAAATATTGTGACTTGGTTTTCACATTGATTTTGAGCTCACCATTGTTTTATATCACGCAATTCTTTAAAGAAAAAGTTATTTTCATTATACTACTATATGTATAAAAACAATTCTCTAATTTATTGAAGTTTTCTTGAACTAAGTCTCAATGAAGAGAAACTGTAGTTTGAGTAGAATCTAACCCTAGTTTTGTGACTAGGATTGATATATTGATGTAGTTGACCTACCCTATGACTTTTTGGATTTTCATGTAGGGTTGATAGGTTAGAGACACGAGGACCTAAAACTCAACCCTATGTTGTATCTGACTCTTAGAGGGATACATGTATAAATCTCTAAAAATTTCACGACTAAGTGATGTGGGTAGCTCTAAAAAGTTGTTTAGTTTGACTTATTAGGTTGAACCCTTTAAGGGGTGGAGAATAGTTGTTTGTTTGATGTTTGTATTAATAGATTTCGAGGACGAAATCCTTTTTAAGGGGTGGAGTGTTGTAACATACCAGATCTTGGACCGTAGCTTAAAACTTTGACCTTTTGGGTTTGACCAAGAATGGTTGGGTTTAGTATGATCCTAATAATCAAATACAGGAATAAGGTAATCTAATAAGTCATATAATTCATTTGGATGGTAATAAGATGATAAAGAACTTAATTGAATGAGTAATTGATCTAATGGGCCTAATGGCATAACCCATGTAATACAGCCTCAAAATAAAGAATAGACTTAAAATTTGTAATCTACACATTAAAATAAGCCCACATGTCAATTTTCATTTAATTTGGACGACCTCAAAATAATATGGTAAGTTAGGAGAGAGAAATTACTTAAAAGGTGTAATAAATAAATAAACATAATTCATGACTCCAAAAGAGGTAAATAATCTTAGATTCGTGATCTACATAATAAATATAGCCTTTGGGTGCATTTTCATCCAATTTGGAGAAAGTTTGCTTAAAAGGTGAAAGTAGGAGAGAGAAAGTATGTCGAACCTTTAAAATATTAAATAAATTCTCAAACAACTCCAGTATGTAAAATTAAGGGCAAATTCGTATCTAACACTTTAAATATGACTTGTGAGTCAGGTTTCATCAAATTTGGATAATCCTAAAGCTATTAATGAAGGAGGAAAGACAAAACATCAGTTGATTTATTTAACCCATTAAAAGTTTCCAAAAGGCAAAACTAAGTGCATAATTAGAATCTGCATGCCCTTATTGGCCTCTGTGCAAAATTCCACTTAATTCTGATGTTGTTTGAACCCTCTTTTGAAGAGATAGAAAAAGGAAATAAAATTTCAAAATCATTTTATTCAAAGTCGGATTGGATTTTCGGTGTCACCCTACGGTTCCTGATTCTCAGATTTCTCTTATATGTGTTTTCCCCACAACCCTTGGATGTGGATCTAGTCGAAGGGAGGTCATCTCCTACCTCGAGTAGGAGAGCCCGCTTGGTGTGAACAGAAGGTGATTTTTTCCATCGCGCATATCTTCCCCGTTTCACGATGGTTTTTGGAAATCCTTTCTCCAACTGATTCCTCTCGTAATTATGCACCACCTGACCCCTATTATCACCCCTATCATGGCCTATATAAGTAAGCCCCAATTCTTCTCTCCCCATCATTTTTCACAGACAACCACACCCCATTCCTCTTTCACGAGCAACTGTCCAGAAAGGATCCTTGACCTTTCTCATCTCCTCCTCTGACCTCAATTTCCTTGGATATCTCGCTATAACCCCTAACCTACTCCGTTTTCTTCTTGTTGCTCCGGCTAGCGGAACCTGACGTTGGAAGACTTCTCCGGCCAATTGGTTTTTCATACACCATCCTCGGGTGTTACAACCCCAAATTTTGGGTTCATTTGGTGAGAAATGTAATTTCTTATATTAAAGATATTTGGACAAATAATGTAATTTGTTGTGAATAAATGGATTTCGTTTAAAATAGCCTTGTTGTTTGATTTGTGGGCTTTATTGGCTATTGGGCCCAATAACAAGGAAATTCAATTAATTAATGAATAATTGAATATTTCAGAAAAGAAAGAGGTAGAAACCTCTAGAAGGAAAATCCAAGGAGGTATTTCGTGCCTCTTGGGTTCCTTGGGTACCAAGGAGTCCAAAGTTGCATAAAGAGAGCAATAAGAAAAGAAGAGATCAATTAAGTATTTCTTTATTAAGAAAGAAATTGAAAATATTGATGAAATGTGGAAAATAAGTGAAAAGAGGTATAATGGAGTAATCCTTGGTGGAATTTCATATTCCAAGGATTTCTAATGATAAAAGGAAAACAATTGAGGAAAATAAAAGAGAAATAAAGAGAAATCCTCAAAAAGAAATATTTTTATTAGAAATACACATGATAATGAAGAATAATGCATTTAGATGCATCTAGAAGGATAATGAGTGTCCAATAAAAAGGATTTCGAAATAATAGAGTTTCTTGGGGTCCAAGGAGCCCCAATAAAGAAATAGGAAAGAGAAAATACCAATAATGTCAAATAAGAAGATAATGTGAATATATAATTATGTATTATGTGGTATTGCTAGAAAGAAAGTAATTTCTATAAAAGGAAAATAGGATTTCGTGCCTATGGATTGAAAAGCAAGAAATAAAGAGAATAGGTGAGAGGAATTTCGAATTCCTAAGATCTAATGAACAAAGTACACAAAGAAAGAGAGAAGAATACTTGTAAAATAAGGAAATCCATTTCCTATAAGGAGTAGCCTTGATTGCTTAGTGGGCAAGCAATCTAGGACACGGATACTCTCCTATTTAAAGGATAGACCCTCCAGTTCGAGCTCGGAGAGAGATTCCACACAACTACATCTCCCTTCTTCTTGTTTCTTTCACGCAAAACCCTAATGAAGGTGTAGAGAAACCCCAGAGCAAACCAGGGGCTGAGGAGTCATCTGGTTGGAGGCAGGGTGCTTCCACATCAACCCTGGACTGCTCGGCTACGATCTCGACATCCTTAGCTTCGCGCAACATCCACTGTTGGACTCAAAGACCGGCTGCAGTTGCAGCAACTGTCGCATCATTCTTCCTCTTAGGAAAGACCTCTTTGGCGATGAGTTAGAGGCGCCCTTGGTGCGGCGGACGCTGGCAGATCTAGGGCAGCAATCGACGTCGATCCCCGAGCCTCAGGATGGAAGGGCAAACCGCGGGAAGCAGTCGCTCGTGGCCTGGTCGCGGCAGATCTGGAGGTTGAAGACGATCAGGAGTACTGGACAAGTCTACCCTCCGTGAGCAGTAGAACCAACCTACTTAACCAGGGGAAAAATAGTCAATTTGAAATGTTTTAAAGCAAGCCGCCCCACGTTGCATGGAAGGCGCCTACGTGGAAGCCCCCCATTGGCCCAAAAATAGGTAATTTTGTAAAATCATATCTATTTATTCATAGCTCGGATTAACACGTATAAAATATGAAAGTTGCTCAGAAAAATGAGGGGAATCCATTAAAAATATATTTGAAGTCAGATTCCTTTTGCAATTCGAAAACTAATGGAAGTTATTAGCTTTAGATGTATTAATGTTTAAAGAACCCTATTTTGAGATGAATAATATATTTATAAGGGTTTAATGGATGATTAGAGTTAGTATTAACCTGTTAATGATGAAAGGGCAGATTAGGAACAAAAAGGATAAATTTGCATGTAATTAGTTTAATTTCGAGTTTAATGTGCATGAATAATACTTTAATGGGCCTTGAAACCCTAATGTTGGTAAGTTTGACTCTTAATGGCTTTAATTGACTAATTTCATGATTAAAGTTGGAATATGCTGAATCTAAGCTATTTCCTATATTAAAGTCCCTAATTTGTGGATAAATAACCTTAATATAGAAATTAGGGTTTTCGATTGAATCAAGGAAGAATTAATAATAAATAGAGTTCATATGGGAATTAGACCATCATGAATTATGAGTTGTTAAACCGAAAGAAACTAAAGGTGATAATTGAGTCTAATGACCTTGAAATAACTTAAAAGGATAAAGAAGGTAGTTTTGGTATAAAAGAGAACTAATCGACTTTAATTGGGCTTATGATGTTGAAGTTAGGGTTTATGAACTAAGAGAGCATTTAATATGATAAATGTGTTATGGAGGCAAAAACCCTAATAAAACCCTAATATGGTCTAGAAAGCCTAAGGTGGAATCCAAGTCTAGCTTTAGAATGTTCTGGATAAACTATAAAACTTGGAACGTATGCATTAATATCAGTATATTATTGATCGCTTGTTGATTGATTCTTTATCCTTATTGCTTGGACAATCAAGTTGCTCTGGATCAGGTATGTGGTTAATTATGAATAACAGCCTTAGTTTCCCGATGATTTTTTGGATGGTTAATCGCATTGAATGCAAATTATCAGTTTGGATGTTCATACTTGCAAATTATAAAGTCACTATGATTATCACATTAATAATAGAAGTATGGATTCTCGCACCTACATGCCACCCCGATGGATGATACCAAAGGTCAGTCCCAGATGGGTAGACCAATGGACACCTTGAGTGGTGACCCCAGGCACCAAGAAGGTGGCCTATGATATTGCATGACTAGTGGGCACCATGAGTGGTGACCCCCAGGCACCAAGCTTGGGATTGAGAAGGTGGCCTTAAGTCATTGGCAAAGGGCACCCTAAGGTGGGTATGCTAAGGTTAGGGCAAAAGCGCTGGAGAATGTCATACTGAAAAGTGTAAATTGGCTTGTTAATTCATTTGATTGTGATTATTAAATTGTTAGCCATATTTGCAAGATTTTGGTTGTTCCCACATACCAGTATATTTCTATATATTGACTGACGTTTTGTTTGTCGGCATTTTAGGAACAACAATTGAAAGAACAAACAGTAAAGTGACACAATGCAAAAAAAGAAATAAAGTGCAAGGAGGATTAGATAGAATAATTCAAGACCAGGATAGATAGATTTCCAAAGGTAGGTAAAAGTTTTATTTTATACCAAATTCCAGTTAGTTAGTAGAATTTCATAATTGTTATTGATTATTTGTCGAACCTTTGATCCTGTTAATTGGATAACGGCACCGACCTTTCGGTCTCCCTTAATTGGGGGTTACCGGGAGGCGGGGTCGTTACATCGGGAGTGCCTAATGCCTTCTGAGTTCATTTTGGGTTCCGGGGTATCTTCCCCTTCTCTATCGACTTTGAGCCTTCTCTGCCGATGGTGACTTACTAGTATGGTGGTGTCTGGAGTTTCACCGTGCTCGGTAAGCACTCTTTTGCCTTCGGTTCTTCTTTGCAAAACTTTTCACAACGTCATTCGATGTTTTGCGCCTCATTTTCATTATGTTCAGTTTTTCCTATTCCGGCACTATGGATGGGGTTCAGGTCGCCATGATAGACTTTCATTGGATCTTTGAGTTTGTCTTTGAGGAGGGTAGCGCAGCGGCGAGCTTGGTTGCGTTGATTCGCACCCTTCGAGCGCAGGCTTTACGCCCCCCACCCAGGAACTTGGCGAGAAGGCAATGGATGTCATCGCCATGGCCTGTGTCATGAGTGTTTCAAAGGGGATGGATCCCCTCTAGTCAATACCTTTCTTACCCTCCTTTTTCACGTGCTTTTGTTTTCCCATTTCAGGGGTAATTTGGTCTTTTCATGTGTGTTTGTTTAATCTGATTTTGAGGTAACTTGCCAGTCTGTTTGGTGGGACCGACTGAATTGGCCGCTCATTGGTTTTTCGATGACATGGATTTATGCTATTATCTGATTGGTCACTTTTATATAAAATCCATAATAATTAATCTATAGCTCAGAAAAATAAGGAAAAATACTCGTTGGATTCAGAAAAATAATATCTATTTAATGGTACATGTTTTGATGACTAAATACAAAGATTTATAATAGGTGTTTTTTAATGGATGTAATTAATGATGAATTAACTTGTAAAAATCATAACTAATTATCTATAAGTCAAAAAATATAATAAAATATGTTTTGGACTCCTAATGACATATACAAAAATATGGAATGGTTTTGGAAAATTCATTCGCATATAATTAAAAAGGTGGTTTTTAGGGTTTTGAATAACTAATGGAAACCTAACCCTAATTCCACATATATGCATAATAAGTTCTTTGGAAGCCTAGGCTTAGACCTAGTTGAACTTTGGATCATTTGAATCTGATGTTGAGGTATGTTTGCATCCTCGATTATTCTTCTTGAGCAATTATCCTAATATGTCTTTCTCTTGGTCCTATGGACAATCGCCTATACACATTTCTCTTATCTTTTGATATCATGGTTCTTGTGAACTATCTTACTTGTTAGTGAGCTTGTGATCATGGATATTCTCTTGACTTTGTTTCATATGCCTTGGTGCATGTTGGACTTTTGATATTATATGCCCACTGTGATGTGGAAGTTTACTTGTTGTTATATGCCCACTGTGATGTGGAAGTTTACTTGGTGATATATGCCCACTTTGAAGTGGATTATTATATGTTGTGTTGACCATTGTGTGATGGTGACATGGTATAAATCTGACTATACTTCTTACTTGCCTCTACATTTTACATGCTATGTGATTCATTAGCATTACAGTAGTGAAAATTGCATTGGTTTTGTTTATAGCAGATGTGATATTTCCTGCTCTTTTTGGGATGACAAGGAACCTCATACCCTGGGAAAGATGTGTGTGTTGACCCGTTTTATATATATTTGGGAGATTGGCAGTATTCCTTTCTCTATGAGGCTTCAGCTTTATGGGGGTTGGCCACCAATTGTGCTTATATTGTTCTAGGGCTATGTTTATCTCACATGCATGCAGGATATTGATTGTGGGGTGTGTGCCCTAATTGTGCTTGTTTTCCATCATGGTAGTGGATGTATATATGGCACATTCTTTTTATGTTGTTTTATGGAAAGTGTCATTCTTATTGTGATTCTTTTCTTTTATACCCGATTGGGTAGTCCTTATCTCTTACATGGGAAGCCTTTTATGTTGATGTCCCTTATTCTTTATAAATTGCTCAATTTTCTTTTTAGTATGCACATACCATCCTTTGTGAATGTATCCTATTGTTTCTCTTTTGCTAGGGTATGCTTCCAACCCTAGGTGGAGGATTTGGATGACTTGTCATGTTGACCTGGACTTAAATTGTGAAGTTAAAGCTTGGAGACAAATCTTGAGGTGGTTTAGATTTCCTCTACATGGATCCTTATGAAGTAAGTTTAAGATGTTCCCTTTGTTTTATAATTGATTATAGTCATGTTTTTATGCCACTGCTATACTTTAGTCTTTTGTTACCATTATACAAAGATTTGAAAATTTTACACCCACTCCAACTTACCTTCTGAGTGTGTTTGGACTGGAGGTTTTATTGTTCAATTTTTAGTGAGGAAGTGATTTCACTTATTTACACACTAACTCTGCCAACTGCGCAAGCTGTTGATCAATTTGGCATTGGTGTGTCTACATATCTGCCATATGAACTTGCATGGTTGCCAGGACTCCAGAATTAGCTAGATAACTTTGGGCTAGTTGATCGTTCATTGTGGCTTGCCTCTTGGAAAAATAAAAAAATTGGGCAACTAAGTCTTGTTGGCTAATATCCTTTCCTTGTCTTGATCCTTGGCCTTAGCCCTATCCTTGGTTCGGTCCTTGGCTCGGTCCAGCTCCTTGACGATTCTGATACTTACCTTGTCCTGAGTAGTTGTTCTTGTTGGTTTGATAGTTGTTCGTCCGAGTATACTGAGTTTGTCCGCTTCTCTTTTTGAAACCTGGCAGCGGTTTTGGCTGGTTGTTTAGTTGATGTGAATTCTCAATTGCTTCCATGTTTCCATAATTGAAATCGGGATGGTCTGGCCTCTTGAAGTTAGTATATGAGACATTATCAACTTCTTCCTCACTTTCACTATCATCGAATTCCTCCGGCCTGGTCTGAATGTAGTTGTTAATGTTGTGCCCTCCCTGGCTAAAGGTAACACACTTCATCACTTTCTCCACATGTTTTTTTCCCTTGGTTCCTGAGTCCTTTAACTGCTCGACATCAGTAGCTATCTTTTGAATTTGGGTAGTGATTGTCTCCAGAGCCTTAGCTTTGGAAAACCATCCTTAATTGGTCTCCTTCTTCGCATATCCTCTATCATTTCTATCATAGTCCATGCCTGCTTGCAGCACAACCATGTTCTCAATGATCTTGATCATCCTGCTTGGTTTCTCTCCTAGGAAATCACTTCCTATCATGGCATTTAGTGATGTCCTCTCAGCTGGTGTAATCCCATTATCGAAAGTTGTAACTAAGAAACCTTTTCCATAGTTATGGTGAGGGCAATCTCATAGATATTCTTTGAATATCTCCCAAGCCTCATGTAGGTTCTCATCTAGCTTCTACATGAATGAGGTTATCCTTTGCCCATTCGGAATTGTTTTCTAAGTCAGATAAAACTTTGTGACAAAGGCATCAACAAGATCCCTCCACCCATCTAGAGAACGATGTGGTAGGCTGACATACCAAGACATTGCCTTGTCTTCTAGGGAGAAGATAAATCCCTTGAAATAGATTACCTCTTGGGGAACTTCTCTCATCTTGATGGTATCACAAATATTTTTGAAGGCATCAAGGTAGCGGTATGGGTTTTCATTTTTGGAACTTCCTTGAAAACACTTGTTTTAAATCATCGAGATTATAGAAGGCTTCAGTTCGAAGTTTGTTGCATCAAAGTGTGGGATTATGACGGGGCATCTAGACTTGTTGGCCCTGGTAGCAGCCAATTCACAAAGAGTTTTGTCTTCTTCGCCATTCATGTAGTTGTGATCTCTCTCGCCATCCCGCTCATGGTCGTTATGGCTCCTTATATGTTTGTGGAGATGGTGATGATCTTCATTGCGAAGGTCGACCTCACGATGGTCATCTTCATGTCTCTCTTCATGTTCTTTCACACATTCTTCACGCTCTTATCGTTCAGGCTCCTCTCTTTCTTCCTCAGAGGGATGTGGATCACGTAGGATCCTAGCATGTTCTTCACCGGAGCGGTGGTCGTCCCTTTGAGGAGGCATCTTATCTCACAAGAGGAACAGAAGCTAGGATGGAGATTATATTTTCTATCTTCGGTTACCTGAACAAAACATACAGTTGAATCAGAAAAACTGGACACGTAAAATGAACTGTAGCAACCGTAAGTTAGCAGGGTGAAAGATTTAAGTGCAGTCAAGCTTATTACTAAGCTTGAGGCACCGGATTATAGAGGAGTGGACTCGCGTTCTTAACAGTTTCATTTTGCCTTATCCCTGACAACGGTGCCAAAAAGTTGACCGGCCTAAATCACGCATCCAAAATGAGTGGATTCATAGTAGTCAAACTTTTAAACATTTAACCCGACTCTCAGGGGCCCGCACCAATGAACAGGGTCTGATGTAGCGATCAGGGTCAAACACAGGGACAAGATTGGCAGTGTTAAGTGCACATAATCTAACACTCTTATATTCCAGGTGAAGAGAGTATTTTAAGGGGTGTTCCCTAAGTAACGATGGCTCTCAAACCAAAATAAGGCAAGTAAAACAAAGATAAGAAGAACAAAAAATAACAAAAATAAGATGGTAACAACGATTTAGAAGGGAAACTTGAATCTAGTTTCACCTACTATGACTTCTCACCAACATGTAACATCATCTCCCTTTCTCGTATACTTATATTAAGATCATAAGCAATCATCTATGGTGTCTATTCCACTCTCTCTCAAGATGAGGATAGATCCAAGTCTAAGGGTAGCCTCTCTCTCGAGATGACCACTCATATACCACAAAGCATAACATATGATTTCAAGCTATGGCATTGTAACACTCTTGTGCATACGTACCACTCCATAACACATGATAAAAGTGATATTACTCTCTTGAGATATCAACTATCAAACATCACAAGATGGTATCTAAGCATACAAGTGAAGCATTAAAATAGGTGTATGGAGATAATCTTGACAAGAGTATATATATTCAACAAAGAGAGACAATATACATGTTGGGAGGGCCTTAATGGCTACCCCTAGCTCAAGTTATGGTGTTTAGCTGCTCATGTTCACGGGAAACATAATGATGTTACAGAAAGATAGATACATGAAGATACACAAAGTGAGGAGGGAAGTACAATGGAATGTAATGATAGATCTAGATAGAGAGAGAGAGAGAACATGATACAACATGATACTTCTTAGGATCTGGATCTAGCACGTCGATGGCGTAGACAATCTTCTCCTCTCGAAGTAGTCTTCAATCTTCTCTCTACTCAACTTCCGCCTTTGGAGATCTAAGACTGGTGGATGGGATGGGATAGGATGGAATGGATCTAGGATGCAGCAACACTTTGTGGCCTTCTAGATCTAATCTATGATCTGATGGATTGACAAGACGGGTGGGTGGCCTATTTATACGCACACTCCACCGACTTAAGCCTAGACTGTGGTTGTGGCCTAGGTTGGGGAGGTGTGAGACCACAGTCGCGGTCTGCTCCTTATTCCTTCTTTCATCATGGTCGAACTTGGTCGCCATCTAGATGTCGCTCGTAGTCTATGAATGTTGTTGAGGTTTCTTCATGTAGTCACGATCTGCAGATTGCTCGCAATCTACAAGGATCGTGACCCCATTTGGATCGCGGGCTTCTTTGAGTCGCGGTCGAACTTGGTGTTCATGGTCTAGCAAGGATCACGGTCGATGTCGACTCATGCATTGTGTTGGAGAGGTCGAGGTTGAGGTCTCCCCACTTGGTTGTGGTCTGCATGTGGCTCACGGTCTGCTTGAGGCTCGCAGTCTCTGAATTGATCATGACCTCTATTATGATCACAGGCTTAGCAATGATCACATCCTCCAAGTTGATCGCGGCATGGCTTGAGTGCAAAATGACTGCGAGCTTAAGGCAGTTGAAGACCTCGACCATGGTGATATGGTCCTTGTTGCATGAATGGGTCACTGTCGAGGTGATGACTGCAACATGGGCTATATATGTACCTAAAACCAAGGAAAGATGTGTAAGTGAAATATTAGGAAAAAAGATGCTAAAATTGTGGGGAATGTTAGGAAAAGATATGCTAAAAGAGGTGTACAATTTATACAAAAAGTACATAAAATAAAGTATTATCATTTAGGTATTTGATTCACGCAAAAAATAGGCTGACAACATACCAAACACCCATCTCAAGTGTTGAGATGGCCGAATGGAGTGCCAAACAATCGTCTCAAGTGTTGATACATGCGTCTAGGTGTCATGCTTTGTTTTGAGTTGAAATTGGCAAAGGCATGAACCAACCCAACCAAATTGGCTCGACATGGGTCACCAGATGACCATCTGGGTAACGTGATGGCTGTCTCACACGGGTGATATGGTATTGTTTGGTTAAGGGAAGGTTCTAGACATTTCCCTATTCATTTTGCTTGAGCAGTACTTGTTGCACAAGGAAATCAATGTCTAACATTGATGAGAATTGAGTTGCTAATTTCATGTACAACTGGGAAACAACCAAACGGCAATCTAGGTCATTCCAAATGACTGTCTAGCATGCCAGATGACCGTATGGGTTTCCAGATGACCGTCTGGGTTGTCGCAGGTTGTGGAATTTCCAAAATTGTTGTGAAAATTCAAGTTCTTTTGGTCCCTTCCACTCGTGCATAGACTGGGAACCCTGGCCCTAACCGTGCTTATAAATAGAGAGGTACTGGGGGATTCCCACAACACAAAAAAGATAACTAAGAAATAGTTGCTCTGACAAACATTGTCCTCTCTGGTTGTGGTAACCACAAGAGCCCAGGAAATTACTACCCGACTAGGGAGGGATAGGCAAGGGAGAGAGGAAGTGAGATCATTGTAATGGGAGAGCATGTTGGTGACTAGTACACTAACAGGAGGGATGCCTCCTTCCTGATCATTCTAATAGGACGAATTGAGCTCTATGAAGTCTGTGTGGACTACCATAGAGGCGGGAGGCTATTGTCTACCACTAGGAGGTCAACTCCAGCCAACAGTCTATAATAAGAGGAACTGTTGAAGGAGATGACGTTTGTGCCTGCAGTCTCTAGTGTGACCAGGAGGAGTTGCAGCAATCCTACTGCCTAAGGTGCAGATCAAAGGGCATAACAGTCAGATGAGTCTCAGTGCACCAAGGAGCTGCACATACACTATCCAAGACGATTGCGCATCAACAACAATGAGGAGATGTTGATGGACTTGCTCCAGGACCAGATATATCCTCGAAACCATCCTTACCACATTATAGTTATTGACACAATCTGCTGATTAAGGGGAATAAGGTAGATACATTTTTTGTTTCCGTTGCCTTCTCTGTATCCTTATTTCCCTATAGAAACATATATAACAGATGTCTAAAGAATGATGTTACTCGATGACATATGTCTTCAGGATGAGGACCTGAACAATGAGATCATATGTATGCTAAGAGTGCATACATTCCTATTATGTCCCTAGTCAGATATTATTGTGGAAGAAAAATAGACAGCAATAATAGATGCGACTAGAGCGTGTGTTGACTGATTATAGAGTCACATTAGTCATGATATGTGATATCAAGTCAAACACATATGTACTTACTATAGAACATTGTATCGGATAGACCCACCTTGAGAGTGATACATGGAAACCATTGTATGGTAGTAAGAATCAACTCTCATAGTGACAGTGGTGATTGTGGCTCTTAGACATGCAATCACTACACTCATAACATGTCGTTCGATGTACTTAGACACCATCCAACGTGACATTGAATAAGGGTTGCCACAAACGTGGTGCTCGGGTACACTATAACACATGGGGACTTAGTGTGAGTGATGTAGATTGGATTTTTCCTACCTATAGGAGATTGATGTGTAGGCCACTTGATAAGAAAGACTAAGAAATGTATGACCATACTCATGTGACTGAATATACGATATGAGAGTTCACATGCATCTCAGATAGTCTGCTCTAGTTGAAGAAACATGGATTGAACATTGAGAGGATGAAAATTTCATGCCTCGAGTTCAATCCAAATATCATAGAAAAAGGAACTTTACAATCATGGTAACACTAGTCATGGATTACAGGTTGAAGTTGTTCTCCAACTTTCCAAATCAACGATGTGTTGCTAGAACCCGCTTATTGCTTGTGAAGTCATAAATTGGTTATAGACATTCACTGCCAACATAACTTGGGACCTATGGGGTCACACACATAGGATGCACTTAGAATAGGAGTTTATTCATTAAGGGTGCTTAACTGGATTACTAAAGTGTTTATGTATTCAATTTTAACAAATGAGGTTGCAAATTGACTGATTGGATTGTGAACCAATTGGTTCAAGTGTTGAACCAACCGATTCAAGTGCCAGGTGAGTACAAACAATAATTGGCTGAATATTTGCCTGAGATGGACAAATGAAACGGCTGTTTCAAAAGTTAAACGACCATTTCATGATATGAAACTATCGTTTCATGAAGTGAAACAAGCGGTTCATCATCTCGATCATCTGGTTCAATGATCAATCGATTGGATCAAGGATTGATGTTGATGTCATGATTTTGCATTAACTGGTTATCAAAAGCCAATGTTTTTGCAAACAAGAAACATGATGAACTGACGAATTCAAGGGCTAAACAGACATGTTGGACAATGAACTGACCAGTTCACCATTCGTAGCTTCCATAAATTCATGAAATTTTGTTTCTTCGGCTGCAAGATGGATGGGAAACCCTAACCTTGGACCTCCTATAAATAGAGGGGTACTAAGGGTGTGATAATATGAACCTTTTTCTCTCCTCACATATGTTATCATCTCTTAACCTTTACTCTTTCTCTTAACATTGAATTCAATTTCATGATTTGAATGTGTTTTGGTATTTGTTTGGTTTGTTTAATTTATAAGTGTCTTGTGGTGACACTCTTTATGCCTCCAGACCTATGTTTCAAGTCCTTAAAATGTCACCAAGTTGCAATTTCAGTTGAACCTAATCAAAGTCATTGTTATGACCCCACCTCTCGATAACCCCCAATTAAGGGAGACCAAGAAGTTGAAGCCGCACCCATAACTTCCAGATCAAAGGTTCGGCAATTAACCAAGAATTATTATCAAACTTTAACAGACTATACTGAAAAGCTGTAAGAAAATAAATTTTTTGCATACCTTTTCAAAAACTTGGATCTCTACACTTCTATCCACTTAAGGATTCTATTATAACTAATCCTCCTTGTATTTTACTTCATGTATTTCACAATATGATGATTTATTGTTTGTCCTTTTGGCTTGTACCTAAAATGCTGACAAACAAAACGTCGGTCAGCCGAAGCTGGTATTTGGGGGAAATAATAAACGTGCAACTATGATAACAATGTAATCATTCAATTAATCATTTAACAACCAAGATTATGTTTTAAGCCCTACTGCTCAATCCTTACCTATCCCCTAACTCTGTGCTATCCCTGCAGTGGACTTGTATGCTACCTCTCTTTAGGTAGATTCTTACCACCATGGTCCTACCTTACAGGTAGCCAATACATAGGGAAATAGAGTCGTATGGCACTACCCTAAGGTAGCCCAATATCTAACTCAATATGACTTGATGGACCTTCCCCATTTGTAGCCATGTACTAAGTCATCCAATGACTTGATGGACCTACCCCATAGGTAGCCATGTACTAGGTCAACTATTAAGCCACAGAGGGGACCAGGATCTGAGCTAGTAGGCACATATCTTATGTGATAGTCATATCCACATTATAGTTTGCATGAATTAAAATCATCCAACAATTAATTCATGACATCGATGAAAACTTCAGTAAACTTCGGAAAACTAACTCGAGATATTCATAAGCGTAACCACATACCGGATTTGATGAGTCATACAAATTATTCAACATATACTTCATGTATTTACAATCAAGCCAATCAACATATCCAAGCAAGTAATTCAATCATCACATAATTCCTGAAAAGAATATGTACTCTATTTATTACACACTTTATCAAGAATCTACTTTATTGACTTGGATTCACTTTCCAGGGTTTCTAATCTGCATTAAGGTTTCATTAATGTTCATTAGGGTTTCTTAGATCAATTTCTCAAACTTTATCCCTTTTAGGTCAACAAACCCTAAAATATTTTTTTTCCATTTATATGAACCTTAATTGCTCAACTATCCATTTTATTAGTCTTTATACCCAAATTGATTTAGGATCATCATATCCCTATTTATTCATGGATTTGAACAATTAAAAGACATATTCTCCTAAATTAGGGTTTTCAAGCGCATTAATGCATAATCATGCACGAAACCCTAAATTAAACCAATTATATAAAAAGATCATCTTTTTAGGTCCTATTTTCACTATTATTAACAACAGGTTAATATCAGCTTGAATTATCCAAATAACGTCATTAAGTCCATCAATCATCAAATCTAAGGGTTTTTCCTTAATTAAATCATTAAAGATGATAACTTTATGTCCTTTTCAAATTTTCAAGCATATTTATGCACTTAAACTCTAAATTAGACAAAACACGTGCAAAGTTCTTCCTTTTTGAACATAATGTACTTTTTTACATTTAACAGGTTAACATCAACTCTAATAATCCATTAAACCCTATTAAACACTTTATTCCTTTTAAAATAGGGTTTCTTAATCTTTAATTCATTAAAGATGATAATTTACACTACATTTCGAACTATGATGAAATTCAGGCTATAAAACAATTTTTATTGGGTTCCTTGTGTTCTTCTGATCAAAATTCATATATTACTTGTCCTAATCGGAGTTACCAATCTTTATTTATGAAATTTGCAAGGAAATGTACCTCTCAACCAATCAAATGGCGCCATGTCGTCCTTTACCATGCAACACGACTTGCTTAAAAACATAATTGATTGACCGTTATGCCCTCACTTAAGTCAACCATTGCTTCATACCACGGAGGGGTATTTTTGTCAAACGACTAAAGCCTTCTTCTTCCTCGCGACTTCCCTGTTGCTGCACTAGGTTAGGAGTTGCACGTGGCCTGGCCGCCGTTCTCTCCTCCGTTCTGGACCCAACGCTCGGCGGGGACTGCTGCCCCGACTCTGACATGCTCCACCGCACCCAGTAGTGCCCAGAACCGTGGTTGAGACGGCGCCACTCAAGAGCACCCGACCTGCAAACCTACAGCCGGCCTACAGTCTTTTTGCAGGTGTTGCGCAAGGACAGGGCGTGCATATGAGGGTCGAGATCCTCTCCGATGGTGGGGAAGCGTTGTTCTTCCATCACAAATTCCCTCATGGCTTCTAGTTGCTCCATGGGTTACACAACTCCCCATGCTTAGGGTTTTGAATGTGAAGAAGCAAGAAGGAGGTGAGGAAAAGAGTGGGAGACGTGGGATCTCTCTGGATTCGCCCCCAAGTCTTACCCCTTATATAGGGGAAGTCAACGAAGCCCTAGGATGGCTTTCCTTAAAGAAACGAAGTCCTTCTTCTAATAGTAATCATTTTCCTTCAAAGAGAAGCAATTCTTCTCTCTCTTCTTTATCCCTAGTTCTTCTCTATTATATGGATATTAGAAATTTGAAATTCCCCTTCTCTTATTCACTTTATGTTTGCTTTTTAATTCTTTGGCACAAATTTCTATCTTCTTTTAATAGAATCACTTCCTTTTTCATAATGCCTCCAAAATCATTAATAATGTATCATATTATCTTTTATTTTGCAAAATTTGGTATTTTCTCTTTCTTTCCTCTTTATTGGGACTCCTTGGATCCCAAGACACTCCATTATTTCGAAATTCTTTTTATTGGATACTTATTATCCTTCTAGATTCATCTTTATGCATTATTTCACATTATCTTGTTTATTTCTCATTAAAATATCTCTTTTTTAGGATTTATCTTTATTTCTCCTTTGTTTTCCTCATTGGCATTCCTTTTATCATTGGTAATCCTTGGGATACGAAATTCCACCAAGGATAACCCAATTATACCTTTTTCCACTTATTTCCAACATTATTTTTTCCATTTCTTTCTTACTAAAGAAATACTTAATTAATCTTTTCTTTTCTTATTGCTTTCTTTTTACAACTTTGGACTCGTTGGAACCCAAGAGGTACGAAATCCTTCTTTGGATTTGCCTTCTAGAGGTTTCCACATTTTTCTTTTCTCAAATATTCAATTATTCATTTACTAATTGAATTTTCTTGTTATGTGGGCCCCATAGCCAATAAATCCCACAACACAAACATCAAGGCTATTGTAAACAAAATCCATTTATTCAAAACAAATCATATCTCTATTTGTTCAATTATCTTTAATATGAGAAATTTACATTTCTCACCAATTGAACCCAAAAATTGGGGTTGTAACATCCTTCCCCTCTTATAGGAATTTTGTCCTCATAATTCAATCAAGCAAGCAAACAATTTAGGATAAGACTTTTCCACATCCATTATTGGCCCCTATGTGGCTTTACCCTACCCATGACACTTCCAAAGAACCTTTATCGTCACATATTCTTTTCTCCAAGTTCTTTCACCATGGCGTCTATAAACTGCACAGGTGACTCAGGTCATTTTGTCCTCCCTTGGGGCTCACTAGGTTCATTTCTCAGCACATGGTCAGGGTACCTCACATAGTACTCTAGATTGGACACATGGAACTCATCACACATTACTTTATCCTGAGGGGTAAGGTCAAACTTAACCTTCTCCACCAAACCATGTCAAAAGAACCCATGCATCGGGGACTCAGCTCTCTTAGTTATAACTTAGAGGGGTTGGATTTTCATGTCACATATTCTCCTACAATGAACTGCATGTTAGTCTACTTTGCATCTTCTCACGACTCTTATCGTCTCTAGGCTCCTTTTAGCCATTGCACAATCAAAGCGACTTCATCTACACACACTGTGGCCCTTTTCTAACCATCACGTGGTCCTTTCACCAACATCACCTTACTGAAGTGGTGACCGACACAACCTCCCTTACTGAGCTTCTTTAAATCCCGATACTGGCTATGGTAGTTATCTTCACATCTTTCATAGGACAAGAATTGTCTCTAACTATCACCCTGAACGAGCACACATGATCTCATCAGACCCTTTAGTCTGGATCATACTAACCACTAGTTAGGGGTGATAAACTATACTAACATTGAGTCCTTCATGTATCTACTTCCACCTTTTGGAAGGGAACCTTTAGGTCAAACTCAAGAACTTTTATACTCAACCTCATGGTGTAGTTGAGCCATCTCTCTCATATGTAGTTCAAACCGATCTGTCTCTTGATAGAACTCTCTTCTTCCTCATGTCATCTTGGTAAGGTGATCTACCATAACCCATATTGCATCGTGACCTTCCTTGGTCTAGGAAAGACTTATCACCACATTCATAATGATGAACTCCCATTCCCTCTAAGGGACTCTTTTGTCCTCTATATCGATACATTGGGTTACTGGGGTTCGTCCTTTACCTCCTGGCTTGCATGGCCATATACCACATGCAACTTTATCCAAAGTCCTACTGTCACTTATTATCTTGGTGGTACGGTGTATGGTGATCTTAAAATAATGATCTGCTTAAGATCGATTCCTCAGAAACCCTAAACCACTCTAGTCGGGGTTTCATCACCTTCTTTTCTAAAGAAGTGCATCTGAGGTTCTACCACCATCCTTTCATTGCATCAAGGACTAGACTGGCTAACCAATCAACCATTAACTTGTTCAACATATCTTATTACATTGGAGTATTAGCCAAACATACCTCCTTTCCAAACTTAGTGTTAGCTTAACAACCTCTTCTAGCTTCTAGCCAAACTAGTCAGATACATCTCAACCAGAACTTCCATTACCACTTCACATCCTTAGGTATTAGGTAACATTGAAGACATACACTTCCATGTGTTTCACTTATCATCTCAAACTCGAACTCTAAGTCTATCTTTATTGAGAACACTCTGAGCTCATTCTTCTTGGTGATTAAACTCAACCTTGTATGACTCATATCTCATGGTAAAACATCCTCATAAGGTGACCACCTCATTCCTCTTAGTGTTTGCAAACTATCCATGTATCATTCACTTTACCAGGGTATGTTATATTTTCTGTCCCCATATCTCATGGAAACGTTTCAAAACACATTATCTTTTATCCTTGGTGTATGGCATGCGTACTATCCTATCTCTCACTCCCATAACAAGAGGAAATAAGCATTTGGATGCAGTCCAAATACATAATTCTTCCTATTCCAAGAGAAGAGATGGTACATCCCACTTTGCCAGTACACCTTTAAATCTAAGTTGAAACATGTCGTTTATGCCTCTATATTACGATCATCTTGGTATCAAAGTTACTTCCAGGGAAAATTGGTTTTGAACCTACTTGGGTCACCACACAATCCTTAGTCATCCCCTCTAGTTCTATAGAGTGCCGACACTTTTGGGGTCATCCCTTTTCCCTTATGCATCCAGAGAGTGCCCTACTCATCTGCCCTTTGGGTCCCATGAGTTCATGAAGGTGATCAATCTCCTAACCCATGGCCCTCAGACAATGATAGATGTTACCTCCCGACCCTATTGTCTTGTGCAACCAGGGAATTAGGAAACTCCTCCTTCCATCGGTCGTATCCGTACTTGACCCTAGGATAGACTGAGGATTCTATCATAGTACATGTTCAACTTAGAACCTTACCCAAGCCTTCATCATCTCTCTCTCTCTACATTCATGGGCTGACTTTCATCCTTTCATTGGGATCATGGCAACCCACATACCTTGGTCAGGCCCCATACCGGTTACCTCCATGGTAACACATCCGCATGCACTTAGAGATGAATATATATGGGTCTGCAGGTTCATTCTCATACCATGTACTTTTCACTTAGCTTCTCAAGATCCTATGAGACCTCTATAGGTTACCTTAAACAAAAATAACTGATATACACCCTACCAAAGGGGTCCCTCAGCCAGGATGGGAGGAAAACTATCTCTTGACAACAAGGTCACAAAAGCTCTTAGGTCTAGGGTTTACATCCACATAAGCCTACTTAACCCTAGATAGCTATTAAGGCACAAGAAAATCACCTACTGAACCACGCTAGGTCATACTGGGTTCTCATTCCTCAACATTAGATCAAGATCATACCTTCTCATGCCATCAACTTAGCTGGGAGGGGTTTACCAAACATACCCTAAACGTAAGGGTTTTCCCTTTTCCTATATACATGAGGAGTACTATGCTCGAAACTATAGCAACTTAATTCTCATCATGAGCATTAGGTACATTTCTATCCCTCTTAGGCCTAGGAACCCTAGGTTCACCTTTTGGGGGTCCAACTGCATGCTCAAACTCTTAACCACGAATCAAGCATGCAAAAGGCATGACATACACTTCCTGTCATCCTTCAACTCGAGCAACACTTAGAGTTGGGTCCTCCTCAAGGTCAACCAACAATGTACAAGGCCTCATAACCTGTTACTAATCCTCTCCAGGGTATACAAAACTTCTTCCTACTTTCTCAGAAGGTAAACACTTATACCATAGGCTAATAAGTTCTAGAAGCCTCATCCTCTCTCTAGGGTTTGGTTCCTCCCATGGAAACCAAGACATCATCAACCTCTAGGGATCAACATGTGACGACCACTATCATCCACTTAGGTAGCATCATCCTCAACTCCTGACTTCTCCTCGTATCTCAGAGTCTAGGATTCCAACCTTCTTGCTGGGTTTCCTACTCTCTCTCTAGAGCTAACCCTACAACTAACCTCACCATTAGAGGTCCGCTCTTCGTGAAGGGTCAACCTCAAAACATGCCCCTACCTAGATGAAGCCTATGCTCAGCTCATGTTCGCTCAAGGTTATCTATGGCCCCTTAGGCTTATCACACAAGCTATCCATCAAACTCTCCCGATCAGGATTTCAACCTATAGCTCGTACTAGTGATACATTCTGGGTGCCTATTATTCCCATATAAGCTCATGGGGTTTCCATAGGTTCTTCTCTAACCTCATCAATGAAGGAGATATCCTTCACTCCAACATGCACGACCGTTCCCAGGATTGGGTCATTAGAGGCACTAGGTCATCCAACCTCTCATAGCTCATACGCCATCCAAGACATGTTCATCCAAACACTTGGCCCAACTCATCTTGCCATCTCTCACTCTCTAACCTTCACTTAGGGTTAGGGTTTACATCATCCTCAGAGGATGTGTCAGGTCTCTACTTGCAATGGAGATCTCTATCTCCAAGACTAACTTATCCTCCTAACAAGAAGGTCTAGCCTCAGGTCTCTTCTGAGGACATGACAACTTATGTCATATGACCTAAGCATGTATCTATTCTTTAATTTGCGCTTAATCTATTAAGCTTATGTCCATGACATCTTATTTACATGCTTTTCATTAATTTGATGGAGGATTCCTTAGACCTTATCAACCTTACCCATACCTCAAGAGGGTGAGGAGGAGAGAGAAAACCCTAATTCTTAAGGTCCTTAAGGGAATTTGTGATGAGAAGGGATGAATAAGATGAGAAAGTCCTAAAGGTATCTTATTTCGATTCATACCCTAAGATTTTGGCCAGGCAATCACACAGATCCAAGAGTCCTCCTATTTTGACTAGTGGTACGGAGGAAAATATTGCCAGCCCCCGGTTGTGATCCTTTTCTAGACACCTCCGTCTTTCGGATAATCCTCTAATAACTCCCTTGGGTTCTATGGAGTTTGTAAAATTTAATAATTATTAATGGTTAAATGAGGAACCTACACTCTGATACCAAATGTTACGACCCCACCTCCCGATAACTCCCAATTAAGGAGACCGAGAAGTTGAAGTCGCACCCATAACTTCCAGATCAAAGGTTCGGCATTTAACCAAGAATAATTATCAAACTTTAACAGACTATACTGAAAAGCTGTAAGAAAATAAATTTTTGCACACATTTTTGAAACCTTGGATCTCTAGACTTATATCCACTTAAAGATTCTATTCTAACTAATACTCCTTGTATTTTACTTCATGTATTTCACTATATGATGATTTACTATTTGTCCTTTTGGCTTGTACCGAAAATGCCGACAAACAAAACGTCGGTCAGCCGAAGCTGGTATGTGGGGGAAACAATAAACGTGCAACTATGATAACAACATAATCAATCAATTAATCATTTAACAACCAAGATTACATTTTAAGCCCTACTGCTCAATCCTTACCTATCCCCTAACTCTGTGCTATCTCTGCAGTGGACTTGTATGCTACCTCTCTTTAGGAAAATTCTTACCACCATGGTCCTACCTTACAGGTAGCCAATACATAGGGAAATAGAGTCGCATGGCACTACCCGAAGGTCGCCTAATATCTAACTCAATGTGACTTGATGGACCTACCCCATTGGTAGCCATGTACTAAGTCATCCAATGACCTGATGGACCTACCCCATAGGTAGCCATGTACTAGGTCAACTATTAAGCCATAGAGGGGACCAGGATCTGAGCTAGTAGGCACATATCTTATGTGGTAGTCATATCCACATTATAGTTTGCATGAATTAAAATCATCCAACAATTAATTAATGACATCGATGAAAACTTTGGTAAACTTCGGAACACTAACTCGAGATATGCATAAGCGTAACCACATACCTGATTTGATGAGTCATGCAGATTATTCAACATATACTTCATGTATATACAATCAAGCCAATCAACAGATCCAAGCAAGTAATTCAATCATCACATAATTCCTGAAAAGAATATGTACTCTATTTATTACACACTTTATCAAGAATCTACTTTATTGACTTGGATTTACTTTCTAGGGTTTCTAATCCGCATTAAGGTTTCATTAATGTTTATTAGGGTTTCTTAGATCAATTTCTCAAACTTTATCCCTTTTAGGTCAACAAACCCTAAAATACTTTTTTTTCCATTTATATGAACCTTAATTGCTCAACTATCCATTTTATTAGTCTTTTATACCCAAACTGACTTAGGATCATCATATCCCTATTTATTCATGTATTTGAACAATTAAAAGACATATTCTCCTAAATTAGGGTTTTCAAGCTCATTAATGCATAATCATGCACAGAACCCTAAATTAAACCAATTATATAAAAAGATCATCTTTTTAGATCCTATTTTCACTTTTATTAACAACACATTAATATCAACTTGAATTATCCAAATAATGTCATTAAGTCCATCTATCATCAAATATAAGGGTTTTTCCTTAATTAAATCATTAAAGATGATAACTTTATGTCCTTTTCAAATTTTCAAGCATATTTATGCACTTATACTCTAAATTAGACAAAACACATGCAAAGTTCTTCCTTTTTGAACATAATGTACTTTTTTACATTTAACATGTTAACATCAACTCTAATGATCCATTAAACCCTATTAAATACTTTATTCCTTTCAAATTAGGTTTCTTAATCTTTAATTCATTAAAGATGATAATTGACACTACATTTCGAACTATGATCAATTTCAGGCTATAAAACTATTTTTATTGGATTCCTTGTGTTCTTCTGATCAAAATTCATATATTACTTGTCTTAATCGGAGTTACCAATCTTTATTTATGAAATTTGCAAGGAAAAGTACCTCTCGGCCAATCACATGGCGCCACGTCGTCCTTTACCATGCAACACGACTTGCTTGAAAACATAACAGATTGACCGTTATGCCCTCACTTAAGTCAGCCATTGCTTCATACCCTGGAGGGGTATTTTTGTTAAATGGTCGAAGTCTTCTTCTTCCTCACGACTTCCCTGTTGCTGCGCTAGGTTAGGAGTTGCACGCGGCCTGGCCGTCGTTCTCTCCTTCGTTCTGGACCCAACGCTCGGCGGGGACTGCTGGTCTGACTCCGACATGCTCCACCGCACCCGAAAGTGCCCAGAACTGTGGCTGAGATGACGCCTCTCATGAGCACCTGACTTGCAAACCTGCAGCCGGCCTACAATCTTTTTGTAGGTGTTGTGCAAGGACAGGGCATGCAGATGAGGGTTGAGATCCTCTCCGACTGTGGGGAAGCATTGTTCTTCCATCATGAATTCCCTCACAGCTTCTGGTTGCTCCATGGGTTACACAACTCCCCATGCTTAGGGTTTTGAACATGAAGAAGCAAGAAGGAGGTGAGGAAAAGAGTGGGAGATGTGGGATCTCTTTGGATTCACCCCCAAGTCTTACCCCTTATATAGGGGAATTCAACGAAGCCCTAGGATGGATTTCCTTAAAGAAATGAAGTCCTTCTTCTAATAGTAATCATTTTCCTTCAAAGTGAAGCAATTCTTCTCTCTCTTCTTTATCCCTGGTTTTTCTCTATTATATGGATATTAAAATTCGAAATTCCCATTCTCTTATTCACTTTATGTTTGCTTTTTAATTCTTTGGCACGAATTTGATCTTCTCTTAATAGAAATCACTTCCTTTTTCATAATGCCTCCAAAATCGTTAATAATGTATCATATTATCTTTTGTTTTGCAAATTTTGATATTTTCTCTTTCTTTCCTCTTTATTGGGACTCCTTGGATCCCAAGACACTCAATTATTTTGAAAAAAAATTATTGGATACTTATCATCCTTCTAGATGCATCGCTATGCATTATTTCACATTATCTTGTTTATTTCTCATTAAAATATCTCTTTTTGAGGATTTCTCTTTATTTCTCCTTTATTTCCTCATTGGCATTCCTTTTATCATTGGTAATCCTTGGGATACAAAATTCCACCAAGGATAACCCAATTATACTGTTTTCCACTTATTTCCAACATTATTTTTTCAATTTCTTTCTTACTAAAGAAATACTTAATTAATCTTTTCTTTTCTTATTGCTTTCTTTTTACAACTTTGGACTCCTTGGAACCCAAGGAACCCAAGAGGTACGAAATCCTTCTTTGGATTTGCCTTCTAGAGGTTTCCACATTTTTCTTTTCTCAAATATTCAATTATTCATTTACTAATTGAATTATCTTGTTATTTGGGCCCCATAGCCAATAAAGCCCACAACACAGACATCAATGCTATTGTAAACAAAATCCATTTATTCAAAACAAATCATATCTCTATTTGTTCAATTATCTTTAATATGAGAAATTTACATTTCTCACCAATTGATCTGAAAAATTGTGGCTGTAACAGTCATTAACATATTCTCCAATTCATATGAAGTTGTAGAGCTACTTTTTATCTTTCCAGCAACACAAAAATCCACTTGATTAGACCATCCTAGATCAAGTTTTGGTCATTCAAAATTGGGTCTTTTTACATGTGATTTAATCAATTTTTGGGCTTTTAAGCCTTATTGGGCCCAATGGGGGTGCATCCCAGCCAAAGTGGGCACTCCTCTCTTTCCTTTGGACATGTTAGCGATTTGTTGCATTATCAATACCTTGATGAATTTTGTCCCTCAGATTATAACCCACATATCACCCTTCTCGATCCAACTGTGTGAGACTCATATCCTTCCTTGAGTCGTACACTGTGTAAAAGCATCATGTCAGATGACTTGTGATCTGATTAGGTCCTTATTGCACCCTGTTAGCATCATTTCCCCTCCAACCGCCTTACCTTATTCCCATATTTCTATTTCGCCACTTTCCCCTCTCTTGGATGTTGAGATCAGCCACCTCCTGAGCCAGCCGCACACCTCTATGCCTTGTTGCTTTGCTGAGTAGCTGTTGCATCTCAGGTCATGGATTGAAGCCCCTAACCACGACATTAGCTCTGCAAGGTCCATATGTACACCTATGGCTGCCTCACACTTATCCTCCACCCTTCCTTCCCTTTTTCCCCTTTCTCACCGATGAGGGTTCTGTTGGGGCAGAGACCCCCTCGTGCGGACTGGGTGAACCAGGGGGGACAAACGTGATGCTTCCTGATCTCCATCCAACGCTCTTCGCCTACTCCTCTCTTCCCTTAATGACCACTCTTTCTCTCTCTCTTGCTCTCCTCCTCCTCTCTCTCTCTCTCTTGTGTCAATGAGAAACAACCAAAAATGATGTGTCATGCACACCTGGGGCCCTCACTCCTTAGTTGCATGGTGATGTCGCTTGGAGTCACCCTGACTCGTGTATAGTAGCCAATCATGGCCCGCTCCCACACCCAACCGCTATCTAACACCTCAGACTCATCGGGGACCCCAACAACCACATCCAACCTGACACTACCGTAGTGGACCATGTAGGGCATAGTCCACGGTCGTGAGACAGGGAGTGTGCCCTGACAGACCAATCACAAGTTGGCGTCCTTTGCCCCTATCTTGGCCCACTTAGGTAAATCACCCCAAATACCATCTTTAATGCTTCAAATCTTCGAATTCATGTATCTCCTATCTTCCTTAACCAAATGGCATACTATTATATATCATTTTGATTAGAAAAATGTCACCTTTCTATTGATACTATTATATTCTACTAGTTTTGCATGTTTAACCCTTGTTTTAAGTAAATATGATGCCTATGCAATCTTTTGATTAGTAATAAACTTCAACCATGTACATTATGTATTATTGATGATCCCTAGCTACACTAATAACCCAAATCAGTAATGTTAGCTTGACTTTTTCTGTGATGTTGTCTTGGACCGTCTACATGTACCCCAAGGATCTCTTGATCTTCTATGTTCACCCTTGAACTAAAGGTGACCTATTTGTGTAAGTTGCATGCTATAACTCGATCAAGTTTGGGGGTTTGGCTTAAATTGATATCATCTAATCTTGCAATCTTGAAATCAGTGACTTTTGTAATGCTTGTTAACATAATGAAATAAGATCTTATGATAAGTGCCCCACTTCTAACTCTTGACACCCCAAGTACATATTTTGTGCATTAAATGATGTTTTTAACCTAGTTTGCTCCATATTGATAAAATGCGACCTTTATGTAAATGTCTTGCTCTATCTAGTTGAAATGAGTAGGTTTACCATTCTAAGAGCACTAAAATCCTACTTGATCTACTTAATGCTTCTATGACTTTGAAATGTTACTATGTTTCATGAAATTGATCTAGTATGACTAATCATGATCTTATATGATTAAACCTGGATGGAAATCCATATATCTTGTTTCCCTAAATCCAATTCAGAAATAATCTCCTATTTATATCTAATCTAATGTGGATGGTTCACTTAGATATAGGACTTAATGTTGATAGTTGTGCTATATGGATTCATTTCATGCATGTTGGGACTTTGGAAACTATGTTCGAACTAAGTGAAACCTATATCTAGGGAAGCATCCACATGACTCTTATGATGTTTATATTATCAAAACCCTACTGATCTAATACCCACTTTTATGCCTTCTTGAATCTAGGTCCCCAAGGAATTGAACCTACTCTAGGATCTACTCTTGCATCATAAATAGTATTCTACTCTTAAGTCACTTTTAATCTCTTGACCCTACTATGATATTGGTTTGTTTGTATGTATTCTCATATGAATGCTTAGCTTGATAATTACTTGTTTGATCTACTTGTTCCCTATGATTAGTACGTTCATTTCGCTTGAAATATGTTATACAAACCTTGATCATAATTGAACTTTTCCATTGTACAAAGGCCCCAGATGAGGAACATGAATTCATGATCCTGTTCAGTAACCGACTTTCCCTCACAGTACTTGTACGCTATCAGTCATTGAGGTAGAATCAATTTCTCAATTGCATCCTTTCTCATCAACAAATCTGACCAACAAAGAACCTCATGTACCTGCCTATATTCTTGGGGTAAGGGAACAAGGTTGGATGCCTGACTTGAGATGTCAAGATAAGGTGGACCATGTCGATAGAAGAGTTAGCTAATCTTGAGCACCCTTACAGACCCTTCCAATGGGAAGCTAGACAATGGACATATTATGTTTTTGAGTATAATGGAAATACACTTAAAACACACTTTGTATAAAGAATGTCGGTAAGTGTTTCATTCCTTGCTTCTACTTATTGCTTATATGATATTTCTAACCAAGCAACTTCTATTATACTCTTAAACTATTTATTTGCCTTTTCATAGCATACCCAATGAACTCACATTGATATATTTTGTTTATCAAATTTGTAGTTGCCAAATGAAGATCCATTGCACTCAAGACTCTAAGCTCTAAAATGCAATACAAATGGGTATACTTGAATCTTTAAATGGGTACATATATCTTATCTCTATGTTTAGTAACTTGTTATCTTTTGTTGTTACTTCTTTTACATATATATTTCTTGTGTGAAACATTTGTTCCATTCTACATACAGACACCCAAGTCCACTCGCCTTTGGCTATGTAGCTATTAGGAGTTTGTACCTAGGGTAACTATAAGTTCTGTGAAAAATGGTATCAGAGCCATACACATAGGCCTCTATATATGTTTAAGGCATAACCCATTATAGTTACCCAGGGAGGACCTAAAATCCTTTCCTTAAAATTTTAGAGGGTCTTCTACAATCTCATCTCTTCTTTAAAGACTGCCTAAACCACCCAAGTAGATGATGATTAGGTAGTCTTCTCATCTCCTCATGTGATTCTTCTATCTTCATTATTAATCATATGACATCTCAATTTTGGGTAGCTTATGAATGGGAAAAGTAAAACTCATTTGAAAATGTGAAACTTGATTTAGGTGATAATGCCATGATCTGATCTTAAATTGAAAACTCTATTTGATGTATGACATTACTCTTGAAAGTGATGTACTATGTCTAAAATTATGAAACTCAATGTTACCTGATCAGATATAAGTTCTTTTTATGTTTGAAGTAAATTCTTGATATGGTGAATATGGTGGAGCTCATGTTTTACACCTCATGTTTGATGAGGACCCTATTTATTAAGCCCATGTTTCCCTATGGTTGATCAAACCTCAAACATACTTAGGCAAACTTTTCTCCTATTTTACATATACAATGATCACGCCGCAAAATGACCATGTCTTTGTAAACCCATATCATGTTGTAAAGACTTTTTATAAGAGGAAAATCCCATATTGACCATTATTCCTCTTTGTAGTAGTCTCAATTTGAATAATATGTTGGACCTAGACCTCAATCTTGAACTATTATACTCAAAATCTTGAGTTCTCAATTTGACTTCTCTATTTCCAATATAAGCCCTTACCTTGACCATGAAAGGAAGGGAATGCAATTATGACCTTAAAATCAAAAAATCTAGAAATATGGTTGTTCTATTAATGATCTTGATGTTCAACTCATGATCGTGTATAATGCAAATTGATCATTGATACTCTCCCTATATGGGTATGCTTGATGACTCATGATTAATATGCAATAGTATGCTAGATCATGTTGGTAATTGACTTGTAACATCCCTAACCTAAGTCACATCCCTATTTGACTACCTCGAAGTTTTCACCTTGTGGATTATTTAGAGCTTGGAAAGGTTACCCCCCTTTCATACTATTTTGATTTCTTGACCTAAGTCTCTAATAGGCCACTTCAATGATGATTTTGATACTTGGTCTTGAATCTCAATTTAATGATGATCTTGAAACATGAGGACATTGACTATAGCTTGTGGTAAAGTTCCTATAAATACTTAGGTTTAGACCATTCATCAACCTTGACCACCATGAAAATGAACATGAGGTCAATGCCATGAATGTTGAATAATGCTCAAAATGTTGCTCGATTGTTTCTCAATTGATTTGGATGAATGATCACCCCTAAGGACTAAATAGAAATCTAAACCCTAGTTCGAAATGTTTGGACCTATGATTTTGAAGTCCAAACTCAACTCTCGATGTTGATGTATACAATATTGACTCAGTCTTAATGATCTTGACAATGACTTGGCTCCTATGATCACCCTATCTAGGTATTGAGATCACTCTCGATATATCATTGATGACTTTCATTATTATCACCCCACCTCCCGATAACCCCCAATTAAGGGAGACTGAGAGGTCGAATCCGCACTCATAACTTCCAGATCAAAGGTTTGGCAATTAACCAAGAATAATTATCGAATTTTAACAGACTAAATGGGAAAACTGTAAGAAAAAAAACTTTTGCATACCTTATTGAAAACTTGGATCTCTAAACTTCTATCCACTTATGGATTCTATTCTAACTAATCCTCCTTGTATTTTACTTCATGTATTACAAAATAGGACAATTTACTGTTTGTCCTTTTGGTTTGTACCTAAAACGCCGACAAACAAAATGTCAGTCAGCCGAAGCTGGTATGTGGGGTAAACAATACTCATGCAATTATGATAACAATGTATTGCAACCAATTACCATTTAACACACAACAATTTTACGTCTTAAATATAACTGCACGATCCATGCATTCACTATCCTCTGCGCTGTCCCTGTAGTGGACCTGAATACTACTTTCCTTATAGTAGCTCCCCTTTAAACCCCTCATGGTCCCATCTATAGGTGAACCAGTTTCTAGGGTTGAATCACATGGCACTACCCGTAAGTAGTCCACTCCTTAACTCATGGCATGCTAAAGGGTCTCATGGCACTACTCTTGGTAGCACAATTTCTAACCCACGATAACCTAGACCTTACTCTAGATTACCCCTTTTTAGCCTTTACATGCCACAGAGGTGGATTCGGATCTAAGCCAGTTATATATATATTCATAGTGATAATCATAGTCACTTTATAGTTGCATGAAATAAAAGGCATCCAACAATTATTTTCAAGCAACCGATAAAACATTCGAAAATCACCATGAAACTAAAGCGATTATTCATAAGGGTAACCACATACCTTATGCCATTGTAGAAACCATGTATAACAGCATATGTACTTTAAGAATGCATCCAAACATCCAGGCAACAAAGCATGTAATCAATAAGTATCTGAAACAAAGCATACTACATATGTGTCACCATGTATTCGCATTACCTAAATCAGATCTAAATGCACTCCTAAACTAGGATTTTAGGGTTATCTCGTGTTTGGACTAGGGATTAGGGTTACAAACCCTAATTCCATCATATCATGGTTTCTAAGATTACAATCTCACTTATGCATATTAGGTTAAACCCTAGTTATCATCTTACGTATATTAGACTACTCATTACATCTAATTCACCTTATCAGCATTAAGATTATCTCAAGTTGTTCCCATTAGTTTCAAAACCCTAAAATAGCATATATAAGATTACTAATCAGGAACTATCCATTATTAAACATTATCAAGGTTTTACTCATTATACATGGCAAGATTAGGTGTTAGACTAACATGAATGAATCTATTCAATTAAGCATCAGATTAAGGCAAATCTAGGTTTTCCTTTACATTAAACACCTCTAAATATGCATTGCATATAGTTTTCAAATAGGAAGCATAATCAGATTCTGATAGTATTTTATTTAGATTCCTCTCGTTATCCTAATCAAAATGATATATAATATTACTATGATCAGAACAATCTAGAAATTTCTATAATCATTCCATGTTAACAAAATTTGAACCAATTAGATTAGGCCATGTCATTATTTTAGACATTTTCCAGTAATACATATGTTGCGGGTCTGGCCAACGTTTCGAAGCCCATCAGCCTCGTAGCACTTAAAAACATAACGAAAAACTAGTTTTACCCTTACCTGGCGTTCTATGCCTCAGGGGTATGCGTGTATTTTTCCCCATCATCGTCTCCCACCTCCCTCGCGTGGTCTCCTATACCACGAACCAGACCTATGAAGGTCGGGCGGGAGACTTATTCCCTTCTTCTCTGAGTGCGGCTAAGGTGTGGATGCCCCCTATGAACCCATATCTCTCCGACGCACCAGCTTGGCACCATGGGCCTTCCACGATGGTTACAACATGATGCCACGACCAGGACTCATGGAGCAGCAGTCCACGGAGCTGCTGGTTCACTTGTGGGAGAAATGGCAGTATATGCTAGTAGTAGATAAAATGGCGTATATCCCTGGAGTATACTCAAGTCATTGTAGGTGGCGGCCTCCCTCTAAGGACTAGAGCATCATTTGCAGCCAAATACCAGCCTGCCCAAGCCGGTTGATCACAGGAGGAAAACGAAGAAGATCATGGGCTTGGATGGCCATACTTTTCTGCAGAGGTGTACCGGGGTTGGGGCGACCATTGTCAACATTCCTGGTGGAAGAAGGGATGCCTAAGTTCTTCTTTATATATACGCCTACCACCCCAAAATCCTAATGCGTTCCCACGTAAGAGGAAGGAAGGGAGAGGGATATGGCGACAGGCCATGGGTCACCTCTTTTCATTGTGAGGCACATGCGTTGCCTTCTGGGAAAGTATCCATGTTCATATATTTCAGGTGAGAGGAGAGATTATCGTGGTTTAGGATTAAAAGACAAAATATAAAAGGAACCTCTCTCAAAACCACTCAAAACCAACTTAGGAAGGAGATATTCCCCTTTTATTCTTTTATCATAGGAACACGAATCCAAGGCACTTTCTTTATTCTCTCTCTCTCTATTTTTCATCAAGACACTTCCTAATCAAATATCCTCCCCACATGGAATTTATTAAATCCTTTTCCACTTATACTTCAAAATCAGGGTTCAATGGGTTACTTTTTATATACCAAACTCCTCTTTTATCCTATTATTGGTATTTTCTGTTTCTTTTTCTCCATTGGGGCTCCTTGTACATCAAGAAACTATAAGATTTCGATATTACTTTGGAAGGATACTTATTATCCTTCTAGATGCATCTAAATGCATTATTTCTTATTATCTTGTTTATTTCTTTTTTTAAAATATCTCTTTTTGAGGATTCTCTTTATCTTTCTTTTTTTTTATTTTCCACATTGACATTCCTTTTAACATTAGGAATCCTTTGGATACGAAAATCCACCAAGGATAACTCAATTATACATCTTTTCACTTATTTCCCACATTTTATCATTGTTTTCAATTTCTTTCTTAATAAAGAAATATTTAATTGATCGTTTCTTTTCTTATTATTTTCTTTATACAACTTTGGACTCCTTGGAACCCAAGGAACCCAAGAGGCACGAAATCCACCTTTGGATTATATATTCCTTTGCCTTCTAAAGGTTTCTTCATTTTTATTTTCTCCATTTCTTATTAATAATGGAGTTCGTTTTGTCTCTTCCTTGTTATTGGGCCCAATAGCCAATAAAGCCCACATAACAATCATCAAGGCTATTGTAAACAAAATCCATTTATTCAAAACAAATTATATCTTTCTTTGTCCAAATATTGTTAATATGAGAAATTACATTTCTCAACAAATGAGCCCCAAAAAATTAGGGTTGTAACATCCTTCCCCTCTTATAGGAATTTTGTCCTCAAAATTCTTATCAAGCAACAATTCAGGATAAGAATTTTCCATGTCCATCATTGGCCCCTATATGGATTTACCGTACTCATGGTGCTAGCAAAAACGTTTATCATCACATATTCTTTTCTCTGAGTTCTTTCATCCTGGCGTCTATAAACTGCACTAGTGACTTAGGCCATTTCAGCCTCCCTTGGGGCTCACTAGGTTCATAGCTCGCACATGGTCTGGGTACCTCACATAGTGCTCTAAATTGGACACATGAAACTCATCACACATTATTTTATCCTGAGGGGTAAGGTCAAACTTAACCTTCTCCACCAATCCATCTCATATGAACCCATGCACCGGGGACTTAAATCACTTAGTTGTAACTTAGAGGGGTTGGATTTTCATGTCACATATTCTCCCACAGTGAACTACATGTCAGTCTACTTTGCATCCGCTCACGACTCCCGTCGTCTCTACACTCCTTTCAGTGATTGCACGATCAAAGCGACTTCATCTACACGCCATGTTGCCCTTTTCTAACCATCACGTGGTCCTTTCACCAACATCACCTTAGTGAAGTGGTGACCGACACAACCTCTCTTACATATCTTCTTTAAATCCTGATACTTTCTATGGTGGTCATCATCACATCTTTCATAGGATAAAAACTGTCTCTAGATATCACCTTGAATGAGCACACATGCTTTCATCAGACCCTTTAGTCTGGATCATACTAACCATTAGTATGTTAGAGGTGATAAACTGTACTAACATAGAGTTCTTCATGTTTCTACTTCCACCTCATGGAAGTGAACCTTTAGGTTATACTCAAGAACCATTGAACTCACCTGCTGGTGTAGTTGAACCATCTCTCTCATATGTAGTTCAAACCGATCTGTCCCTTGACAATACTCTTTCTTTCTCATGTCATCTAGGTAAGGTGATCTACCATACTCCATATTGCATCTCGACCTTCCTTGGTCCTGGGGAGACTTACAACTTCCATAGTGATGAACTCCCTTTCTCTTTTGGGGACTCTTTATCCTTTATATCAAGGCACTGGGTTACCGGTACTCATCCTTCACCTTCTGTCATGCATGGAAACATACCACATGTAGCCTCATCTTCAGCATCCATAGTAGTGCTACCACTCATTATCTCAGTAGTACTATGGTGTATGGTGATCTTAAAATCATGATTTCCTGTATGTCTTGATTTCTCAAGATTGATTCCTCGAAAACCCAAAACCACTCTTATCAGGGTTTTATTACCATCCTTTCATTATATTAAGGACTAGGCTGACTAACCAAACAACCACTAACTTGTTCAAAGATCTTGTTACATCTGAGTGTTAGCCAAACATATCTTCTTTCTCGCTCATAGGGTTAGCCTAGCAACCTCTACTTCCTCTAGCTTCTTGCTAAACTAGGAAGCTATATCTTAACCAGAGCATCTATTACCACTTCACATCCTAAGGTGTCAGGCAACATTGAAGTCATACACTTCCATGTATTTCATTTATCATCTCACCTCAAACTCTATGTCTATCTTCATCAAGAAACTCTGAGCTCACCCTCATGGTTTTTGAACTCAACCTTGTATCACTTGCAACTTCCACATAGCTCATGTTAAAACATCCTCACAAGGTGATTACCTTAATACTCTTTGTTGTTTGTAAACCATCCATGCATTATTCACTACACAAGGGTATGTTATCATCTCTATCCTCATACCTCATAGAAATGTTCCAACTCACATCATCTTTTATCCTTAGTGTATGGCATGCGTACTGTCCCATCTCTCCCTCCCATAACAAGAGGAAATAAGCATTTGGCTGCAGTCCAAATACAGAGTTCTTCATGTTCCAAAAGTAGAGATGGTACATCCCACCTTGCCAATACACCTTTTAATCTAATTTGAAACGTGTCATTTATGTCTCTATATTACAATCATCTTGATATCAAAGTTACTTCCGAAAAAAAAATTGGTCTCAAACTTACTTGGGTTCACATTTCTTGGTCATCTCCTCTAGGTCTATAGGGTGTCGAAACTTTTGGGGTCATCCCTCTTCCCTCATGCATCCAGAGAGTGCCCTACTCATCTGCCCTTCGGATCCCATGAGTTCATGAAGGTGATCAATCTCCTATCCCACGTCCCTCAGACAATGATAGATGTTACCTCCCGACCCTATGGTCATGTGCAACTAGGGAATTAGGCAACTCCTACTTCCATCGGTCTTATCCCTACCTGACCCTAGGATAGAATTAGAATTCTAGCATAGTACATGTCCAGCTTAGAACCTTACCCAAGCCTTCATCATCTCTCTCTATGCATTCATGGCTGACTCCCATCCTTTCATAGGGGTCATGGCAACCTGCCTACCCGGGTCAGGCCCCATACCGGTTACCTCCATGGTAACACATCCACATGCATTTAGAGATGATTAACTATGGGTATACAAGTTTATTCTCATACCATGTACTTTTCACTTAGCTTCTCACGATCCTATGAGACCTCTTTAGGTTTCCACAAAACATGTACACACCCTACCAAAGGGTTCCTCTCCCATGATGGAAGGAAACTACAACTCTTGTCAATAAGGTCACAAACATCCTTAGGGTTTATATTCACATAAGCATGCTTAACCTTGGCAAGCTACTAAGGCACAAGCAGACCACCTACTAAAGCATGCTAGGTCATACTTGTTCTCTTTCCTCAACACTGGATCATGATTATACCTTCCCATGTCATCAACTTCACTATGGGGGGTTCATCAAACATACATTAAACATGAGGAGTACCATGCTCGAGTCTATAGCACTCAAACTTTGTCATGAGTACCAGGTACACCACTTCCCTTCTTAGGCCTAGGAACCCTATGTTCACTTCTCTGATGTCCACTGCCTGCTCGACCTCTTAACTAAGATCCAAACATGTACAAGGTATGACATGCACTTCCTGTCATCCTTCTACTCGAGCAACACTTCAGAGTGGAGTCCTCCTCAAGGACAAACAACAAGGTACAAGGCCTCACAGCCTGTTACTAAACCTCTCCAAGTTTAAGGAACTCTTCTTCTCATCTATACCATGGGTACATAGGTACCATCAAACTCATCCTCTCTCTAGGGTTTGGTTTCTCTCATGGAAACCAAGGCATCATCAGCCTCCAATGATCAAGTATATATGAGGAGACCACTATCATCCACTTAGGTCACATTATCCTCAACTCCCTACTTTTCCTCATATCTCGGAGTCTAGGATTCCAACTTTCTTAATTGGTTTCCTGCTCTCTCTCTAGACCTAACCCTACAACCAATCTCACCATAAGAGGTTCTCTCTTCATGAAGGATCAACCTCAAAAACATGCCCCTACCTGGATGAAGTCTATGTTCAACTTATGTTCGCTCAAGGTTATCCATAGCCCTTATGCTTATCACATAAGCTATCCATCAAACTATCCCGACCAGGGTTTCAACCTATTGCTCGCACTACTGATACATTTTGGGTGCCTATTATACCCATATACGCTCATGGGGTTTCCATAGGTTCTTCTCTAACCTCATCAATGAAGGAGCTATCCTTCACTCTAACATGCATGACCCTTCCCAAGGTTGGGTCACCAGAGGTACTAGGTCATCCAAGGCATGTCCATCCAAACACGTGGTCTAACTCATCATGCCATCTCTCTCTCTAACCTTCACTTAGGGTTAGGGTTAACATCATCCTCAGAGGATGTGTCATGTCTCTACTTGTAATGGAGATCTCTATCTCCAAGACTAACTCTCTTTATTTATCCTCATGACAAGAAGGTCTAGCCTCAGGTCTCTCCTGAGCGCATGACAACTTATGTCATACGACCTAAGCATGTATCTATTCCTTTACACTTAATCTACTAAGCTTATGTCCATGACATCTTATTTACATGCTTTTTATTAACTTGGTGGAGGATTCCTTAAACCTTATTAACCCTACCCATAACTCAAGAGGGTGAGGAGAAGAGACAAAACCTTAATCCTTAAGGTCCTTAACAGAATTTTGCGATGAGAAGGGATGAATAAGATGAGAAAGTCCTAAAGGTATCTTATTTCGATTCATACCTTAAGACTTTGGCTAGGCAGTCACACAGATTCAGGAGTCCTCGTATTTCGACTAGAGGTGCGGAGGAAAATATTGCTAGCCCCCGGTCGTGATCCTTTTCTAGACACCTTTGTCTTTCGGATAATCCTCTAATAACTCCCTTGAGATCTATGGAGTTTGTAAAATTTCATAATTATTAATGGTTAAGTGAGGAACCTATGCTCTGATACCAAATGTTACAACCCCCTCCCAATAACCCCCAATTAAGGGAGACTGAGAGGTCGAAGCCGCACCCATAACTTCCGGATCAAAGGTTCGACAATTAACCAAGAATAATTATTAAATTTCAACAGACTAAATGGGAAAACTGTAAGAAAATAAACTTTTGCATACCTTATTGAAAACTTGAATCTCTAAACTTCTATCCACTTATGGATTCTATTCTAACAAATCCACCTTGTATTTTACTTCATGTATTTCACAATATAACGATTTATTGTTTGTCCTTTTAGCTTGTACCTAAAACACCGAAAAACAAAATGTCAGTCAGTTGAAGCTGGTATGTGGGGGAAACAATAATCATGCAATTATGATAACAATGTATTGCAGCCAATTACCATTTAACAAACAATTTTACATTTTAAATATAACTACACGATCCATGCATTCACTATCCTTTGTGTTGTCCCTGCAGTGGACCTGAATACTACTTTCATTAAAGTATCTCCCCTTTCAACCCCTCATGGTCCCACCTATAGATGAACCAGTTTCTAGGGTTGAGTCACATGGCACTACCCATAAGTAGTCCACTCCTTAACTCATGGCATGCTAAAGGGTCTCATGGTACTACACTTGGTAGCCCAATTTCTAACCCATGATAACCTAGACCTTACTCTAGGTTACCCCTTTTTAGCCTTTACAAGCCACAGAGGTGGATTCGGATCTAAGCCAGTTATATATATATTCATAGTGATACTCATAGTCACTTTATAGTTGCATGAAATAAAAGGCATCCAACAGTAATTTTCAAGCAATCGATAAAACATTTGGAAATCACCGTGAAACTAAAGTGATTATTCATAAGTGTAACCACATACCTTATGCCATGGTAGAAATCATGTAGAACATCATATGTACTTTAAGAATGCATCCAAACATCTAGGCAACAAAGCATGTAATCAACAAGTATCAGAAACAAAGCATACTACATATGTGTCACCATGTATTCACATTACCTAAATCAGATCTAGATGCACTCCTAAACTAGGGTTTTAGGGTTATCTTGTGTTTCAACTAGGGATTAGGGTTACAAACCCTAATTCCATCATATCACGGTTTTTAAGATTCCAATCTCACCTATGCATATTAGGTTAAACCCTAATTATCATCTTAAGTATATTAGACTACTCATTACATCTAATTCACCTTATCAACATTAAGATTATCTCAAGTTGTCCCCATTAGTTTCAAAACCCTAAAACAGCATATATAAGATTACTAATCTGGAACTGTCCATTATTCAACATTATCAAGGTTTTACTCATTATTCAGGGAAAGATCAGGTGTTAGCCTAACATGAATGAATCTATTCAATTAAGAATCAGATTAAGGCAAATCTAGGTTTTCCTTTACATTAAACACCTATAAATATGCATTGCATATACCTTTCGAACAGGAAGCATAATCAGATTCTGATAGTATTTTATTTAGATTCCTCTCATTCTCCTAATCAAAATTATATATAATTTTACTATCATCGGAGCAATCTAGCAGTTTCTATAATAATTCCAAGTTAACAGAATTTGAACCAATTAAATTAGGCCATGTCATTATTTTAGACATTTTCCAGTAATACATATGTTGTGGGCCTGGCCAATGTTTCGAAGCCCATTAGTCTCATGGCACTTAAAAACATATCGAAAAACCAGTTTTACCCTTGCCTAGCGTTCTATGCCTCAGGGGTATGCGGGTCTTTTTCCCCATCATCGTCTCCCACCTCCCTCACGTGGTCTCCTGTACCGCGAACCATACCTGTGAAGGTCGGGCGGGAGACTTGTTCCCTTCTTCTCTGAGCGCGACTAAGGTGTGGATGCCCCCTGTGAACCCATATCTCTTCGACGCACCAGCTTGGCACCATGGGCCTTCCACATTGGTCACAACATGATGCCACAATCAGGACTCGTGGAGCAGCAGTCCACGGAGCTGCTGGTTCACTTGCGGGAGAAACGGCAGTATATGCCAGTAGTAGATAAGACGGCATATATCCCTGGAGTATACTCAAGTCATCGCAGGTGGCGGCCTCCCTCTAACGACGAGAGCATCGTTTGCAGCCAAATACCAGTCTGCCCAAGCCGGTTGATCATAGGAGGAAAATGAAGAAGATCATGGGCTTGGATAGCCATATTTTCTACAGAGGTCTACCGAGGTTGTGGCGGCCATTGTCAACATTCATGGTGGCGGAAGGGGTGCCTAAGTTCTTCTTTATATATACGCCTACCACCCCAAAACCCTAATGGGTTCCCACATAAGAGGAAGGAAGTGAGAGGGATATGGTGGCAGGCCATGGGTCACCTCTTTTCATTGTGAGGCATAGGCATTGCCTTCTGGGAAAGTATCCATGTTCATATATTTCTAGGGAGAGGAGAGATTATCATGGTTTAGGATTAAAAGACAAAATATAAAAGGCACCTCTCTCAAAACCACTCAAAACCAACTTAGGAAGGAGATATTACCCTTTTATTCTTTTATCATAGACACACGGTCCAAGGCACTTTCTTTATTCTCTCTCTCTCTATTTTTCAACAAGACATTTCCTAATCAAATATCCTCCCCACATGGAATTCATTAAATCCTTTTCCACTTATACTTCAAAATCAGGGTTCACTTGGTTACGTTTTATATACCAAACTCCTCTTTTTTTCCTATTATTGGTATTTTCTCTTTCTTTTTCTCCATTGGAGCTCCTTGGACCTCAAGAAACTATAAGATTTGGAAGTTAATTTTTAAAGATACTTATTATTCTTCTAGATGCATCTAAATGCATTATTTCTTATTATCTTGTTTATTTCTTTTTTTAAAATATCTCTTTTTGAGGATTTCTCTTTATCTTTTTTTTTCACATTGACATTTCTTTTAACATTAGGAATCCTTTGGATACAAAAATCCACCAAGGATAACTCAATTATACCTCTTTTCACTTATTTCCCACATTTTATCATTGTTTTCAATTTCTTTCTTAATAAAGAAATATTTAATTGATCTTTTATTTTCTTATCATTTTCTTTATACAACTTTGGACTCCTTGGAACCCAAGAGGCACGAAATCCATCTTTGGATTATATATTCCTTTTCCTTCTAGAGGTTTCTACATTTATATTTTCTCCATTTCTTATTAATAATGGAGTTCCTTTTGTCTCTTCCTTGTTATTGGGCCCAATAGCCAATAAAGCCCACAAAACAATCATCAAGGCTATTGTAAATGAAATCCATTTATTCAAAACAAATTATATCTTTCTTTTTCCAAATATCGTTAATATGAGAAATTACATTTCTCAGCAAATGAACCCAAAAAAAATTGGGGTTCGTAACATTCATGTTCCCATATCGCCAAAAAACTGAAATGATGACTATATTGATTTGCTCAATTTATGACCTAGGTTAATATCCATGCAGACTAGGGTGGACCCTTCCATCCATTTTGAGCATGAAACCATGATGTTGAAATATCATGTTTGTCTCAAATTGTCGAAATATGAAATCTCAATCATGGATATATAACCCCACCTAGGCCAATTTAGAAACTAGAAGAAAGTCATGTTATACTCTTAATTCAAGAGTTCTATTCATTTGACCTAAAAGTATGATCTCACCAAATTTGTGATCTATGGGACAACATCTCCAAATTTGTGACTCATGTGATGATACCTCTAATTTGTGATCTATGGGATAATATCTCCAAATTTGTGACTCATGCGATGATACCTCCAATTTGATGATCTATGTGACTGTGATTTTTTTTCCAATATGATGATCTATGTGACCAAGTGTAGATCATAAAACTCACTTGCTTGATTTTATATCCAAGTGGATATTGTAAGCAATGATGATACATTATGAGAATACTGTGATGATTGTGATATTGAATATGAAATAAAATCTCAATTGATGACTCGATTTAATTTTTGAGAAAAAATTTCCTGTTAAGGTGGGGAGGTTGCAAATCACATATGTTTAGAGCTCTTAACCTTCACTCTTTATCTCTATATTGAATTCAATTTCATGATTTGAATGTGTTTTGGTGTTTGTTTGGTTTGTCTAATATATAAATGTCTTGTGGTGACACTCTTTTTGCCTCTAGACCAATGTTTCAAGTCCTTAACTTGTCACCATCTTGCAATTTGAGTTGAACCTAATCAATGTCATCAACATAATCTCCATTTCATTTCAAGTTGTAGAGCACCTTTTTATCTTTCCAATGACACAAAAGTCACATTAATGGAACCATCCTAACTCAAATTTCAACCTTTCAAAATTGGGTCTTTTTACATGTGATTTAATTATTTTTTTATGCTTTTGAGCCTTATTAGGCCCAATGGGGGCATGACCAGCTGAAGTGGGTGATCCTCTCTTCCCTTTGGACAAGTCAACAATCCATTGCACTATCAATACCTTGATGTGAAAGATCTAGATGGGGGGTGAATAGAGATTTTGGTACTTTTAAAGTTTAATTGAAAACTTAAGACAAGGAAGGAGGAAACAAGGAAGACACTTCGATTTAGAGTACCTCCAACCTTTAAATGAAAGGTTGTTAGTCCACTACCCAATTGTTTCTCTTTGGGATTTTGAAAGTGATTTATTTTATTTACCTCACAAGGATGCTACAACAAAATTCAATAACCTTCCACTCGAAGTAGCCTTCACCTTGAAGTAGCCTTGACCTCCTTGAAACAACCTTCTTGAAGTAACCTCAAGCAACCTTTGAGCATCCTTCACCTCCTTGAAGTTTCTTCACCATGTTGAGATAGCCTTCACCTAGAAGTAGATCCAACCTCCTTTGAAGCACCCTTCTTGAAGTAACCTCAAGAACACCTTGGAGCAGCCCTCACCTCCTTAAAGTAGCTCCACCACCTAGAGATAGCCTTCACCTAGAAGTAGCTCCAACCTCCTTTGAAGTAGCCTTGTTGAAGTAACCTCAAGCACACCTTGGAGCATCCTTCACCTCCTTGAAGTAGCTCCAAGAAACCTCCTTTCAACAGCCTCCAACCCTAGGAGTAGTTAAGGAGAACAAAATACAATACAAAAGAAATAGATTGGAAGAAAGAAATACTTAACCAATAAAGTACAATGCCTTGATTCCTATATCAAGTGTTTAGACCTCCTATCCACTTAATATGAACGTTGTTATGTGGTGGGTAGGATATAGTAGCTATAGGACACAAATTTGGAGCAAAAAGAAGAAGATAGCAAGTGATTCTCAGCTTTGTTGCTCTCTAGAATGGATGCTTAAGTGTAGCTTGTGTGTTTTGGGTGTCCTAAGGCTTCGACTATTTATAGGAATGGTTTACAAGTGTTTAGGGATGTTCTAGGGAGTGTCTAGAGTGTTCTTAGTTCTTAACTAGCCATTAGGTAGAAAGTATTGGGTCGCAACGACTAAAATGTTCGTTAAATGCGATGTTTCCAGAACTTTTCTCAGTTGACAATATTGTCGACCGGATGACTCTCAGTCCACAATATTGTCAATTGGATGACTGTTTGGGTTTAGCTATCTCTAATGGAAATATGTTTGTTTCTCTCTTATTTAAACCATTTACAATGTATATATCTCGTCCAAAAATATTTTCAACCAAATTTGACTCAGAACTAAAGATTTGCAAAGTTATTTCTCAATTGTCTAAGTCTTCGATCGAGTGATTCTTGGTTGACAATTTTTTTCGACCGAGAAGGACTTTTTGCAAGGATTTGAAATGTATATGAGGTCCTATTGATGACTCATATGAGAACTATCAACCCTAAAGTCTTCAGGTGAATGTAAGATATGGTTTTGGGTGGATAGGGAAGATCTAATGTTTGATTTAAATGGTGTTTAAGTATTTATACATTATATACTTGTACAAGTTTTTACATTGAGTACAATCATGAAAATATTAAGTGTTTAAGCACATTGATATTCAACTTTCCACTTAGTATGATCTTCTGATTTTCTTAAACCCTATAATATTCAAATAGAACTTTAGATCCACAAGAATGAAATGTTTGTCATCATCAAAACAAAGGGTATGTTAATGTCCAATTTACCCAACAATCTGCCCCTTTTGAAGATGACAAACATTCCTAAAGTATAAGCAAAATATTTGAAATGAAATGAGTTTCATACATGTGATATACCTGAGATGAATAGGTTCTTTTGATCTCATAAAATGTTTGCTAATATACCTAAAGAGATATGGAACACGATATCCATCTCTTAAGGCTATTTTGCATTTTTCACCAATTAATGTCAATCTAAGAGATCATGAAACTCATGCAAGTATTTTACTTTATTTTATTTCTCCCCCTTTGTCATTTAAAGAAGATAATCATATGTTCAAATCAATAAGACCCCCTTAATTGATAACTCCCACTTAATTCATTACTTCAAAAAGAATGTCAAATTTGGCCACAATTTAAAAAGCCATATTAATTTCTATATCATTTACAAGGGATGTTAAGCCCTGAAAAGATATGAGATTCCTTTAGGCTCATAGTGAGATCAATAAATGTATCTCTAACCAACTATAAGGTATGTAAAGCCCGTATTGGTACAGAGAATCCTTTCAGATCATAATGAGATTTATAAAAGTCTCTCTAGACCAAATATAAGGGATATTAAGCCCATATTGGTGTAGAGATTCAAATTAAGAGCAAGATCAATAATATATACACATTATATCAAAAAATTTGTGAGATCCCCCTTAATCTCATAACAAAAGTGAGATAAAAAATGTTAAAATACTTGAAATCATAACCGGCTTCAAGATCAATTGATCAAGTAAAACTATGAGTTATGTTTTATGATCCTTAAGCAATCTTATATCTTGCACTATTTTGATTTAGAAAATTCTCTCAGTCTAAGTATTAACATGATGAGAAATTTTCAGATTTAATATACCAATGTTGTGTGCAAGTGAATGATTTGATTTACAAATAAACATTTCTATCAGTTTTATTTCTGGTCGACCATGAGTTCGACCGGGACACCCCACAGTCGGACTCCTTCTCAACCGAGAGGCTGTTCTACAAAATTTTAGAACCTGCAACTTATCTAGTTTGATCAAGATATAGCCTTTTATCTATACTAATATAAGTAGCCAATCAACTTTCTTTATTCATATTTAATCATGTTTCAGTCATGGATTTAGGCAACATATCAAAGTTGAAGATAAAATTTGAAGAGTTTGATGTCCATATGAGTGTCTATATGAATGATCTCAACTCTTAGACAATAATGCATAAGTCCTATCAAAATCTATTTCTTCTCATTATATTATTTCTTTAGTTTATTTCATCATGCCCACATAGTTCCAATGAATGTTTTGCCTTTAGGTTTAGGAACTGAATGTTATGCATTATTCTTGGTAATTACATATAGCAATTGTCCAACAGTCATCTTTTTTTAGGATATGACTTGTTGTGAGTAATCATCATTTATTATTCAACTCTTTTAGATGTAGACTTATTAATCCTAGATGATTTTCTAGATGTTGAATATTCCAGGATGAAGCCTTTTTATTACTTAAGAACTAATTTGTCTCTATCATCTTTTGTTGAAGAGAAGACAACATCTTTTGTTGAAGAGAAAATTCACATCGGACCAAATAGATTTAAGTGAGTGAGTTCTAGTAAGTAAAGTTTTAGTTTTAAGAAGAGATCTTACTTTTGTGTGCCTAGAATACAAATTTCATATTTATTACAAAGATTTAGGTAGTGATTATATTCTAAGAATTTTATCTTGTATGAATAATCTTTTTATGCCATAAACTTATCATTATTTAAAAATCGTGTCCATAGAGTTAATAGGTTTACAATTATTTTTCCTTTATCAACTACTTTAATGTTTTCCTATGAATCATAATCATTTTCATATTACTTTTAATGTAGATCTTTTGACAAATAGCCCATTTAAAAATTTGTACCAACATCACCTATGCCAATAGTTTTACCTTTAAAATTTTCTCTAAATGTGACCAATAATTTTACCTTTTCTCCAAGTGTATGAAAATCTTCTTGTTAATAGTCATATGTTTTTTAGAAAAATTTCTATAGACCATCCAAACCTACAAAGTATCGAATTTTTTTCCCCATATAGTGACCCCTTTGTTTAGGATAATTATTATAAATATTTTATCGTTCCAAACATTTAGAACAATCTAATATGAAAACTCCATTGTAGATTTAAGTCACAAAAGTTAATTGCAAGTGAATTATTTTATTCTCAATAAACGGTTCTAATAAAACTATTTTGAGTCCAACTTTTCTTCGCCCAAAAGAATTCTTGGTCAAACTATTTGTCGACCAGGAAGACTTTCCAGTAAAAACAATTTTGACAGAACTACCTTCGGTCAAACTTTTCTTCGAATGGAAGAGATCTCTGTCAAGCTCTTTTTTGACCGAGATGAAATTGTATGTATTTTCAGTAAATTCAACATTTCTAATGTAAACAAATCATGCTATTATTTTAGGATAACACAATTAACCAATCAAAACATACATGAATATAAAAGTTAAAGCTTATTTCAGTTGAGATAAGACATTATACATTTCTAAATAATGTTGTAGGTCAAATCGCTACTAATATGTCCAACAATTTTAAGTTGGGGGTTTTGGAACCCAAACCAAGTCCACATCTTTCTTTTTCTTGTATGGATAAGAAAATGAATAGTTCCCAAGACGTTGACAATAGTGACAACTAATAAAATCAATTTCATTTCTCTGGTTAGCATTTTGGTCATGAGATAGATTGTTTTTAGGAAAATATATGACCTTGGTCTTGGGTTTTTATGTTTTTCTATTTCTAGGCTTTTGATAGAATTTCTCTTTAGGTACATAGCCTAGACTATCTATATATACCATCTATGTGTACTTCTCAGTAAGTTAGCTCACCTTTTTCAATGATGTTGTCTTGGACCTTCTATATGTACCCCAAGGTTCTCTGTGTAAGGACCTTGACCTTCATTTAGGGCTTACCCTGTTTGCTTTGCTTAGCCCTGGTGCTTTGATGCTTGCTAATCACCTTTAGTGGTGATTAGGGTTTGGTTATGCTTTGTTGAGAGTTGTAGGTGCTACTTGCAAATAACCCAAGTCTAGGGTTTTGTGGGCAAGTTTGCCACCTTGTGAGGTGTTTCTCTCTCTCTCTTTGCTTCCTCTAGGGTTGAGAGGAAGGCTTGGGCTTGTTGTTTGAGTTCTTTGGGACTTGGTTGAGCTTGTTTAGGCCTTGAGGTACCTTTTTTGGGCTTGGTTGAGCCTTGTATCGGCCTAGAGGTGCTTGTGTCGGCCAAGTTGGATGTGTGTCGACCATGGCAATGGTGTGTGTCGTCCATGGAGAAACATGTTGTGTCTCCCATGACGCTTGCCCTAGCTTGACCTTGTTTTGGGTGAAACACTTGGTGCACATCTTGGACATGTGGATGAGGCTTTCTAGAGTGGTGTTTTGAGTTCTAGGACAAGTGTCCCTAGACGAGTGACACCTTGCCATGCTTCACCTTGTTTTCTCATCCCTTTCCTTCTATATAGGTGGTTCCTTCCTTAGCTTAAGGTCCCTTTGGCTCCTCTCCCTCTTATGCATCACACACTCCCTTGTACCTTGGTTGTGTTGTCCGATACACCCTTGTAGGAGCAGCTTGTAGGTCGACACACCTTGAAGGAGCAAGTGGTGGCCGATATCTCTTGAAGCTCTCCATCTTCCTTGCTTGGTGGTGTGTGGAGATTGGAGTTCTTCTTCTTCCTTGGATCTTGGAGCTTAAGGCGGGTTGCATAACTTCTAACCCTAGCTACACTACTCTCTTTTCATATATGTTGATTCCATAATCTTGCTTATATGCATGTGAGTAGCTCAGTTCCTCTTTAGCTTGCATGTTGGCCGATCCTTGTGATCTAGGGTTGGTAGGTGAGCAACACTCCTTTCTCCCCTTGGTCTAGAAGAGTGAGTTTGGGTCCTAGTGACATGAGCAACACCCCTTTTTCCTAGTCGATTGAGGTGAGCTTGTGACCTAGTGGCCTAAGCAAGACTCTCTTCTCACCATGGGCTAGAAGGTGAGCTCATTTGGTGGTGACCCCTATTTAGGGTTTCGGATGTTCATGTGTAGGGTATTAGATGACCCTTGTTGAGGTGAACCTTGGGCGTTTGGTGCTTGTGGAGGTGCTACCCGACAGCCCTTTTGACCTAGTTTCCCTTGCACAGTTTGCACACCTTGATGGTTGTTGAGAAGTTCTGTTTTGTGTGGGGTGCGCGAGCTGACCCTTAGTTGCCCGGCAGGCTGCACGCTTTGGAGTTGCCCGCCCGGTGGGCTTGCTCGCCCGACAGAGATGTTTGTCTAGTTGAGTGGGTAAGACCTTGCACGGATAACCCTTGTCGCGCGTTGTGATGTTGAGTGGGTGAGCACACTGCCCTGCACGCTCGACAACCCTGTTTGCCTGGCATAGCGCATTGCCACTCCTGCACGACACACTTGAGTAGCATCTCGCCCGATAGCCTTGCTCGCCTGGCTGAGTTCCATGCCAAGAGCGTCACACCTTTGCACGACACCCCTGTGTTGCCCAGTACTGTCCTGCATGGCTCACTGCACGGCACGCTTGACGCCCTTGAGCTGCTCGCCCGACACACCTAATGCACGACACAGCGTTGCACTACTGCACGTGGGTTGCCTTGATGGCAACACGGCGTCATGTGTGGTCGTTGGATGATGAGCTTTGGGTGAGGGCAGGTTTCTCGATACAGTGTTAGTGAGCCTTTCCCGATACATCTCTTTTAGTGAGGGTTTTGGTATCTTTTGTGAGGGATCCTTGTATCATGGAAACAACTTGAATTGTATATGCCTTTGATAATATTGGTGACTCCTTGCTCACTTAATGATAATGATAGTGATAATGGTAATGGTAATAACAATGCTTGTTCTGTATATTTAGCATGATGTTGAAGCAAGATGAAGTACATAAATAGTTGTTTAATAATGTGTCTTGCGCTCATGATCACCAGTTGATGTATAATTGATAATTATAGCATCCCGAATGACATCTCATGATAATAGGCATAGTCCTTATGTTGAAACTATGATTATTGATTGATGCTAATCATGCAAGTAATGCATAGCCAATGAAAGGCTATGAGAAACATTTATATGTGAATAATGAGATGACATGTGTATTATGAATATTGTCCCATGGTGATAATGATGATGTAAGCCTTGAGAGGAAGTGGCACTATGTGATGACGGATTGAGATCCCGTGGTATGTGATGATCCTTGAGATGGATCTGGATGGTTGGCAAGATGCCAAGTAATAACATGTGATGTGAGATCCTTGTGATGGATCAGTGTGATGTAAATTGTAGAAAAAGCATAATGTTGAGTTTATGTTGTTTACTTTCTGTTATATCTTGCATGTTATACAACTTGGTTGAATCTTGCAATCCATCTAAAAGATACTAATTAATCACAGTGAAATCTATCATGTAGTTTGCCCTGGCCATAGATCCATCATAGTCAGGACTTGGTGATGGCGAAACGGGTTCTCCTGCGGGTTAACCTGGAGTGCATATTTTTGAATATGCGAGGTTTCTCCTAGCCTCAAATAGAGAGGTGAAACAAGTGAAGCTATGGTTGCAGACTCAGATATGTGATGAGCATGGTGAACATGGCCCATCGCTCCAGATATGTGATATGATGAGCATGAATGCGTTCATGGCTCAGAGCATGGTGATTAGGCCCGTGGCTCAGTTTTACTAGCACCGTGACCTGTACCAAGGCAGGCTAGAAGAAGGGTAGCCTGAGGAGATGACCCTATGGCTTAAGACCACTTGAGCATGAGACTGCGGTCCTGCTATGTTTCTCGTGTACTGACCACGAGGGTGAGGTCGTGGATTCCGACTCTTCCATTGACCTTGTATGGCACCGGTTATGGGCTTCGCAGCCGAAGGTTGGATTTGAATGGTACGGTTCACTTCCTCAGGGCATAATAAAATGTAATCTAGCCATTTAGTATATACTGATTAAGACAAATACAAAACATTGGTTGAGGCCTTGTTTGTGTAGTTACTCTCTTTATATCTTGCAGTTATTTATATGTTCTTCTATGGCAGTAGAACTCATATATCATGTCTTGATAATCATGTTTCATTTGTAATACTTGGATATATCTGGTAAGATTAGATAGCTTTATTTCATAGACTGCTCTTGTTATATCTTTTATCAGTTTATTGCTTAATGTATATGATCTTATGAGGTTTTGTAGTTTCGGCGTGGAGTTATGCCTCCCGCTGGGACAATGTTCAATTGTCTCACCCCGTTGGTTTACACCCTTTTTAGGTGGTCAAGCTAGACGTGGTGGTGGTCGCGGAGTTGCGGCCGAGCAGTAAGAAGAACAGTAGAAGGAAAGCGTTGGATGTGCTACTATTTTGGAAGTTTTTGATAGAGTCTAGTGTCATCCCTGTACTCTCAGGTCCTTGGTAGTGTTTTGACGTGGTTTCACGATGGATACCTTAGAAAAGTATGAGGTTGTTTTGGACTGCGGTACCAAGAAGGCAATGTTTGATGATGTTGGAGAGAAGTGGATCTTCCAAGGAGATAGGAAGATTCTTCCGACGTGTCTGGTATCAACTATAGTGGCAGATAGGTTGTTACGATAGGGATGTGAGGCGTTTTTAGCTCATGTGGTGGATATCGTTGTGGCTGCCAAGGCGAAAGGTCCCAGTCTTGAGGAGGTGTCAGTTGTCCGAGAGTTTGTAGATGTGTTTCTTGAGGAGTTTCCTGGAGTTCCCCCACCTCGAGAGATTGATTTCGAGATCAATCTGGTACCAAGAACGCAGCCAGTTGCATAGACACCCTATAGAATGGCTCCAGTAGAGATGGTAGAGTTGAAGAAGCAGTTACAAGAGTTGTTGGATAAAGGTTTCATCCGACTGAGCACATCACCTTGGGGTGCTTCCGTGTTGTTTGTCAAGAAGAATGATGGATCGATGCGGTTGTGTATAGACTACCGACAGTTGAACAAGGTCACGATCAAGAACAAGTACCCGTTGCCAAGGATAGATGATCTGTTTGATCAGTTGCGTGGTGCTACAGTGTTCTTGAAAATCGATCTACGGTCTGGATATCATCAGTTGAGGATCAAGGCAGATGACATACCAAAGTCAGCTTTTAGGACGAGGTATGGTCACTATGAGTTTGTGGTTATGCCGTTTGGGTTAACCAATGCACCTGCTTCTTTCATGGACCTGATGAACAGAGTGTTCCGTACGTTCTTAGATCAGTTTGTTGTAGTCTTTATAGATGATATCCTGATCTATAGTCGGGACATGCTAGAGCATGAGCAACATCTTCGATGAGCGTTGACTCTTCTTCGCCAACATCAGCTGTATGCTAAGTTCAGTAAGTGTGATTTCTGGTTGGAAGAGGTGACTTTCTTGGGTCACGTGATATCTGCTAAAGGAGTCAAGGTAGATCCTAAGAAGGTAGAATCCGTTGCAGAATGGGAACAGTCAAAGACGCCGACAGAAGTTCGTAGTTTCCTGGGTTTAGCAGGATGCTACCGGAGGTTTATCAAGGACTTCAGTGTGATCGCCTTGCCGATGACAAAGTTGACGAGAAAGGATGTGCCTTCTGTTTGGGATGATCAATGTCAGCAAGCTTTCCAGAGTTTGAAGGAGAAGCTGACCAGTGCTCCAGTGTTGATCTTGCCAGAGCCTAGGAAGGGCTATGTTGTTTTTTGTGATGCTTCCAAGAAAGGTTTGGGTTGTGTGCTGATGTAGGAAGATCACGTGGTTTCTTTTGCCTCGCGACAGCTCAAGAAACATGAGGAGAACTATCTGACCCATGACTTGGAGTTGGCAGTTGTGGTTCATGCGTTAAAGATTTGGAGACACTATCTATATGGGGAAGTGTGTCAGATCTTTACGGATCATAAGAATCTGAAGTACATCTTTACGCAGCAAGAGTTGAACATGCAACAACGGCGGTGGATGGAGTTGATCAATGATTACGACTGCACTATCGAGTATCATCCTGGGAAGGCGAATGTGGTAGAGGATGCGCTTAGTCAAAAGTCTTCTTCTTCTTCCAAGAAGGCACGGTTGAGTTCTCTGGTATGCCATAAGCGAGATATGCTTGTCTCTTTGCGGAAGATGAACGTGTTGATGGAGGTTTCCTCGTTAGCTAGACTCTTAGCACAGATGCAAGTCAAGCCTACGTTGAGACAGTAGATCAAAGATGCACAGCAGATAGATGATGCGGTACAGTTGATCAGATCAGAGTTCGGCAGCAAAAAGCTTGATGGGTTTCATGAGTCTGAGGATGGGCTAGTTTGCTATCGTGGTAGGATGGTGGTTCCTGATGTTGATGAACTGAGGAAGTTGGTGCTGGAAGAAGCACACACGTCAATGTATGCTATGCATCCTAGTGTCACCAAGATGTACCATAGTCTGAAAGACTTGTATTGGTGGCCCGGTTTGAAGAAGGATGTAGCTGAGTTCATGGCTAGATGTGCGGTTTGTCAGCAAGTGAAGGCTGAACATCAGAAGCCGACAGGAACGTTGCAACCTTTTCCGATACTACAGTGGAAATGGGATCATATAACCATGGATTTCGTAGTTGGTATACCCAAGACAACTAGGAATCATGATTCCATCTGGGTGGTTGTGGACAGATTGACGAAGTCTACCCATTTCCTGCCCGTGAAGACAACATATACAGCTGAGAAGCTTGCTCGAGTATATGTAGATGAGATAGTACATTTACATGGTGTGCCAGCAACCACAGTTTTTGATAGGGGTCCTCAGTTCACAAGTCATTTCTGGGAACAATTGCATAGAGCGTTGGGAACGCAGTTGAGGTTCAGTACCGCTTTTCACCCACAGACAGATGGACAGTCTGGAAGGACTATTCAGATTCTGGAGGATCTCCTTTGAGCTTGTATTTTGCAGTTCCTAGGCAGTTGGGATGTGCATTTGAGTTTGATAGAGTTTGCCAACAACAATATTTATCAGTGAAGCATCGACATGGTTCCTTATGAGGCTTTGTATGGAAGGAAGTGCAAATCTCCCTTGTGTTGGTATGAGTTCGGTGAGTATCAGTTGTTGGGTCCTGAGTTAGTATGGTAGACAACAAAAAAGATCAAGGTAATACAACAACAGTTGAAAGTGGCACAAGATAGGCAAAAGTCTTATGCAGACAGTCGTCGACGACCTTTGGAGTTCTAGGTAGGAGACAAGGTATATCTTAAAGTCTCGCCATGGAAAGGTGTGCTGAGGTTTGGCCGGAGGGGTAAGTTGGCACCCAAGTATATGGGGCCTTACCCAGTTATAGCACGTGTTGGTAGGGTAGCTTATGAGATAAAGTTACCCCCTGAGTTGCACAGGTTACATCCAGTGTTCCATGTCAGTATGCTAAAGAAAAGCCATCCAGATTCAGGGACAGTGATACATCCAATTGAGGTTGAGCTGGATGAAGATGTGACCTACGAGGAAGGTCCTGTAGCGATTCTTGATAGAAGATTAAATAAGTTGAAGAAGAAGGACCTGGTTCTTGTGAAGGTTCTTTGGAAGCGTCGTGGCGTCGAGGAAGCCACGTGGGAGCTTGAAGAAGAGATGAGGAGGAAGTATCCCTTGCTTTTCTCTTCAGATTTTGGGGATGAAATCCCTTAAAGGGGGTTAGATTATAAGGACCCTAACCTTCGTTTAGGGCTTACCCTGTTTGCTTTGCTTAGCCCTGGTGCTTTGATGCTTGCTAATCACCTTTAGTGGTGATTAGGGTTTGGTTATGCTTTGTTGAGAGTTGTAGGTGCTACTTGCAAATAACCCAAGTCTAGGGTTTTGTGGGCAAGTTTGCCACCATGTGAGGTGTTTCTCTCTCTCTTTGCTTCCTCTAGGGTTGAGAGGAAGGCTTGGGCTTGTTGTTTGAGTTCTTTGGGCCTTGGTTGAGCTTGTTTAGGCCTTGAGGTACCTTGTTTGGGCTTGGTTGAGCCTTGTATCGGCCTAGAGGTGCTTGTGTCGGCCAAGTTGGATGTGTGTCGAACATGGCAATGGTGTGTGTCGCCCATGGAGCAACATGTTGTGTCACCCATGATGCTTGCCCTAGCTTGACCTTGTTTTGGGTGGACACTTGGTGCACATCTTGGACATGTGGATGAGGCTTTCTAGAGTGGTGGTTTGAGTTCTAGGGCAAGTGTCCCTAGACGAGTGACACCTTGCCATGCTTCACCTTTTTTCTCCTCCCTTTCCTTCTATATAGGTGGTTCCTTCCTTAGCTTAAGGTCCCTTTGGCTCCTCTCCCACTTGTGCACGACACACTCCCTTCTACCTTGCTTGTATTGGTCGATACACCCTTGTAGGAGCAGCTTGGTGATCGACACACCTTGAAGGAGCAAGTGGTGGTTGATATCCCTTGAAGCTCTCTATCTTCCTTGGTTGGTGGTGTGTGGAGATTGGAGTTCTTCTTCTTCCTTGGAGCTTGGAGCTTAAGGCGGGTTGCATAACTTCTAACCCTAGCTACACTACTCTCTTTTCATATATGTTGATTCCATAATCTTGCTTATATGCATGTAAGTAGCTTGGTTCTTGTTTAGCGTGCATGTTGGCCGATCCTTGTGATCTAGGGTTGGTAGGTGAGCAACACTCCTTTCTCCCCTTGGTCTAGAAGAGTGAGTTTGGGTCCTAGTTCCATGAGCAACACCCCTCTTTCCTAGTCGATTGAGGTGAGCTTGTAACCTAGTGGCTTAAGAAAGACTCTCTACTCACCATGGGCTAGAAGGTGAGCTCATTTGGTGATGACCCCTCTTTAGGGTTTCGGGTGTTCATGTGTAGGGTAATAGATGACCCTTGTTGAGGTGAACCTTGGGCGTTTGGTGCTTGTGGAGGTTCTGCCCGACAGTCCTTTTAACCTAGTTTCCCTTGCATGGTTTGCACACCTTGATTGTTGTTGAGAAGTTTTGTTTTGTGTGGGGTGACCCTTAGTTGCCCGACAGGCTGCACGCTTTGGAGCTGCCCACCCGGTGGGCTTGCTCGCCCGACAGTGATGTTTGTCTAGCTGAGGGGGTAAGACCTTGCACGGATAACCCTTGTCGCACGTTGTGATGTTGAGCAGGTGACACACTACCCTACATGCTCGGCAGCCCTGCTCGCCCGGCATAGCGCATTGCCACTCCTGCACGACACGCTTGAGTAGCATCTCGCCCGATAGCCTTGCTCGCCCGGCCGAGTTGCACGCCAAGAGCATCACACCTTTGCACGACACCCCTGTGTTGCCTGATACTCTACTGCATGGCTCACTGTATGACACACTTGATGACGTTGAGCTGCTCGCCCGACACACCTAATGCACGACACAGCATTGCACTACTGCACGCGGGTTGCCTTGGTGGCAACGCGGCGTCGTGTGTGGCCGTTGGATGATAAGCTTTGGGTGAGGGCAGGTTGCTCGATACAGTGTTAGTGAGCCTTGCCCGATACATCTCTTTTAGTGAGGGTTTTGGTATCTTTTGTGAGGGATCCTTGTATCAAGGAAACGGCTTGAATTGTATATGCCTTTGATAACATTGGTGACTCCTTGCTCACTTAATGATAATGATAGTGATAATGGTAATGGTAATAATAATGCTTGTTCTGTATATTTAGCATGATGTTGAAGCAAGATGAAGTACATAAATAGTTGTTTAATAATGTGTCTTGCGCTCATGATGACCAGTTGATGTATAATTGATAATTATAGCATCTTGAATGACATCTCATGATAATAGGCATAGTCCTTATGTTGAAACTATGATTATTGATTGATGCTAACCATGCCGGTAATGCATAGCCATTGAAAGGCTATGAGAAACGTTTATATGTGAATAATGAGATGACAGGTGTATTATGAATACTGTCCCATGGTGATAATGATGATGTAAGCCTTGAGAGGCAGTGGCACTATGTGATGAGGGATTGAGATCCTGTGGTATGTGATGATCCTTGAGATGGATCTGGATGGTTGGCAAGAGGCCAAGTAATAACATGTGATGTGAGATCCTTGTGATGGATCAGTGTGATGTAAATTGTAGAAAAAGCATAATGTTGAGTTTATGTTGTTTACTTTCTGTTATATCTTGCATGTTATACAACTTGGTTGAATCTTGCAATCCATCTAAAATATACTAATTAATCACAGTGAAATCTATCATGTAGTTTGCCCTGGCCATAGATCCATCATCGTCAGGACTTGGTGATGGTGAAACAGGTTCTCCTACGGGTTAACCCAGAGCGCATATTTTTGAATATGCGAGGTTTCTCCTAGCCTCAAATAGAGAGGTGAAATGAGTGCAGCTGCGGTTGCAGACTCGGATATGTGATGAGCATGGTGAACATGGCCCATGGCTCTGGATATGTGATATGATGAGCATGAATGCATTCATGGCTCAGAGCACGATGATTAGGCCCGTAGCTCAGTTTTACTAGTGCCGTGACCTGTACCAAAGCAGGCTAGAGGAAGGGTAGCCTCAAGAGCTGACCTTGTGGCTTAAGACCACTTGAGCATGAGACTGCGGTCCTGCTATGTTTCACATGTACTGACCATGAGGGGTGAGGTCGTGGATTTCGGCTCTTCCATTGACCTTGTATGGCACCGGTTATGGGCTTCGCAGCCGAAGGTTGGATTTGAACGGTACAGTTCACTTCCTCAGGGCATAATAAAATGTAATCCAATTGTTTAGTATATACTGTTTAAGACAAATATGAAACATTGGTTGAGGCCTTGTTTGTGTAGTTACTCTCTTTATATCTTGCAGGTATTTATATGTTCTTCTATGGCAGTAGAACTCGGATATCCTGTCTTGATAATCATGTTTCACATGTAATACTTGGATATATCTGGTAAGCTTAGATAGCTTTATTTCATAGACTTCTCTTGTTATATCTTTTATCAGTTAGCTACTTAATGTATATGATCTTATGAGGTTTTGTAGTTTTGGTGGGGAGTTATGCCTCCCACTGGGACAATGTTCAATTATCTCACCCCGTTGGTTTACACCCTTTTTAGGTGGTTGAGCTAGACGTGGTGGTGGTCGCGGAGTTGCGGCCGAGCAGCAAGAAGAACAGTAGAAGGCAAGCGTTGGATGTGCTACTATTTTGGATGTTTTGATAGAGTCTAGAGTCAACCTTGTACTCTCAGGTCCTTGGTAGTGTTTTGACGTGGTTTCATGATGGACCTCTGTAGATGTTTTGTATAACCTGCTGCTGGCCAGATATGGGCCTTATGTATGTAACCAGGTGATGAACTTATGCTACGACATGACAACTATTGTTCTAAGTTGTGTACATGCAATGAGGCTTGTATAGATATGTATATAACTTGTTTTCTTGCAGGATATGGACTCGAATGTAAATGTTTCTCAGTTTATCAGTTTTCCGCAATCGGTTTTAATTAACTCGTGTTTTTGATAATCTATGGTTATGGTGATTTCCGCACGTTTTCGCGTAACACCTCGTTTTTTGTATGATAGTGGGTTGTGTTGCCACACTCTGGACCTTCTATGTTCACCCTTGACCTAAAGGTGACCTATTTGTGTAAGTTGCATGTTATAGCATAACCAAGTTTGGGGGTTTGGTTTAAATTGCTATTATATAATCTTGCAATCTTGAATTAGTGACTTTTGTAATGCTTGGTGACAAAATGATCTAAGATCTCATGATGAATGGCCCACTTCTAACTCTTGACACCCCAAGTACATATTTTGTGCATGAAATGATCTTTTTAACATAATTTGTTCTATATTGATAAAATGCGACCTTTATGCAAATGTTTTGCTCTATCTAGTTGAAATAAATAGGTTTACCATTTTGATAGCACAAAAATCCTACTTGATCTACTTAATGCTTCTAAGACTTGGAAATGTGACTATGTTGCATTAAATTGATATAGTATGACTACTCATGTTCTTAAATGATTAAACCTTGATGGAAATCCTAATATCATGTTTCCCTAACTCCAATTCAGAAATGATCTCTTTTTTATTTCTAATCTAATGTGGATGGTTCACTTAGATCTAGGACTTAATGTTGATAGTTGTGCTATATGAATTCATTACATGCATGTTGGGACTTTGGAAACTACATTTCAACTAAGTGAAACCTATATCTAGGAAAGCATCCAAATGACTTATGATGTTTAGATTATCAAAACCCTACTAACCTAATACCCACTATTATGCCTTGTTGAATCTAGGTCCCTAATGGATTGTACCTACTCTAGGATCTACTCCTGGATCATAAATTGTACTCTACTCATAAGGTAGGCTTAATCTCTTGACCCTACCATGATATTGACTTGTTTGTATGTATTCTCATATAAATTCTTGGCTAGATAATTACTTGTTTGATCTACTTGTTCCCTATTATTAGTACGTTCATTTTTCTTGAAATATGTTGAACAAACCTTGAACATAATTGAACTTGTCCATTATATACACCTTGTGTACCTACCTATATTCTCGGGGTAAGGGAAAAAGGTTGGGCGCCTTACTTGAGATGTCAAGATAAGTTAGACCATGTTGATAAAATGGTTAGCTAATCTTGAGCACCCTTACGAACCCTTCCAGTGGGAAGCTGGTCAATGTCTATATTATGTTGTTGAGTATAATGGAAATACACTTAAAACACCCTTTGTGTAAAGAATGTTGTTAAGTGTTTCATGCCTTGCTTCTACTTCTTGTTTATATGATGTTTCTGGCCAAAAAACTTCTTTTATACTCCTAAATTATTTACTTGCCTTTTCATAGTATTCTCAATGCACTCACATTAATATATGTTGTTTATCAAATTTGTAGTTGCCAAATGAAGATCTGTTGCACTTAAGACTCTCAGCTCTGAAATGCAATACAAATGGGTATACTTGAATCTAGAAATGGGTACATATCTCTTATCTCCATGTTTAGAATCTTGTTATGTTTTATTGTTACTACTTTTACATATATATTTCTTATGTGAAACATTTGTTCCATTCTACATACAAACGCCCAAGTTCACTTGACTTTGGCTATGTAGCCATTAGGAGTGTGGACCTAGGGTAACAACTAATTACGTGACAAAGGGCTTCCCACACACAATAGTTTACCATGACAATTGTCATCTCTGGTTGTTATAACCAGAGATCCCTGAGAAAATCCTACTCATCAAAGGGAAGGATAGCAAGGGAGAGACAATTGGAAGCGTGAATCAATGCTAGCACGCTAACATTCGATGGACAACTCCTTTCTGTTTGCTTTAGTAGTGGCATGTGGAGCGCCTAGTGGTTCGCATGGACTACTATAGAGGTGAGAAGGTCATTTACTATAGCTTGGAGGATGAGGTCAAACTTCCGTCCGTGGTGATCAACCAAGAGGTCACTGCTGACATAGTCCAAATCATGCTTGGAGAAGAAGATCGCTAGTGCAACAAGATTTGTCTCTAGACTTGCTCTAGGACTAGGCATATTTCTTTTTATCCGCTTTCCTAGATACATTGTTGTTGATGTGATCTGCTAGTTAGGGAATCATGCATTAAATGTTTTGTTTCTGTTGTCTAATCTGTCGCCCCAATTTTCCAACAAGAAGCTTTGTTCTTGCAAGCCATTGACCTTACACCAATACCCCCATCCCATAGCTGGGGGGCTTACATTTTCCAAACCATTGAGTTACACCTTTAAGTCCTTCCTTCAGTTGACATCTAAAAAAAGCATGGCACTTGCTTTCCATTGGATGATCCACTCATCAATCAAAGGGCTACCGACACCTTCCTTCCAATAGAGATCCTGCACATTTTTTCCCATGGCCATCAACTGATGTTCATCCAACGCTACCTTTTTGCTGGAAGTTCTTCTACCACTTTCCAATAGAAATTTTGCATTAAAAAACTATAGGTATTTCCCTGCATATCTTCCAATATCTAACAACCAATGCTTGTCTTACTCCACCTACCTAAGGATATTTTTCACACATCTTGCAAAGGAAATCAGCTCTCAACAACCAATGGCCATTCTGCAATTGCCAACTAAAGGTTCCCCAACATCAGCCTTCCAAAGAGACTTCTACTTCTCCTTTTGATGGTCCTCTTGACCCCTTGCCTACTGATGGAGGTACTAAATGCCACAAATCATTCGTCAACAAACATGGCTTTTATTGCACTACCAAATATGCCTAGGGCTGAAATCCCTAAGTTTTTTACCAAAACAACATGCAACGATACCACTCATAAATGAAGGGGCTTATCATAATATAGTGAAGCATCGAATCCAAAGAAACAATGTTTTTAAGAATCTTGATAATTTGTATCCAAATGAACTAAGACTAATATTTAGAATCAAAAGCTGATTAGATTGAGTTAAACTAATTACAAAGGAAAGTAAAAGTGAATGATTAAATAGGGTCTAGATTAATAATGGAAGTGACAAAGGTAGAATCTGGTTTCACCACAGATACACACGCAAACACATACATACCATATCCAGCCTTGATAAAACCATTCAAATGAAGCAAAAGAAAGATCCACCCTTAGGCATGGAAAATCATGTAGATATCTTTGTGAGCTTGATATCTCGTTAATCATGGATCATGTATCTTCAACTCTGAAGACATACCTTTGAAAATTCGTGTTTGGGACTCAACCAAGTTAATTTATATTCAATTCCTAAACATTTCTCACAATCTAAGAATATAATAGATCATGTAAAGAAGGTGATCAATCCATAAAACATGCATTAAACAATTAACATTGAATTGAAAGAGTTATATACAAGACATGGAGTGTCAAAAATGAACATGCAAGAATAGGTAGCGAGGCCAATCCCTGCACCCCAATGAAAAATACTAGTCATTCTTCATGATAGAAATAGAGAAAGTAGGGGATAAGAAAGAATTAGCCATCATCATGGTGGAGAAGAGAACCATGGCCTGATGTAGTAGATGATGTATTCTACCCCAATGATTGGTTTATCTAGACAAAGAAGGTGGAGGGCACCAATGACATGTGTCAATGGCGTTGGTTCCTTCTTTGATTATTCTTTCTTAGCACTCTGATTTTTCATGGAGTGGAAGGTGGATAGATGAATGGAGGTCGATGGAGATCTGACCACTTTCATGGAAAAAAGCTAGACTTGAGTGGAGGTGGGGTGTGAACACCACAGAGGTGTCAATGGTGATGGTTGATGAGATCTTCTTCTTTAGGTTGGGTACAAGAGAGACAACCTTTCAGCATGATGGATCAAAAGTGATCTTGTTCAATGGAGGAGGGGGTCGGCTATTTATAGTATGCAAAGTACAGAGCAGGGAACCCATCAGTAGTTGTGTGAAGCAGTGTTGTCAGTTAAAGGATGTGAGTACAAAATCCATCAATTGATGAGGTTAAGTCTAGTCGATAATTGGGCTCAATTCTTACATGAACTTTGGTGGTCAATGAGATTAGAACCTTCGTCAGAGGATGGTCATAGGGATGCCACTGTTCGAATGGACTTGGATGAAGTGGTCCTATCGGGGAGGGATTATGTCAGGAAACATGGATTGGAACTCTATTGATCAATGATTAAGTGTAGCAGGCATGTGTTGGTCTTGGTTCCTTGTTAGGCTCAGTTTGGGGACAAATCTTCTTGCTCTTCAGGAAGTTAGGTCGACAGACGTGTGTTACTCCTTTATCGGTTGATGTTCATTTAGATTAGACTTGCTTGACGTCGGGGTGATGAGTCCTATAGGAATCTTGTACGGGTTATTTTTGGATGGGTCACTGATCGAGGACTGCCAGAGGGACAAGCATAGATGACTAACAAAGAGGCAAATTGATAAAGTGACAGGGTGACGGTTAGTCGACGGGCCATCAGGTATGATTTACATTGGTCAACAGGTGCCCTACTTTACACCAATCCCACTTGGGGGAGGGGGGCTATTGGCATTTCATCGGGAGTTTGTGTTGATGAAGAGGTAAACCAATGAGGGTGTTGACTGATGAAGGGATTGATCATTAAAAATTAGGTCTAAATTATCAAAAGTTTCTTAGGCCTGCTAGTTGGTTAGTGGGACCACCATGGCTTAAGTTATTGTGCATGCTGTAAGTAACCTGCAAAACTGGTTCAAAATCAATGGGCACCCACATGTTGAATTGTTTAAGTTGGGTTTGGGTGATGAAATTTCCCATATGCTAGAAATCACCCAAATCCATACCCACCCATTTAATAAGTGTGTTTCTCGGGTGACCCGCGGGCACCCATGGGTGACCCACCTAACTAAGATAAATATATAATAATAAAGTTAATACATGTATGCCTCTTAAGACATGCCATACTCACACATGTATAAAGCAGTGAAATGGCTGATGTGCATTGTATATAATGTAAAATGACAAAACTTAAACGCCATGATTGAATTTTTTTCTAAACTTTTATGCTAATGGAAACAAAGTAGTTACATTCTACATTGTTGTTTATGTTCATGGACATATAGTTAGTTTTTTCATGTTTTCTATTTAGTGGCATCAATTTTTTTTCATTTTGTAGTAGATAACCATAATAACTTGCCATGTTAGTAATTTCTAAAGTTACATGGAAAATATATTATTTTACAATGATATATTATGCTATTTTCAACATCAAAATCATTTATTTCTTAACTTTACATTTTAGTTGCTTGTCTTTTTATCTTGCAAGTTTATGTTAAAGAAAAACAATGAGTGGTACATTATGTTTGACATCAAACACAGTGGATGGGTTCCTCTCACTATCCTATGTTTTCACTAAAATTTATTAATGAACTATCCTACTTCTTGTTGAAGAGTTGAATGTAGAAACATACTTTGTAATGTACACATATTAAATGGGCACCGGTGGGTGGATCGCAATCCACTGGGTTGGGCTTGGGTGTGCTATTGTTCCACTCATTTAACATTGCATCTTTTTAATCCGCACCCACGAGACCCAAATCTGCAATGACCCAACCAAAACCCAACCCACCCACCCATTAGACATGTCTAGCTGTAAGCTTGATCATATTAGGGAAACCAATGGGTTCGATCAAAAATCTATATAATGACATAAACTAAGGAAAACTATATAGAATCACAATCAAAGGTAATATGAGGATCTAAGTAAAAAAATGAACTAAAGATGTGACTGAGACTAAGATGAATATGCATTTATCAAATTACCCCAAACTTAAATGTTGCTCATCCTTGAGTGATATAAAATCTAAAACAATCACCAACTAAATTCTTTCAACGCTTGTGATGCCTCAACTTCAAATTATATTGGTTTTTTTACTACCTAACATGGCTAGGTATCTCAGCTTCCTGAGATCATTGAACACATCTTAAAATGTATTCATTCCTGATTTTGTCTCTGAATTACATTTCCTTCCCACTATTTCCAACATCATGCATGTCTAAGAGCTTCATGAGAGCTAAGAGTGACCCACAAAACAACAACTATGCATCTGATCATGGCACCAATTTTTTTTAAGAGAGTGGTAAAGTTGAGGCAGTCATTGTGCCTATAGGTGGAAAAGGGAAAGAAGGGGGATATGGAAGGAAGTAGCAAATCTCTCCTATATTCAACTTGAGATTTCATTTTATGGTTGTAATTACATTCTTTACATTTGTTTTCTTATGTGCACATTGCCATATTTTCTTTGCTTTTGGTGATACACCCCTATTACATAGCTAGGGGTATGGAAGAAGTAGATAGAGAAAGGGGCCACCACCCTGAACTTAGGATTTGACACTATTTTTGTGGCTTTTCATTTCTTTTCAATGGGTAGAGGGGTAAAAAGTGGTAAAAGAAGTGTAGAGGAGAGTTCAAATCATAATGCAAATTGATTTAATATTTAGTGCACCTGGTCATTCTTCTTGTCACACTACACTCAAATAATAACTTGACAGTGATTGAGTGGTGATACAATGCAATTGTTCTAATAGTAAGTAGGAATCACAATGTGTTTGATCCCTCTTGATCCTACATGTACTTGCCATTTTTTTCATGAAGATGATGTTAGGATTCATATGCTTCACAAAGTGACTTCTAGCCATTGGTTAGTTTTAGAAGTTGATCCTCCCAAGGATTTTCTTTGAATAAGAGGGCTATCAAGATGAAAAATTACATGGAAAAAGAAACTAGTCAAGTAGATAATGGCTTTGATTGTATGAAAAGCATCAAAATTTCAATTATTTCTATACAATTCTACTTTAAAAATTGAATATCTTGAAAGATTTGATCAAATTGTAATGATGGAATTGTAATGACACAGTCTTAAGTCTAAAACAAATAGGCATGGATGGAAATTAGAATATGTACCATCCACCCTCGACCCAAAACTTAGAAATTTGTGAATTTTCTCATCCTGAGAAAACACTAAATCAAAGGTGGAGGGGAAAGTCATGCTGGTTGGACCATTGGATGTGGTTGCGTTCTTATCATCATCCTTTCCTCCATATGAAACCTAATAAGGGAAAATTATAAAAAAAAAGATTGCATCTTGTGTTTGCGTTATGAATTGGGTGAGTAATTGTCTAATCTATAATTGAATGAAAAAAACTATAGAAATGATCGGGTTTCTTCCCGACAACGCTTGTGTTTTATGTCGTTGGCTCAACATTTTGATTACAATATTCATGTGTAGGAGCAAGTTTTGATAGGTTGAGATGTAGTTCAACACTCATGCCTGCCATTGTAAAATATATCTTCAGGCATTGACCATTTGCCACAAACTTTCCAGACTTCTCACTCCACAAAGATGAATGCATCATGTGAATAGATGTGCCTGACCATGTATGGTCCTGACTAGCAGGATCAAAGCATACCTGGAAAGAGTTTCCGTCATGAGTTGAAAAGTAGAATTTGATCTCTGATTTGTATGTCTTTCCTCTTCAGATGACCATCATGCCATAATTTTGTTTTCTCTTTATGTATCTATGCATTCTCATTGTCGGTCATTCTGAGTTCCTCAATCTCTTATAGCTGTAATGGTATGTTTTGACGAAGTTCCTTCATATGAAAATTCAGTTGCTTAATTGCCCAACAAAATTTATGTTCTAGTTAGGCATGGAGATGACATGCTTATCCATATATCAACCTGAATGGAGTGGTGTCTAGAGGAGTCTTAAAAGCTGTCATGTAGGACCATAAATCATCATTGATTTTGTTGAATCAATCCTTAGATTGTGGCCAACACATTTTCTACATGATGGTTTGGAGTTGACGATTATATATCTCTACTTGCCTACTTGTTTGTGTGTGGTAGGGAGATTCTACTTTGTGATACACACCATATTTTCATAGAAGATATTCAAAACTTTGTTCCAGAAAGTGGGAAACTTTATGAGTCATGACAGTGCATGTGACTCCAAAATGAGGATTGATAACATCCCTATATCGCTTGATAACAAGCTTTGAGTCACTTGTCATGGTGGGTATAACTTCTACCCATTTAGAGACGTAGTCCATTGCTACTAGGATGTAACATAAGCCATATGAAGAGAGGAATGGGCCTATGTAGTACACATCCCATACATCAATGGAAGTCGTGGAAACAAATGGATTCGATCAAAAATCTAAATACTGACATAAAACTAAGAAAACCTTTATTGAAGAAAAATCAAAGGTAAATATGAGAGATCTAAGTACAAAAATGAATCAAAGATGCAAATGAAACTAAGAATAATATGCATTCATCACCTACCTATGTTATCATCTCTTCACCTTCAAGGCGATCGGGGACTTAACCTCAAAGAGGCTGGGAGGGTTTAAAACCCTAGCCTCCATCTATAAATACAAGGCCTTCACCTCTAAAAGGGGATCCACCATTCATGCTCAAGGTTTCCACTTTTACTCCACACCTTCTCCCTCCAGAAACCTTTGACCATTTCCATCGATTGATGAACATCAACCAAGAAGCCTTCCACCTTCATGCCACTAAGATCCTGAGGTTCAAACATGGATGGAGGCTTGTTTAGTTGCACCTGTTTCCATCAACTTTCACCTACATATTCCTACTACTCTCTCTTCATAGTGATAAGATCTGACCTTGGTGAAAGAAGATGACACATCCAAGCCTCTCCCCAACAAATTTCAAGGAGAACACTTGTTGCTATGTTGAATGTCATTGCCTTTGACCTTGAAGATAGGAATAAAGACACCACAAATGCTCCTTTTTTATCTACTATAACTATGGCCTTATTCCCTTCTTCAATTGTTAATTTTATCACTGCTATCATGAGCATGTAGTCCTCTAGCTAGGGTGCAAGGAGTAGCCCTACTGCCTGATTTTATTCTTCTTATTGCACCGATTATTGTACAAACCATTACTTGTTAGGCATCAATCATTTTATGCTTGTATGCTTGTTTGGTAACCATGTTTACATTTTAGCCATGATTGAAGGTGTAGGGAACTTCAAACCCAAAATCTATGATATCGATTAGATTCTTATTAAACCCTTGATGAAAATTGTGGATAGGTGTATGATGAGGCAATAAATGTACGATCTAGGTAATGCGACAATGAGCTTATAGTGATACTTTTGTAGGTTTCAATTCTTATATTGAAAGGGGGATTTCCTAGCCTCAACATATACATGTTCATACTTCATATAATGTAGTGAGAGAGTGAATGATAAGTAGTAGTGGTGAAACCTATTCCATCCTAGTGTTTCCATTAATTGATAAATCTAGGTTGTAATCGAGTATTATATTATTTGAAGTTAGTGTAATGAAGAACCATCAACCTTTTATGATAAATACTAGTTCCTTCCTAGTTACCTTGATCAAAACATTTTGAAAAATGTTATCCTTGGGGTTTGAACCTGAACTATACTACAATAAGACCAGTCCACTTGTTAGTGGTGATTATTGTAAGTTGGTTAAGGTCAACTCTAAGGATTTCACCCCTAGTGATTTTACCTGTGTGATAAATCACACGCTAATGATCCATCATATCTTCCTTGGATTTTTTTTCTTGGTGGATTTTCTTTTATAGTTTTGACTCTTTCAGACTTATGACTCATTTACTTCTTTTCCTCTCAACTCTAGTTGCCTTTAGAGCATGGATTAGTGATCCTTGTGGGAAGAAAACTTAGATCTTAGTGATTTTTCCATTTCCCTTGGATTTTGTCAAACATCTTAGAATTCTTTGGTGCTTTCTTTGAATAGAGTCATTTCCACTATTTAGAAGGAGAGTAACATAACTTTTGAAGCATTTAGTCCCCACCTTATACATGAAAACTGAAATCTTATAATAGTTTCCCTTAAAACGTTTAAGGATCAAATATTTGTGCTATTATAGCTTAATGTTATGCTTAAACAAAGTTTCATATCCTATATAAACTTCATAATAAATATCTTGATGCTCAAACAATGTAAGATCGACATACTCCTACACGGATTCAATTTATTTTTGAACGGATGTGCGTAATAGTGGTACCTTGGTAGACAATTTGTTCTATGTGTTTATGGCATGCATGTTATGTGTGAATATTTTCGTAAAGGTATCTTTAATTTTGTTCTAAGAATGTTTGCTAAGTGTTTTTCTATCAATTTATGTGTAAACTAATATACTAAGTAGAGAAGACATGATTTGCTTATGTCTTAAGTAATCTTGTGATAGTTAAAAGTTATGCTCTTCAACATGTCCGATCATATAATGTTTTTGACATATCTTATAGCTCTTTGTGTTTTGATTGTTAATGATGGTACTAAATGCAAATGATAAATACGACCTTACAATCTATCTTGAGAAAGTTAGGGTTTAATATCTATATATTTATATCTTCTAGAGATATAGTATAATGATTAAATGTATTCTTATATCAACATTTATGTATAATTTTTTTAAGGTAGTATCTTGATAATAAATAAAATTAATAAAGTTCAAACCTAAGCTATAGAGACTTGAGTCTCATTGATGACATCCCAGTCTTTTTGGAAAATGTATAACAAGACCATGGCCACATGTCAATGGTCCTTGGCATCCTAAGAGAGAATTGTTTTGTAAAATTATCCAACTTCCTTGGACATATCTTATCTAAAAGAACTATAGTGGTGGACCCAACCAAGATAGACACAATTCCTGATTGGGAAGAAGCCAACTCACCAACCAATATTTGTAGTTTCTAAAGTATCTTAGAGCCTAGAAGGAACTTAACACCTATGACCAAACTAATAGATGTAACTTTAGGATTAAGAGTTAACAATATCCTACCATATTAATAAGATAATGTGACAAATGACACCCTCAATTGTAAGTGGCTCAGTTGTGATGTTGGATAGGCCACCTAGTACAGAAGACTTGAAGAGTTCTCTAGATGGATTCTAAAACTCTCACCAGAGTGGTCTACAAAATTTTCATTCACATATACTCTCCTATGGAGTTATGAATATACTAATTTTCTTAATCCAACATGTAAACTCTTAAGGATAATTTATGTAGACAAATACTCGTAGTGAATAGGTGATAATCATTGAGGAAAATATTGAAAATTTAATGATGATGTTGTGTCAAAGTCCAATGTTTGATAGTCATTTAAAATTCAATGTTAGACCAAAAAACAGACTTCATGGATGGAACAAAGGATTGGTACATGCAAAGATACTAAAAAAATGGGTTAGAGAATTAAATTGAAAATGCAAAACACATTTTTTGTTAATATTATCTTGATATCCATTGTATATCCATATATGCACACCTTTATGTATAGGATTGTAAACGGGTACGGGTAGACCTGTGGACCCGCAACTCCAGACCCTTAAAAAACCTGTCACATGTCTAAGTTTTTATACCCGCATATAAGCGGGTCTAATAATGGGTATGCTTGGACCCATACCCGCTAGACCCGTATACCCGCTATACATAAGTAACTATTTATATAATATGTTATATATATCATACTTTACTATTCTAAATAATATAATTATTGATATTATATCCTACTCTAACCAAAATAAGGTTGAAACTAGTCATATAATTAAGAATTATCTATTCTAGTTACAATAATGAACATCATATGTAAACTTAAAATCAAAATATCAACTAGTTTACATTACTTTATACATAAGGTAAACGTTATGATGATGACTACAAATATGTAAACTATTAACCCAATTAATGTTAGTGTATAAAATATGAAATTATCTAATATAACTATGGCATGTTAATATACTATATAATAACAATATCCTATTGTATTAAAATATATAGATCATTGTCATTTTTCTTACATGAACAATATGATGTTTATAGAACCGCTTACCCGCATACCCGCTATTATTGCGGGTATGGGTATGGTGCGGGTCTAGGTTTTGTATTATGTGGGTCTAGAACTGGAACCGGACTCGCTAAATTAGATGGGTATGGGTATGGGTATGGGTATGGCCAGACCAACACCGTTTACACCCCTATTTATGTGTGCACCCACATACTCTATATAGAAGTCCGTCGAATACATTTTTTTATCACCATTTCTGGTTCCTTTATTTAAAGCTTGAATATATGTACATATTGTGGAAGGAAACAAAAGTAAATAAGGTCAAAGGCTTTTGGATGATTACTTAGATAGCAGTGATATTTCCTTTCATGTGGCAACTTCCCTTTAAAACGTTATGCAACTCCTTCTAGGACATTTTATATTTCATTCCATTATGAAACAAAGTTTTTTATTTTTAATTATTGATTTTTTTTATTTATTAAATATGGATCTTGAAAAGTAGATAATGATTCTTACCTCCATGGTCCGCCTTAAATAGGGGTAACATGGGGAGGGGTCATACAGATTAAAACCATCATTATTCAAATTTGAGAACTACAAATTGTAGTGTTCCAACCCATTTATTTTGTTATGGTTTGAGCCAAGATGCTATCGTGATGCAATAAATAGGAATGTCATAGGGGTTGGAGTGGTGGGGTATACACTTTTGACATTTTTAGTTGTTGAGTGGCGGGCAACATGGGATAAGATTTTGATACTGTCACTGGCAATGACTCTGAAAGAATAAAAAACTATATCACTTAGAAAACTACCATAAATAAGTCACTACCCTGGACATCTTACCAAGGCATTTCATCACATGCTCCAAAGATGGGTATTCATATATAAACTTATATCCTTAACACCACAACAAACATCCAATGCTAATCAAAGTGATGATTTCAGCATGGTGCCCTGCTTATATATAGACAATATTAAACTAGTTTAGATATTTGAATAGATACTATTCAAATAATGAAACTTATTCTTTATGCATTTTAATATTAATTATATAATATAGATTTTATAGAATCCATGTTTGATTTCATGTTAGATAAGGAAAACAACACAAATTTGTCCAACATAATGGTTTAACTCTCCAGGAATGAAAATAGAAATGTAACCTTGAAGAAGAGATATATATTGATAAACCTAAGGGTTTAGTTGTCCAATTCTAGTAAAACAAACTTTGTAGTTTTGTAAAATATATGTATAGTCTTAATTATGAGCTCTAATGACAACTTTGATAAAAGCTTTGTTATCTTCTGTTATTTATGCTATTTTTTTCGATAGATGCCTTTATTTAAAATCTTTTTACTATACATGTTGATTATGTGCTTATTTCTATTATGATATTTTAATCTTTGGATCCATTATGCAACATCATTTGGTAAGAAATTATTTTTTTTCAAGTATTTTGATTCGAAGGGTTGAGGAAATTTTGATGTAATACTTGGTATTTAATTGAGTAAATGTACAATTTTATTCTTAAAGTTAGTCTCCCTATGTATAAAATGTATTCCTAAATTTGATATGTACCTTTATGTGCATGTTAGTAAACCTTATGATCACACTTTACATATTAGGACACATAAAGGAAATTGTTTGGATCCATATGGATATGCCCAAGTCACTGGAAACTTATCTACTTCTCCAACTGTTACTAGACATGATATATATAATGATATTAGTAGCCTAAGGAAGTACACTAGATGTAATAATGTTGATCAGTGTAAGTATTTGGTTAGTGTTTTTAGTATCTTATCAACACTATGACTTATGGCCTTCACTACTATGGTTTCTCAGGTGTTAGAAGGCTATACATACACAAATTTGATTGTTGAATCTGATTAGACCAAGTCCACTAGTGGTTATATGTTTTGCAAGGATGGTTTTGTAGTTTCATGGTAGTTATATGAGATAAGTGCACGGGCTAGCTCCACAATGGAGAATGATTTATCCTTGGATTTTAATTATTGTCAGACTGATTGACTTTTATATATATGTACACACATATATATATACAAACACACATATATATACATATATATAGGTTATTTATTTGTTGCCTGACTAGTAGCATTGGGCAAGTTACCCGTCCAAGTGATGCAGTGGCAACCTTTTGTAAATAACTCAAAGTTTTAGCTTAGTGTAGCACGCGTTCAGGAAAAAAAAACCATGTAGCGTCTTCTCCGCCTTCGTCTATGCCGCCGCCGGGATGATAGATCTGATCTACCCCCGATCCTCTGTTGGACGGCCCACTACCGTAAATCCACCTCTGATTCCGCCTTCTGCGGCGTATTTCGATCTTCCTTTTACATTTCTTCCTCAGAAATCCCTATCTTCATCTGCATTCCCAAACAACAAGGACGGATTCCCCTCTTATCAGTCTTGTAGAGGAGGACGATGAAGGTGTACTTGTGTCAATTTGATCCTTCTCCCACCTTCGTCTGTGTATCCCATGACGATATCGATTTTCACCAAGTTGATTCCACCATCCAGACATGTTGTTGTGAAGCTCACGCCGCTGAGGAGGAGGGAGTGGGGGTGGTGGGTGAATTCCCTATTCTATATGCATATTTAGGAGCAAATTGTTGTTATGAATCTCACGCCACTGAGGAGGAGGGAGTGGAGGTGGTGAGTGAATTTCCTGTTCTAACTGTATTTTTTGGATCAATAATTGTTCCAAGCTACATTCATGTAGATTTTGTATTTCTCTTCTTCAATTCATTCAATTATACTCGGTTTTCTCATTTTTCTCATCATCTCAATGTGTATTCATCCCTCTTTCTCTTTTGTGGGAAAGAAACCCAATTTTTGTGTATGCATTTTCATTTTTGAAGTAGTAACTGTCATACATGTTTTTATATTTTGCGTAGTTACTCTTTTGATATACTTGTTTACTCTTTTGACTTACCGAGTTACTCTTGTTGTGTTACATGGTTACTCTTCTGGTCTTCTTAGTTACTACAACACGCTGTCATGGATCCCAGCATTAATACGAATGCTTCTAATGGAAGTGTTGGTTGTGACGACAATAATCCTCAGTCTTCTCATTCTGTTGGTGCTTCCTCTCTGCCCCCAGCTCCAGTCCCTAGAATTGGCCTCTAGTTTAGACGTTTAGATGAAGGTATCTCCTTCTATTGCAGCTACACTAGAATGATTGGTTTTAACATCAGGAAATAAGACAACATATATGAATGTAAAACTAAGATCCTGGTTGCCAAAGATCTCGTTTGTGACAAGCAGGGTAAGATCTTCCATTCTAAGAGGTCTACAGGGCTTCTGAGCCCCGTTTGTGATGAAGTGGGTAACTTGCAGGATAAGTTGTCCAAGAAGCACAGGCGTTCTATCAAGAGGTGTGGTTGTGGAGCCATGATCCGTTTCACACTGGATAAGTCCTCATCCATGTGGGTTGCGACTGCATTTGTTAAGGAACACAATCACAATCTTTTTGACGATGCTCATGTTCGTTACCCCAAGTGTAACTCATCTCTTGATGAAACTCAAAAAGAGATTCTTTCTTCCATGAGCCAAGCTAACATACATGTATCGAGACAGATTGCATTGATAGCATCTGAGTCTGGCGGCTATGAAAATCTGACATTTACTAGAAGACAAGCTCATGGACACATCAGTAGCAAGAGGAAAGAGTCGGCCAAATACAACGTCGACATGGTTTTAGATCGCTTTGCCAGGTTCAAGGTCCTCGATCCGAAATTCTTCTATAGCTACTAAAATGACCCTGATTACTGCCTTTCTCATTTGTTTTGGGTTGATCCTATCTCTGTTGAAGACTGCGGGTTGTTCGTGGATGTGATTGTGTTTGACACTACCTACCGCACCAACAAGTATTCGATGGTTTTTGGAATGTTTGGTGGAGTTGATCACCATGACAAGATAGTGTTGTTTGCTTCTGCTCTGCTGGTCGATGAGAAGTATGACTCATTTGTCTGGGTTTTCAAGCAATACCTACTTTGTTTTGGCAAAGAGCCGGTTTCCATCATAACCGATCAGGACCCTACTATGGATGTTGCTATCATCACTATTTTTCCCAATTGTAAGCATCATTTTTTTAGCTGGCACATCCTACAAAAGCTTCCCTTCAAGCTTGGTGGTGTTTCTAACAAGGACCAGATCATAATTTCCTTGAATGATTACGTCTGGAACGTGGATGATGTCGACATTTTCGAAGAGAGGTGGGATTTTGTAATTTAGGAGAATGATTTTGTGTCCATCACCTAACTTTCTGATATGTATGTGATGCATTGCTATTGGGTTCCGTGCTATATGTAGTCCTCCTTCTTTGCAGGCATGAGGACGACTCAGAGGAGTGAGAGCCTAAATGCGTTCATTAGGAGCCATGTGAATAGTAGGAAGACTCTCTTTGAACTTGTATGTTCATTAGAGACAGCCTACTCTCATGTGTGTGAGATTGAAAATTTCAAAGACTTCGACGATGAGTATAGCAACCTCCCTTTGTCATCATTGTGTCTCCTAGAGGAGCAGTTGAGAGGTATATACAACAATTCCATCTTTAAGATATTCCAGTCTGAGGTTCACCAAAGCATGGTCTACAATGTAAAGGAAGCTACAGAAGGTGTCTTTGAGGTGTATCACGTCGGTGGACTTGGAACTCCCCATATATTGAAGAAAGAGTCATCTAGTGACATTGTTTCCTGCAGTTTCTTCATGTTAGAATTCAAAGGATCCCTTGCAGGCACATCCTCTCTTATTTGAAGAACCATGACTATTGCACTCTTCCCGAGGCTTACATAGTGAAGAGGTGGACCAAAGGGTACAGAGAACTCCCTTTGGTTTTTGGCAAAGTGTCAGTTATGCATCCATCCACTGGGAGGACACTTCATCTTGTTTCTGCCTACAATTCGATTGTCAACATAGTCTTTACGAACAACGTTGTAGATCTTTGCCATGAAAAATTGTTAGCTCTACAAAAGGAGCTCTTAGACTTGGATCTTGCTGATACTGGTGCAGGTGTTGGTGTAACCGCTTCTAATACAACTTCCTCTTCTGTTGTCAAGGTCCATATACCTACTATTTGCAAAACTAAGGGGAGACCTAGATCGACCAATGTGAGGTTTAAATCTAGAGTTGAGATCGCCCCAGTCTAAAAGAGAGAGGCAGTGCAAGAATTGTTTAGAGTTTGCGGTCAACCATGATAGCATGAACTGCCCTATGAAGAAGTAGTCCATTCCATAGGGATTTTGTTTTTGGACTTTGTGGTGTTGTTGTTTGCAGTTCAATGATTATCTCTGTTTCTAATCATGTGGTCTGTTGATGTTGGATGTTTTTTAGTGGAGTTTGTAGTTGATTAGTGCGTGAGTGAGGGATATTCAAATCTGTAATGGGTTGTTCTTTTTGTCTGCAGTTTTTAAGAAAGTGATTTTGTAACCCTCCATGTATTTTCACTTTTGTGTTTTGTAATGTATCTATGTGTTACGTTGAGCTCCACCAGCTGTGTGTATACTTTGAATATGCTACAAAGAATATGTTCTGATCATATGTTACTCTTTTGAAGAATATTTTTTGTTTTATCTTCATGTGCAATGGATACTCTTTTCTTCTGAAATACATACATTTTAGGATTAGTAAAGTTTCTTTCATGTTTTGTTCAGTTTACTCACAAAATATCTATTTTTTCTACTATGTGGTTCACATACACTGGTTTCATGTTTTTGACAAACCTTCATCCACAAGAGTTACTTTCAGAACGCTGGAGTTACTTTTTATATCATCATAGTTACTCTCAGTGTTCTCTCAGTTATTCTTAGTGCTCTCACAGTTACTCTTAGTGTTGTCACAGTTACTCTCAGTGTTCTCTCAGTTACTCTTTAGTGTTGTCACAGTTACCTTATACATTACCTTTTTTTTTAGAGTTACTCTTACAAAGTATGCGAGTTACTCATTTGAATCATATGGTTACTTTTCTAGACTATCACTGTTACTCTTAGTGTTCTTATAATTATACATAGTCTATGGAACAAATGATATATATTATACATAGTCTCTGGAACAAATGATATATATTATACATAGTCTATGGAACACATCATTCAAAGCATAAAATGATATATATTATACATATTCTCTAGAACAAACGACACAGAAAACTACAGCCAAACCAGCTATAAGGACGGTCCATCAACTGAACATAAAAACCAAAGAGTTCAGGGGGTCAGATTTATCCCTGGCAAGATCTATCATACACACCATTTACTCTATTGCAAAGCAGAGACAGAAAACCAAAACATCAACTTTAGAATCCTCAAAACTTCTGGTGGATAAGAAAAATCAGACTACAACAGCAAGAGGAACCATAACCACTGGAATAAGATAACCAAAAAATACAGCCAAACCAGCCTTCAGGATAGTCCAACTTCAGCACCAGCACCGCTCTCGCCATGGACGTATCTGAGAAGTTCACCACAGGAACAACCAGTTAAAACAAAAAATATGTATATCAAACACACAAGTTCATAGCAGGAATAGCCAGTTAAAACACACCAGTTCAGAACAAAGAAAAATATGTATATCAAACACACCTGTTCATAGTAGGAACAGCTAGTCAAAACAAAAAGTCACTTAAGAATCAAGAAATAGTATTACGAAATAGTATTAGATGAGGGACTATGGGAACATTAGGAATGGTAGTAGGAGGTATGTTGTTCCAAAGTAGGTGAAAGGGTGAGAACAATCGGCCACAGTGACGAAATGAGAGCATTGGAACTTAATAGAAGAGGATAGTAGACCTGCTAATGGTGTCATGCGAGATCAATCGCTGCTACATAGTTGGGAGGTGATATACTGGTCCTGGCGGGTGATACATAGTTGGGAGGTGGTAGGAGAGGCTAGGAGGGAGGAAGAAGAGGTGGATTAGGGGTTGTGGGATGAGATGAGTGGTTGTGCTGAAGAAAGCCAAGGCCTTATGAGGAGGGTTGGGTTGGTGGTGGAGGGATTGGGGAGTATTTCTAGTTACTGGGTAGATGACCACTACTGCTGGTATTTGTAGGAGGGGTTTATGGCCGGTTACTGGGTAGAGAACCACCGTCGTGGGTATTTGTAGGAGGGGTTTATCGACGACTACTGCCTTGGTGGTGACCCCAGGATGGTTGGGGGGCGGTAGACAGTATAGGCGATGATGGGGAAGATTATCGACCAAAAGTCAAGGAGAAAAGGACGGCGGTGCATACCTTTTTATGACCGAAAGGTTGGAATGAAGAAGCAGTGTCTTATACAGATGTTTTGGTGTTTGATGTCGTAGATGAGTCAACTTATAAAGGATTCACCCATGAACTCGGCAGTGCTTGGTATTTCTCCCTAACGAACAACTGATCTACAGACTCGTCTATTCTAGATTCACCGGGCACTCTGAAGAGCAGAATTAGTTCGATTGGTGTTCCTAAGAAAAAATTTGTGATCCATGTTGTGATAGTCCGGTGATCGATTGGCCTGAGGAAGATGATCCAATCTCTGTGAAGATTGAGCTATGCGATCATATCTTTCTAGCCGCTACCAGTGGAAAGGGATCCATTTTCATTTTGAACAATGGTGGTCTGAAATGTCTGGTTTCCGATATGGAAGGTGGTGTTTCCTGGTTTAATGTGAAAATGGAGATATTTCCATTCTATAGGAAATTTAATGGATTCCATAATTTTGTCATCAAGGGTGTAGTTCATGGGTTGGATGAATGACTTCATGGTAGGTTGTGTTGAGGTTTATGAGAACACTAGGAATGGTAGAAGGAGGTATGCTATTCCAAAGTGGGTGAAAGGGCGAGAACCATCAGCCACAATGCTGAAATGAGCACACTGGAACTTAAAAGAAGAGGATAGAAGGCCTCGTGAGGAGGGTTGGGTTGGTGGTGGAGGTACTGGGGAGTATTTCCACAAGAGTTACTTTACAAAGTACAACAGTTACATTGTTTAACGCTAGAGTTACTTTTTATATTTCACAGTTACTCCTGGTGTTGTCACAGTTACTCTTAGTGTTTTCACCATTACTCTAGTGTTGTCACCATTACTCTAGTGTTGTCACAGTTACTCTTAGTGTTGTCATAGTTATTGTAGTGTTGTCACAGTTACTTTTTATATTTTCATAGTTACTCTTAGTGTTGTCACAGTTACTTTTTACATGTTACTCTTTTGAAGAATATTTTTTGTTTTATCTTCGTGTGCAATGGATACTCTTTTCTTCTGAAATACATACATTTTTGGATTAGTACAGTTTCTTTCATGTTTTGTTCAGTTTACTCACGAAATGTCAGTTTTTTCTACTATGTGGTTCACATACACTGGTTTCGTGTTTTTGACAAACCTTCAGCCATAAGAGTTACTTTCTGAATGTTGGAGTTACTTTTTATATCATCACAGTTACTCTCAGTGTTCTCTCAGTTACTCTCAGTGCTCTCACAGTTACTCTTAGTGTTGTCATAGTTACTCTTAGTTTTCTCTCAGTTACTCTTTAGTGTTGTCACAGTTACCTTATGGATTACCTCTCTTTTTTTAGAGTTACTCTTGCAAAGTATTCAAGTTACTCCTTGGAATCATATGGTTACTTTTCTAGACTATCATAGTTACCCTTAGTGTTCTTATAATTACTCTATGTGTTACGATATTATCATCACTCTTTCTCTAGTGTTGTTTTTTTGTTTGGCAGTCTAACTCAAGGTATATATCTCCATACACAACCACAACAGTTTTACATTCAAGAACACAACATTCAAAGCACAAAATGCTATACATTAAACCCATAAATACTCATATTTGCAATATGATTTAGATCAAAAATGTAATTTTCAGGCTTTTCACATCACACAAGTAAATGTATCTCATAGCAGTTACACATCAGAATTCCAGAAGCAAATTGTTCAAGTTTTACATTTCAATTAATAATTCCCTATTTCAGCTAAAATTTAGCCATTTATCTAGGCTTGAAACAACCTCTTCCTCTGTGCTCTTCTATTCATTTGTTGCTTCTGTCTTCTCTTCTTCTTGCTGCTTCTGACCTTCATCTCTTCCTCCCTTGTTCTCCTCAGATGGGCCTTTTTTGATGTCTTCATTGTTATCTTTTTCATGCACTTGTACAGGCTGTAGCTCCCCCCCCCCGCCATCATTCTCTGAAAAATATCAGCCCTTATGGTTGGCATGTCCTTGCAAGTGAAGTCCATGTGTTTTCCATTTACCAGCAATTCTAGGTACTTCATGACGAAGATCCCATAGTCAAGTGAGTCTTCTTCCTACTGTGGGCACAGTGGGTACTCCCGTCCCGACTGTAACAGTTGGTCCCCTTTTTTGCCCCCCTGAAGAATTCATGCACAATACCCACATGCATTAAAAATACACAACTTTTATTAATCATCAATCAACAAACATTAACCCTGTCAATCCACTAAAAATAGAGTTACTTTTTATAGATTGCTTACCCATCTAAGGAATTCTTTTTTTGACTTGCTATTTCCACTCATTGACTTCTACGACCGGTGTGCTCCATCCCTAAAACTTGTCGTGTACAAGTGCCAGTGGTTGTCGTTGTTCAATATGGTGAACACCAAGTCCATTGTATCCCAATCTTTCATCAGGACGTTGAATAGTGGAGATAGCATGTCGATCTGCTCCATGGTTATGTTTTCAACATCAAATGCCAACTTCTGCTGCAAATGCAGAATTAAAAAAATTCACATCTATAAGTTTCAGTTTTGTGTATATATTTTTGTATTTTTGATGTAATTTTGTATACCAATTTTTTTGTTCTTACCAGAGCATATGTGCTCAAGAAGTGCCATGATAGACCCTTCTTCCTCTTTTTGCTTGTGGTAGCTTTGAGCATCTGTACAAAGCAGTCCATAACCTAAAAAAAACCACATGCTTTCTTTGTTTAAAAAAAAACCATAAGCTTTCAAAGAGTTACACTACTATTTATTTGTTTCTTACTAGTGATTGCGTCATTTAATCTTTGTACAGTAGGGTGGCGAGGTCCTTCCCCGTGCACCAAGTGTCATCACTGAATCTCCATTCTCATTTTGACCTGACAATCATTTTTATAGATGTTATACATATTAGTTTTGGATATTGAATAAGCGATGTTTTATCTGTGTACACTTGACAAAATAACCAATTCTCTTACATTTCTTCTATGTTGTCCATGAAGTGGTGGACAATTTCCCCAGTTTCTTTTGTTTTGAAATGCTCAAAACCAATGAAGTTTGACAACTTGTGCTGTCAACAACAAAAGAGCAGTCCATGTTAGAATCAATCTTCATTTTCTACTAGTTACACTATGCTGATATGTCGTACGGTTACTATAGACCATCGTACAGTTACTCTTTATGTTCCTACAGTTACTCTTGTAATTCACACAGTTACTCTAGACTATCGTAGAGTTACTCTTTATATTACTACAGTTACTCTACAATATCACACAGTTACTCTACTGTATTTACATAGTTACACAAGTATTGATATACTTTTAAGGAGATGCAACCTTAACTTTTCCTCCCTCATCTTCTTCACGTTCTTCTCAATGCTCCCTATGATTTATTGTTCCATCTTCTTCCTCTTTGACAACTTTTTTCTGGGCTCCTCCTTCTGCCCTTCTTCTTCTTCGATTATATTCTCCTACTGTTCCCCTGTTTCTTCTTTGCTCTTTTCTTCTGCATCTCGTGCAGACTTTCCCTAGTCAAAACCTTCAGCTGTTTTTTCTTGCTTCTTCTCCTCCTCATCACCATTTTTCTTACCATCATTCTCATCTTCTGAGTACTCTCTTATATATATTTTCTTCTGAGGATCAGCCTGCCTCGTTTCCTCGGCGTGTCATCCTTATCCACACCTTCCTTCTCTACTTTTCCTGCCGTATCGACATCCTTCTTGGGTAGCACATATGAACTGTCTTTGGGTTCTTGAACATTCCCCGATGTAAACCCCTCAGTAGATTGTTCGAATCCACTGGCAGGTAACTGTGATTTGTCACCTTCTTCTCTGCATTTTCTCCTCAGATTTCTATTCTCCTCTTCCAGCTCAGCTATTCTGTTTTCTAACTGTTTCTTCTCTCTCTGCATTTTAGTGAATGCCTCAACAACTATTTTCGTGTAGATCTCCTTCTACATCTTTAGCTCCTCCTTGAGTATGTGAATTTTTCTCTCCAGGTTGGAGTCCTCAGCAGGCACTCCTTTTCTGATGATCGGCTTTGCTGGCGCCTTGTCTGGAATTTTCTTACTTTTTCCCTTTTCTCTGCAAGGTAGTAGGGCATGTCCTTCATTGTTCTTGAAGCTCGCTAGTCACCCCCTTGGTCTATCTTCATACTTTCACAAAACAGTCCATAAAAAAATCATAAATAATATGTAACAATTTAAACTTGCAGGATTATATTGTATATTAGCTTTCGTAACAAATAAGAAATATTCTTACATCCTTAGGGTCCACAACCCCTAAATCCATCAACTTCTCGATTGGCGCAGCCCACATCTTTATCCTTGGCTTTGTGTCAAGGAACGTTGGCTTTGCCATCTTCATCATCTCATATGCCCAAACCTGCATGTAAATAGAGAGAAAATTTAATGCATATGTAACTGCTCCCATAGTCATCATTGTAACAATTTTATAGATGAAAATAGTTCCGTTCACTTACGCATAGGCACATCACACACCTTGTTGTGTAGTGGGTGATTTTCCCTTTCTCCCCTTTCCTCCTCAGTTGGACACTCTACTTCAGCATCTTCATATTCTTGAAGATACTCCCATGCACCAACATTGCCCAATTCATCTGCCTCGTGGCTGTAACGTCATCTAGGTAGTGCATTATGTAGATTGGTGTGCAATAACTGGTGTATGGGAGTAGGAATGTTGCCGGTAGGTGCAACATCCACGCACAACACATGTTCTGCTAGTCCACTGGATCGTCGGTCCTTGCAAATTCTTGCCAAAGCTTTGCTAAGTTGTCCTTGTGTAGGACATCCTTTTCCCTCAACCTCTTTGAGGTCTCCCCTTCATTTCCTTGTTTAACTGTTGCCCTGGAAAATTGTTTCCATATTGAGCTCACAATCTCAGAAATTTTCCTAGGTATGATGTCCATACCTAGAATTACCCCTACATCCTCAACCGTCATCCTTCTTTCCACCCCTCTGGCCAGCAAAAACCTATCATCATCCACATCTGTCTATCAAATCCTCCAAGAGGCCTACGTCAACCATAAGATTTGGCATCTTTATCATGTTTGCAAATGTCATCACCCTCATCATTCTCAACTGATTACTTGTAAAAACCACGCTCTAGTTGGTGGTGATGTAGCTCTTTATGTAACACTTGTGGTACAACCTTTTTATCCCCACTGCAAACATATGAAAAGTTACTCTTTGTTTTTTTTTGCTTATTATTTGTTACTCAGTCAAGTTACTCTTCAATTTTTCACATTTCAATCCACGTGGTAGGTTGATAACATTTTTAATGCTAACTGTTTATTCTTGTAACAACAATTTTAATAAAGTGCAAGTAAGTGTCATATGATAGTAACAACAATTTAATACATTTATAAATCCATTCAAGATTACCTTCAGCTGTCTTTTTTTTTTCCTTTTCTGTCCTCTTAATTCTCTCCTATTTTCCTCCCTCATAGGTAGCCTTCTCCTTTCCCTTCTCTTTCTTCCTCATTCATTCTTCTTCTCCTATCTCGTCAGTAGCCTTCTCTATATCCTTAGTTGCTTTGGCCTTCCCTTTCCCTTCCCTTTCTTTTCCTGCATACAAACGAAGTTACTCTAAATTTTAGTCTTTTTTAGCTTGACAATATGGTTTTCATATGTTAACTACTATGTAAAGTGTGCAAGTTAGTCTTTGTTCTGTAATAGTTGCTCTAGCATTTACTCCAGTTATTCTAGGCTGTCGTACAGTTACTCCAATATTCTATATCAATTACTCTAGGTATCGTCTAGTTACTCTACTTCTTATAACAATTACTCTTTTAACATGCATTCTTACTTTCTATATGAAATCTTTTTGTTTGTCGTTTGTAATTTACATGCAAGAACGAATTACCTTATCATTCTTCACTCTTCACTTTGTCACGCGGAGGTTTTCCAGTCTCGGTAGCTCCATTGCCTTCTTTCTCAGCAGTACCCATCTTACGGTGTTTTTCTCTTTTCTCAGACAGTTTACTCATTAGGGGATCACAACCCCTCTTTTTCTTGTTTTTTATTTTTGACTGAGGAGTCACAGAAGAAACCTTCTTCTCCCCTTTCACAGCCTCTTCTTGTCCTGTTTCACCCGCTTCTTTGGTCTTCGCATCCCCTTTTTTCTTCCCTTTCTGTCTTGACTTAGGAATCTCAGCAGCAACTTCACTTTCCCTTTCCGCAACCGTCTCTATCCGCGCTTCTTCCTAATCTTTGGCCATCGCGTTATCTTCTTTAGTCCCTTTCTGTTTCGATGGAGTAGTCACCACAAATCTTCCTTCTCCTTTTCTGCAATTACTTCTTTCTCCGCTACATCTGTTAACTTGGGCATCGTATCCCCTTTTGTATCCCCTTTCGGAGTAGTCTGTGGTTCTGCAGCTGTCGCTTCCTCTAGTTCTTTGGCCATCTTCTCCTCGGCCTGATGGTGCTGCATTTCGAAGTCTTCATCTTCTTCAATCACTGGCTGTAGATTCTTTCTGCATGGTGGTCTTGTCGAGGTCTTCCTTGATGCTTTCTTTGTTCTCGTCATCTCGTAAGAGGGAACTGATCCGCAATTAAGATGCAACGAGATGTGGAATCGAAGATGATGGAGATGGAGGAGCGAGTGGTGACAGAGGAGTTGGGGATAGAGGGGGTTGCAGCTATTTGGCCGCTGGTGATTTTTGCACGAGAACGCGGGTGCAAAGCGACGGTATGAGCGAGGGCAGTGCAAGGGTTTTGGGTTTTTTGCGTTCTAATGCTTTCTTCCTGTTTTCTTTTTTTCGAAGTAATTATGGGGCAATACCACCGCATCCTGCTGCCAGGTGACTTGCCCTTTGTTACCCACACGGGCAACAAATTCTTACTCATATATATATATATATATATATATATATATATATATATATATATATATATATATATATATGTGTGTGTGTGTGTGTGTGTGTGTGTGTGTGTATGTGTGTGTGTGTGTGTGTGTGTGTGTGTGTGTGTGTGTGTGTGTGTGTGTGCTCATCTTCAATACATGCGTGGGTAGCTACCCGTGCACACTTTTTGATATTTTTTTCAGAATTGTAGAGGAGCATTTTATCTAGCTTCCCAAAAAATTTGATCCAAAAATAAATAAATTCCCCCCCCCAAAAAAATAAAAAACACATCCATATATTTACTGACTGTATATTTTCTACGCAGTTACTCTTTTGCTCTCAGAGTTACTCTGTATATCAATACAGTTACTCTTTTGATTCAGAAGAGTTACTCCAGTGTACCATATAGTTACTCTTTTAACCCCGAGTTACTCTTGCGGGTAGTGAAAATCTGGCTACCCGCGCGGGTAACGAATGAACAGCCTATATATATATATATATATATATATATATATATATATATATATATATATATATATATATATATATATATATATATATATATATATATACATATATATACATATATATACATATATATATATATATACATATATATATGGGCGTTCATTCATTGCCCGTGTGAGTAGCCTGGATTTTCACTACCTGACAGTAAAAAAAGTAACTCTGCTGGCCAAAAAAGTAACTCTACTGTCAAAAAAGTAACTATGGTGAACAAAAAGTAACTACACGAATAAAAGAGTAACTCTGTACAAAATATACAACACATATGTATAAGGATGGGTTTTTTTATTTTGGAGGGGCAAATGATATTATTTTTGGCTAAATTTTTTTGGAGAGCTAGAAAAATAGTCCTCTACAATTGTGAAATTTTTTTTTGAAAAAAAAGTGTTCGGAAGGGTGGGCGGGTAGCTACCCGCATGGGCAATAAAGATGGGCCATATATATATATATATATATATATATATATATATATATATATATATATATATATATATATATATATATATATATATATATATATATATATATATATTGATTTGGCCATAGTTTCAAAGACTTTTCCTCCTAGTCTCAAGTTGTCATGATGTATATCCTCTATAGATAATGCAAAACAATCTAATAGTAACGTGAGAAATCACTTTATGAGATTGTCATTTGAATAGGTGAGATATGTCCTTTCTCATGGTGTTATATTTGTATAATTCGTTAGGTCTGTAGAAAATATTGGAAATCCTCTCACAATGGGTTATAGACTGGTAGTGCTTAGTACATCAAGTAAGATGGCTGGTTACCCATTAGTTCAACACCACAACAGTAACATCATTTTTCAAAACTAAAGATCACATTGGAAATAGTTAGAAGGATAATTAAGTAGACTGGTCAAACAGGTCGGTCATGTTGGGTTTGGTTCGGGTCACTGTAGGTGCGGGTCACACGAGTGCGGGTCAAAAAAGACCCATTTCTAAATGGGTCATACAAAAGTCCACCCTAACCCAACTCGGTGGGTCACAGGTAAACTCATAGGTACCCATATAACTTATAATAAAAGTCAAAGATGTTGTTGAAAATAATATAAATATAAGTTACTATATTGTTTTGTTCATGCGACTCTTTTTTATGTGTAACACAAACAACAATATTCAGTTTATTACATTTCACATCAACCATAATAGAAAACTACATTTTGTGGTATATATTAGTGTTTAAAACACTAATGAATACTCATTTGTTGTGTTTGATGTCAAATATAAAAGAGGAACACTTTGTTGATGCATGTAATCAGTATAAAGTAGAGATATTTGTTATTATAGATAAACAAATAATGGCAAGACAACATCAAAGAAAAATATGTACAAATATATATACATGTAAGTTCAAGTATGTAAAATATATATTACTTATAAGTACAAAACACATATATTCAAATACTCACAAGGTATATAATTATGTCTAGGAATTCTCATAAGCACTCATCTATAAATTTAATTTTTAATTAATGTCATTTTTAAATGGGCAAACAGTGGGTCAACCCACAAGACCTGTATAGTAAATGGGTTGAGTCGGGTTTGATCCATTATTAAATGGGTGGTCAAAACCCCTAACCAAACCTATATTAAACGGGTAGACCGCGGGTGCCCACGAGTCAACGACCCATTTTGACATGTCTATAGTTAAGTTGTATATGTGTTCGGTGGAAGCACAACCTTTAAGATTTTCTTCTGACCCTTTCATATGATGATTTTGTGCTTTGATGTTCCATTGGTAGAGGAAGAGCTTTCCTTTGAATGGTTTGAGTTAATATGTTTAGCAACATGTAGAGTTGTACAATACACTCTTGGGAGATCCCTACTATGTCATTTAACCCTAGGCCAGGTTTATGGGAGTTGGGCATGTTCATAATAGAACTCATAATATAGTTTCTTATGAAGGACATTATACACACACATATATGAATTTGTTGCTCCTTCACTATGTTTGTATAGTTTTAAGGGTTTGGTTCAACACGCATTTATGATAACTTCGTAGATGTGCCATTCCTAGGAAAGGTTTAAATCCATGAGCTACCTATGGTGAAAAATATAGATTGGTCACTATTATGCATTATACTATTTTTTTAGGTTTATGAAATATGTGAAGAAATGTTGTATTTCCTACTTCTATTTCTATATATTTAAAAACATCTCAACCACCTTTAGTCCCTTATTGCTCACATCTAAAGTGAGTGGAGTCAAAATAAGAGTGAAACCACAGGCCATGTGGGCCTCTCAAGGGAAGGAATTTACAGTTGATTGATATATGTTTGTATTGGTCTTTGATAAAATAAAAAGAGCACACACACGGCTCAGCTCGTCACACCCTACCTTGCCAGGCCATTTTCAATTTGGTGTGTTGTGTACGGAAAGATTTCTTATAAACAAATGATACTATTATTTTTATATTAAACATCAATTTATGTTTTTTTTTTAACTCCAATTTTAAAGAACCTTTCAATTTCCTAATTGCCTAGGAAAAGTAATTATCTCGAGCAAACCATACTTTATTTGACTTTGAATTATCTTCTACTCTTTTTTTTCCATCCAGATTTATTAGCTTTAGTGGTTGGTCAGAGTCTCTTAGTTCTATTTGGGTGCGCGCCCAACAAACCATGTATAAAAAAACACAATAACAATCATTATCAAGAGTGTTATATGGCTATTTGGGTACCTACTTTGTTGACTTCATCCATCTATAAAATGGACATCCACTGAACATTTTTTGACACATTAACATACACTTGGGAACTAAGGAGTTGGTGTGTATTAGAAATGTTCTCTGCTCGCAATTAATGTGTGATGATGTGTTCAACCTTCTCTACCTTTCATATTCCTCGATAACACCATCTCTTCTAGCTCGTCATGCCTTCTCTTAGTCTTAGTAGAATCCATTGGTGTGGAAAGTACGTGATCTATAACTTTTTCTTTGTGGTGACGTTTGATGCTCAATAAATGGTTGACCACCGGAGACACTATCTAAACTGGGAAGCTCGTGCACATGACTGAAAGATTTGCTTAACATGACAATAATAATCTTGGTTACACTTTCACTCATCACCTCAGTATAAAATCTAAATATTTGATATTTAATTTTTATCAATCTTGTGATATGGTTGTTTGCAAAACATTTGCTCAAATAATAACTTATAAATAAAAATATTTTCAACATTCGCCTCCTCTAGAAATCGTCAATAAGGTTGCTTCACTTCTTCCGAATGTGAACGACTCGTCACTTGTCAACTTACAAGTCATGCCTACATTGTATTTCCTAGTTGACTACACTCGGTCAAGATGAACTTTGTAGAATATTATATGGATTTACTTTGTAGCACATCTGAATTTGTCTCCACATCAACAGGAATACAAGATATTGTCCAAAAAATTCGTTGTCATCTTTAAAGATACTCATATAGTCTTTCCAACGACATTCCTAAGATGCTTCAACAAATGTCAAGTTTAGGACCCAAATCCACACATTCAAGATGTTTGGCACCTAGTTTGACACAATTAATTCAAAGCCCTCTGAAAATTCTAAAGATAAGAAAGCCATGCTAAAATAACACCGTACAACCACTATTGTTAGGAGAAGACATTGTCAAGGATCATATAAAAAAAGTACTTTCATCTTTTCCAGTATTACAGTTGTCCATCGTTGGTTGAGAGAAGGAACGACAGTCCGTTAAGAATTGACAGCTTTTTTAGGAATATATAGCAGTATTAACTCGGAATATGCATCTAAAATTTAGAAATAATACATTAATGAAATTCATGGTTCACATCGAAGAAGAAAATAAGGGAGCAACAAATTGCACCGCTACTCTGTTTTGAATGACAAAATCAATTCTGTTTTGTTTGGCAAAGCGGTGACTATGCTCGGGCAGCGATGGACAACAACGGTCAGTCCGGTCAATCGCTGTCAATCACTTTGCCAAACACACGGTTGCCCGCCGTTATCACTTTACATTGTATTTTTTGTCTGGAGCGTTTCGACAAACAACCACTCATTTCTCACCGTAAAAAATTGTTGTGACGATTCATCTATGACGAGCCACCGGCTATGAATGCAATCGTGTTGCCAACGATGCATAAACACCACACTCATAGATAACCCCAGGCTCTTCATGGGCTTAGTCATTGGAGCGATCAACGCATCTCCGTCCTCTTCCATACACTTTCATCCGGCTGCTATAGTAGGCATCGTGTGAGTTATCAAATGTAGCGTTTGGCAACATGATTGCATTCATCGCCAGTGGTCCATCACGGATGACTCATCACAATAATTTTTCACGTGAGAAATTAGAGGCCGACAGAGTTTGTCGACCACTCCAGACAGAAAACACAATATAAAATGAGAGCGGTGAATAACCGTGTGTTTGACAACGCGATTTGTAACGATTGACCCGCTACGTGTGGTTGTCTAGTGCAGCCTGAGTAATCACCACCGCTTTACCAAACAAAACAAGACCCCTACTTTTAGTGTATAGCTATGCAATAATTGGTGAATAACATTGTCATGTTTATGTCTGACCCATACGGCACGACCCAGGAGGAGGAGGTGATGAAGGCCAGAAAGCAGCTAATACTGCTCCCGCCATTGCCCACAATGCCTCTAGATTCATACTCAAAACTTCAACGCGAGGAGGAAACCAGGTGGCACCCCGCCCACACTTACCCTGCGTAGTGAGCTGCCCTTAATCTAGTCAAGCCAGTAGTATAGGACGCCTCCTATACTACTTATTTAAGACAACCAATCACAATGCAATGTTTCCTTCTCACTCCTCTTTAAAACTCAACCCCCTAAAAAAATAAAAGAGAAAAAAAAATGCTCTATGACGAAATCCTATTGGATCTTATCAGATTTCTATAGGACCCGTCCTATAGAACAGGCGTCGTTTATCCAGTGGAAGCAACATCGAAGTTGCATGGTTGGTCTTAATTGGTATAGTACCACAAGGATGGGATGTCACCGGTGACAATAAGGATCGGCATATTTGTTGGATAAACGTGACCAAATGGGCAGACCAAGCGAAAGGAATCAAACAAAAGAGCACCGAGGGTCATGAGAGGTTTGTTATGTTATGAAAGTGTTTTAACCATAGTATTTCTATTGTGTTGACCATTTCTACAACTCATCAATATATTGCACAGGACAAAGGTCCACATTGACAAACAAGATTAAGAAAAGGATATGGTTGTGAGTAACATTTTAAAATATACACGAGCGACATCTCATGTTGCGTCCATTATGTACTAATATAGCCGGGTTGTATTTCATGTTTTTTTTTTAATTTAACTCAAGTTTGACTGCTATGTTGAACCATTTATTGGTTTCATAGAACCACACCAAATTGCTTGGTGAGAGATCCTAAGTTTCATGTGGAAAATAACCGAACATAAGTTTGATGCTTGAAATCCCATACAATTTTGAAGTATTGAAAAGGAATACACAACAACCAAATTTTGTTATGCACAATAATGTATGGATCTTGTATGATTGCATTTGTGTCTACATCTTCCTAGTAATGGGTTCTTTTTATCTCTCTCATGTGAGGGTTACTCCGCAAAGTGCCCACTCAAGAGCTATAATGGGAAGACTATCATATTATTGAGAATGTTGTACCGGTACGGTCCCGAATGTGATGAAAATTGATTGTGGAAGCGTTACTGAAAAACATGTAAATCCAAAAAAGAAACATCAAATTAACGAGGAAAACTCTCCTCAAGACGAGAAGAGAAAAATCACAGGACAATACTGATAAATAAGTACTATGCAATTAAGATTACAACTCACACTGCCTGAATTTAATCACCCCTAAATCTGAGTAGCCCTCACCACACAAGAACAAAGATGAGGAAGAAGATAATCACACCCAATATGTACAAACCTCCCTCTTTACTTGATCTCCTCACAACATCACTGTCGTTTCTAAGGACTGCTGAGTGCGTCGGATCGTTGATGCTATGACAACACTCTGTCTATAACCGCCAACCACTACTTTACTTTAAGGCAAAGTCATTGACCCTCTCTTATCAACCAAGAGAGCTACTTTGTCAGTGCACTCAGTGTGTCACCGACTGTCAACCGCTACTTCGCTTCAAGGCAAAGTTGCTGACCCTCTCTTATCAACCAAGAGAGCTCCTCTAATTATTCATATTTTATGACTCTTCTACCACAAAAGACACCAACAAACAACAAGAGGGATCACACCTCAACAAGTTGGATGAATTCAATGGCTTCCCCTAGGGCCTCTATTTATAGGCCTTCATGACATGTGATTGCAACTAGAAATCTTTGTCCAACTCCGCGTCCAACTCTGTTTCCAACTCCATTTTTCACATAGGGAGCCATCTTCTATCCCTTATAAATTTGACTCCTATGGGTGTTGGTAGCACAATGCAACTCCTACTAAAGTCCAAATCCAACTGGGGCATGGGAGGAATACCTTTTTCTTTTCCCAACAATCTCTTCCTCCTGCCCATGAGGGAGACATTGACTTCAACAATCATGCAAAGTATCTTATGGAACCCACCACCACATGTGATGGATCCATCATCTTCAAGCATGCCATCATCCTGTCATTTTCATCTATCTTCTTGAAGTCCCTTCCTGACTTTACTTTGTTCCCAAGCAACTGAGAAGAAGTATCCTAAAAATGCAGCCTCTCTGTCCATGCCCACACCTGGAAATTTGCAGCCTCATCCTGACTGGTAAGTCAAGCCATACTGGATGAAAATCTTGTTTCTAGTCTTCAGTACCAAGGCTCAGAAATCCTCTAATAATTCTCCTCACTCTATATGTAACAACTGAACATCCAAAACATTGACTTTCTTTCTTCATCCTGTAAATACTCTTGGTCTTTAGTTCTCTCTAGCCCTTGGGAAGCACCACAAACTCATAGGTATCATTTTTCTACAAAGAAGACATCTCCTCTTGTATCGTCTGATGCAGTGTGCTCTATCCTATGGGTCTGTGCCTCATGATAAGTCTTCGGCCCTGATAAGTAAGGAGAATATATTGAGATGTTGGATATATGGATGAAGGATGACTGACTCTATCTATCCTCCTCAATTGTTGCTCTAAGGACTCTGCTTGGTGATGATCTTGCTCCCCCTACCCAGAAGTCTCTGATTGTGAGTCTAAATCAATCATCTGCGCATCTGGAACTAGAGCACTCGATGCGCTATCACTTAGCTACTCATGGTGGTCGTGCTGCTCTTCTTCATCACATGAATACTGCACATGTGAAGAAGCTGAAGCATCCTCATACTCATCATCAACAGAACTATCACCTGACCCTACAACCTCTACATCATCACTCTTAGGCTCTGTAACTGTCTAATTCTCACAAAATGTCACATCTTTGTGTTTGCTCATGGTCTTTTTCATAGGATCCCATAACATGTAGCCAAACTGCTGATGTCTATAGACAAGAAATATACATGGCACCGCATTCTCATCAAACTTTTACCATTTTCCTTTGGAACATGTACATAAACCTTGCACCCAAATACTCGCAAATGAGCATAAAGGCATCTTTTCCTGTCTATACATTCTTAGGTATATCAAACCCTACAGGAATTAATGGAGATCGATTAATCAGATAGTAGACAGTACTCACTGCCTCACCCCAAAATGTCTTTTGCAACTTTGTAGTCTTCAAAATGTATCTAACTTTCTCCACTATGGTACGGTTCATCCTCTCAATTGTACCATTATGATGTTGTGTGCTAGGATCTATCCTTTTGTAACAACCCTGACCTGGGTTATGAGGTAACCCTAATTGTTTTGGCTAATAAATTTGCTTAGAACTTTAATATAATCCTCTAAGGTATTTTTTTATCATGTGACACACTCATGTTTCAAGTTTGGTCCCGATTGAATGTTGTTTGAGCAGTTTTCCTTTGTTTTGGACCAAAGTGAAATTTACCCAAATTGAGGGGCTATAATGCAAAATGTCACATGTTGAACATGCCTCATGTGTTTTAGCATAATTCTTGAGAGAATGATGCAAGGTGATGTCTTGTGGAATGCCTAAATTCCAAGTTTGAACTTGTTTGAACAATGTCGGTACCTTGTGCACCAATTTTGGTACAAATTGTAATTTACCCAAAGTGGGGTTGATATCCAAATTACCACCTCTAGAGTGTTTTTATTTCCTCTATGTATCATTTAGAGGAGAGATAATGAATGATACACCATGTTTGATTCCATTATGAATGATGGTAATCTTGGTGATGAAATGACCAAGAAAAAGGGTTGAATTTGGAAGCTTAACTTGAGTTGTATCAAGTTGAAAAGCTTATATGTGAGTGCCATATCGTGCAAGTGAGTATCATATCACGCAAGATGGGTGGAATGTTGTGAAAGAGCACAAGGGTATCGTGCATAGGCCTTGTATATCGTCCATAGCAAGTATATCGGCCATACCATTTTGATATTGCCCATAGCAAGTCGATATCAGCCAATTGAAGTGATTTTGGCCAAAAGTGAGGGGGTATCGGCCACAAGCAAAGTTGTGTCATCCAAGAGGAATTCCATATCGCCCAAGAGTGGTAGGGTGTCGACCAAGGAGCTCAGGAACTCAAAACGTAACCCTAAGGTAAGATATAGTTGTCTTCAAGCTTGAATTGAAGCATGGAATTAGGGTTATGATCTACCTTTCTTTTCTTCTTCACCAATTGCTTATCCATGGTGATTCCTTGTATATGAAGGAGTTGTGAACGAGATTTGGACCTTTGATAAATTCATATTCAACCTTAGGAACATGGATCTTTGGACCTTGAAGCTTTGAAGTGGTTCTTAAGGCGGGTTATATAACTTGAACTCAATCATGTTATTATTCATCACCTAAATTGTTGTATTTAATGATCTACTTTTAATTCCAAACTTTCTTGAAATAGTTGATGAAATTATGAGTTCTAGTAGTTTCTTAGACCTGTTGACTTGAACTATAATAGTTAGAATAAAGGTCTAGAGTTTGAAGATTGTGATATCACCTTATAAAAGTGATATCGGGTGCATGCACATAAGCAAGCACCTCTAACCCGATATGATGATGCACCTATTTCACTAAAATGATATGAATAGGTTTGTAAACCTTATTGAACGATATGGGGGTGTAGTATACACCTCTTGCACGATAGGAAGTCTATTATAGACTCCATGCACGATACAAGCTCAATTGTATACTTGTAAGTTGACAAGAAACCCTAAATTGGGTAACCCGATATAAGTGAAGAGTAACAAGTGTTATTGCATGATATGATCATATGATACATCATTGATACTTAGTATCATGAGGCCTACATGACCTTGTATGACATTGTTGCACGACAGGGCTGCACGATACACAACCCTAAACAATATGGTAACCCTAACCCATCATGGTTAACCCCAGATGGTGACTAGCCCGATAGGGTGATTGAATGTACTTCTAGCCAACATGGTGATGGGTTGATACCTTATAAGTATCATGGGAGACACATACATATATCTTGTGCCCGATATGAGGTCAAGAAGGTACCTCATGCCCGATATGGAGACAAGTGCAAATCCTAGCCTGATATGGTGACTGTCTATACACCTACAACCCGATATGGTGAACATATGCACATGATTTAACCCTATACACCTTGTAAAGGTAAGGGCAAGACACTCTTAGGAGTGATGAGTGTAACACCAAGTAATGGTGTGGATAATACCTTGATAGGTGAAACAGCTAGAGTGTTTGATAATGGTTAATCCTATATCAATAATGCCTTAACCCGAGATGAGTTTATATCATTAATGATGGTTGAATAATTCAATTGTGTGACTTATGACCAATACATTACATGATAAATGTGATGAGCTAGTGCATGAAGTATTAGGATGGGACATACCCTAATACAAGATAATTTGATGAACATAAGTATGTTAAAAGTGATGAGGGAAGTGATACATCAAGACATGATAGATATCACATCCAACACTTCAAGGTTGATGTACCTTGATGCACCTTAAATCCAATATACTTGGATGAGTAACACAGGAAGTGTGTTATGTCAATTGTTACATTGATATGTAATAAGTTTAATGCACTTTGATAAGTGTGGGCTAACATACTTTGAGTAAGGGTTAAGCCGAGTTAATAAAGTCTGATGTAATCATACCCTGGTAAGGATGAGAGAGGAACTCATACCTTGTGTTGATGATTATTTTAATGATAAATTATGAGAATGAATAAGTATGATTGAATACTTATGATATCAATGTTTTCTCCTAGATGTGTGGAGCAATGAGTTGGGGTTTGATCATTGATAATATGATCTTGAAAACCTAAATGGTTAATAATGGAAAACCCTAACCCTAATGAAGAGTAATGATATGTAAGAGAAACCCTAATCGATAAGAAAGGGAAAATCCTAACCCTAATGATGGGAAAGTTGTATTTCTCTTATTGCATAAGCCTTGTAAGGCATGTTAATTACTTGTATAACAAGTATAATGTGTAATGGCCTTGTGAGCCATGTGAATAAAGTTGTTGCCTAGTGAGAGGTGACAAGATGTGTAATGGCCTTGTGAGCCATGTGAATAAATTTTTGCCTAGCGAGAGGTGACAAGATGTGTAATGGCCTTGTGAGCCATGTGAATAAGTTGTTGCCTAGTGAGAGGTGACAAGATGTGTAATGGCCTTGTGATCCATGTGATAGTTCATTGCGTAGTGAGAGGTGACAAGATATTTAATGGGCCTTGTGAGCCATGTGAAATGCTTATATAACAAGTATCATGTATACCTTGGTCTGAGGACCCAGAGGTAATAGTTACCTGATAAGTGGTAACAGTGTTCAGTGATGATCTAAGGGTTTGAATACCTAGATCCAGTAATCATGATAATGATGATGTGAAGGGATGAGAATTCCCAGTAATGTGATTAGGGACTGAGATCCCAAGTATCATGTGTTTAAAAGAATTGGACAAATACGTGATAGATGTATTACACCTTTCTTTGTAGAATTTGTTGTGTTTGATAATGATAACTTGTTTGATGCTAAAAGAATGATGTAATGCACGTAATATATCACTAGAAACTATAAAACATTGCCCTGACCATAGATCCATCAGTGTCAGAACTTGCTGATGGTGAAATGGGTTGCTCCGCCGCATAACCCGGAGTGCATACTTTTGAGTATGTGAGGGCGTAAGTATGGATGGTACTGTGTGAGCTGATCCCCTTACGATCCCGAAATGAATGGGGATTTGGCTATATGCCATATCCTGGCTTGAGTGTGACTTCGGTTGTAGACTCTGTGTTGAGCACGGTGAACTGGCCCGTGGCTCGGAGTATGGTGCTTGTATCACCATGACTCAGACTGGGGATGGTTGTTTGTAGATGTTTCCGCTAAGAGAGTGCAGTTGATGTTGTAGCTCTAAGAATGGATGCGTACATGCCCTTGCACAACTTGTAAGCAGTGACACGACATGTCCTGCATGTGGTCTCGTGCTGACCGAGACGATCTGAGGTCATGGAAACCGGCTCTACCATTGACCTTGTATGGTACCGACTTGTGAGAAGTCTGTGGTCGGTTGGAGATGGCTGGGGTATGCTCCATCTCCTCAGGGCATAAGTGTGATTTATAAAATATGTTCATCCATGTAGTATATCTGCTTAAGGATCGAATACGAGAAACATTGCTTGATGCGCAATACAGTTATACATTCTAGTTGATAGATGTTATTTATGTTTCTTTACATTCCTTGAAAAGCAGATAGATGAATTATAATCTACCATGGGTAGATGCAATGTTCTCCTTATGAAAGGAGATTACTTCATTCTATTCATATAGTGAATTATCCTGCTTGTTAATATAAAAAGAACCTCTGCTCAGTTTTGAAATGCTTAATATGTGATAATAATATGGTCAGAGGAGAGTTATATCTCTCGCTGGGACAATTACAATGTTCACCCCCGTGGGACCCAAATTTTTAGGTGGGCGTGCACGAGGAGGTGAAGACCTTTTTGCATAGGAAGAACAATAGTTGAGGCAGCAGTGACAGCTCAGGTTGAGTGTACAGTCTGTCATGTCTTGTAGATATGAGTCCTATGTGTCGTCTCTGTACTCTCAGGTCCTTGGAGTTGGTTCATACTGGTTTTATGATCAATAAGAGATTTTGGCTTACACGCCTCGAGGTTTTATGTTGCTCATGTATAGTTTGGTAAAGCAACTGTTATATGTTATTCTCGAGATGAGATGTACCAGATATGTACAATGTGAATAATGATATATATAAGGTTTTGGACCTTTCAGTAAGAGTTTTCCTTGGAATGGATCTCTTTGAAAAATGGTTTTAATTTTTAGTGATTTTTGTTAATCTATTGTTTATGTTTAATTCCTATTAATTAGTAATGATTTGATTGTCGATCGCTATAGTTTTGGTATCATAGCTTCAGGTTTGCTGAGTCTACAGAGACATAGGACTAAGGTGTTGAGCCTGTGTTAGTGTCCTCCAGTACACCCTATAGTGACTTCTTCTTGTGCAGAAGAAAGGGTGAAGTTTATAAATGACCGGGGAACACAAGGAATACATTGTTGAGGGCAATGTTGTTGCACCTGGAAAGGGTGCAAGGGATCAGTCAAGAGAAGAATGAATGCCTGAGAATTCCCATCATGACCCGATCAGGATAGAGAATCCTATGTTTATGCTCTTATTGGGCAGGTTAGGACAACAATGATGCATATAGTAGACTGGATACTAGCATTACAACCTAGGTTACCAGTCCTCAATACAGAAACTTTGGGCTTTGAAAGGGTTCCTGAATGACATAGTCATGCTGGAATAGTGGAAAATGTGGGAAAGATTAACATTGGTGAGAAAGTAGACTCTGCCATAAGTTTAGACAGATAGTATATTTGTGATGGTAGTGCCTAAGAAGGGGCAATAATTCGAGAATTAAGGAAATGTCATTAAAATTCCAGAGACTTTTTCCTAGTGGTTCTAAAAAGCCAAAAGTAACAAAATGAAACAGCTAGACTCTATGAGTTGAGTCAACCTAAAGCGGTGGATGACCGCGAGGGGTAACAATCAAATAGAGCTTTTTCATTTTGATATACCTTCTTTTGATGTTACCTGATAATCCTAAAAAGGATTGTTGTTATGGAATTCCATATTGATTGTCCTATGGGGACATAGGGAAGAAATGATGAGAACTAGAATTTATATTCTGTTCAATATTCTTTTAAATGATCTATAATTGCTCTTATCTGTGTGAAAAAGGATGAGGTATAGAAGAGATGCCTGGAGAAAATCCAGGAATGTTAAATCATGTGTTGGTTATTATACGAAAAGTAAGGAATATGATAGTAAACAAAGTGCATACTACTTAATCTCAGTACTTGTATACCCTGGCCAGGTATATAATTATTGGAGATAAGTTGAGTATGGAACTCTTAGATTGTTATCTTTCTGATTACTCTGATCAAGTAGTCATTCTGAGACAATCTAGTGAGTATAATGAAACTGGAAATATGGTATGGACATGTATATCACATCCTAAGTGAAATAAAGTGGAATCTGAGATGATCTCAGATCAATCTGTATGTATGAGGAAATGAAAAGTATAATCCTCATGATAAGAGAATGAGAACAAGGGAGATGATCCCTGTCAAATAAATCATGTGTGAATAGTAAAGATCTTTTCCCATGATGTGGAAATGGGAAATGTGATAAAATCACAAAATGCTCATGGAACATGTTAGACAATAACAAAGAAAGGAATAATGGCATGTAATCATCCTTATAATTCATATGTTGATGGCAAGGAACCTAGGATGAAACACGAGTAAATGACTCATGAATAGTTGAAAGTTCATGCAATAATCAGAGGAGATGATAATCTCTTCTCTTTGATAAACAACCCTGGATGATGATGGGGTGATAATAGGAATATGTTCCTTTGTGTTCTTTCCCTTCTGGGACATGGTAATCATGTGGGTCTTATGACACTTGATGTGTATAAGTTAAAAATGTTCAACTGATTGATACTTAGAAAAGTATCAGTTTGTCTTGGACTTTGGTTCCAAGATAAAGATATGTGTAACAAGTAATGTCCCAAGATGAAATAAAGATGAGGATGTGATGTGTTTTTGACACATGTGATGGATACCAAGATAAGAAATTATGGTATCTAAGAAGTATCAAGTGATATGGCAAAGTAAAAGCATAACTCCTAATCAACTGATTTATGTGGGTTACCTGGGATGGCCAACTGTGAAATTAGACTAGTTACATAAAATAGTATGGACATCACATGTTAGGGGTTTATGCTCCACATAAACATAACATCGATAAGGATGTACTATTTGAAGGAACAATTGTAAAATCATTGTGGGAAAAGCTTATCAAGCTAAAAATAATTTCTTAGAATACCCCTATCTAGATCTGTTAAGGCAACTTATATATAACATCTAAAGATACCTCTAAGATAAGTTCTTAATTGATAAGTAACCTCCCCTTATTATAAGAGAATGTACAACTAATGAGATAGTTGGTACAAGTAGTAAGAAATTTTAATGTTGTGTCAGTAGATTAGATGACACAACAGATATATGACAAGACTTGGAGTCACAAGTGGGTGACAAAACATGACTCAGGTCTTTCCTTTAAAAGTAAAATGCTAAATGAGCAGTATGGGAGACTTCCCAGAATCTTGTCACATAAAGTTGTAAGTTGAGAAAGGTGACAAATCAGTAAGGTATGACACCTGAGTTAAATAAGGTATGAATGATGTTTCCCTGACTAAGAAAAGTATTACCTGAAATAGAGTTGACTCTACAGTCAATAATGAAAAAGACAGTGGAATATGTGCCCTGTGTGAAAGATTCAATGATAACCCTATGTGGAAGAATGTTGTATTGATCAAAGTTCTATGTCATCTACATGACATTAATATGTTATGTGGAGACTTGATGGTATGATGAATGAATAATATATGTCTTCCTTTACCTGGGATTTCGGGGATGAAATCCTTGTTAGGGGTTTATAACTTGTAACAACCCTGACCTGGGTTATGAGGTAACCCTATTTGTTTTGGCTAATAAAGTTTCTTATAACTTTAATATAATCTTCTAAGGTGTTTTTTTATCATGTGACACACTCATGTTTCAAGTTTGGTCCCGATTGAATGTTGTTTGAGCAATTTTCCTTTGTTTTGGACCAAAGTGCAATTTACCCAAATTGAGGGGCTATAATGCAAAATGTCACATGTTGAACATTCCTCATGTGTTGTAGCATCATTATTGATAGAATTATGTAAGGTGGTGGCTTGTGGACAACCTAAATTCAAAGTTTGAACTTGTTTGAACAATGTTGGTACCTTGTGCACCAATTTTGGTACAAATTGTAATTTACCCAAAATGTGGGGTTGATATGCAAATTACCACCTCTAGAGTGTTCCTATTTCCTCTATGTATCATTTAGAGAAGATATAATGAATGATACACCATGTTTGATTCCATTATGAATGATGGTAATCTTGGTGATGAAATGACTAAGAAAAAGGGTTGAATTTGGAAGCTTAACTTGAGTTGTATCAAGTTGAAAAGCTTATATGTGAGTGCCATATCGTGCAAGTGAGTATCATATCATGCAATATGGGTGGCATGTCGTGCAAGAGCATAAGGGTATCGTGCATAGGCCTTGTATATCGTCCATATCAAGTATATCGTCCATACCATGTTGATATTTCCCATAACAAGTCGATATCAGCCAATTGAAGTGATTTTGGCCACAAGTGAGGGGGTATCGGCCAAAAGCAAAGTTGTGTCATCCAAGATGAATTCCATATCGCCCAAGAGTGGTAGGGTGTCAGCCAAGGAGCTAAGGAACTCAAAACTTAACACTAAGGTAAGATATAGTTGTCTTCAAGCTTGAATTGAAGCATGGAATTAGGGTTATGATCTACCTTTCTTTTCTTCTTCACCAATTGCTTCTCCATGGTGATTCCTTGTATATGAAGTAGTTGTGAACGAGACTTGGAACTTTGATAAATTCATCTTAAACGTTAGGAACATGGAGCTTTGGACCTTGAAGCTTTGAAGTGGTTCTTAAGGCGGGTTATATAACTTGAACTCAATCATGTTATTATTCATCACCTAAATTGTTGTATTTAATGATCTACTTTTAATTCCAAACTTTCCTGAAATAGTTGATGAAATTATGAGTTCTAGTAGTTTCTTCGACGTGTTGACTTGAACTATAATAGTTATAATAAAGGTCTAGAGCTTGAAGATTGTGATATCACCTTATAAAAGTGATATCGGGTTCATGCACATAAGCAAGCACCTCTAACCCGATATGATGATGCACCTATTTCACTAAAATGATATGAATAGGTTTGTAAACCTTATTGAACGATATGGGGGTGTAGTATACACCTCTTGCATGATATGAAGTCTATTATAGACTCCATGCACAATACAAGGTCAATTGTATACTTGTAAGTTGACAAGAAACCCTAAATTGGGTAACCCGATATAAGTGAAGAGTAACAAGTGTTATTGCATGATATGATCATATGATACATCATTGATACTTAGTATCATGAGGCCTACATGACCTTGTATGACATGGTTGCACGACAGGGTTGCATGATACACAACCCTAAACAATATGGTAACCCTAACCCATCATGGCTAACCCTAGATCGTGACTAGCCCGATAGGGTGATTGAATGTACTTCTAGACCGACAGGGTGATGGGTTGATACCTCATAAGTATCATGGGTGACACATACGTATATCTTGTGCCTGATATGAGGTCAAGAAGGTACCTCATGCCCGATATGGAGACAAGAGCAAATCCTAGCCCGATATGGTGAGTGTCTATACACCTACAACCCGATTTGGTGAACATATGCACATGAATTTAACCCTATACACCTTGTAAAGGTAAGGGCAAGAAACTCTTAGGAGTGATGAGTGTAACACCAAGTAATGGTGTGGATAATACCTTGATAGGTGAAACACCTAGAGTGGTTGATAATGGTTAATCCTATATCAATAATTCCTTAACCCGAGATGAGTTCATATCATTAATGATGGTTGAATAATTCAATTGTGTGACTTATGACCAATACATTACATGATAAATGTGATGAGCTAGTGCATAAAGTATTAGGATGGGACATACCCTAATACAAGATAAGTTGATGAACTTAAGTATGTTAAATTTGATGAGGGAAGTGATACATCTAGACATGATAGATATCACATCCAGCACTTCAAGGTTGATGTACCTTGATGCACCTTAAATCCAATATACTTGGATGAGTAACACATGAAGTGTGTTATGTCAATTGTTACATTGAGATGTAATAAGTTTAATGAACTTTGATAAGTGTGGGCTAACATACTTTGAGAAAGGGTTAAGCCAAGTTAATAAAGTCTCATGTAATCATTCCCTGGTAAGGATGAGAAAGGAACTCATACCTTGTGTTGATGATTAATTTCATGATAAATGATGAGAATGAATAAGTATGATTGAATACTTATGATATCAATGTTTGCTTCTAGATGTGTGGAGAAATGAATTAGGGTTTGATCATTAATAATATGATCTTGAAAACCTAAATGGTTAGTAATGGAAAACTCTAACCCGAATGAAGGGTAATGATATGTAAGAGAAACCCTAAATGATAAGAAAGGGAAAACCCTAACCCTAATGATGGGAAGGTTGTATTTCTCTTATTGCATAAGCCTTGTAAGGCATGGTAATTACTTGTATAACAAGTATAATGTGTAATGGCCTTGTGATCCATGTGAATAAAGTTGTTGCCTAGTGAGAGGTGACAAGATGTGTAATGGCCTTGCGAGCCATGTGAATAAGTTGTTGCCTAATGAGAGGTGACAAGATGTGTAATGGCCTTGTGAGCCATGTGAATAAGTTGTTGCCTAGTGAGAGGTGACAAGATGTGTAATGTCCTTGTGAGCCATGTGATAGTTTGTTGCCTAGTGAGAGGTGACAAGATATTTAATGGGCCTTGTGAGCCATGTGAGATGCTTGTATAACAAGCATCATGTATACCTTGGTCTGAGGACCCAGAGGTAATAGTTACCTGATAAGTGGTAACAATGTTCAGTGATGATCTAAGGGTTTGAATACCTAGATCCAGTAATCATGTAATGATGATGTGAAGGGATGAGAATTCCCAGTAATGTGATTAGGGACTGAGATCCCAAGTATCATGTGTTTAAAAGAATTGGACAAGTACATGATAGATGTATTACACCTTTCTTTGTAGCATTTGTTGTGTTTGATAAAGATAACTTGTTTGATAATAAAAGAATGATGTAATGCACGTAATATATCACTAGAAACTATAAAACATTGCCCTGACCATAGATCCATCAGTGTCAGAACTTGCTGATGGTGAAACGGGTTGCTCCGCGGTATAACCCGGAGTGCATACTTTTGAGTATGTGACGGCGTAAGTACGGACGGTGTTGTGTGAGCCGATCCCCTTACGATCCCGAAATGAATGGGGATTTGTCTATATGCCCTATCATGGCTTCAGTGCGACTTCGGTCGTAGACTCTGTGTTGAGCACGATGAACTGGCCCGTGGCTCGGAGTATGGTGCTTGTGTCACCATGACTCAGACTGGGGACGGTTGTTTGTAGATGTTTCCCCTAAGATAGTGCAGTTGACGCTGTAGCTCTAAGTGTGGATGCCTACATGCCCTGGAACAGCTTGTTAGCAGTGACACGAGATGTCACGTGTAACGTCTGGGCCCACTGTCCAAGGCTCTAGTAGAGTTTCAGGAATGATGACTGTCCCCACAGACCACCACTAGCCTTAACTGCGCGTTTTGTCCTCACTCACGCGCATGCCAGGATCAACTTCCCGACAGGTCACCCATCCCAGTACTACTCCAAGCTGAGAACACTTAACTATGGAGTTCTTTAGAGATGACCTCCCAAAAAAGGAGGTGCACCTTGGTGATATGGGTAGTCCAATCATTCCTTATAAGATCTTTTTATCTGAGGCCTCAAATCCTATGATGTTACAATCTCCCCCACTTAGACTCTTGGCGTCCTCATCAAGGCTCAACTATAAGGCCTCATAATATCTTCCCCATTTCAGTGCAAACCCAAAATGACCCATGGACACCCAACTTCTGATCACGGAACTCCAGCACAAGGGTGGCTACGTCAACCATAGACAACCCTTTCCTACATGCCTGGACGGCACGGCTCAAGCTGGCATGCCATGCCCATGTGGGCCCCACCTACTGGAGGGGGATTGGCTCTGATACCATTTGTAATTCTTGGTGCCACTGCCCAAGGCTCTAGTAGAGTTTCAGGAATGACAACTGTCCCCACAGACCACCACTAGCCTTAACTGCACGCTTTGTCCTCACTCACGCGCATGCCAGGATCAACTTCCCGACAGGTCACCCATCCCAGTACTACTCCAAGCTGAGAACACATAACTATGGAGTTCTTTAGAGATGACCTCCCGGAAAAGGAGGTGCACCTTGGTGATATGGGTAGTCCAATCATTCCTTATAAGATCTTTTTATCTGAGGCCTCAAATCCTATGATGTTACAATCTCCCCCACTTAGACTCTTGGCGTCCTCGTCAAGGCTCATCTATAAGGCCTCATAATCTCTTCCCCATTTCAGTGCAGACCCAAAATGACCCATGGACACCCAACTCCTGATCACGGAACACCAGCACAAGGGTGTCTACGTCAACCATGGACAGCCCTTTCCGCCTGGACCGCACGGCTCAAGCTGGCATGCCATGCCCATGTGGGCCCCACCTACTGGAGGGGAATTGGCCCCACAGACCACCACTAGCCTTAACTGCGCGCTTTGTCCTCACTCACGCGCATGCCAGGATCAACTTCCCGACAGGTCACCCATCCCAGTACTACTCCAAGCTGAGCACGCTTAACTATGGAGTTCTTTAGAGATGAGCTCCCGGAAAAGGAGGTGCACCTTGGTGATATGGGTAGTCCAATCATTCCTTGTAAGATCTTTTTATCTGAGGCCTCAAATCATGTGATGTTACATCCTGCATGTGGTCTCGTACTGACCGAGATGGTCTGAAGTCATGGAAACTGGCTCTACCATTGACCTTGTATGGTACCGACTTGTGAGAAGTTTTTGGTCGGTTGGAGATGGCCGGGGTATGCTCCATCTCCTCAGGGCATAAGTGAGATTTGTAAAATATGTTCAGCCATGTAGTATATCTTCTTAAGGATCGAATACGAGAAATATTGCTTGATGCGCAATATAGTTATACATTCTAGTTGATAGATGTTATTTATGTTTCTTTACATTCCTTGCAAAGCAGATAGATGAATTATAATCTACCATGGGTAGATGCAATGTTCTCCTTATGAAAGGAGATTACTTCATTTTGTTCATATAGTGAATTATCCTGCTTGTTAATATAAAAAGAACCTCTGCTCATTTTATGAATGCTTAATCTGTGATAATAATATGGTCAGCGGAGAGTTATATCTCTCGCTGGGATTACAATTGTATCACCCCCGTGGGACCCAAATTTTTAGGTGGACGTGCACGAGGAGGTGAAGACCTTTTTGCAGAGGAAGAACAACAACTGAGGCAGTAGTGACAACTCAGGTTGAGTGTATTGTCTGTCATGTCTTGTAAATATGAGTCATATGTGTCGTCTCTGTACTCTCAGGTCCTTGGAGTTGGTTCGTACTGGTTTTATGATCAATAAGAGATTTTGGCTTACGCGCCTCGAGGTTTTATGTTGCTCATGTATAGTTTGGTAAAGCAATTGTTATATGTTATTCTCGAGATGAGATGTACCAGATATGTACAATGTGAATAATGATGTATATAAGGTTTTGGACCTTTCAGTAAGAGTTTTCCTTAGAATGGATCTCTTTGAAAAATGGTTTTAATTTTTAGTGATTTTTGTTAATATGTTGTTTATGTTTAATTCCACTTAATTAGTAACGATTTGATTGTCGGTCGCTACACCTTTCATGCCGTACTTTGTATTGTGCACAATAATCTTAGAACTCACTGGAGGTGTACTCTCCTCCATTGTCCATGTGGAGACACTTCAACTTATTTTGTCTCCCACTCCACCATGGCATGAAAGTTATAAAAACACTAAAAGACCCGCTGCTTGGTCTCCAACAAGTAGGCCCACACCTTCCTAGATGCATCATCAAGGAATCAATAAATACCTATTTCCGCCCAATGAAGCCACCTCAAACAGACCACAAACATCCAAATGAACTAGCTCTATAAGCTGTGACTACACCTCTGATCTTATCTTGAAAAAAATGCATTGATGATTTCCTATCTGACATGCATCACATGAACTGAGACCAATATTCTTTCCACAAGGAATCAATATCTACTTTGATAAAAGTTTCAAGCCTTTTTCACTCATGTGTCCTAGCCATTTGTGCCATGTATTTGTCTAGAAATCCTCAACTGCATATATATGGACACCTTTGAATACCTTAAGGTGGGTCTTGTACAACGTGCAACACAATTTTCCCCGTATAATAACCAAAACCCCCTTAGTGATCTTGCATTTTCCACCAAGAAAATCCAGATGACAACCTTCTCTATCAAAGAACGATCTAGATATCAAACTCAACTACAAATCTGGAATGTGATGAACATCCTTCACTGTGAGTGTACAACCAAACACTTGTTTGAATACAAATGTCTCCAATCCCGATAATTCTGGAGAAGCTAGAATTTCCCATATTCACCTTCCCAATGTCTCGCGACTGTATGAAGTGAAAAATTCCTTACTTGGTGAAGCATGATAAGAAGCTATAGTATCCACCACCCACTTAGAATCATCATCCTCAGCATGCAAACACTGCTCTTATACTTTCAAGATCACATCGTCATTATCGTCCTTGTCATCTGTGATTGTCGTTGTGCTATTCTTGTCTTCATATGGATTGTATTTGGCTTCAGACCCATGTTTCTTTTTATAAACCTTATAATATCTTATGAATTGACCGTCTTGCTGCAATAGAAGCACCCTCTACTACTCTTTGATTTGGATCGACCACGAGATTTCCTATGGTCCAGGACTCATTGTAGCTATTGGATCTCCCACGATCTCTTGCTCTACCAATACCTCTACTCTCTATGAAGTACACCTCTGATCCGCTATCGCCTGAGCCTTGTGTTGAGTCTCTTCATTCAGTAGACTACTCTTCACCTAGTCAAGTGTCAACTTGCCATCCTGTGAAAAATTGGTGACTATCACTATGTGTGTCTCCCAACTGTCCAGTAATGATCTCAGAAGAAATAAAGCCTAGAGTTCATCATCAAGAACCATCTTCATGGACCCCAGTTGATTTAAAAGGCTTTGGAATTCATTCATATGTTCAGTGATGCATGTATCATCCCAATACTTTAGGTTCACCAACTTTCTGATAAAAAAAGCTTTATTTGTGGCAGTCTTCTGCTCATTTAACTTTTTGAGCTTCTCCTACATATCTTTGCATTGGTCTCTTATGAGACATGATGGAATATAGACATATCAAGCCACTTTTGCACTATTTTGATGGTCTTCCTATTTAATTTCTTCTAGTCCACATCATGCGTACTCTCTGGCTGTTGTCCCTCTATCGGATCGTACATATCTTTGCAATAGAGAATATTTCCCATCTTGGGCTTCTCAATCTAACAATTTGTGTTGTCAACTTTATCATCATTTCATCTTCATCCTTCCCTGTCTGGACTAGTATATGTAGCTTGCACTTGGATACCACTTCTTGGGGAAGTTGTACTGATACGATCCCATCTGTGACAAAAATGTGTTGTGGAAGCATTATCGACAATGCATATAAATCAAAACAAGAAACACTATATTTAATATGGAAAATTCTCCATAAGACCAAATGAGAAAAACATGGAGTAATGCTGACAAACAAGAACTATGTAATTAAGATTATAACTCACACTGCATGAATTTAATCCCACACGAGAAAAAATATGAGGAAGAAGAGAATCACATATAATATGTGCATACCTCCCTTTTTACTTCATCTTCTCACGATACTAATGTCATTACTGGGGACCACTTTATGTTGTTGTAACCACTGATTGGGTCAGACCATTGCCTCTATGGCAACACTGTATCTGTAACTGCCAACCACTACTTTGCTTCAAGGCAAAATTGTTGGCCCTCTCTTATCAACTAAGAGAGCTACTCTATCAGTGCACTCAAATAGTCACAAACTATCAACCGTGACTTTGCTTCAAGGAAAAATCATTGACCTTTCTCTTATCAACAAAGAGAGCTCATGTAGTTATTTTTATTTTCTGACTCTTCTACCATAGAAGGCACCTACACGCAAATAGAGGGATCACACATCAACTGGTGGGATGGATTCAATGGCTTCCTTCATGGCCTCTATTTATAGGCCTCTATGAGATGTGGTTGCAACTAGGAATCATTATCCAACTCTAAGTCCAACTCTGAGTCCAAATCCAAGTCACACATAGGGAGCCATCTTCTATCCCTTTTAGATTTGACTCCTATTGGTGTTGGTAGCACAATCCAACACCTACTTAAGTCCAATTCCAACTACGACATGGTCCAGATCCCTTTTGTTTTCCCAACACATATGTGTTGCTTTACCAGGTTGTGTGTTCCAAGGCCACATAAAAGAGGAAAAACATTATGTAATATTGTGAATGTGTGCATGCCATTTGTTTGATGAAGGAATGTTTTAAGATTTTTTTTATATGCATTTTTGTAAATGGATGTGCTTAGGTTGCGGGATGAAGTGGTGATTGCAGTTTCATGTGATGGTTATGGTATTTAACTATGAATGAATGACTTTTAAAAGGTATGGATAGTGGTTGTTTCGATTGTAAAATTTCAAACTCTAGATGTAAATTCTTTATGTGAATTCACATTTGTAATACCAAATTTCCTCCCATATATAAAATTATATTTTTGACATTGTTTTTCATTCCTATATCGCCATATACAAATTGTATTTTCCCCTCATTTTTATACAAACATTCGAATATTTTTTTTATTATGTTTTATATTCTATTGAAAGAACTTGTTAAGAAAAAGTCAATGTAGGCGCAAAGATATCAAATGAAAACCAAATGAATTGGTTGCAACTTTGGTCCGTATGCTCATTAGATAATAATAAAATATGGAGTATTAAAACAAATACCTCCTTTATCTAGTATAATCTTTAGAATCTGCTTTAGCATATTTAAAATATAGAAGTTTCATGGACATATTTCATTTGAAGGAGGTACTTTAGAAATATAAAAATCTGCTTCTAGTTATACAACCTGCACTACTATAAAATTGTTTGTTGCTACACAACAAATCCTAGACTTATACCTGCAATCCCTGACTAGTGGATGTTGGTCAAGGCCACTTCTTGACTCATGTTTTGTTAGTAAAAGTTGAGTCAGAGAAAAGGTTGATCAATGCCTAGCCCTAACCAATACTATTGTGATGCTTGACCTCTAAAATAGAAAATTTTGAATTTCAAGCATATGTAATATATGTTAAATAAGGCTTAAACTTAAAATGCAGTTAGCATCAAATTACTTGTATTATTAAGATTTTACATTACAATTTGTAACTTTTTATATTGTGTGACTTGTCGATATGTTGATCATTCTTCTAGATGTTTCTAGTACTATTTCGGAATATATTCATCATATACAAGTGAATCGCACAATGTAATGGAATAATAACATCTGAATATTTTTAACTGTTATAGAATTACATGATGTGTGAATGTGTACATTTCTACATTGTTAGAAAATATAAAAAAAGGAATGCATTGTTTTGTAAAGTGAATACAAGATTTTGTGATCCAAAAACACAAAATCTCTCTTGGGAAAAATCATGATGGAATCACATACTCATGTTAAACCACCTTATTAGATGATAAACTTCATCAACATGACCTAAAAAAATTTCTTGACATCCATATGCATATATTAAATATAGTTTACAAGCCATTAGATAGTGATAGATAACAACACAACTGTAGAAATATTATAATTTACATCAAGTATGAATATAAACTAAAAATTTATATGTACACTATATAATTAAACTACATCCAGCATAGTAAAATATGCAATCAAGATATGTACAAAATGAATATGACAAGGTATAGTCTGCAGGGGGAGGATCAACAACCAAATGCTATCCATAACCAACTCAAACCCAACCATCCATACTCAGATCAAGCACAACCAACACCTCCACATAACACTTAACAAATCCAACACCTACAAACAAAACTCCATTGCCACCCATCATTTTATCAAAGCACAAAAACCACAACCCATCAACCAGTAACAAACACCACTAGTTAGACAAAATAATCCAAGGCTTAGGAGAGCATCCCTCATCTCTACAACATCTATAATCCCACTCATATCATTGTGAAAGTGCTTGATACAATCTTACAACAAAGCATATGAGTTTTTGAAGAATAACAAAGGAAATTTACATAATAGACAAGGACTTCATGTCATTAATTGCATATCCCATAGACCCTTTAATCTGCATTCTCGAAATAGTGTAAGAAAAAGAAAAGCTACATCTCACTAATAACAATGTTAGAGAAAATACTGCCTTCCATGATTTCTCATTGGGATCTATCAGGGAACCATTTATTACCCTATGTTCACACTCTTAATATCTACATAGCCAAAGATGAGTGGACTTGGGCGTCCATCCCTAGAAAGACATATAGTTTCACACAAGAAATATATATAAAAAGGCAATTAAAAAAGTAAAGAAATAACAAGATAGCAAACATGGAGATAAGAGATATGTACCTATTTCTATATTCAAGTATACCCATTAGTGATTCATTTTAGAGCTTAGAGTCTTGATTGTAGCATATCTTTCATTTTGCAAGTACAAATTCGATAAATAAAATATATCACTACGAGTACATTGATCATGCTATGGAACACATGTAACCACTGTTTAAGAGTAATATAAAAGTTGCTTGGCTAGAAACTTAATATTAAGCAGGAAGTAGAAACAAGGTGCAAAACACTTAACGACTTTGGTTTGCAATGTGTGTTTTAAGTGTATTTCCATTATTCTTAAAAACATATTATGCCCATTGACAAACTTCCTTAAAGGAAGGGTCCATAAGGGTGCTCAACATTATCCAACCATTTTTATACATGAGGCATCTCAAGACCTAAGTCAATGAGCTAAGCCTATTTTCAACATGCCTTCTTCTCTTACCCTGAGAATACAAGAAAATCCACAAGGTTTTCATAATGGACAAGTTCAATTATGTTCAAGGTTTGTTCAACATATCAAGAAAAATGAACATACTAGTCATAGGGAACAAGTATCTCAAACAAGTAATTAACTAGCCAAGCATTCATATGAGCATATCTACAAACAAGCCAATATCATAGTAGGGTAAAGAGATTAAGCATACCTTATGAGTATTGAGCAAGATATGATAAGATCTCAGAATATGGTCCATTCCAAGGGGACCTAAGATGAAAAAGATATAACATGAGGTCTTAGATCCATAGGGTTTTCATAATCTAAACATCATATGAGTCATGTGGATGTTTCCCTAGATTTAGGTTTCACTTAGTTCAAACATAGTTTGCAAAGTCTCAATCATGCATGTGATGAATCCATATAGAACAAGTATCAATATTAAGTGCAAGATCTTGGTGAACCATCCACATTATATTAGATATAAGTGTGAGGTCATTGCTGATTTGGATTTAGGAAAACATGATATTTAGATTTCCATTAAGGTTTAATCATATGAGATCATGACTAATCATACTATATCAATTTCATGAAACATATTCACATTTTCAAGTCATAAGATCACTAAAGTGCATATGCTAGATCAAGTTGATATTACTACTACAAGTGTGATGGATCTACTGATTTGAAGTCATTAGGGCATACTACATTACATCACGACAGGATAAGCCATGAAGTTATGTTTGAGCACAAAAGTAAGTACTTTAGATCATACATGTTAAACTTAGAGTATTTTCATTTGATATTGGTTTAGGAGAGTACAAATCCCAATATAAGTTACTAATTTCGAAGTTCAATCATTGTATGGCGATAAGTTAATCCAAATCCTCATATATGTATGCAAATTGCATCAATAAACACATAAAGAGCCATTTTTAGAGAAAATCTAATTAGGATAGGTCAAGATGTATACTAGGTTACATTTAAAAGACCCAAGGCATTTGTTCACATACAGAATCTATTAAAGTTTCTTATTTTCATAAATGGATGGCAAGATATCATTCATGATACATGTTATGCATAATATACGATGATTAAAACTCAAAAGATAAAAAGGGATCTAATTTTTAGCAAAACAATAGGGGATTGTGCAAATTAGTAGGGGATAATGAAATCATTAGTAAAGTGATGTTTTTCTAATCAAAATGGTATATCATATCATGGCATTAGGTTAAGCAATCTAGGAGTTACAAGGTTTAGAAGATTAGACATAAAAGAGGGATTTTGAGGGTATTTACCCTTAATTGGGCTGAGGGAGAGAGAGTGAGAAGTGGACTGGCCCACTCTATATTGAACGATGTGTGCCATGGACACCCTACCTTGCTTGACCAACAACTGTTGCATGAGGCCTTGCGTGGGCACTAACGTTGGGAAACAATCGCGGACGAGTGATCGTCGAGTCAACAAGTACTAGAGAGTGATGTGTGAGCGAGTGTCCTTAGACGTGAGTGGTTGATCAAGATTGGAAAGTGGGCCAAACTGGGCATCGTCCCCTAGATCTAGCTAGGGATTCCAGAACCACCACGGCATCGATGGCTTAGAGGGGGGAGCTAGAGATGCAACAACACTTGGCAGAGTTGGAAAATAAAAGAGGGGGCATAGGCAGAGAGAAAGGGGGGATTTCATGGGTGTTGAGGGGCACTGGAATTTCGTCTAGGGTTTTCTAGAGCCAACGACGATAGAGTAGGTAAAAGAGGGGTGTGGCCAGTGCCTCCCTCCCCTTGTTGGTTCCCCATAGGATATGTGTGCAAGTCATGCGGCCTAAAGGCATGAGTAGGTGGCGAGGATGAGAGATAGGGAGTAAGAAAGGTACTTTAGGTACCCGCAGGACCTGATTCAAGTGCAACACCGAACCAAGGAGGGACACAATGATGGGGCCATCAGATTGTACCCTGATCCATGGTTCATAAAGATTTAAAGGAACCACATCTATTTATAATGACCCTGATTTGGGATATGAGTTAACCCTATTTGTTTTGGCTAAGTAAGTTTCTTAGAACTTTAATATAATCCTCTAAGGTATTTTTTTATCATGTGACACACTTATGTTTCAAGTTTGGTCCTGATTGAATGTTGTTTGAGCAATGTGCCTTTGTTTTGCACCAAATTGCAATTTACCCAAGATGAGGGGTTATATTGCAAAATGTCACGTGTTGAATGTGCCTTAAGTGTTTTAGAATCATAATAGAGAGAATGATGATAATTGGTGGCTTATGGAAAGAATAAATGCCAAGTTTGAACTTGTTTGAATAATGCTAGTACCTTGTGCACCAATTTTGGTACAAATTGTAAATTACCCAAAATGTAGGGTTGATATGCAAATTACCACCCCTAGAGTGTTCCTACTTCATCTATGTATCATTTAGAGGAGAGATAAAGAATGATACACCATGTTTGAATCATTTATGAGTGGTAGTATTCTTGGTGATGAAAAAACCAAGAAAGGGGTTGAATGGAAACCCTAATTTGAGCTTGTATTGAGTGTATCAGGTTGTAGTGTTAAATGGGAGTCCCTATCAGACAAGGAGCCAACGAGGAGACCCACATATAATTTTGCTAACTTTTTGAATTTTCAAAAATGATCTAAGCACCTCAATAAAGGAATGGATATTGGCTTGCAACTTTCCTTGGGAAAGGTTGCATTGAATAGTGAATATAATAATAATGTGAGTGGAAGTGGCTTGTCCTAGAAGATAACCAAAGGGGCCGACCCTTATCCCTTGTATTATCCTCAAGTTTTAATTTTTCATGGAAATATATATATGTAATGCATGCAAGTACATGTGTCAATCCATGCATGCGCATGTGGCACCTACTAGTAGTAAGGTGATGACACCTCTTACTCTCTCTCTCTCTCCCATGAACCTCAAGGATATATATACCCTTCCTTTCACCTACTAGTGAATCATTTTGACCCTAAAACTCTCTCCCTCTTAGATATCGTGCATAGTATCTCAAGGAGCAAGGGGAGCTCGAGCACCAAGCTTAAGGTGAGGCCATGGTCATCTTCAACCTTGGTTCAAGCATGGATCTCGGGTGTGATTCTTTCCTTTCTTTTATTCTTCACCAAGTTCTTATCTATAGTGATTATTTTCTTATAGAGGAGTTGTGAACGAGCCTTGGACTTTTGATAAGTCATCTTCAACCTTAGGAACGTGGAGCTTTGGAGCTTGGAACTTTGAAGTTGTTCGTAAGGTGGGTTGTATAACTTGAACCCAATTATGTTATCATTCACCACCTATCTTGCTATACTAGATCGTTTACTTTCAATTCGGAGTTTTTCTTGAATACTTGATGAATCTATGAGTTGTAATAGTTGCCTAGATCTGTTATTCATGTATTAGAATATTAAGAACGAAGGTCTAGAGCTTGAAGATGATGGTATCATGATACAAAGTGATATCGGCTTCAAGCACACAAGCAAGCACCTCTAACGCGATATGGTCATGTACATATATCACTAGCACGATATGCTTATGAGTTTACACATATTTGCATGATATGGTAATGAAGTTCACATTTTGAACACGATATGGTGTCAACCATATACCTTTTGCATGATATGAGGTCAAGCAAAGACCCCATGCACGATATAGTGTCAAGTACACACCTCTAATTGATATGCTAAACCCTGATTTTTAGCAACCCGATATGGGTGACACATACATACACCTCATGAACGATATGGTGATGAATATTCACTTCATGCATGATATGGTGATGTGGTATAAACCCCTTACATGATATGAGTTCATGCATACACCTCTTCTCCCAATATGGTGTGAAGCACACACACACCTCTTTGCCTGATATGGTGTGAAGCATACACACACCTCTTTTCCCGATATGGTGTGAAGAAAACACACACCTCTTTTCCCGATATGGTGTGAAGCACACACACACCTCTTTTCCCGATATGGTGTGAAGCACACACACACCTCTTTGCCTGATATGGTGTGAAGCACACACACACCTCTTGCCCAATATGGTAGGCAGGCATACACCTCTAAGGTGATATGGGTAGCAAGCATACACCTCTAAACTGATATTGGGTTAAGCATACACCTCTTGGATGATATGTTGTTGACATCTCTAAAACGATATGGTGGGTAACCCAATACACTAGATGACAAAAGTGGTAAGGTCGTTAATACCCTAGAACATGTGATGGCCAATACACTAATGTATGGTGTGGCCAATATCTTCAAGTGAGGTGAGGATGTTACACCCTTGTAGGGTGAAAGTGATAAACCATATGATTGGTAAGGTTGATACCTTGATAGGTAAGGGTATGAGGGATATGATGATGCCTAGCCCGATATACACCTAATCCAATACATGTGTTCCACTTGACATACATGAGTCAACCTGATACACTTTGTAAAGGTGAGTGCAAGACACTCTTAGGAGTGATGAGTGTAACACCAAGTAATGGTATGATTAATACTTTGATAGGTGAAACACCTACAGTGGTTGATAATGGTCAAACCTATATCAACAATGCCTTAACCCGAGACGAGTCCATATCCCTTGATGATAGTTGGGTAATTCAAGTCTGTGACTTATGGCCAATGAACAACAAGATAAATGTGATGAGTTAGTTCATAAAGTATTATGATGAGAAATACCCTAATACAAGATAAGTTTATAAACTTAAGTAAGTTAAAAGTGATGAGGGAAGTGATATACAAAGGCATGATAAATATCACATCCAGCACCTCAAGATTGATACACCTTGATGCACCTCAAATACAATTTACTTGGATGAGTAACACATGAAGTGTATCATGTCAATTGTTACATTAACATGTAATAAGTTTAATGCACTTTGATAAGTGTAGGCTAACATACATTGAGAAATGGTTAAGCGAAGTTAATAAAGTATGATGTAATCAATATCCTAGTGAGGATGAGAAAGAAACTCATACTATGTGTTGATAATCATTTAATGATAAATGATGAGAATAAATAAGTATGATTGAATCTTATGATATCAACATATGCTCCTAGATGTGTGGAGCAATGAATTAGGGTTTGTATTGATAATATGAACTTGCAACCCTATTCGGCTATAAAGGGAAACCCTAACACTAATAATGGGAAGGTTGTATTTCTCTTATTGCATAAGCCTTGTAAAACATGTTAAATACTTGTATAAAAAGTATAATGTTTATATGGTCTGATGACCTAAAAGATATTTTTTGCCTAGTGAGAGGTGACAAGATGTTTAATGGGACTTGTGAGCCATGTGAATAGTTGTTGCCTAGTGAGAGGTGACAAGATAATTTTTGAACCATGTGAGCTATGTGAAATACTTGTACAACAAATGTGTTGAATACCTTGGTCTGAGGACCTAAAGGTAATATTTACCTGTTACAGAGGTAACAATGCTTAGTGATGATCTAAGGGTTTGAATACCCAGATCCAGTAATCATGATGACGATGATGTGAAAGGATGAGAATTCCTAGTATTGTGATAAGGGACTAAGATCGCGAGTGTTATACATTCAAAGTGTTCCAAAGATCTTAAAAGTACTACACCTTTCTTTCTAGCATATGTTATAATTCATGTTTTGAAACTTGGTTGATGCTAAAAAATAATGTAATATACCTAATTGATTAAGTTAAATCTCATCATGTAGTGCCCTAACCATAGATCCATTTAGTGTCAGAAATTGCTGATGGTGAGATGAGTTTAACCCAGAGAGCATATTTTTGAATATGTGGGGGTGAAGGACGAAGTATATCCAAATGTCCCAATGGAGAATTGATGTCACACCTTCCTTATTTATCACGAGATGATGTAAACATCCCGACCAAATAAGAAATTGATGTGTAAATCCTTCTTCATTTCTATGTGGTATCGGGATTGAAGTATAAAATCTCCCGACCAAGAGAGGAATTGATGTTTAATCTTCCTTATCCTTATAATCCGAGAAAGCTACGTGGTGTTCTCTCGAAGAGAGTACATGCTATGGCAGTAACTCTATAGCGAAGATGCTGCTATACCCTGGCATGCTATTTGTAGATGACACGAGATGCCCTGCTAGCAGCTGACACGAGATGTCCTGTTGTAATGACCCCGCCTCCTGGTAACCCCCAATTAGCCCAATATTCTGGATCAATGGTTCGACAAGTAATCAATAATTACTAAATTCTACCAAAACAATACTAAAATCCTAGAATAAAATAAAACTTTGCATACCTTTTTAAATTCTTGGATTTCTAAACTACTATCCACAACTGGAGTCTATTCTAATTAATCCTCCGTGTACTTTATAATTCATATCTTCACATTGTATCAATTTACTATTTGTCCTTTTCCATTTCGTACCTAAAACACCGACAAACAAAACATCGGTCAGCATAAATGAATATGTCGGTATGTGGGGGAAACAATAATCATGCAAATAACTATAACAACATATTACAATAGATTATGGTTTAGCAAGCAAACTTTTTACTTTAAACCTAAATACTCAATCCATACATATGCTAACCTCTGTGCTATCTCGACAGTGGACATGGATGCTACCTCTCATATGGTAGATCCCAACTGACCCCCATGATCCTACCTAATAGGTAGATCAATACCTAGGGTCAAAGAGTCGCATGGAACTACCCATAGGTGGCCCAATCACTACTTATGATATGCTAAAGAGTCGCATGTCACTACCCATAGGTATCCCAATCACTGATTCATGATAACTTGATGGTCCTACCTAATAGGTAGACCATGTAATAGGTCATCCTTTTCATCATTAGTAAAGCCATAGAGGAAGACCGGGATCTGAGCTAGTTATGTACACATATTTATGGTGATAGTCATAGTCACTTTATAGTTGTATGAAATAAAATTCATCCAAGCAGTTATTTTTAAGGAACCGATAAAACATTCAAGAACAATCATGAAACTAAAGCAATTTAACGATAAGCATAACCACATACCTGATTAAGAGTAATTTGATGTCCAAGCAAGAATAACCAAGAATATTCAATCAGGCAATCAACAATATCTTGAAATTAATGCATAACATCCAAGTGTCACTATTTTATCGATAACATTCTCAAGATTGACTTGGATTCCACCTTAGGATTTCTAGGCCAACTTTATAGTTTTATTAGGGTATTACCCTCCATAATGCTTTTATCACTTTTAATGCTCTTTTAGTCCACAAACCCTAATTTCAATATCATAGGCATACTAGAATGTCAATTAAGTCTAATATATCTCTTTTACCATCTTTATCCTTTTAAGTTATGTCACGATCATTAAGGCCAATTATCATCTTCAGTTTCTTTTGAATTGACAACTCATATTTCAGTATAGTCTAATTCACATATGAACTCTATTTATCACTAATTCCACATTTATCCACTAGAAAACCCTAATTACCAAATTAAGGATATTTATCCACAATTATAATCTTTTATACTCAAAATAGCTTAGAATCATCATATCTCAACTTTATTAATAGATTTGAACAATTGAAGCCATTAAGAATCCTAATTACCAAAATTAGGACTTCAAGGCCATTAAAGCATATTCATGTATATGGAATCCTACATTAATCAAACTACACATAAAGATCATCCTTTTGGATCTAATGTGTCTTTTTTATAATCAACAGGTTAATATTGATTAAAAACACCCATAATACCATTCTCAATCTTATTAACATCAATATTAGGGTTTCTGAATCATTAATGCATTAAAGTTGACAACTTTAACTACTTTTCAAATTGTAAGAGAAATTAGGCTCTAAAACTATTTTTAATTGATTCCTCATATTTTTTAGCAAATTTCATATATTATTTGCTACGATCAGAGTTACAAATAATTAATTACAAATATTGCAAGATTCACTTACTTGGAATAATGGGATGTTGATACGTCATCCATCCCATGCATCACATAACTCAGCCGAAACATAACGGAATGACCCTTTTGCCCCCACGTAAATATCCGACACTTCATACCGAGGAGGGGTAAATTCGTCCAATGTGGCCCGGTCATCCCTTTCCTCACAAACCCTATTGCTGCCATCAGGTGTGGCTAGTCGCGGGGCTGCCTCCCCCCTCTAGAGCTCGATGATTGTCCACAAAGATCCCACTACCTCCGCCACCCTCTATCGCACTCAAAAAGGCCTCCATCCATGAGCGAATTGGCTGGGGTTAGGAGCATCAGGTTCGCGAACGTCGGCCCTCTTTAGACAAGTTGCAGGTGACCAGGGCAAGGATTCCTCACGAATTGGAAACCCTGTAGTCGTGTAGATTTGAAGGGGGGTGTTTGGACTTGCTCCAAACTCCTTCTGTTGCTCTAGGGGTCGTAGTACACCCCTTGGTTAGGGTTTTTGCAGATGCAAGAGGAAGAAGAGTGGGGTTCCTAAGATCCTCTTGGACTCGAGGCTATGGGTCCAACCCTTATATAGGGGAGGGTAGCCACGCCCTAACATGCTTTCCCGCGAAGAAAACTAGGCCTTTCCTTATTAGGAAACCTACTTTCCTTAATTAAGAGTAAATTCTCTCTTTTAAATTATTCCTTGTTTATCCATGATCCTTGGTTATTAAGGAATCCGAATTTTATCTGTTTTATCTTCTTTGTGTTTGGCTTTTAATCCATTGGCCAAGAAATTTTACTTCCTTAAAGAAAATAGTATCTCTTTTTTATAACACCATAAGTCATTATCTATATAGCACATTAATCACATATTATGACTTTTGTATTATTTGTATTTTCACTTTCTTCCTCTCCATTGGGACTCCTTGGACCCCAATGAAATCCTAAGATTTCGAAATCCTTTTTGAAGGATGCTTATTATCCTTCTAGATGCATCTACATCCATTATTTCTAATTATCTTACTCATTTCTTCATTAAAAGATTTCTTTTCAAGGATTTTTCTTTATCCTTTATTTCCTTTTTCTTCTTTTCCTATTTCGTCCATTAGAAATCATATGTAAATGAAATTCATTCAATTGTGGCCATCAATGCCACTTTCTAGATATTTCTATCTATTTCTCATAAATATATTGCTTAATATCCATTATTTTATATCTTTTCTATTATTTGGACTTTTCCTCTTTTCTTCTCTTTTATATCCATTATTGGATTAACATAATAGTTGGAATCATGAAATTCCTATTAAAGGGAGATTTGCAAAGAAATCCATCCTTTGGATCAAACTTCTCAATTCAAGTCCATATCCATAAAATCATTACATTTCAATTTTGAGAATACATGTAAAATTGAGGTTGTAACATCCTTCTCCTCTTATAGGATTTTTTCCCTCAAAATTCTACCAAACATATAAACAATTCAGGATAAGACTTTTTCATATCCATCATTGGATTCCATGTGGCTTCATCCTCTCCATGGTGCTTCCAAAGAACCATTATCATCTTATATTATTTACCCCTGAGCTCTCTCTCACCTTGGTATCCCGTACCCTTATAGGTGACTCAGGGTAAGTTAGCCTCCCTTAGGAGCTCACTAGGTTCATTACTCATCCCATGGTTTGGGTACCTCACATAGTGCTCTAGATTGGGCTCGTGGAACACATCACACATCATGTTATCCTGAGGGGTAAGGCTACACACAAGCATCTCCACCAATCCATCTCAAATGGACCCATGTATTTGGGACTCAGCTTTCTCAGCTATAGCTTAGAGGGGTCAGATTTTCATATCACATATTCTCCCATACTTAACTGTATGTCAGTCTTCTTTGCATCAACTCACGACTCATGTCACCCCTGGGCTTTCTTTCAGCCATCTCACGATCAATGCGACTTCTTCTGCACACATTGTGGTCTTTTTCTAACCTTTGTGAGGTCCCTTAACCAACATCATCTTAATGATGTGGTGACCGAAACAACCTCCCTTACAAAGGTTCTTACATCCCGATACTGGCTATGGTGTCTATCATTACATCTTACATAGGACAAGAACTATTTCCATATATCACCCTAAACGGGCACACACGCTCTCATCAGACCCTCTAGTCTGGATCATGCCAACCATTAGTTATGGGTGATAAGATGTACTCGCATCGAGTTCTTCATGTACCTACTTCCACTGCATGGAAGTGAATCTTTAGGTCATACTCAAGAACCTTTGAACTTGCATCATGGGTTAGTTGAACCATCTCTTTCTGTTACATGTAGTTCAACCGAATCTGTCCCTTGACAGTACTCTCTCTTTCTCTTACCTTTCATCTCAGTAAGGTGATCTACCATAACCCATATTGCATCTTAACCCCCCTTTGTCTATGGGAGACCTATCCCAACATCCATAGTGATGAACTCTCATTCCCCTCGGGGACTCTTTACCCTCTATATCAACTCACTGGGTTACTAGTGTTTGTCCTTCACCTCCTGGCATACATGGAGACAAGCCACATGCAACTTTATCTTAGGCATCCAAAGTACTACTACCACTTACTATCTCAGTAGTATCACGGTGTATCATGATCTCTTGTACGTCATGATTCCTCAAGGTTGATTCATTAGAAACCCTAAAACACTCTAGTCATGGGTTTCATCACCTTCTCTTCTAGAGAAGTGCATATGAGGTTCTACAACCATCCTTCTATAACAACAAGCCCTTGGCTGGCTAACCAAGCAACCACTAACTCGATCAACGGATCTCGTTACATCCTAGTGTTAGCCAAACATATCTCACAACTTAGGGTTCACATAGACACCTCTTCCAGACTTTCCACTAGCTAAACTAGGCAGCTGTGTCTCAATAAGAGCTTCCATCACCACCTTGCATCTTTATGTGTTAGGTAATAATGGAGACATACACCTCCATGTATTCCACTTATCATCTCATCTTAGACTTTAGGTCTATCTTCATCAGGAAAACTCAAAGCTCATCCTCTTGGTTATCAAACTCAAACTTATTTAACTTGTAAATTCCATTCAACTCATGATAAGAACATCCTAAAAAGATGACTACCTTAGTTCTCTTGATGTTGGTAAACCATCCACACATCGTACACTCTACAAGGGTACATTATTATAGCAACATTTCCACTCTCATCATCTTTATCCTTGGTGTATGACATGCATATTGCCCTATCTCTCACCTTCGTAATGAGATGAAATAAGCATTTGGCTGCAGTCCAAATACAGAGTTTGTGGTATCCAACTCAGAAAAACAAGATTAACTTAAGCGGAAGCGAATTATTTGTAGCGGATTACTGAAAATTACTAAAAATTAAAACTTTTTACAAAGAGATCCAGACATAGGAAATCTTTCCCTTCAATAACCATTGTATAACATTTACATACTGGTTTAAACATACATAGCTTGTACCATCTCTTTTCAGAGACTACATCAAAAACACTAACTCAAAACTCCGAGGACCTGAGAGTACAGAGACGACACATAGGACTTTCTAACTACATAACTTGACAGGCAATATCTCCACCTGAGATATTACTGTTGTCCTTATTGTTACTGCTGCTGTCCATTCCCTGCAATGAGATTCTGCTCCTTTGTCCGCGTCCACCTAAAATGTTGGATCCCACGGGGGTGAGACAATTGTAAATTACCTCAGGGGGAGATATAACTCTCCACCAAAACATTGTTATAGCAGTTTGTTAAAATAAACTGAGCAGAAGGATTTATATATATAATCAATAGTAGGTAAGTCACTTGTATGATCAAAGTGAAATAATCTCCTTTTTCAAGGATAACATTGCATCTACTGTTGGTAGACGCATAGTTCATCCATCTACTTGTAATGAATACAACATATATGAATATCAACAATGAACTACAGATATATAACAGAATTTAACATCAGCCAATGAATTGTCATATTCAATCCTTAAGCAAACATGCTATATGGATGATTTCATTTTACAAACACATTTATGCCCTGAGGAGATGAGGTATACCGCTCATACTCCAACCGACCACTACGAAGTCGAAATCGGTACCATACATAGGTCAATGGTAGAGCCAGATTCCCATGACCTCTCACATCCTGGTCAGTGCAGGACAATGAGGAGGATTCTATTAACTGCTCAAGATAGCTTTCCATGGTATACTAGACCTTCGCTATAGAGTTACAGCATCAACTGCATTCTTATCGGCCATCGAGAGATTTAATGTTTATCTCCTCGACCTGACATAAAATATCATTGGGAGATGTGCACAACATCTATCCCAATCATAGAGAGATTAGTGATACATCCATCCTGGAAGCATGAAGGATTGAGAGGTTTTATGTTTACCTTCCCACAAATCTCTTCACCGGACATAAGGATATTTTTCACCCATTTACCCCCACATATTCAAAATATGTGCTTCGAGTTTTGCCGCGGGCACCCATTTCACCATCACCTTTTCCTGACAATGATGGATCTATGGTCAGGGCTTCTACATGAATATATTTCACTTGATTATTTAAGTACATTTTCATATTCTTTTAGCATCAACCAAGTTCTCAAACAAAACTTATTACAACAATGCTAAAAAGAGACATGTACTACTTTCATCAGATACTTATTAGTCTTTCAAAGACCTTGGGAACTCAGTCCCTCATTTCAAAACTGGGAATTCTCATCCCTTCACATTCTCATCACCATAATCATATGGTTCTGGGTATTCAAACCCTTAACTCATCATTGAGCATCATTACCATCTATTAGGTAACTATCACCTTCAGGTCATCTGACCAAGGCATTCATGATACTTGTTACATAAGTATCACACATGGCTCACCAAGCCACAGAATATTTTGTCACCTCTTTCTAGGTAACAGCTTACTCATGTGACTCATAAAAGTCCATGCACATTGTTACTTTTATTAAGAAACAACAACATTAAGGCACATAATGCCAATCAACATTTATTATATAAATGTAACATCTCAAATCTAGATATGTTCATCATCTCATCATACCTACATGGTTATTAGGCATGATAAAAGTCATACAAGATATTCATCACATCATGTGATACAATAGTAACACCATTATTCCTTTCCCAGGAATTAGGTTTTACTATCAAATAGGGCTTCTCATTCCCTTTACCCAATTAGGGTTAGGATCCCCATTTCTCATTAATTAGGGTTTCATGATTACATTACCTGTCCAACCCTTAATTCATTATTCCATACCTCTAGGGCATTCAAAGGTATCATGTTTGATTATTCAAAAACATTACGTTCATCATATAGCATTTATGATCCTCAACTAGAGGTATGAGTTCATTTCTCATCCTCATCATGGTATGACTACATCATACTCATTAATTAGAATTAACCCCATTCTCAAGGTACATTGATTAACACTCATCAAAGTGCAACAACTCATTACATTTCATTGTAATAGTTGTATAACACACTTCATATATTTCTTACCCAATTATATTGGATTTGGAGTGAATCAAGGTATATAAACCCTGAAGTACTGAATGTGATAACTATCATATCTTGATGTATCACTTTCTCATCATTTCTGACTCTCTTGGGTTAACCAAATTATCTTGTATTAAGGTATTTCCCCTCTTAATACAACACATCACTAAACTCTCACCTTTAGCATATAATGCATAGGGCACACATTAGAATTGTCCAATTATCTTTAATGATATGGACTTATCTAATGCTAAAGACATTGCTTACAATAAGGTTGCTTATAATCAACCACATGAAATGTTCCACCTTTATAAGGCCATTCCTCTTGTTTCATCATTAGGGTTTCTCTATACCCTTACTTAAGATTAGGATTATGATTCATTGTCACATTGCCCAAGATTAGGGATTTATGTAACATGACTTCACATTAGAGTGACATTTACCTTCACCCTTCTTAGGGCCTCTCATCACAACATAACATTGGAGCTTCATGTTATGTCAACTCTTAATCAGGGTTTCTCATGGAATCACCCTTAACTAGGAATTCACATGGAATCACCCTCAACTAGGGTTTCACATGGAATCACCCTCAACTAGGGTTTCACATGGAATCACCCTAAACTAGGGTTTCACATGGAATCACCCTCAACTAGGGTTTCACATGTCATTACATGACATCACCCTAAGTTTGATTCTCACATAAAAGCATCACATCAATGTTACATATACATCATTCTAACTTAGGGTTTCTCATAACATAACCCTAGAATAGGATTTTACATGGAATCATCCTTAACTAGGATTTCCACTATCTTCACCCACAATTTCGGTCTACAATTCATCTCCATTAGGATTTCATTCAATTATCCATAATTAGAGATCCACTATTCATCAGAATTAGGGTTTTACATCTCACTTCCCTAATTTGGAGTTTCATATATCATTACCCTAAATTAGGGTTACATCCTTACCCTGGATTAGGGTTTTAATTGGAATTGCAATCATTTAGGGTTAGAACTCAATAACCCTGTCAATTAGGGTTTATGTTCATGATTAGGGTTTCATGATCTCTCTACTTATGGATCATACCCTTAATCACCACATGAATCATATTCATGTATGAGTTCATGCTAACATGTTCTCAACTTGATAAGGTCATAACATCCCTTCAATCAAGTACATACAACTATGATTAACATAGTGTACCAAGTCATTGATATTATAAGAAATTAGGGTTCATCCCTTAATTGGAAATAATCGCTTAGTTACTATTAGGGTTTCAACCTTTGTACCTTCGTTGATTATCATTACTAATCATCATTGGATCAATGGATCATTCATCATCTTAATTCTCAAGAGATTAAATCACATTGGACCTCCATTACATAAGGTATCTAATTGAATTGATCAATTAAATCTTCAATTACAATAGGTGTCCAAGTGGATTAACCAATTGAATCCTCAATCAACCTTGACTACTTGATCCCCAAACGGTCTTGGTCTTTCAAAGTTCAAACAGTTTGAAACCATTTGGTAAAGGTGGTGCTTGAGACCGTTTGCTAAAGCAAGTAGGTGAAGACCATTTTCCCAAGTTTGAATTTTGAAACTGCATGGGCACAAACAGTTTGGGATCGTTTGGTCAAACGATCTTGAGACCATTTGGTCCAAACCTCCTCAAAACCGCATGGACCAAAAAGTGTCTCAACCACTTCAATCGTATTAGGGTTTCCAATGTTGATCCCCTCAATCGATCATATACATGTTAGCCAATCATCAATTGAGTTAATTAGGTCAACCTTCAACTGATTTGACCCTCAATTGACCCGAAATTGATCATCAATTAGGGCTTGAATCAATTGGACCAGGATTTTGAATCAATAACCCTTCAACATATTTCAATGTGGGTCTAATTTATTTGAACCCATTGAACCATCATCCAATTTGGACAGGACCTGACCCCAAACGTTCTTGGGATCGTTTGGATGACCTCCAAATGGTTTTGAGACCGTTTTCCCATCATATCGTCAAAATACAAGTCAACCAAATAAGGTTTGGATCATTGTATTGATCACCAAATCAGCAATTGATTACACTCCAACTTAGTATCTTTAGATCTTCAATTGCTAACCATACTCAACCCTAGACCTCCAAACGGTCTTGGGTGACCTCCAAATGGTCTTGAGACCATTTGGATGAGCTCCAAACGGTCTTGAGACCGTTTGGCTCATCCAACCCTTGGATTCTAGTGAAAAATCATTAGGGTTTGGGCTATTGAGTTGATCATCAAATCCGCACTTAATTGCAAAGTGATTTGGTACCTTTAGACTTTCAATTGGTCAACCATGCTTAACCCTAGACCTCCAATCGGTCTTGGGTGATCCCCAAATGGTCTTGAGACCGTTTGGGTGATTCACAAATGGTTTTGAAACTGTTTGGGTCAATCAACCCAAAACATCATCTCATACCATTACAAAATCAACACTTAGCCGATTAGGGTTAATACCATATCTTTGGATCTTCAACCACTTAAACATATCCAACCCTAGACCTCCAAATGGTCTTGGGTGACCCCAAACGGTCTTGAGACCATTTGGGTAATCCCCAAATGGTTTTGAAACCGTTTGGGCTAATTAACCCAAAAAGTCAAATCGATCAAGTTGAAAATTAGGTCTTAATCCAATTAGGTTTGCCTAATTGATTAGCCTTCAACTCATGATTCCTTTGGAATTAATACATCCAATTTGGTGGGTTATCAACCAACATAATTAGGAACAGGAATATCAAATGGTCAACTCTTGGTCAACTCACACAAATGGCTTTGAAACCGTTTGGTCTCATGCGGTTTGATGAAACTGTTTGCTTCAAAATGGGTTGAAACCGTTCGCTCCCAAACGGTTTGGGAAACCGTTTGAGCATACCAAACAAGATCGTTTGCTTTGGATATTTATAGAGGTGTGTTCTTATCATCTTCAACCTCTAAACTCACGAAACCTGTTGTGGTTTCCATGGTGATTGCATCCATCAACCAAATCAATTATTGCAATTATGGAAATGATCATTATTTGATATGGAATTGAATGCAATAACAAAATCAAGGGTTCAAGTTATAAAACCCGCCTCCAATTGAGATCCAAAGCACCATTTTCACGGAAAAAATGGTGGATGCAACTCCCTTCACCATTCCAAGGCTCGTCCTCACGATTTGAGTGAAAAGGAATGGTTAGAATTGAAGAGGAGATCGAAATAGGAAGAAATCCATAATTTATTTTCAATTTCCACCATGGAATCAAGGTGAAATGAATCAAGAACCTTACAAAAAGGTTGGGGGTCGTCCTCCTGACCCTCCAAAGATCCCTTGGTCGTTTCCCAAGCAAGGAGAAGAAGTGGGGTCGAAATAGACTTTCATTTGGCTTGTAAAAGGTTCTTTTATAAAAATTCAATGAGAGAGAATGTACTTTGCAAAAATCCAATTAATCTTTGCCTCCTCTTCCCCCTCATCTTCCTTAGGGAAGAGGCTATCTTGTTTGCCTCCTATCCCTTTCAATTATCCATGATTTAAAGAAAAGAAAATTAAGCACCTTAAATCGTATTATATTAATATCCATATGTGAGTGGATATTTCTTTTTCTTATAAAATTGAGTGTGAGTTATCCACTTCCTTTGATATTTTCGTGGTCCTTGAAAGGCTCAAGGATGTCCACACACATCTGATTTCAACCATTTTAATTTTGGTTGAAATCCCTTTAATTAATATATTTACTTTTGCCCAAAATCGAATTAGGGTTTCAATTAGGATTAAATCTTGATTATTTTAATATCAAGATTCTCTCTCCTCCAACTTAATTCAAATGAGGCGCCCCTCTCATTTTCTTTGCTCTACATGATGACAAGAAACATTAGGGACCTTATTGAAGTGGTAATTTACATATTGCACCCTAGGTTTTGGGTAAATTGCACATTACACCAAAACTAGGTTTTCATGCACATACATTGTTTTATCATCTCTTTGTTGGTATTCAGGCTTCCATAAGCGATACCTCAGCATCATCTTCACTCTCATGATGCTTAAACACATGTGAAACATATTATCATGCACAATTTGCACTTAAACCCCTCAACTTGGGTAATTTGCACTTTAGTCCAAAATAAGCAAACATTGCTTCAACATTATTCAAACATGACTAGAATTGCAACATAAGTTCCTCATGAGCCCTAAGTACTTTTTCACAAGATAAGATTAAGTATTTAATCATCTTTCTTAATCAAAACACCTAGGGTTGAAGTATAACCCAGGTCAGGGATGTTACAAATTATAAACCCCTAACAAGGATTTCGTCCTTGAAATCCCAGATAAAGGAAGACAGATGTATATCATTCATCATACTATCTAGTCTTCACATATCATCTCTTTATTATGGAGACACCATCAAACTTTGATCAGCCCAAAGTGTTTCCGTACAAGATTCTTATAGAATCAACACACAAAGCACATGCTCTATTGTTCCTTATCATAAACTGTGGACTCAACTTTGTGTCACATAACACTTTTCTTATTCAAAGAAGCATCATACATCCTTTATTAATATCATGTTTATGCAGAGCATAAACCCCTAACATATGATGTTCATATTATTTTATATAATCAGACTAATTTCATAGTTGACCACTCTAGGTAGCCAACCTAAACCATCTGATATTTCTTAGATACCAGAATCTTTCACCTTGGTATCTATCACATGTGTTGGAAACACATCATATATTTCTCTTCCTTTCATCTTGGAACATTAATTGTTACCTATGTCTTCATCTTGGAACTAAAGTCCAAGATAAACTGATACTTTTCTAAGTATCCATCACACGAACATATTTATCTTATGCACATCAAGTGTCCTAAGACCCACTTGATTGCCATGTCCCTGAAAGGAAAGAAAACAAGGATTCATATTCCTCTTATTAATTCATGTATTTTCATTATTTATAAACCATTTACTCTTTGTCTCATCCTAGGTTCCTTGCCCTTTAGCATAGGAATTTATAAGGATGGCTGCATGTCATTATCCCTTTCTTTATTATTATCTAGCATGTTTATGATCATCTCATGATCTCATCACATTTCCCATTTCCTTATTATGGGAAAGATTTTTATTATGCTGGCAGCATTATTGAACAAGGTTCATCTCCCTTATTCTCATCTTTATCTTATAAGGAGTACATTTTTAGTTCCTCATACTACATGCTCATCTGAGATTATCTCAGACTTCTCTTTCTTATGCATAGGATATGAAACATTTATTCATTCCATATATCTGATTTCATGATACTCATTAGATTGTCTCAGAATGAATACTTGATCAGAGCAATCAAAAAGGCAACAATCTAAGAGTTTCCATACCTACTTTATCATCAATAGTTGTATACCTGGCCAGGGTATATAAATACTGAGATTAAGTGGTATGCACTTTGTATGCTATCATATTCCTTCTTTTCATATTATCACAAGCATAAGGCTTAACATCCTTGGATTTTATCCAGGCATCACTTCTATATCTCATCTTTTCTCAAGGAGGTAAGAACAACATAAAACATTGATAATATTTTACTATGCAAAACATAAGTCCTCACAGGACTAATCAAGGAAAGTTCAATTATTTGCTTTCTCAATTAACCCAGGAATTCAGAAAATGACATATTTGAATGACATTATCTTGTCTAACTTGTCATAATTCATGAATTATTCACTACCCCAGGCTAACTCTGCCTCAAAGATTGGTTCAACAGGCTAATGGTTGAGCACAGACTCAATTTAAGTCCAGTAATTCATCATTTCCTTTTGCTTCAACCAGCTGATGTTAATTACAAATCCTGTTGATATCTAAAACATCATCATTCGAGTTGGTAATCTAGGTTACACTACCAATGCTTGATCCACTATATACATTACTATTGCCCTAAATTCTTCAACAGTAATACTTAAAGAAAGATTTTCTTATCATAGATGGATCAACTAGGGGATTCTCAGGCAATTGTCTCTCTCTTGCCTATTCCCATGCACCCCTTCTTGGTGCAACATTGTTGCCTTCAACAACAACCTCCTTATGTGACCCAGTCATCTTTAAGTTCTTCTTCTCTTATACGAGCAGAAGACACTATCAGATACACTGGATGACACCAGAAGACACTATCTTTAAGTCTTTAATTCTGCTGTCCATTCCCTGCAATGAGATTCTGCTCCTTTGTCTGCATCCACATAAAAAGTTGGATCCCACGGGGGTGAGACAATTGTAAATTACCTCAACTGGAGATATAACTCTCCGCCAAAACATTGTTATAGCAGTTTGTTAAAATAAACTGAGCAGAAGGATTTATATATATAATCAACAGCAGGTAAGTCACTTGTATGATCAAAGTGAAATAATATCCTTTTTCAAGGATAACATTGCATCTACTCTTGGTAGACTCATAGTTCATCCATCTACTTGTAATGAATACAACATATATGAATATCAACAATGAACTACAGATATATAATATAATGTAACATCAGCCAATGAATTTCCATATTCAATCCTTAAGCAAACATGTTATATGGCTGATTTCATTTTAAAAACACATTTATGCCCTAAGGAGATGAGGTATACCGCTCATACTCCAACCGACCACTACGAAGTCGAAATCGGTACCATACATAGGTCAATGGTAGAACCGGATTCCCATGACCTCTCACATCCTGGTTAGTGCAGGACAACGAGCAGGACTGTATTAACTGCTCAAGATAGCTTTCCAGGGTATACTGGAACTTCGCTATAGAGTTACAGCATCAACTGCACTCTCATCGGCCATCGAGAGATTTAATGATTATCTCCTCGACCCGACATAAAATATCATTGGGAGATGTGTACAACATCTATCCCAATCATCGGGAGATTAGTGATACATCCATCCTGGAAGCATGAAGGAGTGAGAGGTTTGATTTTTACCTTCCCTCAAATCTCTTCACCGGACGTAAGGATATTTTTCGCCCATTTACTCCCACATATTCAAAATATGTGCTCCGGGTTTTGCTGCGGGCACCCATTTCACCATCACCTTTTCCTGACGATGATGGATCTACGGTTAGGGCTTCTACATGAATATATTTCACTTGATTATTTAAGTACATTTTCATATTCTTTTAGCATCAGCCAAGTTCTCAAACAAAACTTATTACAACAATGCTATAAAGAGACATGTACTACTTTCATCAGATACTTATCATTCTTTCAAAGACCTTGGGAACTCAGTCCCTCATTTCAAAAATGGGAATTCTCATCCCTTCACATTCTCATCACCATAATCATATGGTTATGGGTATTCAAACCCTTAACTCATCATTGAGCATCATTACCATCTATTTGGTAACTATCACCTTCAGGTCATCTGACCAAGGCATTCATGATACTTGTTACATCAGTATCACACATGGCTCACAAAGCCACAGAATATTTTGTCACCTCTTTCTAGGTAACAACTTACTCATGTGACTCATAAAACTCCATGCACATTGTTACTTTTATTAAGCAACAACAACATTAAAGCACATAATGCCAATCAACATTTATTATATAAATGTCACAGCTCAAATCTAGCTATGTTCATCATCTCATCATACTTGCATGGTTATTAGGCATGATAACAGTCCTAGAAGATATTCATCACATCATGTGATACGATAGTAACACCATTATTCCTTTCCCAGGAATTAGGGTTTACTATCAAATAGGGCTTCTCATTCCCTTTACCCGAATTAGGGTTAGGGTTCCCCATTTCTCATTAATTAGGGTTTCATGATTACATTACATGTCCAACCCTTAATTCATTATTCCATACCTCTGGGGCATTCAATGGTATCATGTTTGATTATTCAAGAACATTACTTTCATCATATAGCATTAATGATCCTCAACTCAAGGTATGAGTTCATTTCTCATCCTCATCATGGTATGACTACATCATACTCATTAATTAGAATTAACCCCATTCTCAAGGTACATTGATTAACACTCGTCAAAGTGCAACAACTCATTAGATTTCATTGTAATAGTTGCATAACACACTTCATATGTTTCTTACCCAATTATAATGTATTTGGAGTGAATCAAGGTATATAAACCCTGAAGTACTGAATATGATTACTATCATATCTTGATGTGTCACTTTCGCATCATTTCTGACTCTCTTGAGTTAACCAACTTATCTTGTATTACGGTTTTTCCGCTCTTAATACAACACATCACTAAACTCTCACCTTTAGCATATAATGCATAGGCCACACATTAGAATTGTCCAATTATCTTTAATGATATGGACTTATCTAATGCTAAAGACATTGCTTACAATAAGGTTGCTTATAATCAGCCACATGAAATGTTCCACCTTCATAAGGCCATTCCTCTTGTTTCATCATTAGGGTTTCTCTATACCCTTACTTAAGATTAGGATTATGATTCATTGCCACATTGCCCAAGATTAGGGCTTTATGTAATATGGCTTCACATTAAAGTCCCATTAACCTTCACCCTTCTTAGGGCCTCTCATCACAACATAGCATTGGAGCTTCATGTGATGTCAACTCTTAATCATGGTTTCTCATGGAATCACCCTTAACTAGGAATTCACATGGAATCACCCTCAACTAGGGTTTCACATGGAATCACCCTCAACTAGGGTTTCACATGGAATCACCCTCAACTATGGTTTCACATGGAATCACCCTCAACTAGGGTTTCACATGGGATCACCCTCAACTAGGGTTTCACATGGAATTACATGACATCACCCCAAGTTTGATTCTCACATCACATCATCACATCAATGTTACATATACATCATTCTAACTTAGGGTTTCTCATAACATAACCCTAGAATAGGATTTTACATGGAATCATCCTTAACTAGGATTTCCACTATCGTCACCCACAGTTTGGGTCTACAATTCATCTCCATTAGGATTTCATTCAATTATCCATAATTAGAGATCCACTATTCATCCCAATTAGGGTTTTACATATCACTTCCCTAATTTGGAGTTTCATATATCATTACCCTAAATTAGGGTTACATCCTTACCCTGGATTAGGGTTTTAATTAGAATTGCACTCATTTAGGGTTAGAACTCAATAACCCTGTCAATTAGGGTTTATGTTCATGATTAGGGTTTCATGATCTCTCTACTTAAGGATCATACCCTTAATCACCACATGAATAATATTCATGTATGAATTCATGCTAACATCTTCTCAACTTGATAAGGTCATAACATCCCTTCAATCAAGTACATACAACTATGATTAACATAGTGTACCAAGTCATTTATCTTATAAGCAATTAGGGTTCATCCCTTAATTGGCACTAATCACTTAGGTACTATTTCGGTTTCAACCTTTGTACCTTCGTTGATTATCATTACTAATCATCATTGGATCAATGGATCATTCGTCATCTTAATTCTCAAGAGATTAAATCACATTGGACCTCCATTACATAAGGTATCCAATTGAATTGATCAATTGAATCTTAAATTACAATAGGTTTCCAAGTGGATTAACCAATTGAATCGTCAATCAACCTTGACTACTTTAGCCCCAAACGGTCTTGATCTTTCAAAGTTCAAACGGTTTGAAACTGTTTGGTAAAGGTGGTGCTTGAGACCGTTTGCTAAAGCAAGTAGGTGAAGACCGTTTGCCCAAGTTTGACTTTTGAAACCGCATGGACACAAATGGTTTGGGATCGTTTGGTCCCAAACGGTCTTGAGACCGTTTGGACTCAAATGGTCTTGAGACCATTTGGTCCAAACCTCCTCGAAACCACATGGACCAAAAAGTGTCTCAACCACTTCAATCGTATTAGGGTTTCCAATGTTGATCCCCTCAATTGATCATATACATGTTAGCCAATCATCAATTGAGTTAATTAGGTCAACCTTCAACTGATTGACCATCAATTGACCCTAAATTGATCATCAATTAGGGCTTGAATCAATTGGATCAGGGTTTTGGATCAATAACCCTTCAACATATTTCAATGTGGGTCTAATTGATTTGAACCCATTGAACCATCATCCAATTTGGACATGACCAGACCCCAAACGGTATTGGGATCGTTTGGATGACCTACAAACGGTCTTGAGACCATTTTCCCATCATATCATCAAAATCCAAGTAAACCAATTAAGGTTTAGATCATTGGATTGATCACCAAATCAGCAATTGATTACACTCCAACTTAGTATCTTTAGATCTTCAATTGCTTAACCATACTCAACCCTAGACCTCCAAACGGTCTTGGGTGATCTCCACACAGTCCTGAGACCGTTTGGCTCATCCAACCCTTGGATTCTAGTGAAAACTCATTAGGGTTTGGGCTATTGAGTTGATCATCAAATCCGCACTTAATTGCAAAGTGATTTGGTACCTTTAGACCTTCAATTGGTCAACCATGCTTAACCCTAGACCTAAAAACGGTCTTGGGTGATCCCCAAATGGTATTGAGACCGTTTGGGTGATTCCCAAATGGTTTTGAAACCGTTTGGGTCAATCAACCCAAAACATCAACTCATACCATTGCAAAATCAGCACTTAGCTGATTAGGGTTAATACCATATCTTAATATCTTCAACCACTTAACCATATCCAACCCTAGACCTCCAAACGGTCTTGGGTGACCCCCAAACGGTCTGGAGACCGTTTGGGTAATCCGCAAATGGTTTTGAAACTGTTTGGGCTAATTAACCAAAAAAGTCAAATCAATCAAGTTGAAAATCAGGACTTAATCGAATTAGGTTTGCCTAATTGATTAGCCTTCAACTAATGATTCCTTTGGCATTAATCTATCAAAGTTGGTGGGTTATCAACCAATATAATTGGGAACATGAATCTCAAACGGTCAACCCTTGGTCAACTCCCCAAACGGTTTTGAAACTGTTTGGTCTCATGCGGTTTGATGAAACCATTTGCTTCTAAACGGTTTGAAACCGTTCGCTCCCAAACGGTTTGGGAAACCGTTTGAGCATACCAAACAAGATCGTTTGCTTTGGATATTTATAGAGGTGTGTGCTTATAATCTTCAACCTCTAAACTCATGAAACCTGCTATGGTTTCCATGGTGATTGCATCCATCAACCAAATCAATTATTGCAATTATGGAAATGATCATTATTTGATATGGAATTGAATGCAATAACAAAATCAAGGGTTAAAGTTATAAAACCCACCTCAAATTGAGCTCCAAAGTTCCATGTTCACGGAAAAAATGGTGGATTCAACTCCCTTCACCATTCCAAGGCTCGTCCTCAAGATTTGAGTGAAAAGGAATGGTTAGAATTGAAGAGGAGATCGAAATAGGAAGAAATCCATAATTTATTTTCAATTTCCACCATGGAATCAAGGTGACATGGATCAAGAACCTTACGAACAGGTTGGGGGTCGTCCTCCTGACCCTCCCAAGCTCCCTTGGTCGTTTCCCAAGCAAGGAGAAGAAGTGGGGTCGAAAAAGCCTTTCATTTGGCTTGTAAAAGGTTCTTTTATAAAAATTCAATGAGAGAGAATGTACTTTGCAAAAATCCAATTAATCTAAAAAATATGGCCGCCTCTTCCCCCTCATCTTCCATAGGGACGAGTCTATCTTTTTTGCCTCTTATCCCTCTCAATTATCCATGATTTAAAGAAAATCAAATTCAGCACCTTAAATCATATTATATTAATATCCATATGTGAGTGGATATTTCTTTTTCTTATAAAATTGAGTGTGAGTTATCCACTTCCTTGGATATTTTCGTGGTCCTTGCAAGGATCAAGGATGTCCACACACATATGATTTCAACCATTTTAATTTTGGTTGAAAGCCCTTTAATTAATATATTTACTTTAGCCCTAAATCGAATTAGGGTTTCAATTAGGATTAAATCTTGATTATTTTAATATCAAGATTCTCTCTCCTACAACATAATTCAAATGTGGTGCCCCTCTCATTTCGTTTGCTCTACATGATGCCAAGAAACATTAGGGACCTTATTGAAGTGGTAATTTACATATTGCAGCCTAAGTTTTGGGTAAATTGCACATTACACCAAAACTAGGTTTTCATGCACATACATTGTTTTATCAGCTCTTTGTTGGTATTCAGGCTTCCATAAGCCATACCTCAGCATCATCTTCACTCTCGTGATGCTTCAACACATGTGTAACATATTATCATGCATAATTTGCACTTAAACCCCTCAACTTGGGTAATTTGCACTTTGTCCAAAACAAGCAAACATTGCTTCAACATTATTCAAACAGGACTAGAATTGCAACATAAGTTCCTCTTGAGCCCTAAATACTTTTCACAAGATGATATTAAGCATTTAATCATATTTCTTAATCAAAACACCTAGGGTTAAAGTATAACCCAGGTCAGGGATGTTACAGAGTTCTTCCCATTCTAAGAGTAGAGATGGTGCACCCTACATCGCCAGTACACCTTCCAATCTAAGTTGAAACGTGCATCACATGTGTCTACATCATGAACATTTCGATATCAGGTTTTCTTTCATGGATAATTGGTCTCAAACAGACTTGGGTCACCACACGATCCTTAGTCATATCCTCTAGGTCTGTAGGGTGTCGACACTTTTGCGGTCATCCCTCTTCCCTTATGCATCCAGAGAGTGCTTTCTTCATCTGCCCTTTGAGTCCCATGATTTCATGAAGGTGATCAATCTCCTAACCCATGGCCCTCAGACAATGATATATGATACCTCCCGACCCTATGGTCATGTGCAACTAGGGAATTAGGCAACTCCTACTCCCATCGGTCTTATCCCTACCCGACCCTAGGATAGACTTAGGATTCTAACATAGAACATATCCAACTTGAATCCTTACCCAAGTTTCCATCATCTCTCTTGGCATTCGTGGTCTAATTTACATCCTTTCCTAGGGATCATGGCAACCTACCTACCTTGGTCAGGCCCCATCTACATGCACTTAGAGATGGTTATCTATGGGTCTATAGGTTCATTCTCATACTATGTACTCTCCACTTAGTTTCTCAAGATCCTATGAGACCTCTTTAGGTTATCTCAAACCCAACAAAAGCTGGTACATACCCTATAGAAGGGTCCATCGCCTAGGATGGGAGGAAACTATATCCTGATAGTGACAAGGGTCACAAACGTCCCTATGTCCAGGGTCTACATCCACCTGAGCACGCTTAGCCCTAACAAGCTACTAAGGCACGTAGCTAACAAGTGGACCACCTACTAAACCATGCTAGGTCTCCCTGATAGGTCATACTTGTTTCTATTCCTTCATATTGAACCATCATCATAGATACATATGTCACCAACCTATAAGTAGGGGTTCATCAAACATACACCTTAATCTAAGGGGTTTCCCTTTCCTCTAAACATGAGGGGTGCCATGCTCGAATCTATAGAAAATCTCATCATGAGCATCAGGTGCACCAGGTACTACTACTTCCCCTCTTATAGGTTTAGGAACCCTAGGTTCACTTTTTCTATAAAAGTTGTCCAACTGCATACTAAACATTCTAACAACGAACCAAGCATGTACGAGGTACATCATGCATGTCCCATTATCCTTCCACAACACCTCAGAGTTAAGACTTCCTCAAGGACAAACATCTAGGTATGGGGCCTCACAACATGACACTATACCTCCTCAGGGTCTAAGGAACTCCTCTTCTTATCCCTAGAAGGTAAGGTAGGCACCTACAACATCCATAGCTCAGTTCAAGAAGTCTCTGTTCTTCTCTAGGGTTTGGTTCCTCTAAAGGCAACCTAGATGCCACAAGCCTCCAAGGATCATGCACGAGGCAACCGCAACCATCCACTTAGGTCGTAACATACCCAACTTCTCAGGTTTCCTTTTATCTTGGAGTCTAAGCTTCCAACCTTCTTGCTCAGGTCTTGCTCTCTCTTTCTGGAGCTAACCCTACAAACAACCTTACTACTAGAGGTTCTCTCTCTAAAAAGTTGGATCAAGCTCCCAAGTGTACCCCTACATGGGTGAAACCTACGTTCGCTCAAGATCATCCATAGCTCTTTATGCTTATCTCATAAGATATCCAACATGCCCTTCTGTCCTGGGTTTTAACCTACTTCCAGTGCTATGACATACTCTAGGTGCATACATTGCCATGCTCATATAAGCCCATATGTTTCTATATGGTCATGACTAACCTCATTGATGAAGGGGTCATCCTTCACCTTAACATGCACGACCCTTCACATGTTGGGTCACCCAGAAGGCACTAAGTCAACCAGCCTCACATAGCTCATACTTCTCATAGGTCTTCAAAACCAAAAGAAGGTCAAGTAGTGCACATGGTTGACCATGATATCTAACTCATCATGTCATCTCTCTCTAACCACCACTTATGGTTAGGGTTAGCATCATCCTCAGAGGATGTGTCAGATCTCCACCTTTAATGGAGGTCTCCGCCTCCAAGACCAACTCTCTACCCATCCTCCTGACAATAGGTCTAACCTTAGGTCTCTTCTGAGGGTATGACAACACATGTCATACAACCTAAGCATGCAACTAATCTTTAGTCTATTCTAAAACTATTAAGCTTATGTCCATGCCATCTTGTTTACATGTTTTTTATTAATTTGGTGGAGGATTCTTTAACCTTATCATATGTACCCCATCCTCAAGAGGGTGAGGAAGAGAGAGAGAAAACCCTAAACCTTAGAATCATAATTGAATTAGGTTTGAGAAGGGATGAAAATAGATGAGAGAGTCCTAAAGGTATCTTATTTCGAGTCAGATCCTCAGACATTGGTCAGGCAGTCAAATTGCATCCGAGAGTCCTCATGACTGACTAGCGGGGTAGAGGAAAATATTGCCAGCCCCCGGACCGTGATCCTTTTCTAGACACCTCCGTCATCAGAAAATCCTCTAATAACTCATGTGGGTTCTAAAGAGTTAACGTTTTGATAATTATTAGAGATTAAATGGGGAACCAATGCTCTAATACCATATGTAATGACCCCACCTCCCGGTAACCCCCAATTAAGGGAGACCAAAAGGTCAGAGTTGTTAGCCCAATATTCTGGATCAATGGTTCGACAAGTAATCAATAATAATTACTAAATTCTACCAAAACTATATTGAAAAGTTGGAATAAAATAAAACCTTGCATACCTTTTTAAAATCTTGGATTTCTAAACTACTATCCACAATTGGAGTCTATTCTAACTAATCCTCCATGTACTTCATAATTCATATCTTCACATTCTATCAATTTATTGTTTGTCCTTTTCCATTTCGTACCTAAAATGCCGACAAACAAAACGTCAGTCAACATAAATGAATATGCCAATATGTGGGGGAAACAATAATAGTGCAAATAACTGTAACAACATATTGCAATCAATTATGGTTTAGTAAGCAAAATTTATACTTTAAACCTAAATACTCAATCCATACATACGCTAACCTCTACGATGTCCCTACAGTGGACATGGATGCTACCTCTCATATGGTAGATCCCAACTGACCCCCATGATCCTACTTAATAGGTAGATAAATACCTAGGGTCGAAGAGTCACATGGAACTACCCATAGGTATCCCAATCACTACTCATGATATGCTAAAGAGTCGCATGACACTACCCATAGGTAGCCCAATCACTAACTCATGATAACCTGATGGTCCTACCTAATAGGTAGACCATGTACTAGGTCATCCTTTTCATCATTAGCAAAGCCATAGAGGAGGACCATGATCTGAGCTAGTTATGTACACATATTTATGGTGATAGTCATAGTCACTTTATAGTTGCATGAAATAAAAGTCATCCAAGTAGTTATTTTCAGGCAATCGATAAAAAATTTGGTAACCTCCATGAAACTAAAGTGATTTAACCATAAGCATAAACACATACCTGATTCAGAGTAACTTGATGTTCAAGCAAGAATAACTGAGAACATTCAATTAAGCAATCAACAGTATCCTAAAATTAATGCATAACATCCAAGTGTCACTATTTTATTTATAGCATTCTCAAGATTGACTTGGATTCCCCCCTCGGATTTCTAGGCCAACTTTAGGGTTTTATTAGGGTTTTAGCCTCCATAATGCTTTTATCACGTTTAATGCTCTTTTAGTCCACAAACCCAAATTTCAACCTCATAGGCATACTAGAATGTCAATTAAGTCTAATATATCTCTTTTACCATCTTTATCCTTTTAAGTTATGTCATGATCATTAAGGCCAATTATCATCTTCAGTTTGTTTCGAATTGAAAAATCATATTTCATTATAGTACAATTCACATATGAACTCTATTTATCACTAATTTCACATTTATCCACTAGAAAACCCTAATTACCAAATTAAGGGTATTTATCCACAATTAGAATCTTATATACTCAAAATAACTTCGAATCATCATATCTCATCTTTATCCATGGATTTGAACAATTGAAGCCATTTAGAGTCATAATTACTAAAATTAGGGTTTCAAGGCCCATTAAAGCATTTTTTTTTTGGATACTGGCTCAACCAGTTACATCAGAGAGTTTCTTGAAAGAAAGACGGGAAGGACTTGAGGTCATCTAGATAGATATGAAGAGCATGGGATGGGCAGTCATTCCACGACATGGGTGATGATGGTTGCTTCAGATAGAACTTAGCTAAGGCGTCAGTCAGTTTGTAATGGCTCCTTCTCTGGTAAGTTACTTTCTGGTTAGCTGAATTCCGTAGGGCATCAATAATCTTGCTTGTGAGCAGGAAGTACTTATTTGGAGGCTTCTTGGATTTAGTTACCCATTGCACCGCATTCCATGAGTCAGAAATGATCAAACCATCAGAAAGACCATTGAGAGCAGCCAGCTTAACGCCTAAAACTATGGATTTCAGCTCCCCTTCCATAGCATTTGTGCCAGGGGTGAGATTGGCACATCCTGTTAACCATTGACCTTGACAGTTTCTGGCGATGGCACAAGAACTAACAGTCTTTGTGTTACTTGATAGAGCTGCATCCACATGTATAATAGTAGTTTAGGGGGTTATCGCTATTGGATGAGATGGCAAACTACCTTCAGCGGTATCAAAATCAGGTGTTAGGGGGGGTGAAAAGGCCTGAACGATAGAAGAGGCCTCAGCTAATCATTGAAGGGAAAGAATTTGAGGTGGGGTCCTTCTGTTCTCAAAGATATGTAGATTTTGATTCTTCCAGATCTTCCAGTAGGTTACTGCGAATTGGAATCCCAATGTGGATACACTTGGAAATCTCTGAGGTTGTATGCAAACCATTTGTGGACATCCTGGTACTAGAAGAAGTTGTGTGCCGCTGGTGGCAAGATCATGCTCCAGGTCTGCTTCACATCAATGCAATCTCTTATGGCGTGAAGGTAATCCTCTTCTTCGGTGGTACAGCTGGACCAGTTGGGGTTGTCAGTTAGATTCTTATGGGATCTCATATAAGTTGTAAGGAGCCGGTTGTGTAGGAGGAGCCAGAGATGGAGCTTGAGGCGATGTGGTATCTTCATGGCCCAGATGGCTTTGAACAGTGGGTGGTCTGCTTCATCAGTCTGGGTGATAGCTGTATAGGCAGAGCTCGATGAGAAGGTTCCATGTGGAGTAAGCTTCCATATGCATTTTTCTGTGCCATAGGAACTATTTGGAGTAGGCATGTTCATAATGGATTGAATATTGTCTTTGTCAAACCAGTAATTGACAAAGTCGACATCCCAGCATATTCATGTATATGGAACCCTACATTAATCAAGCTACTCATAAAGATCATCCTTTTGGATCTAATGCATCCTTTTTATAATCAACAGGTTAATATTGAGTAAAAACACCCATAATACCTTTCTCAATCTCATTAACATCAATATTAGGGTTTCTTAATCATTAATGCATTAAAGTTGACAACTTTAACTACTTTTCTGATTGGAAGAGGAATTATGCTCTAAAACTATTATTAAAGGATTCCTCGTATATTTGTGAGCAAAATTCATATATTATTTTCTACCATCGGAGTTATGAATAATTAATTAAAAATATTGCAAGATTCACTTACTTGGACCAATGGGATGCTGACACGTCAGCCATCCCATGCATAACGTAACTCAGAGGAAACATAATGGAATGACCCTTTTGCCCCCGTGTAAATATCCGACTCTTCATACCCATGAGGGGTAAATCCATCCAATGCAGCCTGATCATCCCTTTCCTCGTGAACCCTATTGTTATCGTCGGGTGTGGCTAGTCGCGGGGCTGCCTCCCCCCTCCAGAGCTCGATGATTGCCCAAAGAGATCCCACTACCTCCGTCGCCCTCCGCCGCACTCAAAAAGGCCTCCATCCATAAGAGATTTCGCTGGGGTCAGGAGCATCAGGTCTGCGAACCTCGGCCCTCTGTAGACGAGTTGCAGGTGACCAGGGAAAGGGTTCCTCACAAATTGGCAACCCCATAGTCGTGCGGATTTGAAGGGGAGTGTCAGGACTTGCTTCAAACTCCTTCTGTTGCTCCAGGGGTCGCACTACTCCCCTTAGTTAGGGTTTTTGCAGATGCAAGAGGAAGAAGAGATTGGGGTGTCCGAGATCCTCTTGGACTTGAGGATATGGGTCCAACCCTTATATAGGGGAGGATAGCCACGCCCTAACATGCTTGCCCACAAAGAAAACAAGGCATTTCCTTATTAGAAAACCTACTTTCCTTAAATAAGAGTAAATTCTCTCTTTTAAATTATTCCTTGTTTATCCATGATCCTTGGTTATTAAGGAATCCAAATTTTATCTCTTTTATCTTCTTTGTGTTTGGCTTTTAATCCATTGGCTACAAAATTATACTTCCCTAAAGCAAATAATATATCTTTTTGATAACACTAAAAGTCATTACCTATATAGCACATTATTCACATATTATGACTTTTGTATTATTTGTATTTTATCTTTGTTCCTCTCCATTGGGACTCAATGGACCCTAAGAAATCCTAATATATCGAAATAATTTTTGAAGGATACTTATTATCCTTCTGGATGCATCTACATCCATTATTTCTCATTATCTTACTCATTTCTTTATTTAAAGATTTCTTTTCAAGGATTTCTCTTTATCCTTTATTTCCTTTTTCTTCTTTTCCTATTTCATCCATTAGAAATCATATGTAAACAAAATTCATTCAATTGTGGCCATCAACACCACTTTCTAGAGATTTCTATCTATTTCTCATAAATATATTGCTTAATATCCATCATCTTTTATCTTTTTTCTATTATTTGGACTTTTCCTCTTTTCTTCTCTTTTATATCCATTATTAGATTAACATAATAGTAAGACTCATGAAATTCCTATTAAAGGGAGATTTTCAAAGAAATCCATCCTTTGGAGTAAAGCATACAACCTTTTCAATTCAAGTCCATATCCATAAAGTCATTACAATTCAATTTTGAAAACACATGTAAAATTGAGATTGTAACACCTGCTAAATCTAAGTGGTCTCGTACTGACCGAGACAGGTGAGGTATTGACATCTGACTCTGCCATTGACCTTGTATGATACTAATTTAGACTTACTAGTGGTCGGTTGGAGCATGAACGGTATACTTATTATCTTCAGGGCATAAGTGTGATTGTAATATGTAATCAGTCGTGTAGTGTATTTGCTTAAGGATTGAATATGAAAAAACACTGGTTGATGTACACTCCTTTTATACATCTTAGTTGGATATATGTTATTCATGTTTTTCTTATATTCCAGGTAAAGTGAACTAATGATTTATTGCTCTACCATAGATAGATGCATTACTTTTAGAGAAGAGATTACTATGTTCATCTTATAACAATGATTAATCTTGATTGTTAATATAAAAGAACCTCTACTTAGGTTTATACTGTTTAAACTTTGATAATAATATAGTCGGTGGAGAGTTATATCTCTCACTAGGATAATTGTCTCACCTCGTGCGATCCACAATTTTTAGGTGGACGTGCACGAGGAGGTAGAGACCTTACTGTAGAGGGAGAACAACAACTAGGATAGAAGTAGTAACAGCTTAGGTTGTGTGTACTGTCTGTCGTGTCTTGTAGATAGAAGTCCTATGTGTCATCTTTGTATTCTCAAGTCCTTGGAGTTAGTACGTAGTGGTTTTATGAAAAATCTGAGATTTTGACTTGTGTATCTTGAGTTTTTATGTTGCTTTAATATATGCTTTAACATGGCAATTGTTATATGTTGTCCTCAAAATGAGATGATATAGTGCATGTACTATGTGAATCATGATATACATAAAAATTGGATCTCTCAGTAAGAGTTCCCTGGTATTGGATCTCCTTGCAAAATGGTTTTAATTCTTAGTGATTTTTATTAATCCAATGTTTATGTTTATTCCGCAATTATTACTGGTGATGGCTTGATTTGTTTTCGGGTCGTCAAACTATTGGTGGGGCGTGGGTATATCATTGGAAAAGTAAAGAAAAGGAAGAAAGGAAGCACAAACATTTATTGGGCCACACGCCAACTGATTGGGTCCAATAAGCGTAAAAAACTTACAAATTCAATTTAAATCATTTATAATTTCACCCAAGTTCATAACTTGGGATCTGAATGTCTGATTAGAGTCATTTTTGGGTCATTGGAAAGATAATTATAAGTTCTACAACTTGACATAATTAGAGAGTAAAACGAAGGCATTAATTTGGTTCAATCAAATATGCAAGATGGTGATATGTAAAGAAGTTGAAGCTTAGGTCTAAAAGCAAATTGAGTGTCAACACAAGGCACGTATAAATAAGACGATTCAACTAAGTATCGAGGAACATTCAATCAAAAAAGAAAAGTCTAGAGTGAGAAGCTTGAGTAAGGATGAAATGCATAGTACATGTATGAGGAGAGAGAAAATTCAAGGTTATCAAAGGATCTCTGACACTAGATGTCCACCTTGTGAGTTGAGGAGAAGAATTGAAGTTAGAGTACAAGATATTGAGAGATGACATGGAATTGGAGAACCACAGGAAAACATAAAGGGAGTCAATCAGAACATGAATGCAAAATATAAACTAAAATGATTCTAATTAACATTGTTAAAAGTAGAGGCAATGGATAACGATCCACCACTAAAGCACACCTTATTCCATACAATGGAATCAAAAATCATGTTTCAAGCAAATAGTGTTCGATTGGAGTTAAACATCGAGGACCATGTATTGAAAGTTGATGTGCATAGAGTAGCACATTGGGAAGGGGTTAGTTAATATATTAATCCAGAGAAAAAATTTTAGTAGGAAAAGAATAAATAGAGATCCTAATTAAACCTTGTATAGTATTCAAGTCCAATTGGAAAGAGACAGGCATGGAAGAAATAATAGTAGTACTAGTCCAAACAAGACAAAAATGATTGGGAGTGACTAAGAGAAATAATCAAGTCGTAGATGATGATGGTACCAACAAAAGTCCTAGGTGCAATGTTTAGGAACAAGCACAAACAAAAATAACTACTCTACAACACCAAGGTGGAACTAGGAAACCCTAGTGTGAGGTGTTTTGGAGAATGAAGGAGGACAGGGAAGGAAGAGAAGGCATGGGAAGAAAAATTACCTTATCAAGCACCTATGTAATATACTCAATTTTGATAAAACTGAATTATATAATTATAAGTCATGAATTGATAACTATTTTTCTTAATGCCAACATTAATAGAATATTAATGTTTTGCACGTAGTGGCATGGGTGTATAAGAGAAGGAAATAAGATATTTTATGCATAAATTAAATAATAATCACTTTTAAATTATTGCAAGATAGAAATAAGAAATATGGGAAATGTTCCCAAAAGAAAATAATGTATGTGTGTTTTAGATAATTAAAAGAGTAAATATCTAGCCATTATTGGCAACACAATATTTTGAGGCAAAATTTAGTATTGTCTTGTTTTAACCTTTGGTATACTCGAAAGTAATGAAGGAAAGAGCATTCTAGAAATTGAGTAATCATATCAAAGAATGATGTTTTAAACCCATATGAATTTTCTAGTTTTATCTAAGTACTTCGTATTTTATTGAATAATCTTCTATCTATCAGTACATCTTTCAAGAAGTTTCCTACTTCTTCTTGGTATTCTTCTATTATTTCTTGTTCAGTCTGATTCGGTATCTGAGAAATAATAAATTGATCCAAATGATTGCTCATCATCAGTTGTTTGAACAAATTCTAGAATGTTTTCTATTTCTAACAATTCCTCTTCAATTATTTCTTCAAATTGTTTTTGATTAATTTTCTTTGATCCCTTATTTGGACATTTGTTTGCATAATGTCCTTTTTCTTTGCATATAAACATGTGCATTCCTTTGGGTTTTTGTTTTTATTAACACTTTTTCTTCTATAATATTTCTTTTTGGGTTTTGGTTTGAAACCAAATTTGTTCTTCTTTTTAAAATTTGTATTTATTTGATTTATTATATCTTCTATATTCACATCCTATTGAGACAGGGTGAGTTAACGTTGAACAACATAAGCCTTGCCTTACTACTTCATTTGCTTTTTTTATTTAGTGTGGCTTCTGCACACCATTCTTCTAATTTCATTCTTAAAAATTCATTACGCCCTCCTAGAGTATCCACTCTCTGTCCTATATATTGAGGATATAATTGCATTGCTTTGAATCCCCAGGGGTTTGGAATTTTTGCATAAAATAGGTTTAATAAACTTTTATTTGCCATATTTTCTCTATCTGGTCTATCAAATGTTTTATAGAAGTATTCTTGAAATTTGCATATGTAGTCATCTATTCGACACATATCACATAACTTCAAATTGTATAGAAAAAAAGTAATTCTTTGTTTTTCTTTTTCTTTTTCTACATCTTTATTTGTATTCCAAGTTTCTCCTAAGAATTCTCCTCATAATTCATTTTCTTAATTATTTACTACATGTGCTAAAGTTGTTGCGGTTCCTTTAACAGCTTCTTTGTCATTTTCTGTAAATCCTTGCCACCAATCTAACACTATTTAGATGAAAAAATCTTACTGCCATATCTATATCATAACTTTGTGCTGTAATAACTAAATAAATGGCTTTTGCCATCTTGTTATGGCTTCATCTATGTTCCTTACACAATTGCGGTTTAAGTTTGTTCCATTTGGTCCAATGATTATTGAGTCATATAGTCTACTGGGGTTTCAAATGTTAAATTTTTAGGTCTTTTGTCTGATGCCCAGTTTATTCCTTCATATCTATTTTGATCTGTGGGTTTTCTTCTAAAACTTGGCTCAAACCAATATTTTGATCCTTGTTGTTCTGGAGTTTCTTTTCTGTTTAATTGTGCAGTAGGAGTCGTAGTAGGCATAGGTGATGTTACTTGATTGTTGGATGCTTCTCCATCTATAGGTTTAATATTTATAATTCTAGCTTTCTCAGAAAGTCTAACTATTTCTTGTCTTCGTCTATCTAATTATTTTGTGCTAGCCTCTAAGTTTCAATTTTATAATTATTCAATTTTGAAATCATCTATTTCTTCTATCTGAAGTGGACATAAGTTTATTTCATTTCCACTTGTATCAAATAAATTTGTTTTAGGGGTACTTTCTCTATTTTATTTTTCTATAAAATATTCGATTGTTCTTTGTAATTCTACTATCATTTCTTGAATTTTTTTATTTTTTTAAATTATTCTCATGTACTTGTACTTCTAATTTGTTATACATCTTAATCTATGTTTGCTTCAAATTCAATATCTAAGTCTTCATATATATCATTGTCTGAATAATATTCTTAATTTATAAGATTTTCTTCTTTTCTTTCTTTAAACATTTGTTTAAAGGAATTAAATATAATTTTGAGATCAAAATATGGCTTTGATACCATTTTTTAGCGTAAAATTTTAAAGTGTAAAATTTTGAAATTTATTCTTTATTTATTTGTATTGGGTTGGATACATACTTGAACTACCCTTTCGGGGTTGTATGTTTCCTTAGCTGGAATGTTCTTGATAATCTTAGTGTACTTATTTCTTGTTTAGGGAAGCTTTTAAGCATATTCATTTTTGAGTGCCTCATTTTCTCTTTAGGAAACTAAATTCTTAGCTACTAAAGAATTATGTTCTGAGTACTATAACAAGAAAATAGAGTTTGTGTACATGTATTGCCCACCTTGCTTTCAACCTCTTCAGTATCAATCGATCCTCTCTCGACGATTTTTAAGAGAGGCAATCCTTAGACATCGACATTCGGGATCTCAAACTCTTCACTTTTATCCTACAACCTTGCATCCAGAAATCCATGCTCATGTATTTTTCTTGATGGATGGATGGACTAAATGGCCTCTGGGATAGAGTGTGGGAGAGATTAACTCCTGATTAATGAAGATGTTATGGATAGGGGGTGTAGAAGGTCACAAACTTACTTTCTACGCTATAGTAGTACTAACAAATTTCCCCCGCTAAGATTAGCTTCCTCAATGAAGAGGTTTAGTGTGGATTATTTATGAAATGGGAATTTCTAGATAGAATCTTAAGATCTATCACTCTTCTTTATTTCATAGAATCTACTATTACAAAGTGGTAGCCATAGAAGAAACACTTACACTTCCTCTCGACACTCACTCTATTCGATGTGCCTCTTACATACTACTTGAGGGTTTATATAGACACCCTCTTCTTACATTATGCTTGAGATAATTCATACATTTCAATCGTACACTTGACACTACAAGTGTCTTTCATTTTTCTTTTATTCTCCATCATCCATTTGGCCCCTCGAAGATCTTTTATTGCTTGTTGACGTCATGGCTGACATTTTGGTCTTCATTATTGCTCATTTTATTTTTTATTTCTTGTTGACATCATGAATGACGTTTTGGTCTTCATTAGTGCTTGTAATCATCATGGATGACATCATTGGCTACTAGTACTGCTTCTGGTATCTTGTTCCATTTTGTCTAGACATGCATAGAAAATCTTTCTTTCATGTTTTCTTAGTCGACAAAATATTTGCTGACATCTAAGACTGGATCTTATCTATCCATTCTCTATAATTTTTAGAAATCTTTCTAAATTGATCTTTGCCACTATATTGGATCTTCTTGTTGTAGAAATAATAATCATGTTAGTTGAAGCTTTGTGTAACCAGCTTTGATTATCATTTATTATTTTTTCTAATATCTGACAAATGACTTTTAGTCCCAATGCTTGTCAAACTTTGACAAATTCTTCATCTATTTTTTCTCTTTCAAATGTCTAACGAATATCTTAAATTTGTTTAATATAGTCTGGAGAAGATACTCCTATCTAAATGCAATGAACTGGATTGAACTTTTTTAATTTTTCCCAGTCTTCTACTGCTAAGAATATTTTAATATACAACTAGCTGGTAGGTTTTACCTGCAGACTATTATTCTTGAATTCTCTAATTGCTTTGATTATTTTGTGGGGAAGTCCCTGAATTTCTCCAAAATCATTACTTAGATATATGAGATTTACTGCTCCTATTCTGAAATAATCTCTAATTATTCTTGGATCAGCTCGTTGTGTAAAGTTAACTATGGGATAAATTCTTGTATGATCTGGATAGCACGTTTCTAAAGTTTTTAAATTATACAAAATCTCAAGTAGAGATTTTGTTGTAGATCACTTTCCTGCTCAATATGAGATATCCGAAATTAAAAAATCTTTTCGGGAATTAGTTTAATATTATTTGATGTTAATCGTGATCTTTTCATTGAAGAGATAATATTTTTAGCTATTAGGCGGGAGCTATTTTCTGAAGAGATATTTTCTTCAGTAATCAGACTAGTTTTGGCAGTTTGAAAACTTCTTCTGGTCGTTAGGCTATGATCTTTCTCCAAGGAGATTGTATTTTCTACCGTGAGGCTAGTTTTTGTAGTTTTAAAGTTGTTATCTCTCGCCTTTTGGCTTGTATTTTCTTAAGTAGTTTCTAGGCTACTGATTGCATCTGAGATTTCAGGTGATATAATAATAGGTCTTTTACCTTTTACTTTGTCGTTCTTTGCTGCTTCTGAAGCTATTTCTCTTCTAAAGTTGTCTAGATCTTCTAAAATTCATGCACCATCTTGTTTATTTTCTTTAATATTGTTAATAATGTCATCTTGCTTTTTTATTAATTCAATCATATCTTCAAAATTTTATTGTAATATTCTACAACTAAGTTGTAATCTTTCTGAAAATTCTACAAGTTTCTTATCAACTTGCTCCATTGTATTCTCTGGAAACAAAATCTACAATAAAGTTAGTTTCTCCTTTAATGACCTCAATATCAAAAATATATTCTAAAAAAATGCTTTCTATCTACTTAATCGTTTATATTCAGGTGTGGATGGTAAGTTATTTTTTATAAAATATTTTACTTGGATATTATCTACTCTTCCTAGGAATTTTTCAGGTAATAGAAAATAGGTAAATTTCTTAATTCTTTTTAAGCACTAATAATTCTTTTTCATAGGAATGATTTCTTTTTTTGGTATTTGTAAATGATCTTGAAGTGTATCTACATATTTTTTCCTAGTTGTCCATCTTTTTTCTTTAGAACTTCTCCCCAAAATTCTTCTAAAGCATCTATTTCTATTATTAAATCATTTCCTTCTAAAGAAAGTTCTAGTCTTGGTAAACTTTTACATTTGTCTTTTATAAATCTGACATGGTTTATAAGTTCTTCTGTCATAATAAAGATAGAATTTTTTTTAATAATTTTTGTAGAGGATTTCTAAGTTTTGTTAGGTTTTCTATGAATTGTTCTGCATAACTTAAATATCCCAAAAAATCTTTGAAGTTGTTTTTTATCTTCAAGTTTATCTGGAAATTTAGTTATTGTTTCTACGATATGTTCGTGTACTTCTATTCCACTAGAATCTAATATTAGTCCTAAGAGTTCTATTTTAGGTTTGTAAAGTTCTATCTTCTTTTTAGATAAACTATCCCTACTTTTTGGCAAAGAAGAGAGAATATATTCAGATGTTTAAGATGTTATTCTTCATTATTACTGGCTATTAAAATGGCATCTACATATACTAAACATAATGAGTTGTAGGGTCCAAATATCTTATCCATTCTTCTTTGATATAAGGGTTTTGGTTTTTATTAACACTTTTTCTTCTATAATATTTCTTTTTGGGTTTTGGTTTGAAACCAAGTATTTTCTTCTTTTTAAATATGTATTTATTTGTTTTGTTATATCTTCTATATTCACATCCTATTGAGATAGGGTGAGTTAACGTTGAACAACATAAGCCTTGCATTACTACTTTATTTGTTTTTCTATTTAGTGTGGCTTTCTATGTAAGATATAGATAACTCTTACATTTCCATCGTCCATTTGAAATATTCATTATTATTATGGTACATTCGAATTTAATCTTGTTATAGAAGAGCGATATAACAAGAAAATAGAGTTATTTTCTTTGTAAGATATAGATAACTCTTACATTTCCAACGACTATTTGAAATATTCATTATTATTATGGTACATTCGAATTTAATCTTGTTATAGCTGAGTACTATAATAAGAAAATAGAGTTATTTTCTTTGTAAGATATAGATAACTCTTACATTTCCATCATCTATTTGAAATATTCATTATTATTATGGTACAATCAAATTTAATCTTGTTATAGATGAGCACTATAACAAGAAAATAGAGATGTTTAAACTTTGTGTTTTGCAAAATTCCAAAACTTAATTCCTTCATTTTATCATCGAAAATCTTGTCGAAATTGTTCGGCTTCCTTCATTTATAAATGTGGGATACCCCCCCTCACACACACATCTGATATGAAGTATTATTGCAAATTTGAGTAGATCTTGGTGATTAGATCATCATGGTAAATTTTTATGATTTCATTCACTTATTTGGTTTTTGAAATCGTTAGGGCTGTAAATATCAAAATTTCAGCCAAAATTTCGAAATAAAATTGTTTCTGGGCCATTGGACACGACATCGAAATCATACATTTCATTTTATGGGAACACCCCTATCCTATGCATAGGAGAAAGGGTGGGGACATTAAAGATTTGGGACTCAAGGTAGGTTATATGGGTCGTGACACTTCAGCCCATTAATTAATTATCCTATTAACTAAAAATGCTAATTATAATACTAACACACATACACACACACACATATATATAATATCTGGGTCTCATGATCTGAAGATAATGATCATCTGCTAAGTGGTGACAATACTCAGTGATGAATAAGGGATTTGAATACCCAGGTATGATAGTGATGTAAGATTGAGACTCTAAGTGATTTATGTGTCTCAGCGAATATGAAAGTATTTGATAAATGCAATTATGCTTTACATTGTAGCAATTGATATAATGTTTGTTAGAAACATTGGTTGATGTATTAATACTTTCATACATCTTGATAAGACAAACGTTATACATGTTCTTTATATTTTTTTCAAGTAAATAGATGTTTTATAATTATGTCTAGTTTTATATTATTTTGTTTGATAATAATATTGTTGGCAGAGAGTTATATCTCTCGCTGGGACAATAGTTTCACCCCGTGGGATCCACAATTTTTAGGTAAGTCACGGATGAGGTACTAAGAATCGGGTTGTAGAAGAAAGAGTGTATCAGTAAGGATCATAGTTGTATATCAGGTTGAGTATGTTGTCTATAATGTCCTATAGATAGAAGTCCTATGTGTCATCTCTATACTCTCAGGTCCTTGGGAGATAGTCTTAGTGGTTTTCACAAGCGACATGTGGTTTTAGTTTGTTTATCTCGAGGATTTTATGTTGTTACTGTGTGTGTTAAAGCAAATTAGCTAGTATTTGTTATCCTTGAGAAGAGACTGAACACTGAATGTATAATGTGAACCATGTTTATATGAGACTTTGGTTCTTTACATAAGAGTTTTCTGGAAGATGGACCTATGTGCAAAATGGTTTTAAATTTTAGTGTTTTTGTTAGTCCGTTGTTTATGGTTATTCCGCTTAATTAGTAACGATTTGGTTGTCAGTTTGATGACGGTCGTTTCAAGTTTGGTATCAGAGCTTAAGGTTCGCTGAGTCTACTCAGACATAGGATTAAGGTGTTGAGTCAGTGTGAGTGTCCTCCAGTATACCCTATAGTGGCTTCTACTTATGAAGAAAAGGGGAAGTTTATGAATGACAAGAGAACACGAAGAATACATTGCTTAGAGCAATGTTGTTTGCACCAGGAATGGGTGTAAGGGATCAAGCAAGGGAAGAACGAGTGCCTAAGAATTCCCATCTCGACCCAATCAGGATAGAAAATCCTGCTTTTTATGCTCTTGTTGGGCAGGTTAGGACAATAGTGATGCATATAGTAGACTGGATACTAGCATTACAACATACTTTACCAGTCCTCAATGCATAAACTTTGGGTTTTGAAAGTGTTCCTGAATGACATAGTCATGTTCGAACCATGGAAAATGTGGGAAGAGTTAACATATGGCGAGAAAATAGACTCTACCATAAGTTAAGACAAATAGTACATATGTGATAGTAGTACCCAAGGAGGGGCAATAAGCTGAGAATCAAGGAGAAGTATCTACAATTCTAGAAATAGTTGTCTAGTTATTCTAAAAGACCATAGTTTTTGGTGCCACTAGTGCAATAAATGCTCAGTGCTATGGAGTAGTAGTCACTAAGAAAAGGAA